>CM071798.1:20281809-21516809 GCA_036559045.1 Platycarya longipes
AAGAATTGAGGACGGAGAGAGAAGGAAAATGATCATTCAGAAAAATAATGCAAGGGGACAGGGGGGCCAGAGGATAGAAAAAAATGGAAGGGGTGGGGGGCATATCGCCCCCCATTCTTGACTTTCATGATACTTCTCCTTGCATAATCATCCATAAAGAAACTGTGTCGTTAAAATCTTGCCAAGAAAAAATCCAGTGGAAAGAAAAACTAATGGCGAAAGAAAAAGAGTACAGTATTCTTATGTACCTCAAAGTGCTTTAACATTGTCTTATTAAAACCTTGCAGAAGAAAACCCAGTAAGATAAAACCCCAGCGAAGGAAAAAGAGTACAATCAGTACAATTCTTCAGAACATTTACTCCCCCTGAAAAATACATGTTAATAGATTTTTAAGTTTTCGCATTCTAATATTTTGTATAATTTTCTTGAATGTCGCAGTTGGTAATGCCTTTGTGAATAAATCTGTTAGATTATCACTAGATCGTATCTGCTTGACATCAATTTCACCTTTCTCTTAGAGTTCGTGAATATAAAAAAATTTAGGTGAAATATGTTTGGTTCTACCACATTTGATATATCCTCCTCTGATTTGAGTGATACAAGCAGTATTATCTTCATATAAAATTGTGGGGCTTTCATTAATTATGGGGAGACCACACTTTTTTTGGATATGTTGGATTACTGAACTCAGCCAAATACACTCCCGACTTGTTTCATGAATTGCAATGATCTCTGAATGATTTGAATATGTAGCAAATAGTGTCTGCTTAACAGATCTCCATGATATGGCAGTATCTCCATAAGTAAATAAATATTTAGTTTGAGATCTACCTCTGTGTAGATCTAAAAGATAACCTGCATCTGCATACCCAATCAATTGTGGACTTGATCCACGTTGATAAAATAATCTTATATCAACCGTACCATTAAGGTAACAAATGACATGTTTAATATCATTTCAATGCCTTCAAGTTGGTGTAAAACTATATCTTGCAAGCAGATTAACTGAGAATGTAATATCAGGTCGAATGCAATTTGCAGGATACATTAAAACTCCAATTACACTAAGATATGGTACTTCAGGACCAATAATATCTTTATTGTCATCACAAGGATGAAATGGATTATTCTTCACATCAAATATTCGAACAATCATTAGAGTATTTAGGAGATGAGCTTTATCCATATAAACGTGTTTCAAGACTTTCTCAATATACATGGACTGATGAATAAAACTCTCATTTGGCAAGTGCTCGAGCTGCAGGCCGATACAAAGTTTTGTTTTGCCAAGATCTTTTATTTCAAATTCATTCTTTAAATATGTAGCGGTTCTTGAGATCTCTTAAGGACTTCCAAAAATATTTAAGTCATCAACATAAACCGCAATAATGACAAATCCGAATTCTGATTTCTTAATAAAAACATATGAACATATAGGATTATTCTCAAATCTTTCTTTCAATAGATATTCGCTTAAGCGATTATACCACATGTGTTTGGATTGCTTCAAATGATATAAAGATTTTTGAAATCTGATAAAGTACATATTTTTAGATGTACTTGTAAATGCTTCAGACATTCTATATCTTTCAGAGATTTTCATATATGTATCATGGTCTAAGGATCTATATAAATATGCAATGACCACATCCATCAACTGCATTTCTAATCTTTTTATAACAACCAGACTAATCAAAAATCTAAATGTGATTGCATCCAGAACAAGAGAATATGTTTTTTCATAATCAATCCCGAGTTTATACAAGAAACCTTGTGCAATAAGTCGTGCTTGGTACCCCACAATTTCATTTTTCTCATTGTGTTTTCATACAAATACCCACTTATATCCAATAGGCATTATACCCTTTGGTGTTTGGACAAAAGATCCAAATACTTCTCGTTTTACTAGCGAGTTTAATTCAGCTTCAATAGCTGCTTTCCATTTTGGCCAATCATTTCTACGTCAACATTTTTTGACGGTTTTTAGCTCATTTTATTTATTACTTCTGGTAATGTCAATGGCCATTTTATATGAAAATATGTTGTCGACAACAATTTTATTTCTATCCATAATTTCTCCAGTACTCATGAAATGTATTGAGATTTCATTATTTTCAGATACATGTTCCTCTTCAGGGGAAAACATTTCATGAAACACCTCTTCAGGAGGTCCATTTTCAGGACATTTTAGGATGAGAGATTTAACCTCTTCTGGAGTATTAATTATATTTTTAGCCTGTATTGTGAGTATGGGTTCTTCAGGAATATCAAATTCATTTTGTATCTTTTTCCTTCGGGAAATTTTATTTTTTACACCAATAAGTCTTCCACACTTTAGGCGTATTTTAGACTCACCTATTGTTGTTTTGACAATTTAGTCTTCAGAGATTTCAATCATTGCTGAAACATTAACAGTAAAAATATAAGATTTTACTATATTTTTAGTGTCAGTAAATATATCCGGTAATTGATTTGCAACATTTTATAAATGAATAATTCTCTGAACTTTCAGTTTACATTCATTTGTTGGAGGATCAAATTGAGACAGAGTTTTATTATTTCAACTAATTACTTGTCGTGCTTCAGGCACCGACTTTTCGTTACCCATTAATGGAAAAATGGATTCGTCAAAATGACAATTCTCAAAACGTGATTTAAACATATCCTCTGTAAATAGCTCAAGATATCTGACAATAGATGGAGAATCAAAACCAACATATATCCTAAGTCTACGTTGAAGACCCATTTTATAAGCTGTGGAGGTTCAATTGGAACATATACAGCATATCCAAAAGTACGAAGATAAGAAATATTTTGTTATTAACCAAATGCAAGTTATAATGGAGAATATTTATGATATGCAGATGGTCTAATACAAATTAATGATGCAGCATAAAGTATAGCATGTCTCCAAGTAGAAACAGGTAGTCTTGATTTCATAAGTAAAGGTCTAGCGATTAGCCGAAACCTTTTGATCAAAAATTCAGCTAAACTATTTTGAATGTGTGTATGGGTAACAGGATGTTCAACATCTATTCCTATTGACATACAAAAATCATCAAAAACTTGAGATAAAAATTCACCTACATTATCCAATCGAATGGTCTTAATTGGATACTCAGGAAATTGTGCTCGTAGTTTAATTATCTGAGTAAGAAGTCTAGCAAATGCAATATTTCTAGTAGAAAGCAGACAAACATGTGACCATTGACTTGATGCATCAATCAAAACCATAAAATATCTAAATGGTCCACTAAATGGATGAATAGGCCCACATATATCTCTGTGAATCTTTTGTAAAAATGATGGAGATTCAACAATAACTTTTGATAGAGATAGTCTGATAATTAATTTACCTTGAGAATATGCAGAGCACGGATATTCATTGGGTAAAAATATCTTTTGATTCTTTAAGGGATGCCCATGCGAATTTTCAATAATTTGTTTCATCATTATAGATCTCGGATGTGCAAGGCGATCATGCCAAGTCATAAATACTTTGGGGTCAGTGTATTTCTAGTGTACTACCACATATGATCAATTGTTCTCATTTTTGTATAATATAATCCAAAAGATAAAGCAGGCAGTTTCTCTAATACGAGCTTCTGGCCCGATGTTATTTTAGTAATAAGAAGATGCTCTTTAATTCCTTCATTGATCGTTTCAATATAGTAATCATTTCGATGTATATTTTTGAAACTCAATAAATTTTTTCTGGATTGTGAGGAAAATAAAACATCATTAATACAAAATTTGGTGCCATTAGGCAAAACAATATAAACTCTTCCGGAGCCCTCAATTAAATCTAATGAACTTAATAAGGTATGGACATAGGCTTTGCTTAGTGTTAGATTTTGAAAATATTTCTTATTTTTAAGAGTTGTGTAAGTTATAGCATTGTCAGCCAGACATACATCTTTATTATTCAACTCAGAGATAAAAAGTTCATCAATGTGATCCATGATTCTATAAAATATACAAAATTTTCATTACAAATAATAAAAAAAATACATTAATTGGGTGGAACACTTCTATCTCCAATCAAGTGATCAATTCTACTATCAGAATCTTTAAAGAAATCACAAACATCAAGATGAGTGACATCTATATCTGTTGATTTTAATAAATCATCTGAGAGTTCTACTAAATTTGTTTCAAAGATTTTATTCTTTCCTTTAATAGATACTTGATATAAATCAGCTAAGTGCCTGACCATACGACAGGTACGTGACCAATGTCCAATCATTCCACATCTATAGCATACCTCTTTACTTCTCTTTGAAGAATTATTCTGGAGATTTTTACCCATTTCTGAGTTGTACCACTTCTGGTAATACGGTATATTATTATTATCCTTTTTATTGTGGTCACTTCCGAGACCAATATTTTTATAACTTCTCTTACTACATCCACACCACTAATTTCTTCTAAATGATGCATCATTCGCTTCTGAGAATGATGTAAACCTATTACCATTCACTTTAGGGAATGATATTGAGCCAGTAGGGCGTGACTGATGGTTTTTTAATAAGAGCTCATTGTTCTGCTCAGCTACTAGAAGACATGATATAAGTTCATAATATTTCTTGAATCTTCTTTTTCGACACGCACATTTGAGACATGAAATGTAGTATAAGTCTTCTCTAGCATATCATCATCGGTGATTTTCTCACTGCATAATTTTAGTACTAAACTTATTTTAAAAAGTATGGAATTATACTCACTAACACTTTTATAATCTTGCAACCTTAGGTGCAACTATTTATAACGAGCTCTTGGGAGAATGACAGTCTACTGGTGTTCATACATTTCCCTTAAATTATTCTACAAAATATAGGGATCTTTTATTGTAAGATATTTAATTTTTAATTCTTTGTAAAGATTGTGACGAAAGAAAACTATTGCTTCACCACAGTCCTGTAGGGACGTTTGATTTCATTTTTTAATTATTTCACCCAGGTTCATTACATTAAGATGGATTTCAGCATCAAGAATCTATGCTAAATAATTTTTTCCAGAAATGTCAAGAGTAACGAATTTCAATTTTGTAAGGTTTGACATTTTAGAGAAATAAGACCACTAGCTTCAGAATTGGTAGAACTGTCGTGCTAATAACATGTTATGAAACTAGAATAAAAACTATTATTGTAAGAGAAAATTGTAGAACTTTTTATTTCTCAAGAACTAAATTTTTTCTATTCCTTTCTTTCTTTTATTTTCTTCTCTTCCTTTTCTTTTCTAATACTTCGTTGTACAAATGAACATTCTCAAATTTCTTTATATAAAGAATTAAGGACGGAA
Organism: Platycarya longipes; assembly: GCA_036559045.1. Lineage (NCBI taxonomy): Eukaryota > Viridiplantae > Streptophyta > Magnoliopsida > Fagales > Juglandaceae > Platycarya > Platycarya longipes. The sequence continues at coordinate 20,287,112 of CM071798.1, forward strand.
AGAGAATGAAAATGATTATTCATAAAAATAATGCAAGGAGATGGGGCCAGATGATAGAAAAAAATGGAAGGGGTCCCCATTCTTAACTTTCATGATAATATTAAAATATAAATGAATTTTGACAAAATGAATGCGTTCACATTATTGGAAGAGAGAAACGTGTGGGGGATAAAAGTGCTATTATTGCGTTCACATTATTAGTTTACATTTGTTCCTGTCATAAAACATGTGGGGGGCGAGTTCACATTTGAACTCTGCTTGAATTGCATCGACAATGGGCGTTTGGATGCAAAATTCATTTTAAAATGTGAGGAACTCAGTTGATTTTTGCCTTAGAATATCTAAAATTCTATAAATAATAATGAATTAGTTTAAATTAAAAAAAGAAAGAAAAAAAAATATTATATAAAAATATCATAAAATAAAAAAAAATTATCTGAATATAATTTTTTAATTAATTATTTTTTAAGTTTGAAAGAGTTATATTGCTTTTTATATTTTATTTTGAAATTTATAAAATTTGTAACAATTAGATAATGATTAAATAAAAAATTTAATATTTAAAATTGATAGATATTTTATATTTTAATGATGTTTAGGGAAAAAATTATGAAATTTTTTTAAAATTTATCAATCTTTATCTCATTACCAAAACATATCCTTATCATTGCTCTTCGACCTCATAAATATAAGAACTCCCAGAAGATAGATATATTCAAGTAATCTAAGGTCCTTGATACGTTTGTGTGTCTTCATATATATATATAAAAGGAAAATGCTAGTTTGTCTATTTATTTTAATATCTTATTTTGGCTCCTCATGTATTTTAATATTTATTTTTTATTTTTTTATTTAGTGATTATTAATGTATTGATATTTTTTTTTATATTTTTTTTTAAAAATATATATATATTTTAAAATGAGAATAAAATAAATAAATAAATAATTAAGAGTTTTGCCTAGTGGTAATATATAAGCTGGAGCTAGAGGACATGATAGCAGTGTCCTATATATAAGAGAAATAATATGGGGCCCCGTGGTTACTTGGTTAGGGATCCTTTGCAGCCCTGCAAGCTTATTTTATTTTGTATTTTTTTATAATTCATTTTTTTCCTCAGAAATGATAAAAGAGGTTGTGTAGGCGAAATATATTTCCTTTTTTTTTTTATTATTATTATTTATAAGATTAGCCTATAGAGCTATAAAGGGACTTCAACCACGGGTGATCTCATTACATTTCTCTATATATAATCTATTCCGAAGAGTTTGGACGCGCATATCTGAATCCAGACCAGAAGTCCGTACATAGAGGGAAAAATGGTTATACAAGCTCACAGATCAAAGATCAACTTCACTCTTAAACCTCTCATATTAATGCTTCTTTGCATGGGAGTAACCATGAATGTCAAGGCACAAAGACGTCTTCCTGATAATGAAGGTAAACACTGCATGTTTTGATTAATTGAAATGAACTTTAAAAAAAAAAATCGTACAAATTACTTTTTCCACTATCTAGACATGGATGAATGCAATAAAAACAAACCAATCGCGCGCGTGCTGGAGATATATATTTTACAAAATGATGATTCTCGATGTAATTATGCTGAATGTTATATAGGATTGATCGATGAAACTAGGTACATGGAAACTTTTGTAAAACCCTTTCGTAATAAAAGCATTCAAATAAAGTCAGATATGGATCTTTTTACGTCAAAAATGAAGAGGAAACAATATTTTCACAACAAATTTAGATAAATTAGTTACGAGAAGGTTAAAAAAGAGATGTGACTTTGTCATTCTCATTCCATAACGAATTTGATGCCTTTTGCAGTTGAAGCCCTCAATGAAATAGCCACAGAGCTGGGGAAGAAGGGCTGGAATTTCGATGTAAACCCATGCGGCCATGATCTAAGTTGGGAAACACCAAAGAAGAAATTGGTGAATGTAGACCCACTAACGTACAACAATTCTATAGAATGCAATTGTTCATCATCACCTGATGGTGAATGTCACGTGGTCAACCTGTACGAAACCTATCTTTAATTAATTTCCTAATTGTATCTCGTTGTTTAGGTGTTTTGGATATATAATTAAATTTTCTTCATACAAAACTAGAAATTATTTATAATATACTTAAAACGTCTCTAATGGTCTTTTGGACTCACAAATTGCTAATTACCTTCCGAAATCCAAGGCATCAGTACCTTACTACCATCTCATATGATTTCAATAATGGATTACATATGATTTCACATTCTCTGTTTTGTTTGGATGTTAAAATGGATTACAAATACATTTTCATTTTAAATTTACAAAATTTTAATTTTTTCTCTAATTGTTACTTAAACATTACAACTTTCTCAAACTTTTAAATAAAACACAAAAAATAATTTATCTTTCTCAAATCTCAAATAAAAATTATATTTTAACAATATTAATTTTAATTTTATAATACTTTTATACAATCTTTGTCTCTCTCCTTTTTTAAAATCTCATAAAAATTCTTAACTCGTAATATTGGTCGATGAAGATTACATTGATCATTTATGATTTACATTTGAAACCAGAGTTCAAACAGTTTATCACATTAATCCTTTAATTTTACTTGAACCATCCTTGTGATCATACAGATTTCTTAAGGGACAGGATCTTTCTGGTGTGCTTCCAAGATCCCTGGTTAAGCTGCCTCACATAAAGATGATGTAAGACGCAGAATATATAGGCGCCTTTGTTACTTGATCATCAGCATGAGTCCACAACACAAATATTTTATTTTATTTCTGCAAAACTAATTGTTATATTCATCATCTATATACTGCAAACTTGTTAATGAAAAAAGGAAAAGAAAATTAAAAAAAAAAATGTACGTGTGGTACCGTGTTATACTTATATATATAGAAAAAATCTTTAGAGCATCTACTATTGAGAGTATCTATTGCACTCATAAACAATGCTTAGGATAAATTTACTAATTTATCCTTAAACATTACTCATAAGTGTGATGGATATTCTTAAATAATGGATGTTCTCTAGCATTGCTCATATATATATATATATATACATATATATATATATATATACAATAAACTCTAGAATTATTAAGTAGAGTAACCAACTCATTACCCAACTCATTAAAAAAAAAAAAAAGTTCAAATCTAATTGCACACTTTCCTCTTGGTTGCAGTGATTTGTCTCGAAACTATCTTAGTGGTACAATTCCATCCGAATGGACTTCTCTAATGTACTTGGAACTTCTGTACGTGTATTTTAATTTGTTGGGGCTTTTTATATATATATTATATTAAAAATTATATTTATAATTATAGAGTGAGGAAGCGTCGTACACTCCTTTTGAAATAAAGTGATTAAATATGAGATATATATAAAAATAAATTAATATTTTAAAAATAAATTCCACTCTTTTTCAAGAGGAGTTGACGTTGCTTTCACAATCATGATTATATCTAACAGTTCTCTATCCATTAATATTATCTAAGGTTAGCCACTAAATTAATGCTCATTCTTGTTGAATTAAAATAATTTGCTACAGGGCCATTGATGCAAACAAGTTATCGGGAAGTATTCCGAGATACCTGGGAAAAATTACCACTCTTAGAACTTTGTATGCTCTTTTATTTGGGAAAATGGCACAATTGTTGACTGGTTTTTTTTTTTTCAATTATATTTGACGAAGATTATATATATTTTCAGGAGCGTAGAGAACAATCGGTTTAATGGAACTGTTCCCCCCGAGCTTGGGAATTTGGTTAACTTGGAGAAACTGTGAGTATTAATTTTCACCGATCCTTTATTTATTTAAACATAGAATTGCTATGTTAAGGCAGCAGCAATTCCAGCTGTGTAGTCACACCATAACAGCAAGACTCACTCACAGAAGAATAGAAATATTACCAAACACTTGGTACTCAACATTATTCTTGTTTTAGCATGCTATTGGTATATAAAAAAAAAATTACACAAAGTAAATTTACAAATTCATTTGGTTTTATGAAATCTATTTTATAATAAAAATAATTTTACAACGTATCACATGAAATCATATTAGTTTTTGAGCTTACAAATTTTAGTTTAAATATTTTACATTCAAATAAAACTAACTTGAACTGGTCTGAACTTCCCATTTGGTGGCTGCAGTGTTCTCAGTTCTAACTTTCTCACTGGAGAGTTGCCGGTCAATCTCACTTATCTCACAAACTTAATTGAACTGTGAGTGGTTGTAAGCCATTTGTATGCTAATACTAATTTAACATGTTTTCTTGGGAAAACACATGTTTCTATATATATATGTTACCCAATCTTGTTTCTGCCTTCACCAAATGCAGTAGGATTAGCAGTAACAACTTCATTGGAAGAATACCTGGTTTTTTCAATAGTTGGAAAAAGCTTCAGAAACTGTATGTATTTTATTTTTCTAAATATATCATTTAAATTTCTTCTAGTAGAATATTCTAATGAAATCTAACGAAAGAGAATTATGATCTTAATAGAGAGATACAAGCTAGCGGTCTCACGGGGCCCATTCCTCCAAGCATTTCTGTCTTGACTAATTTAACTGAGCTGTAAGTTCTATTGTCTAAGGGTTCTTTAGTTATAAAATCTTTTTGATTTCTTCCTCTTGCACTCAAATTAATAATATTTATTGCTTAAGACAATAACATTAGTACTCGTACTGGATGATGCAATTTTGTGCAGAAGAATTAGTGACTTAATTGGTGAGGGTTCTAGAATTCCAAATTTGGCTAAAATGACAAGCATGAAAAGATTGTAAGTCATCTTCATCTACCACAAAATTTTAACAAGTGCAGTAATACGAAGTTATAGCATTCTTGCTTAGATGATGTTCTAATTCAACGTTGTAGGATGTTAAGGAGCTGCAATCTCTCGGGACAAATTCCGGAATACCTATCAACAGAAATGCCACATCTCCAAACTTTGTAGTTCTTCTGTCTTTTTTGTTTGTCTCATTTCTATTTCTAATGAATGAAAAACCAAAGTGGGTTGTGTGCATTAATATACCACATCTTCATCGAGAACTTTGCTCATTATAATTTACTTTTTCTGTTTTCTTTCTGTTTTGGGTAGCATAAGTAGTAGATACAATTGGCATATTGAGATATACATGCGTTTAATAGAATTTTTTTAAGGTTCCTACTACATTTTGTTTTTTAATTTCCTTCTTATTAAGGTTGTTCCATACTCTTTAATAATGATTTTTCTCATTCTTTAATGGATTTAAGATCTCTGAAATGTTATAACGAGGTCATGTACTTCTGAAAATAGCACAAGGACGGTAGACGAATTCGAGGCTTTACTTTGCATTAATTCCAGGAACTTCTCGCTCTCTTTTCCTTCCCTCATTAATTAGCTGTACTTGAAGTTATATTCGCTCCCTAGCTGGATAGTCTCTTTATGTCTTCCTTCCGGATCATTAATAATATTTATCTTTTTTTTTTTAATATATATAGTCTGTTCCTTTTAGAAAGCAGTCTAGTTGTTTAGGGTTGTATTTGTTTTTTTGCTAGACTCCTATATGCAGTTGTCAATTGCTTTGAAGAACATGTATTTTTTGTTAAGCTGCCGTCTCAGCAATAAGTTAGAATGTTTTCATTGGAAAGAAATGTCCATTACTTACTTATAAAACACGTGTTTTGATCGAGGGAAAAACATTTTCTTGCATATATATTGTCTTCTTGATTCTATCTTTAAACCACATTAATCTCTTTGGAATTTGACTGTTCTTTTGTACAATGACAACTTTATCATTATATCCCTGCAGAGATTTGAGCTTCAACAGATTGGAAGGAAATGTACCAAAGTTTGGATCAAATTTGGAGCGCCTGTATGTGTTGATTCAAAACCCTAAATCTAGCTATATATATTTCGGACAAATCTTAATAAATAATGAACAAGTACTAGGTCGAAAAGATGAAAGCTGAAAAGATGAAAGCTGCGACTTGATCTGACTATAACTATCGCCTTCCATCTATCTCATTTTCTCGCAGTTGAAATAACTATAAAATCATGCATATTAATTCATGGGAGCATGAAGCATAGAGGCCTTTAATTCCGGCCAATCTGTTGAAGGGATAAATCTATCTAAACTTTTATTGCTCTCTTAAAAATAGATTACAATGCATTAATTACCTATATAGGCACATACGACTCATTATACTTGATGTCTATAAAGTTACTATTGAAAAAATAAAAACACATGATGACAATACTGAAATATAAAAAGATAACTTTGGGAAACTAAAAGACACTCTTTAATACTGAAAAGTCTTCTTAAATTTGATTTGATTAAACTTCCAACACGCCCACTCAAATCAAAATGTCATTATACCAACGTCATTAATTATACCGAGCATGTCTCTTAACCTCATGAAAGTTTCATCAAATAATGATTTAGTAAAAATTCCTGCTACTTGTTGAATGGTGTGACAATATTGTAGCTGCATTATCTTTTGGTTCACATGATGGTCTTTAAAAAAAAATCTTGTATCAATGTGTTTGCTCCTCCCATGTTGCATTAGGATCTTTGCTAGCTTTATACATGATTTGTTATCTACATAAACTATTGTTTGTTCTTCATGTGGATGCTTTAATTTCAAGAGATTGTTTAGCCATATAGCTTCACAAACTGTAGAGGAAGAGGCTTTTCTTGCAAGATGCCATATATTTTTCTTCAAAGCTAGACAAAGCTACAATTCCTTATTTCTTGGTTGTCCAAGACAATGCTGTTGAATTCAGATATAACATATAGTTAGTACTTTTCTTCTCATCTTGATCACTTTTTGATCGGGTTCATCAGCTAGTGCAAGACCCTTCAACTCCTCCATATGATGGTAGCAAGGTGATCCGATTAGACGAGTGTATAGCATTTTTCAAAATGCTTAATTTGATTGTTGGGTATAACATCGATCTGAAAAAATACAAGACTAATTTCGGGATCGAGAGAGCCAAATTTTTGTTGCGAATAGCACGGTGGAAGCTGATTAATTTGACATTGTATTTCTCCAATCACTATCTAAGTACCCAACTAATTTTGCTTCTTCACCAAAAGCTTAAAATAAACCAAAATTATGGGTGTTTTTGATGTACCTCAGTATTCTTTTTGTAGCTAACCACTAAATCTCCATTAGCCTCTCCATCTATCAACTCTGGATCCAACTCCATAGACAATATCAAGCCTTGTGACAATCAAGTATCTCAAGCTTCAAACCTAACTTCGATAAAGAGTCCAAATGACTCGCACATCTCCTCCTTTTGATAATTTTGTACTTGTTGCAACTGGGTATTTATAAGGTTACCACCATCCATTTTGAATTTTTCTAAAATTTCCCTTGTGTACTTCTTTTGTGATATAAAAGTTTCATCATGTTACTACTACACTTCACTACCAAGGAAATAGGACACCAACCCATCGTCAGTCATCTCGAACTCCTTAAACATGGATTGCTTGAATTCTTCAATCATCATCTTACAATTTCCTATTAATAAAAGATCATTAACATAAAGGCAAATAATTAAAAATCAACAACGATCATTTATCTTCATATTGGTTACATGCTCATATGTACATTCAGTAAAACCATTATGATGGAGGTAACTACCACTACACGCATTCCATGATCAGGTGCTTGTTTTAAGCCATCCAATGTATTCTTTAGTCGATAAACCTTGTTTGGTTCTCCTTTCTTTAAGAACCCTTATGGTTTTTATACATACACTTCTTCTTCGAGGATGTTATTGAGGAAGACAAATTTGACGTCAAGTTGGTATATCTTTCATCTATGATGGGTAGCAAGTGAGACAAAAAATCTCGCCATATCAAGTCTTGCCACTGGCACAAAGATTACTTCTTCATAGTTAACACCATACATTTGTTTGTAACTTCACCTTTTATAGTACGCTTGATCTTCTACACCAACTTGGCACTGATAGCCTTGAGGTTTGGTGGGAGTGTTGCCAACTCTCATGTTTTATTTTATTGGATGGCATGGATCTTTTTCGACATTATTGATCGCCAACAATCTTCTTCTACAGTCTCTTGAAGGCGAGCTCATGATCAGTATATGGACAGAAAATATTAGTTTCTGCATTTCTTGTTTTACTCATAGATTTCCTTAAAGATGCTCACCTTGGCTCTAGTTTGATTTGTGGAGGTTCTATGTGTTGCGAATGGTATGGCAAGTTGAGGAGATAGTGGGGTACTTGGTGGAACAACGGTTGAGATTTCTTCCTGCTCCTCCAACATGTACTGCTCTTTTCAATTTCTTCATCTTTCCAACTCCAGGCTCCTTTATAAAAGATAACATCCTACTAACTTCTACTTGTTTTGTTCATGGATTGTAGAGTTTATATGCCTATAACTCTTCATTATATCCAATGAAGATAAATTTCACTGTGATCATTAAGCTTCTTCCTCTTGGCTTTGGGAACAAGGGAATATGTAAAACACCATAAATCTTATAATTTTGCGACACTTGGTTTGTAATCACTCCACTCCTCTTGAGGTGTCATATTCTTGACACTTTTGGTAGGACATATATTGAGTAGATAAGTTGAGCACACCACAGAAAATTCTTTTGGCAGTCCTTCCTCCTTGAACATAGTTCTAGTCATACTGAGGACATATCGATTCTTTCTTTTAGCAATCCCATTTTACTGTGGTGTGTAAGCAGTAGTAAACTAATGTTCATGCCATTTTTCCTGCAATACCCATCAAATTCTTTTGAGGTGTACTCACCAACTCGGTCAGGGTGAAGAGTTACAAGCTTATGACTATTTTCATTCTCAACACAAGCCTTAAATAATCTTATACAATAAAAGATGTAGACTCTTTTTTAACATAATAAACCTTTTCTGCTAAAATCATCAATAAAGGTATTAAAGTGTTTATTATCTCGAAAAGACATGAGATTTATTGGTCCACATATGTCGATGTCAACTAGCTATAATGGTTGTGTGGCTCTGTAGGACTTCTGCTCTGAAAAGGTTATTGTAATTGCTTGCCAAGTTTGCACCATTCACAAACATTACTAGATGCCTCTATCATTGGTAATCCATGCACCATGCTGATGAAGATAGTTGCTTAAGGCCATTGAAACATACATGGCAAAAGCAAAGAGATCACTACCATGGCTCACTTTCTTTCATTTCATAAAAGCAATTCTCGATTTTTGCTGTAAGATGCAATTGGAACATGCGGTTGTTGGACATGTTCACCATGTGTTTGACGTCTCCCTTCTCAAGCAATTTTTCATGGCTAAGGATATTGCTTTCCATATTTAGCACATAATGAAACACTGGAGATAAATTATTTTTTACCATTCTTTTGATAAATCGTTATATTTCCTTTGCCTTTAGATAGGAGGTTGGACGAGTCTCCCAATTCAGGTTTTCATGAACTCCTTCTATGAGTTCCACAAATAGATTTCTTTTCCCACATGTGATTGTTTGAATCGGGATTGAGGTACAAAGCCTCACATTGCAAAATTGAATATCATGAGTCAGAAGTAGGGTGTTATCACTACTAACATCATATGTTGCTTATGCAACATTGTCTTGTTAATTGTCTTTGTGCCAACAATCATAGGCATAGTGTCCAAACTTGTTGCAATTGTAACATTGGATGTTCTTGGTGTTTTCACATCTATATGTGGATCTTCCTCTTGATCGGTTGCCTCCTCATCCTTGTCCTCGTTGGTGACTTCCACACCCCTTGCCTCTTCTACGTCCTTGATTGCGGCTAGATTTCCCTCGAGCCTTTGGAGCCACTTTTTACTCATGTACATGGAGAGACCTCGTAAACTCTTCAGTTGTAAGCATCTCCAACTTCTTAGACTCTTCGACAACTACAACTACATGTTCAAATTTAGAAGAGAGGGATCGAAGGACCGTTTCGATGACATGGATGTTATCAATCTTCTCATTGTTTCTTTTAAAACTATTAATGGTCACCAACAACTGTGAGAAATAATCGAACACCAATTCCCCCTCCTTCATGTGAAGCACCTCAAAGTTGCCTTGTTATGTTTGCAAGCAAATTTGTCTCACCCGTTCAACGTCTTTGAAAACAAAAACAAGAATTTCCCATGCTTGTTTACTTGTCATTGTTTCAGCAACTTTTTTGAAGGTAGCCTCATCTAACCCTTGATAGAGTATGAACAAAGTCATTTTATCCTTCTTTCTTTGCTCTTTCAAAGTCCACTTCTCATCTATAGTGTATGCGGCTTCTACCTCCTCTGCGGGCTCCATAAATCCATCAGTAACAATCTCTAATAGATCTTGAGTCCCCAACAGAGCTCTCATTTGGATAGATCATATCCTATAATTATCTTTCAAAATCCTTGGAGTTTATTGTTGAAAAAAGTTGGAGGTCATTTCCTGAAAAGTTTGAATATGGTGAAATCGGGCATTCTCTTGGAAATAGATTATAGGCACATAAGACTCGTCATACTATGACCATAAAGTTACATTTAAAAAATTAAAAGGACACATTAATGTTGGAAAATAAAAAGATAACTTTGGAAAATTTAAAAAACTCTTAACAACTGAAGCGTCTTCTTTGGAGAAGGACCAGAAGTTTTCATATGTTTGATTTGTTTAAACTCCCAACACCTGTTTGTGTCTATAACCCATTTTACATTTATTTTTATCAAATACAGTAATACTATTTTCCCTCTGAATTTTCTTCCATTTTGGTAATGATTATAAATCTTGATAAAGTTTGTTGGTCCGAGCTTGAATTATCGTAATGAAATTTTTAAAGGTAAATTGAATTATTGGTAAGAACTGGCTTGAAAATCCAATGTTAGATCTTGATCTTGATCGATTGGCTATGTTTACCAAGAGTATGTAAGATTATCGTGCTATTTGAACAGGTTTTTGACAAGCAACTTGCTCAAAGGGACAGTTCCTGAATGGATCAAACATAGAAATCCTCGGGAGTACACAAATTCATCTTAAATTCTACTTCAACTAATTTACATTACATTAAAGTTTTTGTAACTTCATTGATTTTTTTCATTCTTTCTTAATTTTTGAATATGAAGATCTAATGACGAAACTATATACGTCCATTTGCAGTTATCTAGATCTTTCTTACAATAATTTCTCGAGGAGTTCTATGCCACCATTATGTCAAGACACACTGTGAGAAAAATCTCGCCATTTTAAATCTAATTTCAACCTACTTTATTAGTACTACTGCATGCTTTGAATGTATCTTTAATGATCTTTAGGTTTTCTAAGCTGACTACAAATTTCTTGTTTCATCAGAAATTTGTTTGCAAGCTTCCATGGACAGGACTTGTACGCTTCTAAACTTACTAGCATAATTACTCCCGTAATGTGTGAACAGTTATTTATGCTGAATTTTATAGATCAATATTTAGACATACAAAATCTATAATCAATGTAATAATTATTAAAAATTAAGAATTAATAATAATTTATCAAAATATAAATATAGACCGATGGGTATTACATTAGAATTTTTTAAGATACCATTTTGGGAGATGTGGACATAGGATTTTTTTTTTATTATTACATTAGTCCATTTGGGGATTTAGACCTAGACGATCATGGAAGCCTTGCAAAAATTAAAAAAAAAAAGATTTTAATCAACACGATACAAAAATGATGGGTCCTACACCATTGTGTACTACTACATAATATAAAAGCTACACATTGTGACAGACAATGGCTTGGGTCCTACACTATTATTTTCCATTACTATATGTCGATGTGTTATGGTTTTAGTTTACGGGACCCACTCTCCATTTCTATTGGTTACTTCACCAAAAAACTCAGTATGAATGCCAAGTGGATGGTAATATTCGACTATTATTATATATAGTAATAAATAACCATCCTAATTTCTTTTTACTTTGATTCTGCTATCTTTTTCCTGTTTCCATGAATTTTTCATAAGCTCACACTACTTTATTGTATTGTGTAACCCAAATATAGATTAGTTGGCGAGTGCTTGGAGAACCGTCCTTGTTCAAAAGGTAACTATATTGGCATATTGCCCTTTATTACCTTACAATCAAATTTTGATTAGACTTATACTTCAACATTCCTATCACTAGGCTTTCCTCTTTAGAGTAATGATGGGTAAAAATATGTGCAAGCTTAGTGCATGTGCGCTCTTTAAAAAAAGTTAGCAAGTCCAACAAAGAAAGTAGAAACTTTACTTTTTAATTAAAAGAAATTATATATGTGAAAAAGTGGATCCATCTTAAGAAATGTGAACACTCATTTTTTCTCTTAATGAGGTCCTTGTTATTATAAAAGATGTGTACAGGATTTATATATTTGAGATTTATATCTAACATTATTTATTAATTAAAAAATTATACAAGATGTATATGTCTCCAACTTGCACAAATCATTTTCTGATTCTTATTCCTATTCTTGTGTAAGCTTGGTACAAAAGTGGAATGGGGCTTTACTTTTTTTGGTAGGTCCTACTTTTTATAAAATGTTTACTTTCACACCCTCTAAGACCTTCATGTATATCTAATGGTAAGTCTATGATATTTTTTGGTTCTATATATCCCGAATTCCTAAATTAAAAGGATGTTGTTTATGTGTAGACTGGAATTCAGTGCATATTAATTGCGGTGGAAATGAAGTCAATATTGGAAACATTAAATATGATGGAGACGTAAATGATTTGGGTGAGGCAAAATTTTATCGTGCTAGTGAGAATTGGGGAATCAGTTCCACTGGAAATTTTTGGGATGCTAATAGAACCGCGGATGCATACACAGTAAATAATGCTTCAATACTCAGAATGAACAACTCTGACTTGTACACAAGCGCACGACTCTCCCCTCTTTCTCTCACGTATTATGCGCGCTGCTTGGCAAATGGAAATTATACTATCACGCTACACTTTGCTGAGATAATAATAAGAGGAAACAAATCTTTTTGTAGCCTTGGAAGACGAATATTTGATGTTTATATCCAGGTAATAAATTTAAATTAATATATTTAGTTCGCTAGCATGTGCTCATACAGAAATGTACATGCATATATATATATACATATATATAACCCAAATTTATAGAGTTTAATTAATTGTTATAGGATAAACTGGAGTTGAAGGATTTTGATATCATACATGCTGCACAAGGGGTCGACAAAGCTTTTATTCATAAAGTTAAAGCAGTAGTTGTGAGTAACACAGTCTTACTTATCCGATTTCATTGGGCTGCCAAAGGAACAACAAATGCCCCAACAAGAGGAACATATGGTCCTCTCATATCGGCTATCTCTATAGAAAATGGTAATAATTCCCAGGGGTATAATATATATATATATATATATATGAAAATCTTAATTTTACTGAACTAAAGAATAGATTGATGACAAAACTAAAGAATAAATAAATTCACAGTTGATAGAGTGTCTCATCAGCTGGCCCATTTATTCAATTATGCAGATAATCCCCCTGATAATGATAAGACCACAATATTCATTGCGACTGGAGCTTTTGTACTGTTGGCGCTATTACTCATTTTAGGCATTCTTTGGTGGAAAGGCTGCAATGGAAACAGGATATCAAGGGAAAAAGGTAATCAATGCAAGCGTGTTTTATAGAAGTTAGATAGATTTTCTATTTCTTTTTTCTTCTTCAACTACTGCAAATTTGCATGAAGAGTTGAGATGTAATTGTATAGAGAATTTGCAAGGGTTCATGTATTCTTGCAATGCCAAGGTTTTTTTTATAGAACATTTTCCCTTAGATTAAGGATTTATTTGATGATATACAATTGTTCCCAAGTATTCTTAGATATTTAATGAATATTGAACTTAAACGTTGTTTCTAAACCTATTCGAATCTAGGCTAAGAATTCTGAGAATGTCAATTCCTTTTAAGTACGTCTGGGCTTTTGAATCTGTGCACAATTGTGAATATTATTGAGCATATGTAATAAACACAATAAAACAACATGGGGTTTAAAAAGCTAGTCAAGAGGCACATAATATGTAGAAATGAAATGTGATTACATTCATTTATAAGGTAAGATTTTATCACAGCTAGCCTCACCTTTTTCGTTCCTTCCACAGATTTGAGAGGATTAGATCTACAAACAGGTTTTTTCACTTACAGGCAAATCAAAGCTGCCACAAACAACTTTGATGCTTCAAACATGATTGGGGAAGGTGGTTTTGGATCTGTATACAAGGTATTCAATGGCATAATTCTTCGTGTATATTTATGTTTTTGATTAAAAAAAAAATCTTATCTGTTCATGATACATAGCGAAAGACATATCTCAGTGCATTATCACATGCATACCAAAATATGCATGTGTTTTTTTCTTTTGAAATGCAGGGAATACTATTAGATGGTACCATAATTGCCGTAAAGAAACTTTCTTCAAAATCATGTCAAGGAAATCGTGAATTTGTGAATGAAATAGGCATGATATCTACTTTACAGCACCCGAATGTTGTTAGATTGTACGGAGGTTGTGTTGAAGGAAATCAACTATTCTTGGTATATGAATATATGGAAAACAATAGCCTGGCTCGTCCTTTGTTTGGTATGCTCAATTTTTTTATATGGTATCTTATGTCAAATGGTGATAGGATTCTAACACTGAGGATCGTTTTATGTTAAAAACCTAGTTGATCATAAACTCTCCCATTCAACTTTCTATAAAACAAATGCAGGTCCAGAGCAATATTACTTAAAATTGGATTGGCCTTCACGACAGAAAATATGTGTTGGCATTGCAAGAGGCCTGACTTTCTTGCATGAGGAATCAACGTTGAGAATTGTTCACAGAGACATTAAAACTACAAATGTGCTATTGGATTCGAACCTTAACCCAAAGATTTCTGACTTTGGTTTGGCCAAGCTCGATGAAGAGGACAAAACCCATATCAGCACCCGAGTTGCTGGAACGATGTAAGCTTTTCTTCTATCCTTCAGTTTGGAGCATATTTTTGTTAGAATACCCTTACCTTTGTATTTTTTTTCTCTCGACTGATTCACAAGTAGATAATCGAGAACAGATGTTGTTCTTCATGCATTTAAGGTTTTGCATATTAGAGACGTTCCTACTACATAGAATGTGTACTCTACGACTCAATATTCAGTAGAACTTTTCATAGGTTATATAATTAGTTGTCTATATTTGCAACACAAGTTTGCCTGCATAGAAATTTATTGCAATACGAATTATCATTCAATATTCATAATTAATTGAGAGTAGTCTTGACATAAAAACATATTCAAACAATCTTCTAAATTTATTTTATGCTTGAAAGGTACTAGAGAGAGAGAGAGAGAGAGAGAGAGAGAGAGAGAGAGTTGTTTAGTCAATCATTAACATGACTCCCACCCAAAACGTTGACACAATATATAAATACTTAAACGACCGAAAAAGCTAGTTATCAACATTCCACCCAAAATGAATTTTTGTATCTCTCATGGAATGAATATCATGCTCTATTCCTGTTGCCTTACTATTTGCATAATTGTTGCCAAGTAGAAAAGAAACATGATTCGGTGATTACGTTTCTGTAAGTGTTGAGTTTTGTTCGATAAGGAAGATCATAACTAATTCATATATAATACAAATTAAATATTAATCATAGTAATGCAATCTTTGTTACGCAGAGGATATATGGCACCAGAATATGCATTATGGGGTTATTTAACATATAAAGCAGATGTCTACAGTTTTGGGGTTGTTGCGTTGGAACTTGTTGCAGGGAAGAGGAACATGAAATTTGGACCAAATGAAAGTTATGTATGTCTTCTTGATTGGGTAAGATTTATCAGTAGTCTTTCCTTGCACCAAAATCGGTCATCTTGATGATGATCTATAAAACAAACTCAAGAAGATTGAAACAATATGTTGTATACGATTGGCTACTTCATCGTTCTCGTCTATTGATTTTCCAATATTACATTTCCATCATTTCATGTGTACATACTTCAGGCTCTTGTTCTACAACAAAAGGATAATCTAGTGGAGCTGGTGGATCCAAAATTAGACTCTGAGTTCAACATGGAGGAAGTAATTAGAATGATCAAAATAGCTTTACTATGTACGAATCCATCTCCAGCTCTCAGACCCACAATGTCTGCAGTCGTAAGCATGCTCGAAGGCCAAATAGCTGTTGATGAAGTTATTGTGGATCCAAGCGTATATGGAGATGAACATAAGTTCAAAGTTTTAAGAGAGGAGTTCAATCAGATCCGGCAAGAATCGATTGACTCAAGATTTGGACTTGAGAGTCATATTCATTCGTCAGATCCAGCATGGACAGGAACAACTTCTACGTCTGCCCAGGATCTTTATGATCCACGTGATCTTGCTACTCAGTAATGGTAGCAAAATAATTCCTCCCTCAAGCAAATGCTTTTTGTAATAAATTAGTGACTTAATTTGCTTCAGCAGTCCACACAAGTAACGAACATCTATTAGTTTCATTAATTTTGAAAACGAAAGACGAAAATATATGAAGCTAGCTTTCTATATGGGTATCAAGAACATAATATATAAATTTGTTGTTAAGAAAAGCTCGGAAGATTTTAAGTTTAATGGCAATGGCCAATAATCACTTCTTTTACTTTTCTAGAGAGAATGAAATGGCTAATATCTTTACATATATACCATTTATTTGATTAACTATATATATACATATATGATATATGTATAGTTAATGAAATATATGAAATATGGCTACTCAAGTCTTCTGTCTTGTGGAGACTTTAATTAATTTGATCTTGTTAAGCATGACAGAAACATCTTTCCTATTAATTCTTTGTTTAGGTGACTCTGCATAACAATCCAAAGCCAGTCTCATAATTGAAGACTTACTTCCATTTGGATATAAAAATTATTTCATCTCATCTCTTCCTTATTAAAGCTTTTTCCATACAAAATATAATAGAAAATTCAAAATTTCAAATTCAAGACTAATAATATTATTAAAAAAATAATATTTATTCAATTTTCATATTTCAAATGGGCCCTAAATGTCGCCGCCACATATGGCTACATATCTGATCTTGATTTTCTAATAAGTTAGCATCTGCATCATCTTACAACCATTACAAGGACTTGAGTAGCAATGAGAAACAAAATTATCCTTCTTCTAAACTCAAGTTGGTGTGTAGATCAACACACCATTCATGTAACATAAATGGTAAAATTTGATTTGTAAGATTCACATTTTAAAATTTCTATTCTAAATCAATTTATACAATATATAAATTTTATTATGTGTGTTATCTACAATGGCTTATAAATAGAGTTTTTTGGAACAAAAATGTGCCAAAACCCACCATGTTTGCAATGTCAAAATCATAGATACATGCAGTGATGGAAGGGACATTTGGGACGTTGGAGGAACAAGCCCATGTTTTGGAGGGCCAAAGTTTGAGGCCTCAAAGATTGGAACTGATTTGCAAGCTTAGAGATTGAACCTATGGATATATGTTGGATAATATAGAGAATAGATAATGCCTTTGATGGATTAGAAAAGCTATCTTATCAACTTTTTCTAGTTTTATCAAAGATAAACTCTAGAGCTAGTAGTCATCAACTCTCTCATAATTCTATAAATAACAACTAAAGGCAACGTATTTGTCATTCGTTCATATGCTTATATTGAGACTACTTTTCTCTAACTTAGGCACAGAGTTCCATTGGGCATCCTATGCTATCATCTCATCTATTGCAATCATTCATGCAGTTGGTGTAAAATACATCCTTAACAATGGCACTGTATATGGGGTTTCTATTGACTTCAACGTGACTTTCACATGGCAACTACTATGTGATCCCAAACAACCCATGACCAAGAGATGAATATGACAAACGTATAAGCCATATTGGCAGAAGCTGAAGAAAAGTTGAAAAAGGCAATAGTAGTGGTTGAGTAGCTGCTAAAGGAGAATGAAGAACTTGAGTGATAGAATGCTGCTACACTACTTGTCCACAACAAACAAACTAAAGGAGACACAAAGTAGGAGGCATGAACATGGAGGAGTTAGAAAAGAAGAGACTAGACGATGAGCTACGTAGCCTCGTAGATAAATAAGAGGAGATGCCAAGAAAAATGGGAGCATCTTCCTCCCAGACTCATCTTCCCTATTGCGATGAAGTGATGGCAACACCACTCCCACCTAAATTTAGAATTCCCCAGATCAACATCTATGATGGAACTTGGGACCTTGTAGATCACATGGAGAATTTTAAACTATAGATGACTCTGGCTTTCTAAGAGAGGTAGCTTGCGGTGCTTTCCTATTAACATTGGAAGGAATAGCACAATATTGGCTTGGAACTTTACGACCAAGATCTATTAATGGTTTTGAAGAGTTGGCCAAGCAATTCTTAACACAATTCATGATGAGTAGGAGACATTGACATCATGCCGCTTATCTTTTCACTATCAAACAAAGATAATAGTAGAGTCTAAAATTGTATCTAACCTGATTCAACAATGAGAAACTGACCACGGATAATAAGAATGAGAAGATCACACTAGCTGTCTTTTTAGGAGGTATATAGCCCTGAAGTTCATTAATGACCGTATTGGCTAGTAAAACCCCCTTGAATCTAAGAGAATTCATGGATATGGCTAATTACTATGTTAATGCAGAAGATAAGTTACAAGCCCTCTTAGAACTAAAGAAACAAGATGTAAAGTCAAAAACCAAGAACTCATACAGTGCAAGAGACAACAAGAATGGTCCAAGTAATCAAGATGAACAATGAAAAAGGTATTCTACCTAGCGAGACCAAGGGCCTTGCCTCATTAACAACGATTCGAGTGTACAAGAAAATATTTTAACTACAAGGAAAGAAAAACACCAATCCACAAGGAACTAGAGATATTACAAGTACCACCAGTCGGATATCCATTAGACAAAAGACTGCTCAACCTTGAAGAAAAGAGTAGTCAGATTGGTAGGAAGTGAGGAACTAGAGCGAATGTTGGCCAAACACATCAAACCAAGGAGAGAGAAAGGCATGGGGTGTGAGCCAAGGCAAAGTAAAAGCCCAAAAAGGCAGTGACAAGAAAGAGAACGAAGGCATGACACCCCCCGCCAACCTCGGGACCAAGACTAAGCTCCCTTAGGAGAAATCCACAACATAGCAGGAGGGTTTGTCAGCGGTGTCATGATAGCATCTAGTAGAAAGGCTCACACCTGTAAAGCAAGTTACCATGAGATGTATACGGCGAATAAGCCCTCCAAACACCCCAGACTGGGTACCACGCCTACCATCTCTTTTGAAGATAAAGACTATTAAGGGGTTCAATACACCCATGACGACGCCTTAGTAGTCATCTTGTTAATCTCAAACTACACAACCAAACAAATCCTAATCGATAACGGGAGCTTAACTAACATCTTATTCTGGGATGCCTTTGCCAAATAAGGTATTAGGCCTGATAGGCTGCACCATTCACCTACCTCTAAAGGGATTCTTTGACGAGGTTATTCAACGAATAGGCACCATCACACAACTAGTTATAGTTGAAGAAGGGTCACACATGATTATGAAAATGACAGACATTTTGGTTGTTAAAGCCTTATCATCCTACAACACCATATTATGACACCCAACTTTGAATGATTTGAAGGATGTCACTTCTACCTACCACTTAAAAATAAAGTTTCCAATGGAGACAGCATAGGCAAGGTCTAGGGAGAGCAAATAATGGTATGAGAATGCTATGTGTAGGACTTCAAAGCAGGGGCTCTAGGTATTTGTGTTGCAAAAAGTTTGGAAGAGAATCTACCACCCCCACCTTCAATCGTAACTAGCCAAGACATGGAACAAGGCCTTACACTTAGGTTGTTTGAATGCCACAACACGTGTTGGAACAAGGCCCTCCCAAATATAGGGAAGTGCTAAAATAATACTACTCAAAACACAGAGACGTATTTGCCTAGAGTTATGAAAATATGCTAGGAATCAACAATACGATCATAGACCATACCTAATGTGTTGATCCAATAGCAAAGAAGATATGCCAAAAAAGAACCTTCAGTACAAAAAAGTGCAAAGCCATAGCCAAAGAGATAGACTGCCTCTTGGCTGTAGGGTTTATAAGAGAAACATACTTCCTATAGTGGCTCTCAAACATGGTGTTGATAAAAAAAGCTAATGAAATGAAAAATGGAGGATGTGTGTGGATTTCACAGATATGAATAAAGCCTACCCTAAGGACAGATTCCCCTTGCCACTGATTGATATTATCGTTGGCACCACAACAGGACACCAAGTGCCGAGATTTATGGAGGCATATTCAGGATACAATTGAATCTGCATGAACTAGTCAGATACGACATTTATCATTGACATAGGTCTTTACTACTACCGATTTATGCCCTTTAGGTTGAAGTATTTTGAGGTGACTTACCAAAGACTGGTCAATTGAATGTTTAAACAACAGATCAGGAAGACTATAGAGGATACATCAACGAGTTGTTGGTCAAAACTAAGCAACCTGCCCAATACCTAGCAAACCTAAGAGAATATTTCGCTGTGCTTCATAAGTGTAAGATGAAATTCAACTCGACGAAGTGTGCTTTTGGGGTGGATTCGGGAAGTATTTTTGGCTTCATTATCTCTAAAAGAGACACTGAGGCAAACATTGAAGAATTGATGCCATCTTGAATATAAAGTCACCTCAGTTGGTGATTTGTAGGTAGAGTGGCAACTTTAAATAGGCTTGTGTCAACATCCACAAACAAAAGTCTTTCCTTTTTTAAGCTTCTATGAAAGATACACCCATAGAATGAAAAATGCGATTAGGCTTTCCAAGAGGCGGTAATTATCTAACCCACCTCTTTTAAAGCGGCCTATCTTTTACATATACTTAGTGGTATCCCCCATTTATCTCTATAGTCCTAGTCAAGAACGAAGAAGCAACACAAGATCCAGTGTATTTTACACGAGCCATGTATTAAAAGGCGTCGAGACCAGATATTTACGAATGGGAATGTTGGTATTCGCATTAGTGACAACCGCCAATAGATTGCAACCATATTTTCAAGCTCACCCCATCAAGAGAATATTGCAAAGACTAGATAGCTTAGGAAGATTAGTTGCATGGTTAGTGGAACTTTGTGAATTCCACATCAATTGCATGCCCAAGAGCACAGTGAAAGGCCAGGCTTTGGTAGATTCCATCACCAAATTCACCAGGTTCCTAATGGAAATTGAAGTTGCATCTCACGGACAACCCTGGTTGGTGTTCACTGATGGACCCGTCTACCAAATGGGAGGAGGATTAGGGATCTATGTCATGGGAGAAGCAAGACGAGCATTACTACAAGGCCACACTTACATTAAAACCATCAATAATGAAGCCTTGATAGCTGGACATTTAATTGCAAAAACTCTAGGCTTCATAGAGAATATAGAATAGGTGGATTCCCAAATCGTGGTAAACCAAGTAACTAACGTGTGCCACGAAAGAAAAAAGTTGAAAAAATATCTGAACTGGGAGTTGGAGATCTATGACCAACTTGCCTATTTTAGCCTTAAGCATATATCGAGAGAGGATAATGCAATAGCAGACAACTAGACAAAGCTACGTCTACGAGAGATAAGACAGATTTACCTTCAGAAGTTCAAAAGAGAGTGACAGAGATCCCAACAACGAGAGTATAATTAAACCAGGGAGTTAGCTAGGGCAATATCAATGTAGAGGCAAACACCTTGAGGAGAAAGAGACAACAAAGAAGATAAAGAGAAAAGTAACACTATTTTTTAGGATTGACTGAATCTTTTACAAAGGGCTTTGCCGTCCTTTTGTTATGGTGCATCTCATTTAGGGAGGCACAATTCATCTTGACAGAGATACATGAGGGCATTTGCGGTAACTATTTGGAGGGAAAGACTCTGGCAAAGAAAGCCCTTAGGCTGAGCTACTACTAGCCCAATGCCCTAAGAGACGCTAAGCAATTTAAAGAAGTGCATCAGATGGCGGATCTATGCCCTCGTTCAACATTGTGCCCTGAGAAGTTGTTTTCTATTATCACCCAATGGTCGTTTGCTCAGTGGGATTGATTTGGTAGGTCCCTTCCTACTAGGGAAGAGAGGGGTCGAACATATTGCAGTTACTGTAGATTATTTCACAAAATGGGCGGAGGCAGAGTCCTTTGCAACCATAACAACAAAAGCCATCACCAAATTTATGTCAAAAAATATTGTCTATTGGCTTGACATTCCCCACAGCATAATCGCCAACAATGGAAAATGTTTTGATTCAAAACATTGCAGAAAATGGTGTAATGAGCTGGGAAATCCAAGCTACGAATCCAAGCTAAGTACTTGTCACAACTTGTCACAAGGACACCTAGAAGATAACAAGCAGGTAGAGTCGACAAACAAATCCTTGAGATATTAAGAAAAAAGCTCTTGGACAAGAAATGAGAATTGGTGGAAGAGCACCTAGTAGTGTTGTTAGGTAATAGGACAATTGTGAAGACCCAAACAAGCGAAACACCATTCACATTGGCTATTGCAAGTGAAGCAGTCACCCGGTAGAAGTCGGTTTGCCTACATACCGAACCTGCCACTTCATCCAATATGAGAATACAAGGCTCTCAAAAAGCACCTTGTGCTCCATGAAGAGAAAAGAGAATAAGCGGAGATCCAAAATATCCTCACAAAAGGAAGACTGTTACTTGAACAAACAAGTCAAATACAAATATTTTAAGGTAGATGACCAGGTGCTCAAAGAAATTGGAGTGACAATCCAAGACGAAGGCAAACTCTAGCCACGATGGGAAGGGCCAAACGTACTAGTCACCAACAACCTATTGGGGTCATACCACCTCAAGGACAAATAAGGAATGTAATTGCAACACCATTGGGACGCCAAAAATTTGAAGAAATTTTACCCTTGATTCCTTTGTATGATGTGTTAAATAAAGAATGATCAATAAAGGAGGATATTGTTCAACTTGCATGTCTTCACTTACTAAACTACCAAAGTCGAGTCCAAAGATTCGAGATGCAACCTATGGACATGGAGGTCAAGAGATTTCATGATCCCTTTACTTAGCCCTTAATATCGAGTCTAAAGACTCGAGATGCAACCAAAAGGCATGGAGGTTAAAGACCCTATGAGCCCTTTACATAGCCACCAAAGCAAAGCCTGAAGACTTACAGTGCAACCAATGGGCGTGGAGGTTAAAAGGCCATATGACCCCCTGCTTAGCCCCTAAAGTCAAGTCCCAAAACTTATAATGTAAACAATGGACGTGGAAGTTAGGAGACTCCAAAGTTATCGTACTTAGATACCAAAGTCGAGTTTAAAGACTTGTGGTACAACCAATGGCGTGGAGGTCAAGTGTAACAACTCAACCCAGTTATTATTAGAGATTAATGCAAATAATTTCATCTTTTGATTTCTTTACATATTATTGTATAATAATCTTGTATTATTATTATTATTATTATCAATTTGATCAGATTATATGGCATTGATAAGTTGTTCATATTTTTAATGCAGTTTTTTATTATTTTAATTACATTGTAAATGTTTTTATTTTATTAGTAATACTCTTTCTTAAACAGCTTAAATATTTCGAGAGCTTCTATCATCTTTCATGTCTTTATCTTCTTGAAGTATGAGTGTCAAAATCTTCATTTTTATTATATGTCTCTTTCCATCATGTTAGTTTTCCTTTCATATTCTTAGTGCATTTTTGGAATTGCGATGAAAAATATTATTTTTAGCTTAAGCCTTATAGCTTAAAGTTTAATATAATAAACTTTATTACTAAAAAACAATTTAATGTTTGAGATCCATATATCAAAAGTACTTTTAGAGTTAGGTAGGGTAGTTTTTTATAAATATACAGTTATCATGTGCTTTTTTATAAAAGTTCTAATTTGGTAATTTTTGAAAAAACTGATTTTTAGCTTTTTTTAACTTACTAAAGCATTTTTAATAAAATTACCAAACATGTCATTTTTTTAAAGTGCTTTTTACTGCTTAAAATCACTTTTTAAATCTCAAAACACAACCCTAAATAGGCTCTTAGAATATATTTCTTAGTGATATTTTTGTAAATGACTTAAGCTGCATTTCTCGGCTTGAATTGACATGATGATCTTCCTCTTCATGAATATTCATGGAAATGCACGTTATCAGTTTGTAACTAACGTCATCGAACACGTAGAAGACCTTCTCATTATTCTTCGCAGCAAATCACTCAATTCAATTTTACCCCAAGTACGTTTCATCTTCCTGATTTTTCATACACCTACGGTTTCTAAAAGCAGGATGTGTATAATGTGTATATATATATATATATATATATATATCCACACTCACCTATGGTTGTCTAGCTTTTTTCTTAGCTTTTCAACCTTCCAAAATGTGCCTGTAGAGTAAATGTATACCATTGCTAATTCTCTAATTAGCCGCCAAATCCACCGCCCACGGCCAAAAATAAAAATAAAAACATAACGCAAAACTCAAATTTCTCTTATTTTCCTCCATTGTCGTCGCAACTAAAAAAAATAAAAATAAAAATAAATAGAGCATATGCTGATTCGAATAGAGTAAATGTATGTACCATTCATAAAAAAAAAAAAAAAGGAGGCGCTTTGACGGCTACAACTAAAGCATAGTGACAAATTTGCTACGTAAAATATAAATATTTGAAACAAAGAGGATTTTGAAGCATACCTCCTACCCTGAGCGACACCGAAGGCGGGAGGGTAGCAGTTGAATTGAAGGACTAAACAGCATTAGCAACAGCGTCAAGGAATGAAGGGGACGTCTGGTAACTCAGAAACATTGTGGGATCAGCATTCAGCAAGGCCAAGAGGAATGGTGGGCCGATTGTCGTCCTTTTGGCCATGGCGAAACCAGCAGTACGACTACTCCCTGAAAAAACCAAATTTCGAAACATTACAAACCCACATACCAAAAAATTCAAAAAAATATTGAGATAACTATAACGTCTATGAAAGGATAAATTGAATCCCAACGCGCTGTTGCTTCTCCCTCATTCGAATTTTGACGAATCCGATTTCACAGGTAAAAAAGAACCGTTGCTGTTTCTTCTCGTGGAAGTTTTCGGTTCCAAAACTTGAGAAAACTTTCCAAAATCAAAAATTTTTTAAGAAAGATAACGTCAAGGTGTTCTCATCGTCGCTGTTGAGATGTGAGAGCATATTTCTTTTCGATGCGTAAGGAACCGAGAAGAGAGCGGCATATAGGCTCCTATTTTGGTGTCGAAGTTTGAGACAGGTGAGAAGCAGAGCATCTAAACGATAAAAAGAGAAGAAATTTGACACAGAAGACATCGGGAAGAGAGAGAGGGACGCAGAAGAGAGAAGAAAAAGACGAAAATAAAAACTTTGCGTGTGAAGCAAAGTGGCCAGGAAAGGAAAATGATAAATATACATTATTTTATATAATATTTTGTATAACACAAATAATAAAATGATATTATTTTAATAAAATGATATTAATTTTATTAAATAACTTATAAAAATATCCTCACTTTATTTATTATTTTCTTCAAGGTGTTGTGAAAATAGCGTAATTAAAAGTAGGGAGCTGGGAATTACAGTGGTGTTGTCAAGTCGGATTATAATATTTGGCCATTTTATATATATATATATATAGACTAGATAAAAATAACATAAAAAATACGTTTGTTTAGGTAGTAACGTAATGACACTTTTAGATAAGTAAATATAAATATTATAATTACGACAGCGAACCACTACAAGACAACACAAGCAAATTATAGTTTCAGATATTATTACTCAGATTTTTTTCTCCCCCAATAACAAATTGATTTTGAGATTCTCAAACTGCCCAGCTTCTTCAACCATCAACTAAGTAAATTCTCAAAATTCAGAATTTGTGCCTGTGCCTTTTTCAGACATGAAATTATTAATATATTACAAATAAGAGAGATTATAAATGATTTGTTTTTGCTTTAAGTAAAGAGATGACAAATGTTTGCATAAAGAAATGAAAAATAACTAAATAAATGAATGTGATAAATAAAAAGAAGAATATAAACACATCATCTTGGCAGCTGAACTATATAAGACTTGAAATGTTAACAAACCAAAAGAAAAATCTAATTCAACAGAGATTTTTCTGATAAGTTAAAATTCAACAGAGATGTCTAATAGAAAAATACAATTCCCATTCTCAAAACTCACAATCCTGAGATCAGGATTCCAATTAAGTGAATCTCAGGATTTAGAGCTCTCAACAGAAATAAGTTATAGGTTTTTTTAAATCCTCTAGCATACAAGGAAATATAAGGCTTAATATACAGAGTCTGAGAGAATGAACAGTACCGGAGAGATGGCAGACTTGCTAGGGACAGGGATCGGAACCTGAGAGTCGTTCATGAATCATCACAATCGTGCGAATTAGCTGGAATGTGCACAATCATAAGGAACACAACTGCTGCTACACATTTGAGGGAATAAAGAGATCCCTATGAAGTAAACAAAACATTAAAGGAGATCTCAAGCTATATTAATTTAAAACATACAAGATTAGGAAATATATATATATATACATATATAATTACTTCATCAAACAAATTGATCTCCACCCCTTTAACAAAAGGGAGATTGTCCCTTTCAAGCACATACGATAAAATAAAATAGAATCAACCCAAATTTGTCATGCGAAAGACATTTGGGAAAAGACAGTCAACCCAGATTGAGGTCATAAACCCACAATCGTCTTCTACTTGGGGACATTTGAGTATTTTGTTTGACATAAAAGTCAATTTCAGCATCAAAATAATTGAAGTTGAAAGCAGATAGACAACAATATCACCACAGATAAATAATCAATATCAAGATTTGGTTCGTTAAAAAAAAAAAGTTCCCTAAACATTAAAAAGTTCCCGCAATAAGACGAAGAGAACGAAACCTGCGAGATTTCAAATGCAGACGAAGAAGCTTTGGGGGGGCTTTCCTCTGCTTTTTTCGTCTTTTTTTTCTGATATATCGGCATCCCAATCTTACCCACGAAGACAACGACCCACACGAAGACCCATGGCGACGAAGACTAGACGAAGGACCAGTGGCACTCCAGCATGAAGAGAACGAAATCTGCGAGATTCCAAATGCAGACGAAGATGCTTTGGGGGGTTTTCCTTTGCCTTTTTGGGGTTTTTTTTTTCCTTAATATATCGGCATCCCAACCGTTTGGTCCACTTTCTCGCAGGGAAGTGGAATAGTTGCAGGGAGGTGATTTGGTGAAACCGTGATATAGATTCATTACGCGAGAGATGCTAACGGACTTAACGGATACATTTAACGGAAAAATATAATAGATGATAGAATTTGAACAGAGCCTGTTAAACCAAAAAATTTTCATTTTATAGACACTTTTAACATATAAAGATATAGAGAGGGAGACGCTGGGGTGGTTAGTTCGATCCTTATTAAAAACAGTCTTTAAAAAATATACAATAAAAAATTTTAAAAAATATTATAAAATATAAAAATACAATAAAAATATAAAAATAAAATAAAATGAAGAAAATACAATAAAAATACAATAAAAAAATAAAAATACAATAAAAAATAAAATGAAGATGATTTTAAAGGAACATTCGGCCCTCAGCTGAATGGAGTCGCCGCCGACCACTATGAGCGACACCGCCCATGCCATCGGGACCGGAGGGAGCCAGCGACCTCATCCCTGCGACGGCAATCCTTAACGACCTCTCTCATCTTCTTCCGACAGTCTTAAATCCAAAATGAGTCCTAAACATGGAAAAACAAAAATAACCTAAATTGGACGTTATGAAGGAAAATGACTGATTTTAGGGTTGAAAAGTGGACCCGCAAGTGGGGATTGGTGACCGCGACATGTATATCGAAAATAGCTTGCCGGATTGTAGATTTTAATACTTTGGTCCACTAAAATATTGCCATGTGCACGGTATTGTTCTAATCCAAGTAAATAAAGAAAGATTTTTCATTAGAATATTTTACATCTAGTTTGTTTTTATAGATGAAATAAAAGTAAAATAAAATAAAATATTATTATAATATATACTTTTAATATTAATTTTGTTTTAAAATTTGAAAAAATTATTTTGAAATTCAAAAAAATTAAGCTCTTTATTTTCTTTTGTATGAAAGTTCAAAAAAATATAATAATTAATTTTTTTTAAAAATTAGATGATTTGAAAAAGCAAACAAGACCTTAAAATTTGTAGCCCCTGTTGCACGACAATCTTAAGTGGAGCTTGGCCTTAGTAGTTGAAAACATGCATGTTGGTTGATGTTATCTATATATGATTGACAATATGTGATACGATCCATTAATCTAAAACGAATACGACACGAAAAAAGTAGGTTAGGGTTTAACCTTAATAAGTTTCAGGTCAAAACAGATCAACCTGTTAAGACACAACTGCTTAAAGGATCATTAACAGATCAACCCGTTATGATCTGCTATAACCCGTTAAGAAACTTAAGTTTACCTTAATACCATCGATCTAAATTTCAAAAAATCTTAATTCAAAAAATCCTAAATTTACCTTTGCAATTTTGGGCTTGGTTTGCTTTGAGAGACAAAATTAAAAATCTCAAACTCTTCTCAAATTTATCATTAAACTTATTTAAATTTTCATACAAAATATAATAAAAAATTCAAATTTTTTAAATTTCAAAATCACTTTATTAAATTTCAAAATAAAACTAATATTAAAAAATATATATTATAATAATATTTTATTCTTTTTTTAACTTTTATCTCATATCTAAAAACAAACACAATCTTATATTTTACAATGTGTAAAACATATTTGTGTGTTTATCATATTTTGTAGTGTACTACTTGTTGGATTGTAATGTTAAAATTTTAATTTGTAATTAGATTTTTATGTTTTAGAGCTATTACTTAAAATTTAATATTTGTATAAAATCAATTAGGTTAAACTCAAACGAGTTACTAATGGGTTTGCAGGTTGGAGCAAGTCGTGTCGTGTCATGTCATGTAGTATCAAATTATTTTATATTTACTAACAGGTCTTAACGGGTCGTGTGGTGTCAACTCGTTATTTTAATGGGTTATGTTCATATTGACCATTTAGGCGTAATGTACGTGCTCTGATACGATACGAACACGATCCGTTAACACATTCTAACACCCCTAACTCCTGTATTGGTAGTTGACTATTATGGTATTAATGGTGACAGAATCTGTTGGCCACTGGGCTTTACTTTATCTACTTCGTGTTGTATACGCACTTAAGAGAGAGAAAATTCAATTCGCAAGTAGCTCCAAATTGCAGCCAATATGAAAGGTGGCCCATCGCCATCAAATACTATCACATTTAGCGAACCTTCGGTCCTCGTCTCTCTCTCGAGAGTCCTGAGGTTCTTGTCTTTGCTTAGCAAATGTGGTCCTCTGTTGAATTAGAGGTTTTATGCCCTTTGAGAACATAGTTATGGAAGAAGACTTGGAGAGACTTGGGAAGGGGTTCTCCTTAACCGTTGAAGAACTACAAGAAGTGGAAGTGAAACGAGAGGTTTTTGATAGCATTAGGGGGAAAGAAAAACTATGTCTCATGGCCATGGTTATATCCGAAATGAGTATGAATAGAGAAGCATTTCGGGGAACTATGGCCAAAGTCTAGAACACGACATGATGGGTTTAGTTCAAGACATGGGGGCTAATACATTCCTGATTGAGTTCCAACAGCTCCAAGACAAAACTAAAGTCCTGGCTACCAGATCATGGATCGTTGATAGATCCTTGGTTTGCATCGAAGAATTCGACAATTCCAAAACAACAAAAGATGCTTCTTTCTCAACCGAAATCTTCTAGATACACATATTTAGCATGCCTCTCAGAAGTAAGAACTATGAGATAGGTAGAAAAGTAGGAGCTGGAGTAGGTCAAGTGTTAGAGATAGAGGCAGACGAAAATGGCAGTGCATGGGGTCCCTTCTTATGCATAAAGGTCTTGATAGATATCACAAGACTGCTGACTAGAGGCAAATTACTCAAGGTAGAAGATAAACAGGATTGGTTGCCCATCAAGTATAAGAGACTCACCGTTTTCTGCTTCTATTGTGGCATCCTCAAACATCGAAGTGATGGGTGCAAGAGCCACCCTAGAGGAGCAACGGGTCACCAACAAAGGAATATGGTGGATGGCTAAGAGCCAATCCCCCAAAAGCTAGAAACTCCACTGCAAAGAAGTATGGTAGTGGCGGTGGGTGATATGAACCTCCAAATGAACGATAGAATGGGGTTGAGGAAGGGGGTGAGCTTGCCCCCTAAACATGGTACCAGTAGGATATAAATTCATAGTCTTCAAGTCCTTTAACACCGCAGCCAAGGATGGGACAAAGCAGCCCCAACAGACTACCTTTCCCAAAATAGATGGCATTGAGGAGATGAAATGCGAAATGGGTCCCCCTATTCCCTCAAACCTGAACTCACCAATCCTCAAGTCTAGACCCTAGGAAAGCAGCTCATAAAAGCAGGTAATCCAGGAGGAGCCCGAGGCACACAATAGCCCTAAAGTCCAGTGGACAAGGCAAAGAACAAGGTAATCCCCCTAACCCCTTTGGACATAGTGCCTCCAAGGAAAAAGTCTCCTCAGACTCTTCCCTAGACTCGCAAGTCAATCCACTGAACCATTTTATGACTCAGAAAATAAATCAGCTGTCTAGTTGCAAAACTAGTTCTTCTCCATCAAAAAGAGTATACCCTCACTCTCGGGACCACCCCCCCTCTCCCCCAACCCAAACTTGCTCCCCTAAAAAGTTTAAGTTTGATTTGGTCCCAAAGAAGGAAATTCATGATGATACAATAGTGGTGGCTGCCTTGCATCATCAACAACACCAACAATTGCCATAAGTTGGAGCTACTGAAAGCTTGGAAACCCTCAGTTAGTTAATGAACTTCACCACTTGGTGAAAAATAAGATCCCCATCTCATCTTTTCGATTGAGACTAAATGCTCTAAATAACAGCTGGAAGCTGTTAAGCTGAAAATTGGCATGAGAAACTATTTCACTGTAGAGAGTAGAGGGGCAGTGGAGGTTTGGCTCTCCTATGGACTAAGGACATCACTGTTGATCTGATTTCCTACTCTCATTTTCATATCTCTATTATAATAATAAAAACAACTGATAAAATAGCCTAGAGCCTAACTGGTTTCTATGGAAACCTAGTAGCGACTCTGAGATACCAAAGCTGGGACCTACTGCAACTGTTGAACCTACAAACAACTCCCCTTGGGTAAGTTGGGGGGGGGGGGGGGGAGGGGATTACAATGATATTCTACATAATCATGAGAAGCTGGGGGGTAATGCTCAACCCTATCAACAAATGGAAACCTTCAGACAAGCTTTAATCAACTTGGGGCTTTCTGGCCTTGGTTTTAAGGGAGACAAGTTTACTTGGTGTAATAATAAACCCTTCCCATTGTTCACTAAAGAAAGAATAGATAGAGCCTGTGCAAACACTAGGTGGACAGAAACCTTCCCAGGGTTTTCAGTCACCTCAGAGGCTGTTCAACAGTCTGACCAAAGACCCCTTGTTCTTTCCATTCCATCCCACTGCCAAGCCATAAAAAAAGGAGAAAGACTTTTTAGATTTGAAGCCTGCTAGACTAATGTTGCCCAAATGACTAATACAAGAAGGGAGTGAATTGGTTATATTAAAAAATTAAAACTTATAAACCAAATACACAATATAAAATATAAACAAAATATGAAATAACAATAATATAAAGAGTAAGAGCAAGAAGAAGCAAACTCAATATTTTAACGAGGTTCAACCACACTGCCTACGTCCTCGCCTCAAGCTAGCCATTGAAGATTTCAAATTCACTATTCAATCTCCTTTAGGTGGAGATAGAAAACTATTACATCTTTGAGCAACACCATTACAAATAATTCATGTAGAACACCCTCTATACTTGTAATCACCTTACACCTGGTAATTTAACTATTCCCGATGTAGAATACCTTCTGCACACACAAGGGTTATACGTACTCTCTTATAAATACAAGAGCTGATAGTGAGTAGATTATTAGAGTACACTTCTCAATGAGTGAAATAAGAATAATACATCACAATCTATATCTCTCTCAATGAGTGAAACATAACTATCCTTCAAGATTTTTAAACAAAATCATCTACTTTTTACATTTGTCAAAAGTGCATCAATCAAAATTTCAAACAAAACATGCACATATCAAAGATGACAATCAATCATCTTACAGATTTTCAAATATCAAATTTTTAATGATGTCATGCATATGTGAAAATAACAATTTCCAAAATTAAGACTTTTAATGATATCATGCACATGTGAAAATAGCAATTTTTGAAATTAAAATTTTTAATGATGTCATGCACATGTGAAAAAAGTAATTTTCGAAATTAAAGCTTTTAATGATGTAATGCACATGTGAAAAATGCAATTTGATGCTTTATGAGAAAAGATTGATTTTGAACTTTAATCCAATAATTACTCTATAAGTTTTATTTGTAGACTTGTTCTTCTTTTTGCTCATGCTTGATTTTTTGATGTGCTTAGCTCATTTCATGCATAGACAACTTGAGTTTGAGTCTTGACTTTATTTGTTTTCATCAAAATCTATACGTAGATACGAAACTTGAAACCTTGGGTTCAACAACTAAGAAGGATGAATGCCATCAGATAATTGATAAAGCCTAGAACACTCATTCTCTTACTAGCAATAAAATGGAAAGAGAACAGATAGCTCTGGAAAGAAGTCAAGTGGGATTAAAATCCTGGGGATAGAAACTTGCTAGAAACTCGAGTAAGATCATTCAAACAAAAAGATAGGAACTTTCAACTCTACAATCATCAAATAGGGGAAACTTAGGGCTCAACAACAATGGTTACATGAGGGGGATAGAAACAAGAAGTGTTTCCATTAGTGTTCAACACAGAGAAGGAAAAATAATTGGATTACAAAATTATCAGATGAGGTAGGTGATGAGGCCACAACCACAAAGACTATCAATGAGAAATTACGACTACTTCTCCAACATCTACACCACCTCAATACCAGAAAATATCCAAGCTTGCACCCAACTCCTAAAGCTAGACATAGAGAAGCTGCTTGAAGGAGAGGAAACAAAGTGGAAACAAAGGGCTAAACAACAATGGTTACATGAGGGGGATAGAAACAAGAAGTGTTTCCATTAGTGTTCAACACAGAGAAGGAAAAATAATTGGATTACAAAATTATCAGATGAGGCAACAACCACAAAGGCTATCAACCAGAAAATATCCAAGCTTGCACCCAACTCCTAGAAAAAAAGGTCGCTCCTGAAATGAGCTTTACACTAAGCAGGAAATTCACAAGACAGGAAGTTGAAGAGGCCGTGTTTAGCATGCACCCACTGAGCTCTCCTGGATTTGATGGTTTCCCTCCAGCTTTCTATCAAACCTTCTGGAACACGGTTGGCAATGACATAGTTGAGGTTGCTTTATACCTTTTTAACACTGAAGCAAAACTTGAGGACATCAACTCTACTTTCATTGCTTTAATTCCTAAGTTATCTAACCCTTCCAAAGTTTCAGAATATCATCCAATTGTCTTTGTAACGTCCTTTGCAAATTTTTTTTCAAGAAAATTGCAAACAGGCTCAAGTTGATACTTCCTGATATCATAGCTCCCACCCAATTTACTTTTGTCCCAGGTAGATTAACAACCGATAATAATATAGTGGCATTTGAATCCCTACATACCATGAATAGCAAACTCAAAGTCAAACAAGGGTACATGGCATTGAAGTTGAATATGAGCAAGACATATGATGGATTGGTGTAGGAATTTCCAAAGAAGTGATGGTCAGACTAGGCTTTGAAGTGGCTTAGATCAAATTGATAATGAAGTGTACCAACTCAGTCACATATTCAGTCCTCCTGAATGGGATTCCACATCCAACTATCATACTTTCAAGAGGCCTTCAACAGGGGGACCCCTTGTCCCCAAACCTGTTCATTCTCTGTGGTGAGACACTTAGTTCCCTCTTAAACCATGTGAAATCTCAAAAAGCATCTTAGGGGTACCTATGGGCAAAAGAGGGCTCCACATTAACCATCTTTTCTTTGCCAATGATTGCCTATTGTTCTGTAAGTCTAATGCTAGAGAATGGAGTCACTTGATCTCAATCTTGGAAGTCTATGAATCACCATCGGGTTAAAGCTTTAACAAAGCTGAAACCTCAATTCACTTCAGTAAGAACACTTCTCGAGAGACCCAGAATTTCATCTTACAAATTGCGGGAGTCAGATCTTCTCAGCCCTATGAAAAATACTCTGGACTCCTAGCAATCATAGGAAGACACAGATTTAAAGCATTCAAGGCAATCCTGGACAGAATTAGATAGAGAATAAGCAATTACAAAGTCAAAATGCTATCTTATGCAAGCAAGAAAATCCTCATCAAGGCAATAATTCAAGCTTTCCCTACATTCTCCATTTCCATCTTCAAGCTTTCTTGGTCAATCCTTAATGAGATAAACAAACTCACACATCAGTCCTGGTAGGGCCAAGTTGAAAGACAGAAAAAGGTGCACTGGATCCCTTGGAACACAATGGGGAAACCAAAGCTGGCAGGGGGTCTGGGGTTCAAAGAATTACAATGTTTCAACCTAGCTTTACTGGCCAAGCAAGGATGTAACTTAATCCACAAACCTGAAGCTCTCGCCTCTCAAGTCTTAAAGGCAAAATACTACCCTCACAATGACTAGTTTAATGCAAAGCTAGGTCACCGTCCCTCATTTATTTGAAGAAGTATACTGGAAGCACGTCCACTACTACAACAAGGCGCTTTTTGGAGGATTAGGGATGGGGAATCTATCAAGGTTTGGAGGGACAAATGGATTCCTAAACTTACCTCAGGAAAATTCACTAGTACTGCCCCAGTAATGGAGTTTGAAGCCTACGTCTACATCCTGATTGATCAACCTGTAAGACAGTGGAAGTCAACTATTATTGATGAACCTTCTTTTAGAAAGGAGGCACGACTCATTAAGAAAATTCCCCTTAGTTCAACAACGAAGCATGACAAGTTGATCTAGAATCCAACAACTCAAGGTAGGTTCTCAATGAAAATAGCCTATCATTTGCAAATGGAACTACAGGATTCAAAGAAGGGTCATCCATCATGTAGTGTAAGTTCAAAAGAGCTCTAGTCACCTTTGTGGCAGCAAAAAATTCCCCCTGCAAACAAGATATTTTCATGGAAGGCATATTATGAAGGCCTCCCAACTATGCTAAATCTATAAAGGAAAAAAATTGTGGATAATCCTCTTTGCCCAATCTGTGTGAGAGCAAATGAGAGTGTTATTCATGCATTATGGTCATGCCCAGTTATATAAGACACTTGGCATAACTTTTCCCCCCAACTCCATAAAAGAGCCTCATTCTAGCAATCTCTAAAAGAACTCTTGCTTGAACTCCACACTCTAGGAGGTAGTGAACTAATCGAGGAGTTTTCTTTGGTGGTCAAACACATATGGGTGAGAAGGATCCCCAGATTTAGTTTATAAGTTGGCTAAAGAAACTCTCCAAGATTTGAGAGATCTGCATCCAAAGAAGTCCCTCGCCCTAGTCCCTCTGCAACCTGAGCCTCTAGTATGGACCCCTTCCCTAAAGGAAGTATTCAAGATCAATTGGGATGCATACCTGAACAAGGAACAAGGCAGAATGGGAATTGGCAAAATTGTGAGGGATAACGATGGGAAAATAGTGGCCACTACTCGCAAGAATCGACCTCTACACTATGATCCCCTACTGGTTAAGACCATTGGCACTTTGGAAGCATCCTGCCTTGGCACGCAACTAAGGCTCACCAAAATAATTCTCGAAGGTGATTCAAAAAAGGTTATAATGGCACTCAAGTCCCAGAAAACAAGCTTGATAGTTATAGAGATATTCTTAGAAGATATTAGAACCCAACTATGTTCTTTTGAAGAATGGTCAGTTGTACATGTTGGAAGACAATGTAACACTGCATCACACGAGCTTGCAAGGGATGCTGTGCTAAATTGTATTTCTTCTGTCGATGTGGGGCTTGTCCCCGACATGTTTTGTTGACCTCTCTTGAGAGTTTTATGAATGAAAGAATTCTCATTTAAAAGAGATAGAGAGAGAGAGAGAGAGAGAGAGAGAGAGAGAGAGAGAGCGAGAGAGAGAATTACTCTGGCTAGCTTCCGAAACAAATTTTCATCTAATTGCAATCGGTTTGGATCATAAGATAAAGATATAAGATTTTTATCTTATTTTATTTCATCTCATCTCACTTTATTTTTAAATATAATTTGAATATAAAATTTTTAAACTAATTATTATAATTTTTTTTCAAAATTTCAAATAAAACATATTCCAACATTTTAAAATTCTTAAAGAAAAATAAGATTTTTTATTCAATATTTTCTCCCTTTTTTTTTTCAAAATTCAAAAAATACTTAATTCAAAACATCTCATTATTATTTATAAAGTATTTTATTATTATTCATAAAATTATCATTTCATGCCTACATTAGAGTGATGGATGGATGCACTGAAGTGATGGATGGATTATGAAGGACTTAAAATCTCTCTACTAAGTGCCACGGCTTTCAAGGACTTATTCCAAACATTTGACAAATTGGTGAGCTGGCAATTATTACACCCATCCTATATTAATGATATGTCTGGGAAGATTTCAAAGTAGGGAGCTTTGCTTCATGAGGTTCTTAATTCCACGCTAGATCTAGAGATACTACTTGATGTGTATAGTCGGTCGACCAAGTTGAGTTTTTTTTTTTTTGGTAAAGCAAGTAAATTGATTTCGTTAAAATAAAATATGATGCATATTGGGGGTGAGATTTTCTAACAAATATTCTAATACAACAACCACAATGCAAAAATGATGATAAAAAGAGAGAAAAAAAAGAGTTTTGAGACCAATTTATTGATCTCTATCCAAGTCTTACAAAGGGGGTACCATTTAAAAGTCGTTCAGAAAATAAGCCATTGTAAGAGGGGTCTAAGCAAGTTTACTGTAGTTCATTGTCTTGAGATATTTTTTGGAGAGATCCTTAATCCCTTTAGCAAGATCACCAGTTAGGAAAAATAATAACCCAACATACAAGTATCGAAAGAATAGATCTGCGGTGAAGAAATAGACAACCCATGCCTATAGTGTGGACCATGATGGCCGAATTAAGGAATGGAGGTGGGGTCGAACCAACCTGTTGGTGTGGCGCATGTAGCTAGTGGAACTGTTGAAGGGCAGCGGCAAGTGAAGACCACAATTGGACAGAAGTTGCGCGTAAGGGCAGCATGCTGACTTTTTGGGCATAATTCCATGTTGTCCCAGCAAATTAGTGTATGGGAATGTCATGGTGGGGCGCGTGTCGAGTTTTTGTGGCTGAAGTGCCGTAAATTTGAGCAAATATGAACCAGCGGAAAAAAAACTACCATATAAGCTTATTTACATATAGGTAGTCGAAAGAAAAGGAAACGGAAAAGGAAAAGGAAAAGAAAAAAGGTCAATCGAGTTAACTTGAACGACGATTGAATGTTGAAGTTTCATTTATTTAATTTTTATTTTAACAGACAGTGAGTTCGAATTAATTTATTATGAGTTATATTAGTTTCATATTCTTAAATGACTAATATTTTTTACAAAATGAATTCAAACTTGTTGATGAGTTGCGTAACTAATTCAATATTATTATTATTATTTGAAAAGGCGCTTATCTTTCATTTCATTGAACTCAACCGTTACAACATACATTACACTGCTTATCCAGTTTAACTAAATAGTTAAACTATTTTGGTACATCTTCCATCCAATAAGCATCATCTTGTAACTCTATAGCTTTCTTAGCTAATTTATGCGCCAACCTATTGCCTTCTCTCAGGATGTTCTGCACAGACTAGTGTGGTCTATTAGCTAACACTTCTTTTATATCTTCCACTCTATTGTCCATCCAGCCATGATACTAAGTATTGCTCTTTATTGCTCTTGTAATTACTTGAGAATCCCCTTCAAGAACTACTTCTTGGACATGTAGATCTGCTGCTACCTGCATTTCTTGTCACAATGCCATTATTTCTACCACATCTATACCTCCTAGGAACCTCTTTTGTTAGCTGCAAGAGTACATTGGCTCCCCTTCTAAATTTCTTGCTACAATCCCCATTCCCAACTTTTTTCCTTCTATGTTCACCGATTCATCATAATTTATCTTCACTTGGTTTTGCATGGGTGGTATCCATCGAACTCTTGCTCTATCGTCCCTCCTGCTACTCGCTTGTTCTGGTTGTCTGACTTGCGCTTCCTTATAATTATCTTACATTTGCTCAGCTTGTGTTATCACACTAGCAGGATTATCGAATCTATTTTCAAAAGCTAACTTGTTCCTCCTATGCCAATTTTTTGCAAAACTGACAGCAAGTCTCTCCAATTTATCTTGAGCTGAATTTCTCATAAGAAGTGCCTATAGATCCATAGAATCATCAGTTTCAAAGCTGCATTTATGTAGCCAACTATTTCTTTCAGCCCAGACATCTTGTGTTGTTGGACATCTCCACAGTATATGCTGAATTGATTCATCTTGTTGCAAGCATATCGGACAATATGCATCCTTTGTGACTTTTCTATGTAATAGTTGTTCCTTAGTTGGCAGTATTGAGTTCACAGCTTTCCAAATAAACTGCTGAATCTTATGAGGGATTTTTAGCTGCCAAATATTGGTCCACACTTTTTTGAGTTGTTGCCTTCTTGAGCATTCTCCTTGTGCTTTGTCCTCTTTATTCTTCAATTGATAGTAGGCACTTCTTACAGTGAATTGTCCTAAAGATTTCAATTGCAAAAGGATCTTGCTTCACATTCACAAGATTAGTTGTTAGTAAGTGTTTACTATAGAAAACTTAAGTGATTGTGGGATGAACTTCCTAAGTACAACCAAACTACTACTTCAATCAAGGCCGTGTTTGGATAATACGATGAAATATGATGGCTTTAGATTAAAGTTGAAATGTGAATAAAATATTGTTAAAATATTATTTTAATATTATTATTATTTTAGAATTTGAAAAAATTAAATTGTTTGTTATATTTCGTATAAAAATCTGAGAAAATTGTAATGATAAGATGAAATAAGATAGTTTCTATATCTAAATGGGGAAGTCTATAATAGTAAAGACTATAATTTGGAGGGGTCCTCTCCTTTCCAGAGGGGGAGGTGTTTGAGGTGTGGACACTTGAGGTGCGGGGTGCAATGGACAAGGAACTGGGGAGGTTGTGGAAATGTTTCTCCCTATCAGAAAAGGAACAAATCGAAGTGGAGGTACCATAGGGGGAAGTTGACATAGGCATGGGTGAAGGAAAGTTATGCATTATGGTAATGGTCATTGCCGAAATATTTATAAACAAAAAGGCTTTTCGCTCAACAATGTCAAAAGTCTGGAACTCAGTGGATTGGATACAGTTCACTGAACTAGGTTACAACAAGCTCCTGGATGAATTTCAATAGGAATAGGATAAACAAAAGGTCCTTCTTGGAAGGCCATGGACCTTTGGCAAATCCTTGGTCTACATGCAGAAGTTTGATGGGACAAAAGCTCCAAGTGAGTTTGCTTTCTCTATTGGAACTTTTTGGATCCCAGTTCACAATATGCCCATGGTGAGTATGAATCGGGATATTGGTTTGAAAGTTGGTTCTAGAGTTGTGACAGTTCTCCGATTGGAAACATATGAGTATGATAGTGCATGGGGACCTTTCCTACGCATGAAAGTGTGCATGGATATTACAAGCCCTTAAAATTCGAAAGACTCCCATATTTTAGTTTTGAATGTGGTGTATCAAGCATAAGGATGGGAGTTGCTCAAAGGGTCCTCAGAGTAGTAGTTGTAAGCCAAGCAACGAGTTTGGCCCTTAGCTACGTGCCACTCCTCCTAAGTTAGGCAGCTCCTCCACAAAAAGATATAAGGGTAGTGGTTGGAATGTTGAACCACTGTATCAAGCGCAAGCGCAGGCAAAGGCTTGAGGTAATGTAAAAAATATTGGTTCTCGAGTTGTTTTCTCTCAAATTGTTTTTTGGAGTTCATAAACTTTTTCCTGACAAGTTTCTTATTACCATCTCTATACAAAGCATCTCCATCATCATCTTTCTTATCATAGACGGGTTCTATGTTGACCTCAACGTCCACCATGTCATCCTCTTTAATCAAAAGGTTTTTTTCCCTTTTGATTGGTAGACTTTTTACAAACAATTGCTTGATAGCCATCCTTCATGCATGTGAAATACCAAATATTAGTATGGCTCGAATTTGTAGCTTGATTTGGTTGCAGAGCGGGGTGAGTCTCTTGCAAACAAACCCCCTTGTGTTCTAATCAATCGATGAATTCGATCAACAACGAAAGCAAGGAGTTTGAGATCTATTGAGAACCGACATAACTGAAGTAGTTGAAAGTTGTTTCAGTAGTTTCTATTCATAAGGGGAGACAATAAAGCGTCCATAATATAGACACTTAATATTTGCTCATGACTCAACACACTTCCATTGTAGTCGCTCTAAGGAATAGGTACCCTAATCTACTACTTCTCTATGACCAAGACATGTTGATTCGCCTCAGAAACAGTCCATAAGAATGGAGGTTGAGGAAGTCTTGCAAAGTCTGCCACAAGCCACCCAGATCCAATGCCACCTGCTACTCTTCAATCATAGAAAGGTCATTTTTGTCCACCAATTGATAGAACTCCTTGGTATAATGATCAACAAATCTTGATCCTACCTCAACATATGAAGTGTTTGAAACAATGTTTAAGAATAGGGCAAAATGTGACCCTTAATCTTTTTATTCATTTTCTCTCAATCGCTAATCTTGGTCTTACTGTGACGTCCCCAATTTACGTTCAGGATCTAACGTAAACTGAAGCGTCAGGACATGTAACACTAGGCTACATATCCTTCCTACATGTCAGAAATAGTATGCATGCACCTAACTTACTAGTGATATGCAATGAGTATTGCAGCGAAATAAGGTTATTTGTCGAAGTATGCAAAGAAGTCTAACTTTGCAAAGTGATCACATGACACAACATAATTACATACTCATAGCTTAATATTTACAACAACATAGAGTACCAATTTTTACAGAAACCAGTTCTCCAAATACATACATAGCTCATGATACTACTGCGCCTTCTCACCAAAAAAGATCGTTCTTAACTTCTTTATACTTATTTTCATAACGAAACATATTCATACTAATTTCAAAATCTTATTGGAGGTATTTCCCTGTTGGCGTCACAGACACTACTCAAGGAAAAAGAGCCATTAGGGCTCAAGGATAGGCAATATCCAATGCGAAGCTACTTTTCAGATGAGGTGGACGCATGTTGCCTCATGACCTCTAACATATAATCATACATAGAAGAGGCATAGTCATAAAAAAGATAGTATTGAGTGGGCCCTTTAGGGCTCACCTGAATCTCTTGGTAGGTCCGGGTCTCCCTGTCTGTCATATTTTCTTGCAATTAAGTCTATTATTCCGAGAAAAATAATAGATAAAATTCAAAGAATTAAATTCCGAGAAATTTCAATAAGTGCACAAATAATATAATACAAACATTCACAGTATATATAGATAACACGTAAATGCACATGATATGAGTATGGAACTTATTAATCATGACTTATGCATGACTTAAACATGACTTGTGTACCTCTTTACAAAAACTTACATTTTTCTAGAAAAATGACTTAGTCAACACAGGTGCACAACTTTTCGTGATGTGACGTATCTTTTTCGTGAAATTCTTAATTTTTGTGTTTTCAATCTTGTTCATGCAAATTTTAGTCTTAACCTCGACGGCAGATTGAATCGTCTTCACCGTCTACTTTCATGTTCACGCCAGTCATCCAGCAGGTCGAATCGCCTTCACCATCATGACGTGATTTTTCTTATCATGACGGCAGATCGAATCGCTTTCATCGCCAAGTCATGTCAGTCATACGGAAGATCAAATCCCCTTCACTGTCATGACATGACTTTAAAAAAATCATTTAACCTTAACTCTAATAGGTGTAAGGCCAAATATCATGATATGATAACTTCCAAGTTTCTCTTCCTTTCCTTAGAATCAACTTACTCTCTTATTCTCATGTCTTGAAGATCTCCAACTAGGTAAATTAACCATAGCTGAAACCTCCCTTCACCTAGTAAACTAATTTTTCTCCAATTCCTTTATTGTACAAAATAGTCATTCCACAACCAAATAATCTTAACCCTTCCACTACTCTTTAAGAGAATTAATCCATAAACTTTTCCTCAATCACTCACTAACTTAATTTAATCATCATATCATTCATCTAAAAAAATAAAATAATAATACCCTAGGATATTCCACCAAAGCTGAAACCCTATAAGTCCTTAGCTTGGCTATTTTGTTATTTCAACATCACATATTATCATCCAATCCTCGATCGACAATTTATTACATTAAAACCTTGTTCCTTAAAATATATTTTCTCCATTTATCACACTACTTTCTACTAAAATCAACTTAGCACAAACATAATATATCCTATGAACATATTAAGTACTCAAATGAAATATCCTTCATATATTAACTCTATATACACAATTAAATACTAGAAGTGAGTTATAAGTGCACTTACAAATTCCTCCAAAGGATTAAAACTTGTGAGGAGTGTTTGTCTTGAAGAAAACCTTTGAAAGATCACCAAAAAGCCTTGAGGAATAGTTGTAGGGTTAAGTGAATGGAAACTAAGGTAAAGGGTTTTCCAAGTAGATTTAGCTGTGGGCTTCCAAATGAAAAATGGAAGGGGATTACTCATATATATAGTGGTCGACTTTCCTAAGCTAAAAGGGGAGAAAGAAAATTCCAAAAAGCACATAGAAGCTCCCTTTTTGTGCCACCTATCCTCATTCGGCCTTAGTATACTCATTTCCTTATCTTGTAGGCTTGGTTGGCATTTCGGATGACTTAAGGTTTATCTTAAGCTAAGGGTGCCACTTGTCCCCACACTTGACAAGTTATCATGTGTGTTACATAGATATTTTAAAATAAACACAAGGGTAAGTCGGTTGCAACATGCATAAGTCGGTGGTGATATGCATAAGTCGGTTCCCTTTTGTTTTTCCTTCCCATTTTCATTCGCCACCCTTTATCTAAATGAAAAACACTCTTTTCTACCTACCTCTTGGTACTAGGCAAATTTACCATAAGTCAAGTGTCCTCCCTTGACTTTGAACTAATTGGAGATTCTACTTAGAATCACCTTAGCCGAAATCCATCAAAGAGACGTCTAGTATTTTGGTTCTTCATTTTCTTCCAATCACCATTTACCACTTATGAATTCTTGTCTTCCAAGCAAAGTGAAGTAAAATGGATGAGTTCGGTGTCTTCCAAGTCCAAACCGTAGCCTCCATTGGCTAAAGACAAAC
The DNA here is from genome assembly GCA_036559045.1 of Platycarya longipes. Classification (NCBI taxonomy): domain Eukaryota; kingdom Viridiplantae; phylum Streptophyta; class Magnoliopsida; order Fagales; family Juglandaceae; genus Platycarya; species Platycarya longipes. The sequence goes on from CM071798.1 coordinate 20,330,625, forward strand.
TATCCTTTTGCCTAACTCTTCTTCCCATGTTACCTATCTCAGTTTCCTAAACAACAGCTTAGTTTTATGCCATGTGTCCCCAATTGTCTATAGATATTTCTAACACATCACTCATGGCCGAAATTCTCAATAAAAATCTCCATTGTTTGTGTTTTCATCCCCTTCCTCCAATTGCCATGTATTACCTTAAAAGAGTAAAATTTTTCCTAACTTTGTGGATTTAATGTGTCACTAGCAACATATATTTCCAAAAAGTTCCAATGAAATGTCAAGAATAACATGGGCTACACGTCCGAACGTTATGCAAGTTAACGTTTGAATGTTAATGCCCTCTTCATTAACAGTTGCTCACGCTCGGATGTAATGGTATTACACATTCAAACGTAAAGTTAAATTTCCTTAAAATTTTAATAAATTTATTGACATCCGAACGTACGAACGTACAAGTTTGACGCTTGGATGTTAGATAGATAACGAACATGACATGTGCCCACATTCGAACGTTGTATTCTACATTCGAATGTTGGTATTGTTAACATTATAACGTTATCCAGTATATAGATTTTACACTTCTATTTCCTTTTTCTGTGCAGGATAAATATAGCTCACCAATACATGACCACTAGGAAGAGGGAGACGGAAGGAGCCACCCTAGACTCTGCTCAATTGGGGGCCCACACGATCATGCCCGAGTTGGAGATACTAATTAGCGAGTTCAATGAACTCTTTTGGGAGCAATAGTCTCTCAAATTAGTCTTTGTCAGGTGAGGCTAGTCACCGATCTGCGGAATGAGGGGTATAGTTTACCCCTTAATGGTATGATGCACTGTCCCACACCATCACAATCTATGGTGTGCAAATCGAGGTCTTGGCAGATGTGATCTTCGAACTACTGCAGATCCCACGTCGCATGCCTGAGGAGGTATCTGCATAGTCTCAGGCAAACGGAGCTACTGCACAGGCTAGCCTATATTTGAGGGGACGTATGAACAACTGCTTCACGACTAGCCCAGCTGATTCTAAAGCCAGTCATCATCTCGACCAAGCAGAGGCCAAGGATACCAGTGTCGGGGATGCTGCTCGTGAGTGAGATGAGGATTTCTACATCCTCACTGGCCGAGACCGCATGACGCAAGAGACATTAGCCACCTTCTAGCAGAGTTAGTTGCTGGATTTCTTTAGGATGTTGCACATTATTGTTGGGACAAATATAGCAGCATCGTGATTGCATGGGGAGAGTAGATTAACTTGGCATGGGTGATATTTGAGCGGATCCATTAGAGGTGTGCATTGTCTCTACGAATAACCTCTTGTACAAAGTCATCATCACCAAACTACTACTAAGTACATGAGTGGCAGAGTAGGCGGGGGACATAGTGCTATGACAGATGAGCTCCATCGACATGACCACTTACATTGTAACATCGGACAGGGGAAAGGGCGTCAGCCTGCTCCTGTACCGGATCTTGTTCCCTCAACTCAGTCTGGGGATGGTCTTGCTCCCCCTGTTGGGGGCAGCAGTGAGCAGCAGGAGGCCAGTGGCACAGCTGGACGGGATGTGAGGCTTGCTTGGGTAGCCTTGATGATGATCAAGCTGCAAGCACATATGGACCGGACTATGCATCAGCTTATCAATCGCATAGATGTCCTTAACAACAATATTGAGACATTGAATGAGGAGTTCTAGAAATTTAAAGACGCCCAGTAGGTTGCTCTGCAGTACAACCCCCAATATGCCCCTCAACAACTCCCCCCACACTTCCCCTCGTAGTGATGAATTTATTTTTCACTTTATGTCTTTATGTGTATTTTGTTTTTTATTTAAGTATTGGACAATATTCTCATGTAATGTATATATATTTTTTTGATTTTGCATTCTTAATTTCTATTAATATTAGATCAACTAGATTTAATTGTAAATCTCTGCACTTCACATTTTTTTAAAATTAAAATCTTTTTTTAATTGAATCTTTTCTAATCTTTTTTAATATTTAGTGGGCCCCATTAGAGTAAATTTAGCTTTCAATATTTGGTCTTTTTTTTATTCATATATTTTTTTATCATTTTTAAATATTAAAACAACAAAATTTAATACACTAATAATCAATTCCTCCACTATTAAGTAAAGAAAAAAAATATAAAATATATTGAAATGAGAAGGTGTTAAAATAAGATGTCAAAGTAACACTGTAGTAATTTTCTTTTTTAATATTTAATGTCAATGTCCGAACATTAGTTGCTAACGTTCGAATGTTGGCGCCATTAAATTTCATGTTCGCACGTCATAAGCCTAAACATTCAAATGTCAATGTCACATTCGAATGAAAAATCGACCATGTTTGTAATAACCCGAATTTTCACTTGTCCTTTTTATTTACATACTTAGTTTGATTATAATTTCTTCAGAGTTATTTTGGTGGACCTTTTAATTCTTTGATATATATTTATTTTGGACATTTATTTATAGGAAATATTGATAAGTTAAGCTTAAAATGATAAAAGAATGCATATAGAGGAATTTAGTATAAACCATGATAATTGGAAAATCTTTGACCGATTTGACATCCTCCGATAATTTGGACATAACGCTTTCATTTGATTTCGAATTGGGATAATTCAAGGTGCTATGTAAAGATAAGAGGAATATATATAGTTCTTATGTTTTGAGTTTTAAGAGATACAAATTCAATCAAATACGAAATTGTGATTGAAGTGGCAGAACCGAATTGGACATATAGACATGATTGACTTGGAATTGACTAATGACTTTGCTTAAGATTAAGTTTTTGGAAATATTTTCTCAATTATCTTAAGATCTTGACAATTGTGTAGACATATGGCAAATGAGAAAATTTTATCTAGGAAATTTCATATGAAACAAGAAGGATTAGCTAGCAAACAATTGGTGTGCCCAGAGTGGTGCTCTCAAGCTGATCTGTCTACTTTTAGTAGAATAATCATAACTTGGTTATATGATCTCCAAATAAGGCTATTCTAATTCCTATAGAACCTTAAGAGAATTATATAAAATTTTTATATTTTGATTTTTTGGAAAATCGAACTTTATCAATGGATTATTTGGGCTGGAAGTGGACTGACCTAAATTGAATGAAAACTGAAGCCCGAAAATAAAATGCACCACCGACTTACCTTAGGAGCTTAATTTTGATTGGTTCTCTCCATTTTTATCCTTTATACATGTGTGTGGAGGTATGTGTCATATGGTGGAAGAGTTTCTAGAAGGATAATTAGTCTATAACCATGAAGGAATTAAGAGCAAATTTGATTGGTGAGTTACTAGCTAAATCAGCCAAACCATCCCTTTGTTCCTAACCAATGGCTAACCAAGTCTTGGAAATATCTTCCCAGCCACCCCAAGTGTATCAATGAGGGCTAGAACATGTGGCAAGAGGGGGGAAAACACCCTAGAAGTCGTGGGGCACAAGAAATAGCCAAGTGGCCGTTTGAATCTCACCCAAGATTTCTTAGATTTTGTTTCTATCTTATCTCTATGTGTTGTAATTATATGAGCCATGGATCAAATGAGTGTTTGTAGGTGGAATAAGCAAGACCTTTGGATGAAGATTAGAATAAAAAAAAAAAAAACCTAAATCAGAGATATGATTAGGCATAAGTGAGGAGAACACCCCACATGGTCGGCCAAGAAAGAAAATTGAAGGCCTTGTGTATTTCTCACCCCTAAGCCCTTATGCATGGCACCACTCACCTATATATATGTGTGAATATTGTTCCAAGTCTTCCATGAGTCCATTCACACGACCACACAAGAAGAGGAAAGAAGAAAATTCACCTAAACACACTTACACCACTAGAACACCAAAAAGAAGGCAATCTAGAGGCCTTGGAGGGAGAATTGCCTAAGACTTAATCCTATCATCCAACCAAATTTAGAAGAAATTTTTAAGTACACAACTTAACTTAACTTTGGCATAGAATGAGTGATTTGATGATTAGATCATGCTCGATACTTGTTTGATCTTAAACTATGCTTGTATGTTGAAATGAAAGCTATTATGTTTTGAATTAGTTTTTGTTCTGGAAAGAGGCTAAGAAAAATTGGAAGAACTTAAAAGTATATTTTAATAAGAAAAAAAATAGGGTTTGTGAAGAAAGGTGGCTTGTTATATGTTAGAAAAAAACGCCTACCCGAGACTTTGCTCGACCCTTGCTCGACGTCTGGCTCGAGCGAGTTATAGCCAGAAACTTGGCTCGACCCTTGCTCGACATTTGGCTCGAGCGAGATGCAGGTAGAAATTTAGCTCGACCCTCACTCGACGTTTGGCTCGAGTGAGATTTTCCTGTTACTTGAATTCGAGATTTTCTTGTGATGTAATATAAGGATTATAGGTTGAATGCAAATGTATGATTTATATGTTATGTATTCCATGAGATATGCATTCAAAAGTCTAAGGTTATGATCATGTTGCATTTATCCCATCCGTATTATCATAAGTCATGACGTCATTTTTAAAGAAAAGTCCATGTTACATATCGTCATGTAAGCGTCGTCATAAGTCATGTCAAACATTTAAGAAATAAGATAAGAAAATGTTATAAGTGAAAAGATTGAGAAGTCAATCACATCATCGCGAGGATGGCGATACGTAACGCCCAGATGACTGATGTGTCGATAGGGACGGCGATACGTAACGTTTATCATATGATAAGAATGTTTACGTCACACGGGAATGACGATATATAACACCCGTATGACTGGTACGAATATGATAAGGCTCATCACGACGGGGACGACGATACGTAACGCCTGGAAGACTGACGAGAATATGGACAAGACCCAATCATGGGTAATAATAGTGGATAGGGCCCAACCACGTGTAATAATAATAGAGAACCCGACAAGGAACGACAACACATAATGTCCGTTGAGGTTCAGAAACAAGAATTAGACTTAAGAAATGATACGAATAAGATAAGAATTTTAAGAAAAGCCATTGCATGACACGAATGGTTGTGCATCCATGATCATATAAGTTTTTCATGAAAATGTATAAGTCTATGAGAAAAGGATACATAAGTCATGCATAAGGCATTCATGAGTTATGTGTTATGTCAATTGATCCTGATATCTGTTATTTCGTTTATTGATATGTACTGATAATGTGTACTTACTAAGATTTTTTGGAAATCTCACTCTTTAATATTATCTATCATTCCTTACGAAATGATAGACATTATTGTAGGAATAGGTGATACATCACGAGACCCAAATGTTACGGGAGGTTCTGAGGTACCTAGAAGGTCCTACAGAATACTTCTTGGTTGATGAAGTTATCAATTGTTGATAACAAGATTATAGAGGGAGTGGAAAAGAATCGCTTAAGGATAACAAGGAGTAATTTGAATATTTGTCTTGTAAATAACAAATATCAGTAAGAAAAATCTTGGTACAGTGTACTTGATGCTTTAGAAGGATATAAGTTTTTCTATAGCATACCATGTAATATTTGCAAATAATTAGATGTCTTTGCTAAAACTGGTACACTATTTTTTGCGCACTACTGGTAAGTTAGGTGCATGCTCATATTTTCGACACAAAATAAGAAGTTTTATAACTTAAGGTCACAAGTCGCAATGCTTTAATTTATGTTAAATTTCAAACGTAAATTGGGGCATTACAATGTTCGAACGTGACAAGATCTTGCACGTCTTTAGTGACGGTTTGGACAAACAGTCACAGAAAATGGGTTATGGTAACGATTTCAAGACTGTCACCAAAACCAAACCGTCACTAAAACACAATTGTGTTGTAGTGAAGCTAGGCTTAAAGGAAAAAAATTTATTTAAAGCCCATAAGTGTTTGTTCATAAAAGTCAAAACAAAGAATTTTGAGATTTTGAGAATTTGAGAATTTTTCTCGAAAGGGAAAATTCTCAATTAATGCATAAAAGTAAAACACATAGTAACTTAAATATCTTATAGAAGATCTGCCCAAACCAATGCAAGAATCATCTCAAAAAGTGAAATTAAAACATTACCATAAAAGGAAAAAATAACTTAAATCCAAGATTCAAAAGGGAAAACTACTTATTAAAGGTTGAAATGGAAACCATCGAGCATAGTTGGTAACCACAATGTGCACACCGAAAGGAGATTTCCATATTGGGGTCAACGCATGATTTTGATACTCGTAATTATAGTTATGACTAAAATTCTAACGTCTGCCCAGTATTGCACCAATCTGAGGAATCTTCACATTTTTCTATCACATTTACGATGATCTCTTTTCTAGAGGTAGTCCAATGCTATCAATAAAGAGTATGCCAACTCAACATTATTATACTCTGATCCCCCTACATTACTTACTAATGTGTTACAGAAAATATTTTTCATGAGGGAGAAAATATTTTGCTACCATTACTATCACGATTACGTGGATCATAAAAGTTCTGGGCTGATGTAGAAGAGGTTCTTGTCCATGTTTCATCTGATGGACGAATACGGCTCTCAACTCCAATTGAACCCATCAAATCTTGATGGCCCTAATCAAGCTGCTCTCTTAAAGCTTTAAACTTGAATTCGTCTCCATATAAGCTTGGATCCATAATAGCATCGTCAACAATTGTTTGGCCTTCGAGCATGCTTACCACTGCAAGCATTGTGGGTCTAAGAGCTGGAGATGGGTTCGTACATAGTAAAGCTACCTTGATCATTCTAATTGCTTCATCCATTTTGAACTCAAAGCCTAACTTTGGATCCACCAGCTCCACTAGATTATTCATTTGTTGTAAAACAAAAGCCTGAAATTTGCACACATGAAATCTCAGCAAATTAACATGAAGTAGCCAATCATACACAACATATTGTTTGAATCTTGTTTAATTTGTGTTCAATCAATAGATCATCATCAAGATGATCAATTTTAGTGCATCGAATGACTACTGATCAATCTTACCCAATCAAGAAGACATATATAACTTTCATTTGGTCGAAATTTCATGTTGCTCTTCCCTGCAACAATTTCTAATGTAACAACCCTAAAACTGTACATCTGCTTTATACGTTAAATAACCCCACATTGCGTGTTCTGGTGCCATATATCCTCTGCGTGACAAAGATTGCACTATTATTTTAGGGTATATAGGAATTAGGTCAATCTACCATATTGAACAAAACTAAACATCTATAGAAATGTAGTTATGAAATCATTTTTTTTTTCTATTTAGCTCGCAAGTATGCAAACAATAAGGTGATGACAATAGAGTGAAATATTCTTTATATAAAAGATGTAAAACTTTGTTGTTGGTGCAATGGTAATAACTATTGGAGCTCCATTGGAATTATTATAAAGAGCAAAAATTTTTCATTCTCAAACAATATGGAATCTCAAACACCACTTATACTATCACTTATGATTCAATGGTATTAAAATCTCTCCCCCTTATGTTCCCAACATCCTCATCGAGGTTTTCTGTCGTAGGTGACACATCTCAAGTCTTAAATTTTTGGTTGGGAAAGACTTTGATATTGTAATATTGCACCAACGGAATGTCTAAGCCATAGGACCTATATTCCAAAAGGATTAGTCAATAATATAATAATGGTTCCATTATAATATTAGAAAGAGCAAGAATTTCTCCCTCTCAAATAATGTGGGGTCTCATACACTTCCTACCCTTATCACTTACATTCAATATGGATATTAGGTTGTTAAATCTCTCTCTAGTATTTCTTATCACCATCAATTCCACTAGAGAAGATTATTGAAATATTTTTTAATGGTAACAACGACAACATAGAAAATCAAATGGTGTATCTCTCTCTCTCTCTCTCTCTCTCTCTCTCTCTCTCTCTCTCTCACTCTCTCTCCTCTCTCTTTAGTACTCTTCAAGCATAAAAGAAACTTAAATTTTTTTATGTGAACAATACTTACAATTAATGATCAATACCAATTTAACAAAATTTTCAATTAATCATGACCATTTGCAATCAAGACTTCTCTCCCTTCTCTCTCTATAGTACTTCTCAATTCCTATAGCTGTCAATTTCTTTGCAGGCAAACTTGTGTTGCAAATATAGACAACTAATACATTAAACTTACCAAATATAGAGTCCTAGAGTTTCTATAGCACTTCCACATATAATAGAAACATCCTCTAATATGCAAAACCTTTAAATGCTTGGAGATCAACGTATGTTCTTGATTACTCCTAGTTAATCACTTGGGGAAAAAAAAAGAAAAGTAAAATATAACAAAAATATGCTCCAAATTGAAGGATAAAAGAAAATATAAAGCATACATGGTTCTAGCAACTCGGGTGCTGATATGGGTTTTCTCCTCTTCATCGAGCTTTGCCAAACCAAAGTAAAAAATCTTTGGGTTAAGCTCTAAATCCAATAGCACATTTGTAGTTTTAATGTCTCTGTGAACAATTCTCAATGTTGATTCCTCATGCAAGAAAGCTAAGCCTCTTGCAATGCCAATGCATATCTTTTGCCGTGTAGGCGAGTCTAATTTTAATTGGTATTGCTCTGGTCGTGCATTTTTTGTAGAAAGTCAAATGAGAGAATTCCTATCAACTTGGTTCTTAACATAAAACCATCCACATTGTTAGGTTCATATCCCTTATTCAACATAAAATACTATATATAAAAATTAAGCATACCAAACAAAGGACGAGCAAGGCTATTGTTTTCCATGTATTCTTCATATACCAAGAAGAGTTGATTTCCTTCAGCACAACCTCCATACAATCTAACAACATTTGGATGCTGTAAAGTAGATATCATGCCTATTTCATTCACAAACTCACGATTTCCTTGACTTGATTTTGAAGAAAGTTTCTTAACTGCAATTATGGTACCATCTAATAGAATACCCTGCATTGAAAAAAAAAGTATTCAAATTTAGGTATGAATGTGATATGTACTGAGAGATGTCTTTAGCTCAAAATCATGGACAAATAAGAGAACTTTTATCAAAAAACTAAATGCTTCAAGAGTTACGCTTTCGAATACCTTATATATAGATCCAAAACCGCCTTCACCAATCATGTTTGAAGCATCAAAGTTGTTAGTGGCAGCTCTTATTTGCCTGTAAGTGAAAAAACCTGTTTGCGAATCTAATCCTCTAAAGTCTGTGAAAGGAACAAAAAATGTGAGGCTAGTGATAATATTGTACCGTATAAATGAGTGGAATGATATTTCATTTCTATATATTTTGTGCCTCTAGACTAGTGAGATGACATAAGAGAGAATGAGACCAAACACATGCAGTACAAAGTCAGCATGTTGTTTCATTATATTTATTACATCTATTCAACAACCAAAAGTGTACACAAATAATTCAAAAGCCAAGACGTAAAAGGAATTAAGATTGAATTAGCCCGAAACTTAGGGTCTCTGTTTGCTTGAAACAAAGACCTTTAATTTCTTTGTTCTTCTACTGGGTTTCTAATCAAATCAAGTAAAAACCAATAGAATGCATAGATCAACTTCAAAAAATATAGATCAACCTCTTTACATATCGCACCAATAGAAGATAAAAGATTAGAACTTTGTTAAATAGAGATCGAGACAAGAAATGAGAAGAAGAAAGAGGGAGAAGACATAGAAGAAGGAAGCATATTTCGTTTATGTAGAAAAAAATACAAGAAGAAAATTAAGAACAAGAGAAAAGAAAGAACAGAAAGAAGAAGAGACAAGGTGGGTGGGAGACTGAGTGGGCTGGGGAACATGACCTAGTGTCAGCGATAGTGATGGTGGGTGATAGAAAAAATCTTGGTGCAGTCCTGGCTTGTACAAGCTTAAGATACATGAATAGTGTTTTTACTGTTCATATGAACAGTACGCAGCAGTCCTCTCGGTGATATGTGATAGAGGTGCAGCTACTTTTTTTTTTTTTTTTTTTAAGATTTAGCTGTCTGTCCCTCTGATCTAAAAACATCTTCCTTTAGATTTACTATCATAAATGGAGCTAGCCTACTCCAATTCATGAGGAAGTATTATTCGTTATATTTATGTATCTAGCTGCTTTGCAAGGTGTGTACTACGAACATACGAGTAATCTTCATCTCAGGAAAATGTTCGATAACAAATCTAGGAATTGCAATAATGCATGATGAGCCCTTGCAAAATTGTTGTATAAGTACATCTCAACTCAATTCATATAAATTAATTTGCAATAGCTGAAGAAGAAAAATAATAATAAGAAACCTATCTTTGTACCATAAATTAAAACACGCCCGTATTGATTACCTTTTTCCCTTGATATTTTGTTCCCTATGCAACCTTTCCACCAAAGAATGCCTAAAATGAGTGATGGTGCCGATACTAAAGCTCCAATCACTATGAATATTATGGTTTTTCCATTACCAGGGGGATTATCTGCAGAATCAAACAAATAGTCCAGCTCTAGTACTCTTATCAAATATGAAATAATATTTGTAATCGTAAAATATGCAAGTAATGGTACGCAATCACTATTAAAAATAAATAAGTAAATACAAGACTCACATGAAAAAATAATAATTTTATAATAGTAGACTCCAATCTTTCTCAAATTCAAAACGATTGTATAGTACTTGCACACTCTGCAATTGTACGTAACTTTCCTCATATAATATATAGAGTAATGCTAGGTGCAAGCTTCAAGTGTATATGTATTATACAAGCCTTTTGTAATAATATGGAGCCTTTTAAAAAAAAAAAAGTAAGTTTTTCTTACTTTTTTTATAATGGGGTCTACTTTTTTTATAATAGATTTGCGCAATTCTTTTGTATTTGGAGCTTATATGTATCATTTATTTTTGTATTATATATACCGTCGAAAATTATTACCATTTTCTATGGATATAGCCGATATGAGAGGACCGTATGTTCTTCTTGTTAGGGCAAATGTTGTGCCTTTGCCAGCCCAATGAAAGCGGATGTGTAAGACTTTGTTACTCACAATTGCTTTAACTTTCTGAACTAAAGGTTTGTCAACCCCTCCAGCAGTATCTTTGATATCAAAATCCTTCAACTCCAATTTTTCCTGTAACAATTAATTCAACTAAATAAATTTAGGTTATATACATACATATATATATATATATACATATAAATATGTATGTATGTATATGTATTGATTTCATTTGATATTTGAGGGATCGGAGTGCATTTCACTTTTAGGTTGCACTCAACATTCAAAAACACAATTTCCTTTCACTTTCATTGTGTACGGATCAATTTTGAACTTTATGGGACCCACAACTAGCAGCTAGCCTTTGACTTTTCTTCCACAGGACCACACGGACCTGTACAACAACAAACTCCCATAAATAAATAAAAAATGGAATCAATTCAATAGCAAATCTTAGGAAACAGAGACTCTGGCGTCAACTTTCATTTTTTATTTATTATTTAAATGATTGCGCTGGCTTTCTCATCTTAGGTGAACAGTAGCGAGACTCATGTTTTACAAGTTCTCTTAAATGTATCTAAATTTATATTAATACTTCGTTTAAATAATTTAAATAAATTTAAACGGTGAGTTTCATAAAACTCATTTTATAATTTCAATTCATTATTATATTTTTTAGAGAATTCCTTTAATCTCAACTTAACTCAATATTCAAACCCAACTGTTTTTCAATTTTACCTGGATATAAACATCAAATATCCGTCTTCCAAGACTGCAAAAGATCTGTCTCCTCTTATTATTATCTCTGCAAAGTGTAGCGTGACAGTATATTTTCCATTTGCCAAACAACGCGCATAATACGTGAGAGAAAGGGGAGAGAGACGTGCACTTGTATATAATTCAGAGTTGTTCATTCTAAGTATTGACGCATTATTTGCGATGTATGCATTTGAGCTCATGTTTACATCCCAGAAATTTCCAGTGGAACTGAATCCCCAGTTCTCTCTTACACGATCAAGTTTTGCCGCACCTGAACCATCATGATCTGCTTCGTACTTAATGTTTCCAAGACTGACTTCCTTTCCACCACAATTTATATGAATTGATATCCAGTCTAGACATAAACAACATCCTTTTAGTTTGGTAATTTCGGATATGTACTGTGTGTATATATATATATATATATATATGTAAGAAAGGGGCATTACTCGAAAGAGGAAGCTTGTCGGTTGGATGTAGTCTACGTACAGTATATACATATACCGTGTGTATATTTTTATATTTAAAAAGAGCCTATTCTTGATGAATAATAATAATTGTTTAACATTCAAATTTTCAAAATTACCCTTAAGTTTCACACAACAACTTCTCATTTATCTCAAAATTATCATTCTCATATGCCTACAGTCCGTCGATTTCAACCCCAAAACACAACTCGCAATCTCCTTTCCTTTTTTCTTCACGACAACACTTCAAGAATCTCGCCTCTTCGACTTCTCCTCCAAGCAACCCATGAATGCCCCTCCAAGCAACCCATGAATTAGTAGCTTGTAACTTGAATGAAATATATTATTCTCATTCATTTTAAGTTTTTTTTATATATACTATATATTTATATTATTTTGATTTATTTTATAGTGATACAGGACAACGTGTTTCGCACGTTGCATCACTCCTAGTATATATATATACATATAACATCCCTTCTAAAATGATATTTTGTTTTTTCTATTTAATGAAACAAGTTAACGGGTCTACACTTGCATTCCTCAAGTGGGAACTGCAAATTAATAAAATTTCTCTAAAAAGTCTGATCAAAATCTGATTGTAAGGCCGTATTACCTTTTGGACAAGGAAGGTTCTTTGGGCACTCGCCAACTGATCTATATTCGGGTTGAACAGTACAAGAAAGGAGCGTGCATTATGAGCTCATGAAAAAGTATAATGGAAACGGGAAAAAGTTGGCAAAATCAAAGTAAAAGGAAATCAAGATGGTTATTATTGTAATTAAGTTCACAAGTTTAGAAGCTTACGAGTCCTGTCCAGAGAAGCTTTGAAATAAATTTCTGATGAAACAAGAAACTAGTCAGCTTAGAAAACCTATAAATCTTTAAAGATAAGTAAAGACTAGTATGCAGTACTGATCAAGTGGACTGAAATTAAGATTAAAAATGGCGAAGTTTTTCTCACAGTGTTTCTCGACAAGTTGATGCCATAGAACTCTCTAAAAAGTTATTGTAAGAAAGATCGAGATCACTGCAAAATGTATGTTATACGTAGTTTCCATTAAGAACTCTTCATACGTTCAAAAAAAATAAAATGAAGTTACAGAAATTTGAAGTAGAATTTAAGATGAAATATTTATGTACTGGTGAGGATCTCTTCGTTTGATCCATTCCGGAACTGTTCCGTTGAGTAAGTTGCTTGTCAGAAACCTGTTCAAATAGCAAGATAATCTTACTCTGGTTAATTAAAGACAACCAATAGATCAGCATCCAAACCTAATGCTAAATTTTCAGGTCAGTTACCAGTAATTCAATTTACCTTTGAAAATTTCATTATAACCAATTCAGGCTCGGACCAACAAACATTATCAAGATTTATAATCCTTACCAACGGAAGAAAATTCAGAGGAAAATTATTTTTTGGATGAAAATAAACACAAAATGGGATACACAAACAGGGTGAAATAAATTAATAATTATAATATGGCCGTACAACAACGAAAATAATTCCCTAATATGTATATTATTGAAGACTGATGCAGTTTTCTATACAAGCTATATTTAGTCTTTTGTTATTATTAGTCATCTCATCTGAGTTATTAATTTTCTTTGGAACAATCTGTTCTTAATTGTTGCTGTTATTTTCAAGATGATATATAAGATGTATTGGTGAATTGTAAACGAAGAACATGCATCCAGAATCAATCAAAGAAGAGTTGGTTGAGGTTCTCCCCTGTTTTTCTCCTCTGGTTTCATTTTTCTGCATCCGAGAACAGATAGATGGAAACTAGGCTATAGTTATAGGTAGGTCATAACTGATTCATAAGGATCTGTTTGGTTATATATATTGAAATCTCAGCATGCATCTTTTCACCTATCTTTCTCCCTTTCTATGTTTAATTCGACCTAGTACTACTCATTCATTATTTATTAAAACTTGGCCAAAATATAGCTAGATTTAGGGTTTTGAATCAACACATACAGGCGCTTCAACTTTGCTCTATCATCGAACTCTGGAACATTTCCTTCCAATCTATTGAAGCTCAGATCTCTGCAGGGATATAGTCAAATATATTGCGTTGAGATTAATGTGGTTTAAAGATAGAATCCGAAGACAATATATATATAGAGGAAAACGTAATTGGTGGAAGGGTAGAGACACTCAAGTCTTTTAATTATGACATCGATCATTGCATGAATTGCTGGCTTGTTTTTATGACTCCGGTTTTTCTTTCATTGGAATAAGAATGAGAGAGACAAAAAGACAGAAGAACTACAAAGTTTGGAGAAGTGGCATTTGTGTTGATATGTATCTCGGAATTTGTCCCGAGAGATTACAGCTCCTTAACATCCTGCAACCTACGTTAAATCAGAACATCATCTAAGCATAAATGCTATAACTAATTTGTGACACCCCGTATTCGTAAGGAGTCTTGAAAATCAACCTGTTTGATGTGACTTGTTTTCATCTACAAATACTGTTTCTAAATATTTTTCAATAATCCACAAATAATTTCATATCTCCAAATCCAGACAATCCAATCTTAAATATATCCACAGAGTTCATACATTTTAAAATAATACCATCACATTGGGTCCACATTCTTCCCATCACAAGAATAAAAATATTCTACTAACACTTGAATCTATTAATGCTAAATAACGTAACATCAAATCATTAAATACAATCTTCACTTCAACCAAAGGGTAACCACTTATCCTGGTCCCAACATACTAATCTTGGTCCTCAGTCAAGACCTTCACTTCATCTGAAATGTATATAGATAAGGGGGTGAGTTCAACCACAACTCAGTAAGCAAAACACCTATACTAGTGTGTAAAGCATGAGCATTTTCAATAAAACTCCTATGCATGTAACGGGAAAACTTTTATTCAAAGGAAACAACTCCGAAACTTATAAACCAACAAAAACTGAGCGAACCTTTATTTTTTTATAAAGTACACACAAAACCAACTTTTCAAACAAATTACTTTGGCACAAGTAACTGTAACATCTCATCTTATCAACATTCCAGAACATATACCATGTTTAACCCCCGTAGTAGGGTTATGCTATCCCCAGTGGCCAAACCAGGCGGTACATATTTCGAGACTTTCCCTTATTCGTTCTCGGAGCCCCGAGTGTGCACACAGTAAAGAAACACATAAAAGGATCACTTTGTTTTTAAAGTGATTGCACTCCTATCATATCATATCATATCATGGTGGTACCAACCATATCACATGAATCCATATTCTTACATCCGAACCATATGCAGAAACCAAGACAAACAGATAAGCATGCCAAAGATTTTCCATTAACATAACATATCAAAACACTTTACTTCACATGTATAAGAAAACAATAAAAATCCATGTTCGCCCATATGCATATCTTAGAAACATGTCAAATATCATGTCTACACATTTCACGTCAAAGAGAAAATTTTCTCTATCATATAAATTTCATGAGAAGATGCAGAAATATATATACTGAGGTTGTTTTTCCCACTTTTCTTTTAAAATCATAATATGCACATTTTATAAAACCAACCTCATATAATTTTTTTTTATGCAAATCTAGGATAGAAGTCCCGCTTACCTGACTCCTACAACGAAATATCAAAACTTTGAGTCCGACCACTAAGAGTTTCGTCACTTATTCATAAAAATAATTTCATTTATGTTAATGACCACCCCGAAGGTTTAAATCTGAAAAATTATAAGCTAACTACGTTGTCTGCCTAAATTCATAATTTCTAGCAAACCATTGCTCAAGTAACCAGCCACCCAAAATTATTTAATAACATTAAATACGCCTCCAACAAAAACAATCATTCCGGCCCACTACCAAATCATCTCAAGCATCACTTTGATAAAGCCAACCCAACCATAGGAATATCATTCATCCCCTTCCAATGTACTTATAATTCAACACGACTAAAAATCTAAAATCTTACAAATAATTCCAACAAACGAAACAACAAATCAGCACGCTCCATACAATTTAAAAAACAAACCCACCAACCACATCATGCAATCCCTTCCAAAAACTTTCACGCTTCTGGAATGAATAAGCAACCCAACAATTATAGTATCATATACGTTCAGCAAAACCAAACCCAACAATTATAGTATCATATACGTTCAGCAACTATTTTCCACACCCACTAAATTTTCAGCAACTATTCATCAAATCCGACTATCATATATTAACTTAGAACCATCCCTAATCAACACTTAACCAGCCACTACGTAACCTGGACAGCCCCAAAAATGTACGTAAAACCAATATTTTAGTCGTCTTAAATAACTCTAAGATGCACTAAATTAATCTCCTTAAATCCATACAACCAGCTACTATTTATCCCCTTAATCAAAACACTTTTAACTTAACACAACCAAGAAAATGAAATTTCATAAACCACTCCAACCAGCAAACCAGCGCACTCCATACATCACAAAACCTCCAAAAATCATCCCAGCAAAACCAACTCAGCCACAAGGATTGTGCATCCCTCAAAATTCATCAACACACTCATAAGGCTCTACAAATCGTTGTCACACATTACAGAGTAGAATAACACTGGAATTAACAATACCTCAAAAATGTGTTGTGACCCTTAAAACCAAGGACTACACGCTGCCAAACCAGAGTACTGCTCGCTTTGATCGGAGAAGATGCCGCCAGCGATGGATTTCTAATCTCCCATTCCACGGCCTTACCAAAAGAAAACTAAAATTCTAAGACCTAAAACAGCACCACAGAAAAAGATAGGAAGAAGAAAGGATTGAGAACACTAAAGGGTGATTAGAGAAGAAATCTTACCAATGAGCGCTGTAGAGGAAAATGAAACCAGAGGAAACCCAGCGGCAACAGAGACCCGAATAAAGGACAACTGCCGTAAAGAGGAGAGAGAGAGAGAAAAAAATCGGTGAATGCACAAACTGCCGCACGAGATGAATCCATCTTGAAGTTGAATCGTTGAGGACGTGGGATCTGGCGAGAGGAAATCGGAAAGCAACAAAAAATAGGGGAAGTTAGAAACCGTCGGGGAGCAGAAGGAGAGAAAGGAAATAAAGGGAAAGAAACGAAAAGGCTGACCTGAAGCCAAACGGTGCTGTTCGGTGCTTGGGCCGGGTTTTATTAAACCGGGATGGGCCTAGGCTGTGGGCCTTACATCCTCCCCTCCTAAAAATATATTCCGTCCTCGAAATTTGCTACAAGAGTTCATATTCCTCGTTGAAGATGTGCGAGTATTTCTCCCGCATTTCCTCCTGAGTTCCCAGGAAGTTTCACTGCTTGTGTGATTACTCCACAATACTTTAACTATGGGGATGCTACGGGTCCGCAACGTGTGTGCTTTCTTTTCCAAGATCCGCACTGGTTCTTCAATATATGTCATATCTTCCTGAATTTGCAGCGGCTCATAATGAATGATGTGAGTTGGATCAGGAACATACTTTCTCAACATGGACACATGGAATACATTATGCACACCTGCAAAATTCGGTGGGAGTACTAACTTATATGCTATTGGTACAACTCGCTCAAGAATCTCAAAGGGTCCAATATATCTAGGGCTCAACTTGCCCTTACTTCCAAATTTCATGACCTCTTTCATTGGTGCTATCTTCAAGAATACTTCATTTCCAATCTCAAACTCTAATGGACGGGTCGGTTATCAGCATAGCTCTTTTTTCAACCCTGAGCTGCTTTAATTCTAGCTCGAATGATGTCAATCTTTTCTGTGGTCTTCTAAATGATCTCTGGTACCGGTATTTTTCTTTCACCAACTTCATCCCAATATAAAGGAGACCTACATCTTCTGCCATACAGTGCTTCATACGGAGCCATCCCAATACTAGCTTGGAAGCTATTATTATAAGCAAATTCCACTAATGGTGAGTGTCGTATCCAAGTTCCTTTAAAGTCCACCACACATGCCCTCAACATGTCTTCTAAAATCTAAATCTAAATAGTCCTCTCTGATTGTCCATCTGTCTGAGGGTGATAAGTCGTACTGAAATTTAACTTAGTACCCATTGCCTCTTGTAAACTTCTCCAAAATCTAGAAGTGAAACGAGGATCTCTATCTGACACAATGGATACTGGTATCCCATACAATCTCACAATCTCTTGTATGTACAACTCAGCTAGTTTCTCTAATTTATAAGAAACTTTAACGGGTACAAAACGTGCAGTCTTCGTTAAGCGATCCACGATTACCCATATTGCATCTTGTCCGTTTAAGGCCTTTGGTAGACCTGTCACAAAGTCCATGGATATATACTCCCATTTCCATTCTGGAATCTGCAATGGCTGTAACAACCCTGCTGGTCTCTGATGCTCTGCCTTCACCTGTTGACATGTTAGGCACTGTTCTACAAACTTAGCAATCTCTTTCTTCATACCGTTCCACCAAAAAGACTCTCTCAAGTCCCGATACATCTTGGTACTCCCTGGATGGACTGTATATAAAGAGCGGTGTGCCTTCTTAAGAATTATCTTCTTCAGTGCATCATCTGCCGGTACACACAATCTGTCTCTAAACCTCAAAATTTCATCTTCAGAAATGCTAAAATTAGCTTTATCCCCGTTCTAACTTCCTCCACTAGCTTTATCAACGCTGAATCCACTTTCTGAGCTGCTTTGATTCTTTCTAACAAATCTGGTTGCACTATTAAACTAGCCACGAAAGCGCTTGTATCGCTAGTGATGACCTCAATACCAGCCCTTTCTAAGTCCATTAGTAGCTGGTGTTGAGTAATAAGGGCTGCCACTGCTGAACTCATTGATTTCCTACTCAAAGCGTCAGCTACAACGTTCGCTTTGCCTGGGTGATAATTAATATTACAATCATAATCCTTTATTAACTTGAGCCATCTTCTCTGTCTCATATTTAATTCTTTATGGGTGAAGAAATACTTCAAACTTTTGTGATCTGTATAGATTTCGCACTTTTCCCCATATAGATAATGCCTCCAAATCTTAAGTGTAAAAACAATTGCTGCTAATTCCAGATCATGTGTGGGGTAATTTTGTTCATGTGTCTTTAGACGCCGTGAAGCATAGGCTATGACTTTTCCGTGTTGCATTAATACGCACCCTAAACCCAATCTTGAAGCATCACTATATACCACAAATCCACCTCTCGCAGTGGGAACTGTTAAAACTATGGTGGTCACTAGTTTCTGTTTCAAAGTCTGAAAACTTTCTTCACATTTTTCTGTCCACTCAAACTTCTTGTTCTTCCTAGTGAGTGCGGTGAGAGGAACTGCTATCTTAGAGAAACCCTCAATGAATCGACAATAGTATCCCGCCAATCCCAAGAAACTCCTAACCTCATGTACATTTTTCGGTGCCGACCAGTTCACTACTGCTTCCACTTTCCCGGGGTCGACTGAAATGCCCTCTTTTGAAACTACATGCCCCAGAAATGTAACCTCATTCAGCCAAAACTCACACTTCTTTAGTTTAGCAAACAATTTTTCCTCCCTATGTTTTCCGAGTACTAGCCTCAAGTGTTCCTCATGTTCCTTCTTGCTCTTAGAATAGATTAGGATATCATCAATAAAAACGACCACAAATTTATCCAAGAATCCATGAAATACTTTGTTCATTAAGTCCATAAATACCGCTGGAGCATTAGTCAAACCAAAAGGCATGACCAGAAATTCGTAGTGGCCATATCTGGTCCTGAAAGCAGTCTTGGATACATCTTCAGCCCTGATCTTCAGTTGATGATACCCTGATCGAAGGTCAATCTTCGAGAAAACTTGTGCACCCTGTAGTTGATCAAACAGGTCTTCTATGCGGGGTAAAGAATATTTATTCTTGATGGTTACTCGGTTGAGTTCTCTATAGTCAATGCACATTCTCATTGTTCCATCTTTCTTCTTCACAAATAACAATGGAGCACCCCATGGGGACACACTGGGTCGGATAAAACCCTTGTCTAATAGATCTTGTAACTGTTCTTTAAGTTCAGTGAGCTCCGATGGCGCTAAAATATAAGGAGCCTTGGACAAAGGTGTTGTGCCTGGAACAAGATCAATAGCAAATTCTACTTCTCGGTCGAGTGGTAATCCAAACAAGTTTTCAGGAAACACTCCGGATATTCTCTCACCATAGGAATCTCTTCTATACTCAACTCTTCCTTTGGTGCATCTAACACACAAGCTAAAAATCCTTGACAGCCATCTCGCAATAATTTCCCAACCTGAACTATTGATATGATTGATGGGAATAATCGCACTTTCGACCCCACAGATCGAATTTCATCTCCTTCAGGAGGCTTGAAAACTATCTCCTTTTTAAAACAATCAATACTGGCATGGTATGAAGCCAACCAGTCCATACCCAAAATTTCATCAAATCCAACCATATCAAAAATAATAAGTTCAGCAGGCATCAATCTCTCTTCGATAGATATAGGACAACCGCAGAGAATTTTGTGACAAGATACTGTAGTCCCCGTCAGAGTTGAAACCACTAAGTTAAAATTCAATCTTTCACCTTCCCGTGTGCAGAATTTGGCAAAATTTTTAGAAATAAAGGAATGCGTTGTCCCAGAGTCAAACAGTATGGTAGCATGATTAGAAAACAAAGAAAGAATGCTTGTGATCACACACAAAGTACCATTTGATTTAGTATCCACAATAGTTACTAAGTTATTCCTAAAAGAAAAGTAAGGAATAATACCTGTGATCACATCCTCCCTGCCTTCAGCCTCTCCTGGTGTCAATGCAAAAACCCGAGCAGGTGCAGTAGGGCTTTGGGTATTATTTCGTGGTGCCCCTCCGGTCCTGGGCGGGGGTGGTAGTGGGGCGGGTCTATTGCTGCCTAAAGTAAGCGGATAGTCCCTGAGGTAGTGGTCCGACTTGCCGCACAGATAACATAAGCCTAGCTCTTTCCTGCACTTTCCTGTGTGAACACGGTCACAAGTTCTACAGTGATAAGGCTGCTGATCACTCTGAATTGGCCTCTTGCTTGAATTACCCCCTTCATTTCTCTTCTTCTACTGTCCCTGGTTGTTGCTTGTATGATATCCAGATGGGGTAGACCTCTTCTTTTGATCAAGTAAGGTAGCGCTCCTTTGAAGGCATCCCTCAAATAAGGTGGCCTTATTCACTAGCTCTGTGAACTTTTTCAACTGGAAGCCCATCACTCGATCGTAAAGCTTCTTGTTCAGCCCTTGCTCAAATTTGCGACACTTCTTCTCTTCATCTGGAATCGGATATGCTGCAAAGCGTGCCAACCCAGTAAATTTGGCTGCATATTGGTGTACTGACATCGCCCCTTGGACTAAAGTGGCGAATTCCATACCTTATCCTCTTTCACTGAGACTGGGAAGAAACGCTCTAAGAAAATTTCTTTGAACTGTGACCAACTTTTTATTTCCTTCTTTTCAGCTTCCTTGATGGTTCTTTCAGAGATCCACCATCTTTTCACCTCTCCGGTCAGCTTGAATGTAGCAAACGCTACCTTTTGTTCATCCGTGCAAGGTAAGACTTGAAATATCTCTTCAATGTCCTGCACCCAATCTTCCGCCAATATCGGGTCACCTCTCCCATCAAAAGATGTAGGATACAACTTGTTAAAATCTTCCACGGTGCAACCCCTTTCACTTGTGGTGCATGACAGCCAGATGAATTTGCGCAAGATCATCTATTAACTGATGCGCTACTACTCGGAGCACTTCGGAAGCTCTTGGATTTGCTTCCCTATCATTCCTGGCTGCATTCAAATACGATACACTTCTTTCACGGCGAGGCGGCATCCTGAGAAGACTTGAACTATTAAACAAATCGTTCATTAAAAGCACATATACAAAAAGCTATATAAATATCAATGGGTAGTCATAGTAGCCAAAACAATAGTATATAATCTCCCCAACAAGAGTGAGGTATCCACCACAAATAAAATCATAAAAATTCAGAAACCTAGTCCTTCAATCTCCAACAATATAAAATCAGCTCACAAGCCTATAAAATTTTACACCTCAAATGATTCCTAAAGTCGGCGAGTTCTAAAACCTCAACAGCTCATAACAATATTTCTTTAAGCCATCTCATTATTGCAATTAAATCCACATAACCATCTCCTAGAACTATTCTATGTTCTATACTCTCATACGAACTATCGTCTACAAAATCTCAAATCCCTAGAACTTTGCTGCATAGAGTCTGCAGAACCTTAAACCTTCGCTCTAATACCAACTGTGACACCCCGTACTCGTAGGGAGTCCTGAAAACCAACCTGTTTGATGTGACCTGTTTTCATCTACAAATACTGTTTGTAAATATTTTTCAATAATCCACAAATAATTTAACATCTCCAAATCCAGACAATCCAATCCTAAATATATCCACAGAGTTCATACATTTAAAAATAATATCATCACATAGGGTCCACAATCTTCCCATCACAAGAATAAAAATATTCTACTAACACTTGAATCTATTAATGCTAAATAATGTAACAACAAATTATTAAATACAATCTTCACTTCAACCAGGGTAACCGCTTATCCTGGTCCTAACATACTAATCTTGGTCCTCAGTTGAGACCTCCACTTTATCTGAAATGTATATAGAAAAGGGGGTGAGTTCAACCACAACTCAGTAAGCAAAATACCTATACTAGTGTGTAAAGCATGAGCATTTCCAATAAAACTCCTATGCATATAACGGAAAAACTTTTATTCAAAGGAAACAATTCCAAAACTTATAAACCAACAAAAACCGAGCGAACCTTTATTTTTATTAAGTACACACAAAACCAACTTTTCAAACAAATTACTTTGACACAAGTAACTGTAACATCTCATCTTATCAACATTCCAAAACATATACCATGTTTAACCCCCGTGGTAGGGTTATGCTATCTCCAGTGGCCAAACCAGGCGGTATCATATTGTGAGACTTTCCCTTATTCGTTCTCGAAATCCCAAATGTGCACAGAGGAAAGAAACACATAAAATGATCACTTTGTTTCCAAAGTGATTGCACTCCTTTCATATCATATCATGGTGGTACCAACCATATTACGTGAATCCATATTCTTACATCAGAACCATATCCAGAAACCAAGACAAACAGATAAGCATGCCAAAAAGTTTCCATTAACATAACATATCAAAACACTTTACTTCACATGTATAAGAAAACAATAAAAATCCATGTTCGCCCATATGCATATCTTAGAAACATGTCAAATATTGCTCATGTCTACACATTTCATGTCAAAGAGAAATTTTTCTCTATCATATAAATTTCATGAGAAGATGCAGAAATATATATACTGAGGTTGTTTTTCCTACTTTTCTTTTAAAATCATAATATGCACATTTTATAAAACCAACCTCAAACAAATTTTCTTTTTATGCAAATCTAGGATAGAAGCCCCGCTTACTTGACTCCTGCAGCGAAATATCAAAACGTTGAGTCCGACCACTAAGAGTTTCGTCACCTATTCATAAAAATAATTTCCTTTATGTTAATGACCACCCCGAAGGTTTAAATCTGAAAAATTATAAGTTAGCTATGTTGCCTGCCTAAATTCATAATTTCTAGGAAGCAACCAGCCACCCAAAATTATTTAATAGCATTAAATACGCTTCCAACAAAAACAATCATTCTGGCCCACTACCAAATCATCTCAAGCATTACTCTGATAAAGCCAACCCAACCATAGGAATATCATTCATCCCTTTCCAATGTAAAATCTAAAAATCTAAAAATCTAAAATCTTACAAATAATTCCAACAAACGAAACAACAAACCAGCACGCTCCATACAACTTCAAAAACCAACCCAACAACCACATCATGCAATCCCTTCCAAAAACTTTCACGCTTCCGGAATTAATAAGCAACCCAACAATTATAGTATCTATTGCCCAGATGACTAACACAAGAGGGGGTGTGAATTGGGTTATATTATAAAAATTAACACTTATTAATCAAATACACAATATAAAATATAAACAGAATATAAAGTAGTAAGAAATGTAAAGAGTAGGGTAAGAAAAACAAACTCAGTATTTTTACGAGGTTCAGCCCCACTGCCTATGTCCTCGCCTCAAGCTACTCCTTGAGGATCCTGAATTCACTAGTCAATCTCCTTTAGATGGAGATAGAAACCTATTACACTTTTGAGCAGCATCGCTCCAAAGAATCCGTGTAGAATACCATCTACACTTCCAATCACCTCACACTTGGTGATTTAACTATTCCCCATATAGAACACCTTCTACACACACAAGAGTTATACGCACCCTCTTACAAATACAAGAGTTGATAGATGGTAGATTATCAAAGTACACTCTTCAATGAGTGAGATAGAAATAATACAGCTCAACCTAGATTTCTCTAAAAAAGAACAAGAATTAAGGTTCAAAACTTTAGAAAAGAGAGAATGTGAGTTTTGAAAGAATGATGCAAAATTTAACAATAGATGTGTAAGCTCTTGTTGTTGTGAATTTTGTAAAACACAAGTGAGCTATTTATAGGCAAATGAGTCCCACTCAATCATCTTTCAAATTCAAAATTCAAATTTTGATGAAGTTATTGCATATGTCATTCAATTTTCAAAATTCAAATTTTTGAATGAAGTCATTGCATATGTCATGCACATGTAAAATATAATTTTTGAAAATAAAGCTTTTAATGAGATCATTGCATATGTCATGCACATGCAAAATATAGTTTTCCAAATTAAAGCATTTTTTATGTCATGCATATATCATGCTTATGTCATGTATAAAAAAATACAATTTAATGCTTTATGAGAAAAAATTAATTTTTGAGCCTTAATCCAATTTTATCAAGAGATGTATAAAAATAATCTATGAGTTTCATTTGTAGACTTGTTCTTTTATGCTTGATGTGCGTTTCGCTCAATTGTGTAGATAATTTAAGCTTGAGACTTGAATTCATTTGTTATCATCAAAATCTGCACGTAAATACGAAACTTGAAATCTTAGATTCAACAGTATCATATACGTTCAGCACAACCAAACCCAACAATTATAGTATCATATACGTTCAGCAAAACCAAACCCAACAATTATAGTATCATATACGTTCAACAACTATTTTCCACACCCACTAAATTTTCAGCAACTATTCATCAAATCCGACTATCATATATTAACTTAGAACCATCCCCAATCAACACTTAACCAGCCACTAGGTAACTTGGACAGCCCCAAAAATGCACGTAAAACCAATATTTTAGTCATCTTAAATAACTCTAAGATGCACTGAATTAATCTCCTTAAATCCATACAACCAGCTACTATTTATCCCCTTAATCAAAACACTTTTAACTTAACACAACCAAGAAAATGAAATTTCATAAACTACTCCAACCAACAAACCAGCGCACTCCATACATCACAAAACCTCCAAAAATCATCCCAACAAAACCAACTCAGCCACAAGGATTGTGCATCCCTCAAAATTCATCAACACACTCATAAGGCTCTACAAATTGTTGTCGCACATTACAGAGTAGAATAACATTGGAATTAACAATACCTCAAAAATGCGTTGTGACCCTTAAAACCAAGGATTACACGCTGCCAAACCAGAGTACTGCTCGCTTCGATCGGAGAAGATGCCACTAGCGATGGATTTCTAATCTCCTGTTCCACGGCCTTACCAAAAGAAAACCAAAACTCTGAGACCTAAAACAACACCAAAGGAAAAGATAGGAAGAAGAAAGGATTGAGAACACTAAAGGGTGATTAGAGAAGAAATCTTACCGATGAGCGCTGCAGAGGAAAATGAAACCAGAGGAAAACCGGCAGCAACAGAGACCTGAATAAAGGACAACTTCCGTAAATGGGAGAGAGAGAGAGAGATATCAGTGAATGCACAAACTGCCGCACGAGATGAATCCATCTTGAAGTTGAATCGTTGAGGACGTGGGATCTAGCGAGAGAAAATCGGAAAGCAATGAAAAACAGGGGAAGTTAGAAACCATCGGGGAGCAGAAGGAGAGAAACGAAAGAAACGAAAGAAACGAAAAGGCTAACCTGAAGCCAAAACGGTGCCGTTTGGTGCTTGGGCCGGGTTTTGTTAAACCGGGATGGGCATGGGCTGCGGGCCTTACATAATTTGTATTACTGCACTTGTTAAAATTTTGTGGTAGAAGATGACTTACAATCTACTCATGTTTGTCATGTAAGTCAATATCATCCACGACTGGACTGTTATTAATGTCTTAAGCAATTAATCAATAAATCTTAT
The DNA here is from genome assembly GCA_036559045.1 of Platycarya longipes. NCBI lineage: Eukaryota > Viridiplantae > Streptophyta > Magnoliopsida > Fagales > Juglandaceae > Platycarya > Platycarya longipes. The sequence goes on from CM071798.1 coordinate 20,356,991, forward strand.
TAATTTGAGTACAAAAGGAAGAAATCATTTAGATTTTACTACAGCTAAAGAACCCTTTGGACTTGAATAGAACTTACAGCTCAGTTAAATTAGTCAAGACAGAAATGCTTGGAGGAATGGGCCCCGTGAGACCGCTAGCTTGTATCTCTCTGTTAATAGCATAATTCTCTTTTGTTAGATTTCATTAGAATATTCTATTCCTACTAGAAGACATTTAAATGAAATATTTAGAAAAAGAATATACATACAGTCTCTGAAGCTTTTTCCAACTATTGAAAAAATCAGGTATTTTTCCAGTTATTGCTAATCTTACTGCATTTGGTGAAGGCAGAAACAAGATTGGGTAACATATATAGAAACATGTGTTTTTTCCAAGAAAACATGTTAAATTGGTATCAGAATACAAATGGCGGCTTACAACGGCCACTTACAGTTCAGTTAAGTTTGTGAGATAAGTGAGATTGACCGGCAACTCTCCAGTGAGGAAGTTAGCGTTGAGATTACTGCACCCACCAAATGGGAATTAGTTCAGACCAGTTCAAGCTAGTGTTATTTAATTCGAATACATAAATCATCGAACAAGAGGATAGGTACTGAATTAAATACTGACAGTTTCTCCAAGTTGACCAACTTCCCAAGCTCAGGGGGAACATTTCCAGAAAATTGATTATTATCTACGCTCCTGAAAATGCATATATATAATAAATAGTCTTCGTCAAATTGAAAATCGGGAAAACAAAAATCAATCTATTGTGCCGTTTTTCCAAATAAAAGAGCATACAAATGTCTAAGAGTGGTAATTTTTCCCAGGTAGCTTGGAAATCTTCCCGATAACCTGTTTCCAGAAGTGGACCTGTAGCAAATTATTTTAATTCAACAATTCAAGAATAAGCATTAATTTATAAGTGGCTAAACCTTAGATATTAATGGAAAAGTGATGAGTGATTAATCTAATATATATTTCTCCAACAAGCAAGCACTCATGCACGTACAGAAGTTTCAACATGAGAGAAGTCCATTCGGATGGAATTGTACCAGTAAGATAGTTTCGAGACAAATCACTGAAACCAAGAAGAAAGTGTGCAATTAGATTTGAACTACAAATATTTTTATTCTTTCAGATCATAGTAGCAAGTAGTACTACTAAATATTATTAATTAGTTAGTTACTTTACTTACATCATCGCTATAAGAGGCAGCTTTACCAGGGATGTTGGAAGCACACCAGAAAGATCCTGCCCCTGTAAGAAATCTGTATGACAAGGATAGTTAAAGCTTAAAGGGAAAAGGATTAATGTAATCCGTTTACTCATAATTTTAGCAGGATGTTTTAGTGATATAATATAATATTGTCCTAGAATATATAATTCCTCGCAACCTTCATTGACCATAATTTATAATTTTGAGGCATATGTGCTGAGTACACTGGATATTATGGGATCGAAAAGGAAAAACCACGAGGATATCATAGATAACAAATTTGTTGCGTCGAATAATGTTACGTAAAGTCGTGAAGTTGCAAACGGCATGAAATCATTTTAAAAAAAAGTGGAGTCTACTGTTAAAAAATTAACTTTTTTAATAATGGACCTTATTTTTTTTTTAAACGACTGCACATTACTTGCAAATCCACGAATACATATATATTTTTTGTATTGAATACATTGGATGCCATGGGATCGGAAACGAAAAACCTTGAAGATATCAATGATAACAAATTGAATACCAGGTGCCACAAGTACGGAAATATCAATGACAAATTGAGGAACTGATCTCAAATTAAGAAACTCAAAGAAAAATTTCATTTAGCTTAGAAAAATTTCAGACGGCACAGAACCCGAATAGAGGTAATGGACCTGCAACATCATAATCCATTAACTTGTTTCGAAGAATATTTGCAATTTTGTGAGTCTAAAAGACTATTAATTAGAGACGACGTTTTAAGTATAATATATGCATATTTACTGATTTTGTATTAAGGGAATTAAATTCGGTGATATATTCACCAACAATTTTTACTAATTTTTTGTCTAATTTTTTGTATCCAAAAAAATTCAGCAACAATCAAAAAAAATTCACTTATCCAAAAAAAGAATTCACCAACCAGATACAAAGGAATTAAAGATAGGTTTCGTACAGTCCAACCACGTGACATACACCACCAGGGTATTGCACAATTGCATTTTATAAAATTCATGTAGTAAGTTGAAGTAATTGTTGTGTCATTGCTGCAATATGGATCTTCATACAAAGTCCAGTCCTTCCTCAGCTCTGCGGCTATTTGTTTAAGGGCTTCAACTGCAAAACGCTCCGAATTCATTAATCATTATATAGAAGAATGACACAGACACTTATTATTGTATCCAGTACTGGTAAATACCCGTGGTTCGGTTGCGCTTTAAACTTCTAAGCCCATCAGATAAGATGAGGTAAAAACTATATACTTTATGAGTAATAATAAAATTATTTAAATTAAGATGTATTTTATATTTTGAAAAATGAAAGAGAAAAAATTTTAAAAATATAATATAAAGTTAAGATAGTGTAAGAACTTAGTTTTTAATATTATTTTTATTTTGAAATTTTAAAAAGTTAAATTATTCATTGTGTTTTATATAAAAGTCTAAGAAATTTAAGATCTTATTTATTTTTAAAGATGAGATGAGATGAAATAAAAGTAAAAAAAAAATAAAATATTATTATAAAATAATTTTTTAATATTTGTTTTATATGAGTATTTAAAAAAATGATATGAAAATTTATAAAAGTTGAATTTTTTTTATTATATTTTATATAAAAATTTTAAAAAATATAATGATATATTTTAAATTTTTGATCTCTTTTTTATCTCAACCTCCAAAACAAACAAGTCCTAAATAATTAAATAAAAAAGTTGTAAGTTTTCGATCAATAGTGATAATAAGCGACCAAAAATGTTCATCCATATATCCTTTTTGGTTCAAACATCACTTAAATATAAATTTTTTTTTTTAAAATTTGTAAAACTTTTATCTAATCATTACTTAATAATTATCAAAACATAAAATTTATTAAAAAAGATTTACTGTTGTGAACGAAGTTCCCACATCGCTCCGGTTCGGCTTTGCTGAGTGCCTTATAGGGTGCTTGTCGGGTTTTGCTTGTGACGCGTTTTAAACCCGTGAGGCCGTAGGTGCCAAAGCGGACAATATCACAGGTGGACTTGGGCTTGCCTTTATTTGGGAGACAGATTCTTTATGGGTGGTTATTCAAGGGGGAGTGTTATGAATGAACGTCGGCAGCCGCCCCCCTGTCCCACCACTAAAAATTATGTGAATGACCCCACCACTATTATTTTAAAATCTGCATAGTGACTTGCATAGTAACTTGCATAGTAATTTCAACGCCTATAAATATGGGTTTCAGTTGTAATGAAATTAATAAGAAAATATAAAGAATAAAGAAAGTTTCAAAGAGTTTCTTTTATATTTCTCTTGCAATAGTAGTAGTTTTCTTTTTAGTTTTATAACACGTTATCAGCACGAGGTTCTACCGATACTGAAACTAATGGTCTTCTACTTCAAGTAAGTTTTTCAATATATTATTTACAGTCCTTGAGATAAATATTAAAGGTAATATTTCTGAATATTACTTGATAAAATTTTATTTTTATTCTCATGATAATGTGAATATATTTCTTAAATTCACAGATTTATTTTTGTAATATAATGTCAAATATTGAGATTTATTACTATTGACATTTCTGAAAAATGTTATTTATCCAAGATCCTTGATGAGATCTATCTGGATATGATGATGAACTTGAAAGATACAATCATAGAGGGAAACCATGTGTCCCTGAAGGACCGTGCTGTGTATCTCATGATAAAAAATCATCTTACTGTGTGAAATAAATTAAGAGAGTGATATAAGCACCAGAAGATGTAATCCTCTCAAAAGATCATTATGATTTATTGCACTTGAAGTTACAAGATTTTAAGAGTGGTATTGAATATTCTGCACTCTTTAAAATTAGCTCAATATTAAAATTATACAGTGAAAATGTCACTGATGATGATATATAAAAGAAGACATTATTTTTCATACCTCGAATGTGCTCCTGCAGTAGCAATATCGAGAGTGAAAGTTCAACAAATATTCTGAACTTTTATTTTGTCTTCCAGTGATTGAGCTAAATAATGAGTTTTTGTTACACCAGTTACGTCCTATTAATGATATCGAATTTACACAATTCCAAGAAGTGAACGGGAACTAAGGGCGTAGACGTGGTAGAAAAATTATAGAAGTGTTGGTCCCAAAAGCGACAACACTAAAGATGATAAAAATATATCGTATCACCAGAAGTGATCAAACTCAGAGAAGGGTAAATGCCCTCAGAATAATTCTTCATAAAAAGATGAAGATGTTTGTCATAGATGTAATATGACTAAACAGTAGTTACGTACCTGTTGTACGGCCAAGCACTTGATTTACTTATACTAAGTTTTTATATATAAGCTTATTAATATTTCATCATGTTTTGAAATAATGAAATATCGGTGCCTGAAGTACGACAAGAAATTACTTGGGATAATAAAGCCCTGTTTAAATTTGATCCTCTTACAAATAAATGTGAACCAGAAGTTCAGAGGATTATTTATCTGCAAAGTGTTGCAAATCAATTACATGATGTATTTACTGACACTAAAGGTGTTGTAAAATCATATATTACTGTTGTTAATGCTTAAGCAGGAATTAAAGTCCCTGAAGGACGAGTTGTTAAAAAAGCAATAAATGAGTTTAAGATACACCTGAAGCGTTGAAGACCTATTGGTGCACAAGAAAAATAAAAATCGGTGCTCATGAAGAGACCGTATTTTCTGTATAAAATATAATCCTCCTGAAGAGTGTAACTCCTGAAGAGTATAACTCCTGAAGAGAAAACTCCTGAAGAGTATAAACCTTCTGAAGAGGAACCTCCTATAGAGGTGTTTCATGAAATGTTTTCCCCTGGAGAGGAACAATGAAATCTCAATACATTTCATGAGTACTGGAAAATTTATGGATAGAAATAAAACTGTTGTCGACAACATATATGATAACACTTGATATTACCAGAAGTAATGAAAAAAGTGAGCCAAAAATCGTCGAAAAATGTCAACGTAGAAATGATTGGCTAAAATGGAAAGCAGTTATTAAAACTGAATTAAACTCGCTAGTAAAGCGAGATGCATTTGGACCTGTTGTCCAAACACCAAAGGGTGTAATATTTGTCAAATATAAGTGAGTATTTATACGAAAGCGTAATGCGAAATGAAATTATGCGGTATAATTTGTCGCACAAGGTTTCTAGTAGAAACTCGAGCAATTATGATAAAACATATTTCCTTGGTATGAATGCAATCACATTCATATTTTTAATTGATTTGGTACAAAAGGATTAGATATGTAGTTAATGAATGTGGTCACTGCATATTTATAAGCATCATTAGATTATTACGATAATTGAAGCATCTAATCCAAGTACATTTAGGAGTATGTACTTTATAAAGTTTCAAAGATCTTTATATGGGTTAAAGCAATCCAGACGCATGTGGTATAATTGAATCAACAAGTATCTATTGAAAGAAGGATTTAAGAATAATCCTATATGTTCATGTGTTTTATCAGAATCCAGATTCATCATTATTGTAGTTTACGTTGATGATTTACCTTGTTAGAACTCTTGAAAAGATTACAAGGGTTGCTATAAATTCAAGGAATGCATTTGAAAAGGAAAGATCTTATTATTCAATTTATAGATGAGTTACAAGAATTTGAGACTTCTAGCCTCATCTCTCAAATGCATTTGCTCTTCATAAAGCAACATACCATCCTTATCTAAAGGATTAGGCAGTCGAAATGAAGAGGCAAGTAAGGATTTTAAATCCTTATTCTCCTACTTTAAGTCTGCAATTTTTTTGTCAGATTCTTGAACGAGTCATTGAAGTACAGAAACATTCTCGTTAAACTCCTTAATCTCACGATTTTTGGATTGTAATCGGTTGGGAAATCCAACAATAGAGGAGGAGTATCGGGTGCCGAGAGTCACCAGCTCATAAACAGCTTCACGATCTAACTTATTAGCCAGATCATTTGCTTGCTGCAACATTGCACCTGCGGAAGATGCATGATCAACTTGTAATTGAGGTGAAGGATACCTCATATGTTGATTGTGAGAAATAGTAAAAAGAAATTGATGAACCATTGAAAATTTGTAGAATAAGAATACAAATACAGATGAATTATAGATATGAGAAGAAGATTTGATGCGTACTAAATGAAGCTAGAGACGGTTCTTATAGAAATGGAAATAAGAACAAGACAAACCATCATCTCTTCAAATCTCACTTTATAAGATATGCTGGATGCATAATTTCAAAAGCCAGCGAGATTAATTACAGCTATCCCTATTTTCTTGTAAACGCTGAACTTCTACCGTTTGCTGCTGTTGTTGACTTTGTATCTGAGCTCTTTCTCGTTCCAGCTCTTCTATTTGTGTTTTCAGGTCACGAGAATACCAGTCTACAAGTTTCTTCAGCTCCTTGTTTTCTTGTTTTAAATCTTTATTTTTTCTATCTTTAGTTGCAAGCGTTTGATGCAACTCAGATATTTGATTTTTACGATGATCAACCTCACTCGTTCTTGCCAATAGCCTCTGTGACATGGTTGTAAGAGAAGCAACATATTGAGCACTGAGGGTTCTTGATGCTGCAACAATTTCAAGATCAGATTTACTAGATAGATATATCTCTGCTCCTATCATGGTGTTTACAGCCTCAGGAGAAAATATAAGTGGTTGAGGTATAAAAGGTTCATGGTTTAAATCTGGGACATTAGAATTTCTATCAGACATAATATCGTTCTAAATGAACAACAACTGAATCTATGAGGAATGCGAAATCTTTTTGCTGGAGTAAACCAATAATAAAATTGGTTATATTTAAACAACAACCCGAAACTTTCAAATCTCTTCAAGATCTCGTTTGTCCACAATGTCAAGCGGATTTGATTTTCCGCCGAACCGATAATATTAAATCTCGAAGCTTTTACAGCTTTTATCATACATAGATGGTTTCCAATGTTATTTCTGCCGTATATAAACAAATTCTTCCTAATAACGCCGAATGAGGGGAAGAAAATTTTAAATGAAAATATTATCATACTCTCTCTAATGCATTATATAGTTGGAGATCGTGTTTGAATTCTTAACTTGTTGTATATACTGAAATCATATTTACTTATTACTTGAAACACTAACGCATATTATCAGGGGGAGTTTAAGTATTACTGCAGGTATCAGATTTCTATTAAGTTTGTCAACCAGATATTATTTTTCATTTTCAAATCACTCAAAGATTATTGCAATTCATGAAACAAGTCGAGAGTATATTTGGCTGAGATCAATGAACTCAACATATCCAAGAAAAGTATGGTATTTTGATAGCTCAACAATTTTATACAAAGATAATGCTGCTTGTATCACTCAAATCAAAGAAGGATATATCAAATATACGATCAAGTGATAATCTGGCAGATTTATTCACGAAGACATCACCAACTACGACATTCAAGAAAATTGTGCAGAATATTAAAATGTGAAGACTCAAAAACTATTGTCATGCACTTTCCAGGAGGAGTAAAAATCCTGAAAACTTGTGCTGATTGTACTCTTTTTCCTTCGTTAAGGTTTTATCCCATTGGGTTTTTCTTTGCAAGGTTTTAATGAGGCAATCTTAAAGCACTTGTGGATATATAAAGAGACTGTACTCTTTTTCCTTCGCCATTGGTTTTTCTTTCCACTGGATTTTTCCTTGGCAAGGTTTTAACGAGACAGATTTTTTATGGGTGGTCATTCAAGGGGGAGTGTTATGAACGAACGTCGGCAGCCGCCCCTTTGTCCCACCACTAAAAATTATGTGAATGACCCCACCACTATTATTTTAAAATCTGCATGGTGACTTGTATAGTAACTTGCATAGTAATTTCAACGCTTATAAATATGGGTTTCAGTTGTAATGAAATTCATAAGAAAATATAGAGAATGAAGAAAGTTTCAGAGAGTTTCTTTTATATTTCTCTTGCAATAGTAGTAGTTTTCTTTTTAGTTTTATAACATTTACACGTTTTAAAACAAACATAAAAGTATTATAAATTTTTCAAAATTCAAAATAAAAATAATATTAAAAATGTATATTGTAATTTTTTTAGTTGTATAATATTTTATTTGACTTTTTTATGAAAGCAATAAAACATCGTCACTAAAATTATTTTAGAGAAAAACTATTAACAAAATTATAATTTATTGTCGAAACATGTGTGAGATATTTTTCTTTAGAAACAGGTTTTAAGTATCTCTTTGATTATATTGATAATACGAAATAAAAATTAAAATTTGAATAAAATTTTATTATAATATAACTTTGTAAAATGATTTTTATGAAATAAAATCTACTCAAGATGAGAACTCATCTTAATTTCATTATTATAATTTTTTTAAATATTTATATAAAAAAATAAATAATTAATTTTTTTAAATTTCAATTCAATTTTATTATATTTTAAAATAATAATATTAAAAAATAATATTTTATTTTATTTTCTAAATTTATTATAAGTCATCTCGTGACTTTTCTTAATCCAAACCGACCTAAACCAAATCTGGCAAATCTATCAAGAATTTGTCCCAACGATAGGTCTCGATAGATTTTATATTTATTTATTTTAAAAAATATTTTTTATAATACTAAAAACTTATTAAATATTTAAAAGTATAAAAAAAATATAAAACTGACCGGACTACACTTTCGGTGGGTTTACTCCGACTCTTCCAGTTAATTGACTCGGCCTGTCGGCCACTTTCACTTTCACTACAGAAAGTAGGAATAAATAAATAAATTTGTAGGCCATGTGCACTTGTGCAGTACTGTTGAACTACCAGGACTTGGACTAGGAGTCTTCAGTCTATGACTCTGGACCGTCCACGTGATAGACACTAATATTTCAGTATATAATCACGAGACTAATATTTTTATTGTTATGAAACTTAAAAAAAGGAATTACTATTACAAAAGAGAAATAAGAAATTCTCTCTGAAACTCTTTAAGAACTGAAACTTTCTTTCTCTCTCTATTTTTTCTTATGAATTTCATTACAACTGAAACCCTTATTTATAGGTTTTGAAACTACTATACAAGTTACAATGCAAGTCACTATGCAAATCACTATGTGGAATTTAAAATAATAGTGATGGGGTCATTCACATAATTTAGTGGTGGGATAAGGGCGGCTGATAAATTTCGTTCGTTCATTTCACTCCCCCTTGAATGACCGCCAATAAGGAATCTGCCTCGTTAAAACCTTGCCAAGTAAAAACCCAGTGGGAAGAAAAACCAATGGCGAAGGAAAAAGAGTACAGTCTTCTTATGTATCCACAAGTGCTTTAAGATTGCCTCATTAAAACCTTGCAGGGGAAAACCCAGTGGGACAAAACCTCAGCGAAGAAAAAAGAGTACAATCAGCACATTTACTCTCCCTGAAAAGTGCATGACAAAAGATCTTTGAGTTTTCGCATTCCAATGTTATGCACAATCTTCTTGAATGTGGAAGTTGGTAACACCTTTGTGAATAAATCTGCCAGATTATCACTAGATCGTATCTGCTTGATATCAATTTCACCTTTTTCTTAAAGTTCATGAGTATAAAAGAATTTCGGTGAAATATGTTTGGTTCTGTCACCTTTGATATATCCTCCTCTGATTTGAGTGATACAAGCAGTATTATCTTCATATAAGATTGTTGGGCTATTATTGATCATGGGAAGTCCACACTTTTCCTGGATATGTTGAATAACTGATCTCAACCAAATACACTCTCGACTTGCTTTATGAATAGCAATGATCTCTGAGTGATTTGAAGAGGTAGCAGATAGTGTCTGCTTAACAGATCTCCATGATATGGCAGTATCTCCATAAGTAAATAAATATCCAGTTTGAGATCTACCTCTGTGTGGGTCTGAAAGATAACCTGCATCTGCATACCCAATCAATTCTGGACTTGAACCACGTTGATAAAATAATCCCATATCAACCGTACCATGAAGGTAACGAAGGACATGTTTAATGCCATTCCAATGCCTTCGAGTTGGTGCAGAACTATATCTTGCAAGCAGATTAACTGAGAATGTAATATCTGGTCGAGTGCAATTTGCAAGATACATCAAAGCTCCAATTGCACTGAGATATAGTACTTCAGAACTAAGAATTTCTTCATCGTCATCACAAGGACGGAATGGATCTTTCTTCACATCAAGTGTTCGAACAATTATTGGAGTACTCAGGGGATGAGATTTGTCCATATAAAAATGCTTTAGGACTTTCTCAGTATACATGGACTGATGAATAAAAATTCCATTTGGCAAGTGCTCAAGCTGCAGGCCGAGACAAAATTTTGTTTTGTCAAGATCTTTCATTTCAAATTCATTCTTTAAATATATAGCGGTTTTTGAGATCTCTTCGGGAGTTCCCACAATATTTAAATCATCAACATAAACCGCAATAATGACAAATCTGGATTCTGATTTCTTAATAAAAACACATGGGCATATAAGATTATTCTCAAATCCTTCTTTCAATAGATATTCGCTTAAGCGATTATACCACATGCGTCCAGATTGCTTCAACCCATATAAAGATCTTTGTAGTCTGATTGAGTACATATTTCTACATGTACTTGTAGATGCTTCAGGCATCTTATATCTTTCAGGGATTTTCATATATATGTCATGGTCTAAGGATCCATATAAATATGCAGTGACCACATCCATCAACCGCATTTCTAATCCTTTTATAACAACCAGACTAATCAAAAATCTAAATGTGATTGTATTCATAACGGGAGAGTATGTTTCTTCATAATCAATCCCGGGTTTCTGCAGGAAACCTTGTGCAACAAGCCGTGCTTTGTATCGCACAATTTCATTTTTCTCATTACGTTTTCGTACAAATACCCACTTATATCCAACAGGCATTACACCCTTTGGTGTTTGGACAACAGGTCCAAATACTTCTCGTTTTGCTAGCGAATTTAATTCAGCTTCAATAGCTGTTTTCCATTTTGGCCAATCATTTCTACGTCGACATTCTTCGACGCTTTTTGGCTTACTTTCTTCATTATTTCTGGTAATGTCAAGGGCTATTTTATATGAAAATATGTTGTCGACAACAATTTTATTTCTATCCAGAATTTCTCCAGTTTTCATGAAATGTATTGAGATCTCATTATTTTCAGGTACCTGTTCCTCTTCAGGGGAAAACATTTCATGACACACCTCTTCAAGAGGTCCCTTTTTAGGAGATTTATACTTTTCAAGAGTTTCCTCTTCAGGAGGTTCTGGAATAGAAAATTTAAGCTCTTTAGGAACACCAATTATATTTGTGGCCTGTATTGTGGGTACGTGTTCTTCAGAAACACCAAATTCATTTTGTATTCTTTTCCTTCTAGGAATTTTGTCTTTGCACTAATAGGTCTTCCACGCTTCAAGCGTATTTTAGATTCACCTATTGCTGCTTTGACAATTTGTCCTTCAGGGACTTCAATCCTTGCTGGAGTATTAACAGCAGGAATATAAGATTTTACTACACCTTTAGTGTCAGTAAATACATCCGGTAACTGATTTGCAACATTTTGCAAATGAATAATCCTTTAAACTTCCCGTTTACATTCATTTGTAGGAGGATCAAAATGAGACAGGGTCTTATTATCCCAAGTAATATCTTGTCGTGCTTCAGGCACCGACTTTTCTTTACCCATTAACGGAAAATTTGATTCGTCAAAATGACAATCCTCAAAACGTGCTTTAAACATATCCCCTGTAAGGGGTTCAAGGTATCTAATAATGGATGGAGAATCAAAACCAACATATATCCCAAGTCTACGTTGAGGGCCCATTTTTGTACGTTGTGGAGGTGCAATTGGAACATATACAGCACATCCAAAAGTACGAAGATGAGAAATATTTGGTTGTTGACCAAATGCAAGCTGTAATGGAGAATATTTATGATATGCAGATGGTCTAATGCGAATTAGAGATGCTGCATGAAGTATAGCATGTCCCCAAACAGAAATAGGTAGTCTTGATTTCATAAGTAAAGGTCTAGCGATTAGTTGAAGTCTTTTAATCAAAGACTCAGCTAAACCGTTTTGTGTGTGTGTATGGGCAACAGGATGTTCAACATCTATTCCTATTGACATGCAATAATCATCAAAAACTTGAGATGAAAATTCACCTGCATTATCCAATCGAATAGTCTTAATTGGATACTCAGAAAATTGTGCTCGTAGTTTAATTATCTGAGCAAGAAGTTTAGCAAATGCAACATTTCTAGTGGAAAGAAGACAAACATGTGACCATCGACTAGATGCATCAATTAGAACCATAAAATATCTAAATGGTCCACTTGATGGATGAATAGGCCCACATATATCTCCGTGAATCCTTTGTAAAAAGGATGGAGATTCAACAATGACTTTTGAGGGAGATGGTCTAATAATTAACTTACCTTGAGAACATGCAGAGCACGGAGATTTATTGGGTAGAAATATCTTTTGATTCTTTAAGGGATGCCCATGCGAATTTTCAATAATTCGTCTCATCATTATAGAACCCGGATGTCCAAGGCGATTATGCCAAATCATAAATACTTTAGGGTCAATGCACTTCTGGTGCATTACCACATATGATTCAATTGTTCTCATTTTTGTATAATACAATCCAGAACATAGAGCAGACAGTTTTTCTAATACGAGCTTCTAGCCCGATACTGTTTTAGTAATAAGAAGATGCTCTTTACTGCCTTCATTGGTCGTTTCAATATGGTAATCATTACGACGTATATCTTTGAAACTCAATAAATTTCTTCTGGATTGTGAAGAGAATAGAGCATCATCAATATAAAATTTGGTGCCATTAGGCAACACAATATAAACTCTTCCGGAGCCCTCAATTAAATCCGATGAACCTGATATGGTATGGACATAGGCTTTACTTAGTGTTAGATTTTGAAAATATTTCTTTTCTTTGAGAATTGTGTGAGTTGTAGCACTGTCAGCCAGACATATATCTTTATCATTCAACTCAGAGATAAAAAGCTCATCAATGTGATCCATGATTCTACAAAATATACAAAACTTTTATTACTGATAGAAAGAAAATACATTAATTGAGTGGAACACTTCCATCTCCAATTAAGTGTTCAATACTACCATCAGGATGATTAAATAAATCAGATACATCAAGATGAGTAACGTCTATATCTACTGAATCTAATAAATCATCTGATGGTTCTACTAAATTTGTTTCATGCACTTTATTCTTTCCTTTAATAGAAGCTTGATATAAATCAGATAAGTGCATGGCCGTACGACAGGTACGTGACCAATGTCCAGTCATTCCACATCTATGGCACACCTCTTCACTTTTCTTTGAAGAATTATTCTGAGGATTTTTACTCCTCTCTGAATTGTACCACTTCTGGTAATATGGTATATTATAATCCCTTTTAATGTTGTCATTCCTGGGACCAACATTTCTATAATTTCTCCTACCACGTCCACGCCTCCGATTTCTTCTAAAGGATGCACCATTCACTTCTGGGAATGATGCAAACCTATTACCATTCACTTCAGGGAATGATATTGAGCCAGTAGGGCGTGACTGGTGGATTTCTAATAAGAGCTCATTATTCTGCTCAGCTACTAGAAGACATGATATAAGTTCAGAATATTTCTTGAACTTTCTCTCTCGATACTGCTGCTGCAGGAGCACATTCGAGGCATGAAATGTAGTAAAAGTCTTCTCTAGCATATCTTCATCGGTGATTTTCTCACCGCATAATTTTAATACTGAGCTTATCTTAAAAAGTGCGGAATTATACTTACTAACACTTTTTCTAACACTTTTGAAATCTTACAACCTCAGGTGCATCCATTGAGAACGAGCTCTTGTGAGGATGACAGTCTTCTGGTGTTCATACATCTCCCTTAAATTATTCCACAAAATATAGGGATCTTTTACTATGAGATATTCAGTTTTCAATTCTTCATGAAGATAGTGGCGAAGGAAAATCATTGCTTTAGCACGTTCCTGCAGGGATGCTTGATTTCTTTCTTTAATAGTTTCTCCCAGGTTCATTGCATCAAGATGTATTTCAACATCAAGTATCCAGGATAAATAATTTTTCCCAGATATATCAAGAGCAACAAATTCCAATTTTGTAAGATTTGCCATTTTCTACACATATAAATAATAAATATGTGTATCTCAGAAAATATATTTATATATTCACACAGATAATCATCAATAAAATATATCAAAGATTTCAAATAATATATTGAAAAACTTACAGAGGAATAAGGCCACTAGCTTCAGAATTGGTAGAACCGTCGTGCTGATAACGTGTTATGAAACTTAAAGAAAGGAACTACTATTGCAAAAGAGAAATAAGAAATTCTCTCTGAAACTCTTTAAGAACTGAAACTTTCTTTCTCTCTCTATTTTTTCTTATGAATTTCATTACAACTGAAGCCCTTATTTATAGGCTTTGAAATTATTATGCAAGTTACTATGCAAGTCACTATACAAATCACTATGTGGAATTTAAAATAATAGTGGTGGGATCATTCACATAATTTAGTGGTGGGACAGGGACGGCTGATAAATTTCGTTCGTTCATTTCATTTATTATAATATTTTAATTATAATAAAAGATTATTTATGTTTAAAATAATCCGACAGATTATTTTAATCACGACAGATTATTTTAATCATAAATAATCTTTTTATTATAATTAAAATATTATAAATATTTATTTTTTATATTACATAAAATTTTAAAAAAATCATATATAAAAATTATTTTCCATATATTAACGGGTGATCTGGGGAAATCGAGGGGTGCTTACATCCCGTCGTGGTCTCTTATTTTCCGTATATAATTATTAGAGTTTCAATCAAATAATGGAAATTTGTAATCTTTCGATATGAACACCTTTCACTTTTCTTTTATCCTTAATTAATATAGATATATATATATATTACTGATTGACAACAGAGGTGGAACTAGAAAAATCTAATGAAAAAGCTCCATCCGGATGGGTGAAATGTTGCAGCATTTTAGAGAGAGGGGCAGAGTTGCAGAGGCTGGAAGAAATGATAGAAAGAGAAAAGAGGAAAAAAATTGGTATATTTGAGTATAGATGAAAATTTATGATATAACATTCTATTTGTCGGGTGTAAAAATTGAATTTTCAGCCGTCCAAATTTTAGATTTTTCCAAAAGAAACTACTATACAATCTCCTAATTTTGTTTAGAGGTAATGTTACATATAGTTCTAGAGTTATAAACGATATACAATCGCTTAAAAAAAATTAAATTTATTTTATAAATCTCATATATATTTATTTTTTTCTAAAACGACTATATACTACTTACAATTCTATAATCGCATCCATCCTTTGTCTTTTGTCTACACGGCACGAAACTTTGACATTTTGCTTTCTTATTTTTTTCGTTCTTTTCTTTTTGAGAAAAGCTACCGATTCCTTAAAAGCAGTCTGTTGCTTTGACAATGTTGTTAGGCCGAGAGTCAAATTTTTTTAAAACTTTTTTTTATTTTATTTTTATTATATTTTATGATATTTTTATTATATTTATTATCAAAAATTAATCCAATTATTATTAGACTATTTTTAATATTGGAAACAGCTCAACCAATTCTAACGTCACCTTTATTTTTCCCAACTAGGGCTTACATGTTTCTCCCCCCTCCCTCACGTTTTCACCCAAACCTAGGCTTTTTCCTCCCATAGTTTGCAGCAAAGATTCTTAGAGCATTATTCAAAGTTAAATTCTAAAAAGTATAATTTTATATGTATATTAAAAAATTTTAGTTATATTTGATTAAAAATGAAAAAAGATTTATAAAAAAGAAATTAAAATATTTTTTATTTTCAAAAGTGAAGAATAAAATTAAAAATTTTGCTAAATTTGACTAATATTAGATAAAATTTTAATTTTATTATTCACAAAAAATATTTTTATTTCTTTCTACACAAATTTCTCTTTATTTTTTATCAAATATAATCAAAATTTTTTAATATATATATATATATATAATTATATTTTTTGAAGAATAAATTTAAACAAAGTGCTCTTTACACCCCTAAAATGTCAAAAATTAAAATGCACTTTTGGAGACGCGCGTTCAAAATAGACTATGTAGGGGCTTCACCTTAGGTCCTTATATCATCATCACATTGGACACAACATCTGGTTGAGGAAGTGCTATTTCGTGCTGCAAAGAAAGCTGGTATGTTTCAAATTTCAATTAAGGAATGGACTTTTTTATGGAATAGAAACATTTTAACTTAACTTCTGAAATCGAAAAAATAAGTGAACTTGGGTTTGGTTAATTTCAAGTATGGACTTTTATGAATACTCGAAATACCACATGGGGATCGACGGCGTTACCATGATGATGATCCATTATCGTTATTTCTTTGGAGGGAAGAAGATGGAAGTCATGGGTATGAGTAGAGAATCCCACGGATACAAGTTATAGAGACATGATCTGTTACCAATATAAGGACAGCTAGTATTCATGCAGAAAATAAGCATCAGACTTCGTAACTGCATTTGTTCAGCTAGTTTAGGAAATCTGTACAGCTCATTCTTTCATTTATTTTCATATATGATGTTATACATTAGCACAAGTTTAGAAGTAATTTTAGTTTCTTAAATCTGTATTTATACCTCTTCTTCTAATAAGAATTCAATGATTCATTTTTGTAAAAACCTCTATATGGTATCAGATTAGCACCTCAAAACTCCAACGAGTATTTCCTGTCCTTCTCGCTTTTGCTATGCCACTTCTTCTGATACTTTTCCAATAGCCATCAATGCCACCCAGCAAATTATTGCACGTCTCACCCCAACCAACTTCCCTTCATGGTATGCTCAATTTGAGTCTCTTCTTCTCGGCTATAACCTCTTTGGCTATGTCGATGGCACTCATACTTGCCCACCCCTACCGACGTCAACTGATGCAGCTGCCACTACAGCTCATCACCTTTGGTTTCGGGACAAACTTATTCTAAGGGCAATTTTGACTATAGTGTCCCTAGCTGTGATACCACTCATAGCAACCTCCAAGACGTCATATCAAGCATGGACTAAATTGACAAAACTGTATGCTAGTTGATCCAGGACTCGTGTCATGCAGCTTAAAAAGGATCTCACCCTCATGCAACGTAGCAATCGCAGCATTACAAAGTACCTACACTCTGTAAAAACCATTGCCAATGAGCTTGCTCTCATTGATGCCTCATTATCTCAAGATGACATCACCCTATATGTTCTTCATGGCTTAGGATCAGACTTTCGTGACATTGTTGCCCGGATTCGAGCCCGAGAGTCTTCACTCTCATTTGAAGAATTACATGATCTGCTACTTGGTCATGAGGCATATCTTCGAAGGCTTGACTCCACTGTTCAATCCTTGGTAGTTACTGCCAATACCACTCAACGCAGGGACTCACGCTCCTCAAAGAATCAGTCTTGATCAACTTATCAACAATCCAAGAATGACTCCAGATCAAAGTCTCGATAGTCGAAACAATACAAGTACCCTCCAAGGTGTCAATATTGTGATCAACAAGGCCAAATTGCAAAATACTGTCCGAAATTGAAACCCTCTGAAGCCACTGTGAACTGCACAACTACTACTTCCAGTTCAGACAAACGTTGGCTCATTGATTCTGCGGCTTCCCATAATATCACTTCTCAGGTTTCAAATTTACAATTTCACTCTGAATATGATGGTACTGATGAAGTTATTATTGGAGATGGATCAGGTTTGCCCATTACTCATTCCGGTTCTCTTACTCTTTCATTTCCAAACAGAAATTTTCAAGTTGAAGATACTCTATGTGTTCCTACCATTAACAAAAACTTGATATATGTTCACCACTTCACAAAGCAAAACAATGTTATCCTGGAATTTCACCCAACTTATTTTCTTGTGAAGGATCGGAGAACGGGGGAGATTCTTCTTCAAGGACCGTGTAAAAATGGAGTCTATCCTCTGCCCTCATCGCCTACTGCTACTCCAATTGCTTGTGTCCATGAACGCACATCAATAGCTGGTTGGCATCAGCGCCTTGGTCATCCATCATCCAAAGTTGTCACTCGCCTCATTAGTTCTTTCTTCCTTCCCACCACTTCATGTCTTTTTTATTCTAATAATTGTCATTCGTGTTCTATCAATAAAGCTCATCAGTTACCCTTTCATAAACACGGTCTAACTAGCACAGCACCATTTGATTTACTTTACACTGATATATGGGGACCTTCTCCCACTCCTAGTCTCAATGGCTATAGATATTATGTTATTTTTGTTGATCACTTTACAAAATATGTGTGGTTCTTCCCATTGCATCAAAAATCAGATGTTAAAACCATATTTCCTCATTTCTACAAAATGATTGAAACTCGTTTTAACATAAAAATTAAAGGAGTTTATTCCGATAATGGAGGAGAATTCACTGTTCTTCGACCCTTTTTCACAATCCATGGCATTAGTCATTATACGACAGCCCCTTATACACCCCAACAAAATGGAGTGTCTGAGCGTCGTCATCGCCATATTGTAGAGACAGGTCAAACCCTTCTAAGTCATGTCTCTCTTCCATCAGAATATTGGGCTTATGCTTTTGCAACAGCCACATATCTAATCAATCGACTTCCATCACCTGTTCTTCATCATAAATCACCTCTTCAAGCTCTCTTCAAACAACAACCTCGGTATGAAAAATTACGTTCCTTTTGATGTCTCTGCTTTCCCTTGATGAAGCCGTAAAACACAAACAAATTTCAAAAGAAATCTGTTCCTTGTATCTTTGTTGGCTACTCCACTAGCCAAGGTGCATATCTATGTCTTCATCTACAAAGTCAGTGCATATACACCTCCAAACACGTAACCTTTGATGAATCTATTTACCCTTTCAAACAGGTTTCCATGCAATCACCCACTGACTCATCCCCACCAGAAACCTCTTCTTTTTCAGGACCAATTTTGCAGCTTGCTTCCAGGGAGCTTCCAGCAATCACACTGGCTCAAGGAGATATCCCCTCTACTTCTTCGACTCCAAGTGAAGATCCAGCTCTTGTGCAACCTCACGAGGCACCACTCTCCACTTCAGATCAGGTAACTCTTAGACCTTCTACTTCTGTTTCTCAACCAGAAAATTCAATACCATCCTCTCCACCACCATATCCACGAACCATCATCACTCGCTCCATGAACAATATCTTTCGGCCAAAACAACTCCACACCACCACCAAGCACCCCTTACCTGAACCACCCGAACCAAGTTGTATAAGTCAAGCTCTTAAAGACCTTCACTGGCACAAGGTTATGTCAAAAGAAGTGACAGCCCTCCTTCAACATGGGACGTGGGAACTGGTTCCTCCCACTCCTGGCCAGAATCTTGTTGGGTGTAAATTTGTGTTTCGGAATAAACGAAATCCAGATGGAACAATCAGTCGATATAAAACTCGACTTGTCGCTAAAGGATTTCATCAAAGGCCAGGTATTGACTACTCTCAAACCTTCAGCCCCGTCGTAAAGCCAGCAACAATTAGGCTTCTTTTAAACATTGCTGTCATGCATGGCTGGCCCCTTCGTCAGTTAGACATCAATAATGCATTCTTGCATGGTAATCTTGAAGAAACAGTCTTCATGCATCAACCTCCAGGATTTGAAAATCCATCTCAACCTCAGCATGTTTGCAAGCTAAAAAAGAGTATCTATGATCTTAAACAAGCCCCACGACAGTGGTACAAGGCCCTTCGGGATGCACTCCTCAGCTTTGGTTTTATTCACTCAGCCACTGACAACTCTTTGTTCATCTATAAGTCTCATGATATTTTGTGCTACTGCCTTGTTTATGTTGATGACATATAGTCACAAGCAAGACACTTAGCTTTGTGAATAACATTATAAACAAGCTTGGCTCTACATTCTCAGTCAAAGATATGGGCTCCTTGCATTATTTCTTGGGAATAGAAGTGATTCCAATGCCACAGGGGCTCTTTCTATCTCAACATAGGTATATACGGGATCTCCTTTCACGAACCTCCATGGAAAATGCTAAAGAAACACTCACTCCAATGTCCACAACAGCTAAGCTTACGGTTCAAGATAATTCTAAATGTGTTGACAGCACTAAGTATCGCAAGATCATTGGAGCACTTCAGTATTTGGGACTCACTTGTCCCGATATTGCCTTTACAGTCAACAGATTATCTCAGTTCATGCAGAAGCCGACAACAAACCATTGGGCTGCAGCAAAAAGACTACTCAGATATCTTAAACAGACCATGTTTCATGGTATCCTTCTCCAAAAGCATGATCAATTCTAACTCAAGACCTACAGTGATGCGGACTGGGCATCAAATATGGACACTCGTGTTTCAACCACTGCTTTCATCACATTCATTGGTCCTAATCCAATCTCATAGTCTGCATGCAAGCAAAGGGCAGTCTCAAGATCATCTACAGAAGCAGAGTTTCGGGCATTAGCTACTGCCACATCAGAAACAGTTTGGCTTCATTCTCTCATTAAGGAACTTGGTCTCAATCTAAGAGAAGCACCTCAAATGTTTTGTGATAATATTGGCGCCAACCATTTCAGTTTAAATCTAGTCCAACACAAACGGATGAAACACATTGAAATTGATCTCCTCTTTGTACGAGATCTTGTCAAAAATGGAACTATTCGTGTTCAGCACATCCATACCATTAATCAACTAGCTGATCTCCTTACAAAATCACTCTCACGTCAACGCTTTCAACTATTAAGATCCAAAATTGGTGTTACAGATGGCACCCCCATCTTGAGGGGGCATTTAAGGACAGCTAGTATTCATGCAGAAAATCAGCATCAGAATTTGTAACTGCATTTGTTCAGCTAGTTTAGGAAATCTATACAGCTCATTCTTTCCTTTATTTTCATATATGATGTTATAAGTTAGCACAAGTTTAGGAGTAATTTTAGTTTCTTAAATCTGTATTTATACCTCTTCTTCTAATAAGAATTCAGTGATTCATTTTTGTATATTACCAAGTCATTATTAACTCGTATCTCATTTTATTTTCATTCCCAACGCCCAAAGAAAATATCAAGAAAATGAAAGATTTTTTGTAATATCTTTTTTTAGAGGTACTGCAATTTCATTTGTCTATTTATCTGTGAAACGGAGGGTTTGAAAAAGAAAAAGGGGGAGCAGATTGAAGACGGAGGTGAGAAGCATGCGGAATTCTAAATGAAAGAATAAAAAATTAATTTCGTGCGGTGTAGATAAATAAAAGGAGGCTGTATAAATTTTTTCTTTCCCAAATCTAATTTGGGACGCAAACTTATAAAGTTATTCTCTTTTTTGTTTCTTTTGTTGTTGGGGGCATGAGGGAATTAATTGTTATAAAATCTAGGAAAATGCTTTCTGTACACTTGTGGCATGAGGGAATTAAGTGTTTACCTTCATCATCAGGAAGACGGCTTTGTGCCTTGACATTCATGGTTACTCCCATGCAAAGAAGCAATATGATGAGAGGTTTAACATTGAAGCTGATCTTTGGTCTGTGAGTTTGTATAACCATTTTCCCCTCTGCCGTATGCCTCCTCCAGGGCTATATTCAGGTCTACGTCCAAATGTATCACTTCAGACTGATTGAATATGTCTTCTCTGGGGTTTGTTTTATTTATGAGGTTGGCCCGGCCGCCTAACTTTCCACTTTCAGTATTCTTTCTTGCTTTGTTTTTCATACAGTACTTGTCTTCGTTCTTGACTTTTTTTTTTCTAACTTTGTTTCTCTTTTTCTTTCAATTCCTCTTATTTGAAATTTGTTTTTTGATTTTGAAAATTACTATTAAGACATTTTATTTTACCGTACAGGTTAACAGTTTTATATACAAGTGAAGGTCATTAGATAAATAAGGTTCTATTATTCTACGTTAATATTTATTTTATTCTAAAATATTTATAGGCATAGCAAGATTTTAGGTAATAGATATGAATTACTGTTAATTTCTTCTAGAAAACTATAAGCATTTGAGAAACTTAGAAAAACAAAAGAGGAGAATAAAAAAATTGATTGAATCTCAAAAATCATCTTCGAATACATTTGTTACTAGTACTAAACAAAATATAACAGAAAATTTATGTAAAACATTTGTAGATGATATAGAAATACCTCGAAAAGGACCAAAAGAAATACTTTATATATTTCATATACTATTGTAAAACTATAGTCAATACTATATAATACTTAGTACTATAGTATTATATAGTGTTTGTTAGTCATATTGTAGTGAAGTAGATATAACGTTCGAATGTACACGGTATACGTTCGAATGTGCACACTATGTATTACGAAACGCTCGAATGTCTATTGTTGACATTCGAACGTATGCTATATAATTCAATATACAAAAATCAACATAAAGTTCAAACATACCATGAAAACATTCGAACGTTCACTGAGAATATTCAAATGTTTGCAAGGTAACATTCGAACATTAATTAATGAACATTCGAATTTGAACTGTATATAAACAATGTTCCAATGATTGTTTTTTATTTCTCTGAAAACTCTCTCATTTTGTAGTCACCAACACCACCACAACCGTCATTAAAAGATAAACAACTCTATTCTATCTATTTAGGTGTTTTTCTTTTAAATTATAATTGAAATTGGTAAAATTTAGAAAAATAGTGGCCATATTTTTTTCTTTCTTTTTTAGCCACCACGGGTCTCCATTGGCCAAATGCTCATTGTAGAAACATTTTTTGAAATATATACTTTATTTCTACGATAATCTTTGGCTACCAAATTCCATGAAATGAAATAAAGTTTTGAGAATGTCTGAATTGACTCAATCATTCTCGTGTTGAACATTCGAACATTCCAATGAAATGTTTGAATGTAAATTTCTGAATTCTGAAAAACGAAAAGTCACGTTCGAACGTACTTTGAAAACATTTAAACGTTCAACACGTGAATGATTGAGTCGATTCAATCATTTTCAAAAATCCATTCCAATTGTAAAATTGTATGAAAGTACCTTGCGTCATGTATTACTTCTCATGCCAAATATCATATGCAAAATTGTAAGAACATTTTGATACTCGATCGGTAAAACGATATATAATATTTCTCAATTATTCCACTAAAAAAAAAAAAAACCTAAAAACACTATTGTTTAACTAATCAAGATCATTTTTTTCGTTGAATTACGCAACACAAGACAGAGTTTCTCAAGATTAATTTGAAAAAACAAAAAAGAACTATTATTAGAACCAATTCAAAATGGGATAGTTCACAATTTGTATTCCTACATATTGCGGGTTCAGTGTCATGATGATAGAATTTGACCAGGGGACAACCTTGAAAAAATTGAGATGGGAACAATACTCATCCAATCATCCCTTCATCACTGGTTCGTTAATTATTAACTACTAGGTCATTGCTGTGATATAAAAGCGGGTCAGTGTCCATTGATCAAATGAAGCAAGCAAGCAAGGGCCACTGCAATTCCCAATATTGGAGAAACTTTTTTTAATTGGGAGGAGAGCTGAATTAAAAAAAAGAATAATATTTCTTGCGTATATTCACTTCATTGCCTTATAAGTTGGGAGTTCTAACTTTGTTTTGAGGTTTGTGTGTTTTGGGGGGGGGGGGGGGGGGATGTGGGGTGGGCAAAGCATGAATGTTCCATTTTTCACTAGTACTTGTCATGGGTGGCCGTGGGCGCCGGATGTAGAGCACAAGAGAAACGATAATCAGCATGTAAAAAGGAGAAAAATAAAATCAGTTGTTATATAGCAAACTAGGAATTAAAACGTACAGAGTGGAAGATTAATACATATAATATTTTATGATAATCCACTCTTTGAAAGACCAGCGTATACGCGAAGCAAGAGAATAAACAAATCATCTTTCCATGCTATCATGATGATCCCTTGCGTTGTCGGAGGGAAGATTATCCCAATTAGAATATTGTGGACAGAGAGAAAAACCTGAGATGGTTTTTTTTCTTATAAGTGAATGTGACATTATTTATCAACTTTTATATCAACTTTCTAGAAGTAGAGGAGACAATAGTAGTTCTGCCACACTGATTATGGGATACATAGGTCGAAAGTTAAGAGTTAGCCCTAATATCAAAATGGAAGGCCGATAAAAAGGTCTCAATATAAAAAAGCCCTAAATTAAGCTGTTAATAAATTTATCAAACAGCTCAGAAAACCTATAATTTCCAAAACAAAATAATAAGTTATATAAGATTATCAATGAAGTGTCTATCTTCATCATTAGAAAGACGTGGTTGTGCCTTGACGTTCATGGTTACTCCCATGCAAAGAAGCAAAATGATAGGTTTAAGAGTGAAGCTGATTGTTAATATTGATACTCTGATCTTAACGAGAGCAAGCAGAGCAAGACAGAAAATGTATATTCACTTGTACTTACATCAGGTGAAACTAGTATTTACAGCTAATACATGGCGGGAAAAATATTTAAAATACTTAGGTGCTCATAACATGAGCTTAACGTAAATAACGAAATAAAATATTATTTCTATTACATGAAACAAAGTACGAGTACTACTAATACCCCCCTTCAAGCTGGAGTGTGAATGTTAATCAGTCCCAACTTGGATATTAAGGATGAAAATAAGGAAAAACTGAGAGGTTTGGTGTAGCAATCCGCTAACTGATGTTGAGAGGAAACATGAAAAAGCTTCACAACTTTAGCCTGAACTTTTTCATGGATAATATGTAGATCGATGTCTATGTGTTTCGTCCGTTCATGAAACATCGGATTAGTTGCAATATGAATAGCTGCTTTGTTGTCACAGTAAAGAGCAACTGCTTGATGATGAGGTACTTGCAAATCACGTAGTAACAAAAGTAACCAGAGGACTTCAAAAACAATCCTTGCCATTGCACAATATTCAGATTCAGCCGAAGATCGAGATACAGTGCATTGCTTCTTTGACTTCCATGATATAAGTGATGATCCGAGAAAAACACAAAAACCAGAAATAGATTTCCTAGTTTCTTCACATGAAGCCCAGTCTGAATCGACAAAGGCAGACAACGTAAGATTGGAATTAGAAGAGAAAAATAACCCTTGTCCAGGTGAGTCCTTGAGCTATTGTAACACTCTCTGAGCTGCATGAAGATGAGGTAGCCAAGGAGAGTCCATGAATTGACTCAATGTGTGAACTGCATATGTAAGATCATGTCTAGAAATAGTAAGATATAGCAGTCTGCCTACCAATCTTCGATATGATGTGGGATCTTCTAACAATTGCCCATCAGCTCAAGATAGTTTAAGATGTTGTTCCGTGGGGGTCCTAACTGGTTTGGATCCTATAAAACCAGTATCGGATAAGATCTCTAAAGTATATTTTCTTTGAGAAAGTGAGATACCAGACTTACTCCTTGCAATTTCCAGGCCTAAAAAAATATTTCAAAGACCCCAAATCTTTGAGCTTAAATTTCTAATGAAGAAAGATTTAAACTTGTTGACAGTTTGTAGATCGTTGCTAGCAATGAGGATATCATCCACATAAACTAAGAGAACAATGAAACTACCATCTTGAAGCCTTGTAAACAAAGAATAATCTGTATTGGATTGCTGGAAGCCAAGGTCAAGAATAGTGGAAAAAAGCTTTTCAAACCATTTTCTTGATGTTTGCTTCAATCCATACAAGGACTCATTAAGACGACATACTCGCATGTCATTCTTAGTTCCAAAACTAGGGGGTAATTTCATATACACTTCTTCCAACAAATCACCATGAAGAAATGCATTGTTGACTTCTAATTGAATTAGATGCCAACCCTTTGCTGCAGCAATAGAAATGATGGTTTTGACAGTAACCATCTTGGAAATTAGACAATATGTGTCAAAATAGTCTACCCCTTCTTGTTGAGTAAAACTCTTGGCAATTAACCTTTCCTTATTCCTCTCAAGGGTACCATCAGACTTCAGTTATACTCTATAAACCCATTTACACCCGATTGCACTTTTACCAGGAGGAAGATTGATAAGTGTCCAAATATTATTGGATTCCAAGGCTTGAATCTATTCAGCCATAGCATCTCTCCAATGAGAGGATTTGATGGCTTGGTGATAAAAGTGTGGTTTAACTAAAGTGGAAAGGGCTAATGTAAAGGCTTGATGACTGGAAGATAAACAAGAATATCCAAGAGACTGAGATAGAGGATATGGTTTACCTGGAAGAACAGCTTGATGTTCAACAGGAGATATGGAAGGGCTAGCCTTGGAGGATGCCAAATGGCAATGATAATCTTGCAAGTAAATAGGTGGTCGATGCATTCAAGTAGATCTCCTGGGAAGAGGTTGTGAATTGACGGGAGGGGAAGAATTAGGAGTAGAATTTGAAGCTGTTGGAGATTGAATTGGAGAAGAAGACTGAATGATTGGAGTATTCTAAGAAGGAGATGGAATGATTGGAGTAGGCTAGGAAGAAGATTGAATGATTGGAGTAAGCTGAGAAGGAGATGGAATGGTTGGAGTAGGCTAAGAAGGAATTTCTAAATTATCAGGAATGGAAACAGGAAACACAATAGAAGAAGAAAGATCCACAAAATCTGTGGAAAAATTATGAGTTGGTGTGTTAGTTTGGAAAGAAAATATATTTTCATAAAAAACAACATCACAGGATACAAAAACAGCATGATTATTAAGATCATAAAGCTGCTTGTATTCTTTGATGGCGTGAGGATGCAAAAAAAAAAGACCAAAAACTCTAAGATGAGAATAAGGAGGCTTATTAAAAAGTAGTTCATGTGGAGATTTATTGTATAACAGAGGAGATGAAATTCTATTAATCAAATATACTACACTGAGAATATAGTGAGACCAAAACTGAATAGGAACATTTGATTGAAAAAAGAGTGCACGGGCAACATTGAGAATATGCTGGTGCTTCCTCTGAACAATTGAGTTTTTTTTAGGAGTAGCTACACAAGAAAGTTGGTGGATTATGCCTTTTGAAGAATAGAATTGAGGCATTGAAAACTCGGCACCATTGTCTGTTCTTATAGTTTGAACAGAGGATTGAAATCGATTTGCAACGAGATTAACAAATTGTTGCAAAAAATTTCGAGCTTCCGACTTATATTTTAGCAAGTACACCCAAGTACTTCACGAAAAATCATCTACAATGGTCAAAAAAAAATCTAAAACCATCTAGAGATTTATGTTGAAGAGGACCCCATACATCACAATGTATAAGCCAAAATGGTTTGGAAAAATGATTATCACTATGAATGGGAAAAGGCAACCATTTGTGCTTAGCCAATGGACAAACAAGACAAGGAGTATCATGAATATTATGAACATTCAGTACAAATTTAGATAGCAACTTTATTCGAGATAGGGAGGGATGCCCCAACCTATTATGCCAAACATCAAATTCAAATTTATTTGATTGGGAAACAAAAGAAGAATGTTCAGGTAAAGAAGAGGAATGAGAAACATGAGATACATGACCAACTGATTGCTGCAGTATATAAAGTCCTCCTCGAGCTTCACCCTTCCCAATTATCATCCAGTTGGTGAGGTCCTGGATATAACAATTGTTACCGGAAAAAATCAAGCAATAATATGCATATTGGGTTAGTTTATTGATAGATAGAAGGTTGTATTGAAACGAAGGAACACACAAAACATCATGAAGGATGAGATGTGGAGAAAGATGAACGGAACCTACATGAGTAACAGGTGTAGTAATGTCGTTAGGCATTTTGACAAACATGTGGTGAACAAAATGGAAAGTATGAAAGAAATAAGGTGAATGGTGTTGGGAATCTGGGCTTCCAAATTCCCCCCACCAGGATCTACTTTTAACAGAATAATAAGAAAAATAGAGAAATAAACACAACACAAGATTTTACGTGGAAAACTCCAAAATAGGAGAAAAACCACCAGACCCAGAGAAGAAAATACACTATGTGAAAAGTTGTTACAATCACACAATTTTTCTCCTCACCTCAACGACACCCACAAAAACTTCTCCCACTAGTAAAACTCTAACTTTCACCTCTCTTCCTTTTACATACAAAAAGGACAATAGAGGAATTTTACTAAAGTCAAAAGTTACTAGATAAGTTTCTGACTGGTGTATTTAAACCAAGGAGGCTAGGCCTCTTTTTATAGGCCATGGGTCTTGCCCCCTCTCCCACTCCTTTCCCATGTGGGATTCAAGGAGCAAAGAAATCTAACAATCTCCACCTTGCGACTTTGACTGATCCCACAACCATGCTCCACCGCAATGAGGATCTTCATAGCTTCCGCTATCATGCTCCACCATAAAAGCATAACCACTCAGAATAAACCAATTCCAAGCATTTCACTTCGGCCCATGTCGAAAATAATCTTGCTGAAAAATTATGGTGCAACTCCCACGTTTGGCTTTCCTGGAAGTTCATCAGCCATCGACATGAATTTCCACCACACACCCTGCATCAATGCCAAACCAATGCCCATATGCAAATTTGTGGAACAACTAACATTAACATCCTCTATCATGGCAACTTTGGGATTAGCGACATGCCATAAGGATGTACATGTCTCTTTTTAACAGACATCGTCTTCTGTAAAGAGAGATATAATGTTAGTTTCATTGTCAGTATCTCTATTTACTGACTTGGAGCCTCTTGCCGAACCTGCTCCACCGCTTCTTGGACAATTTCTTCTGACGTGCCCAGGTTGTCCACACACCCAGCAGACTATTTTCTTCTTCATGGAGTTCTTCCTCTTCCAATCACCAGCTGTCACCACTGCTAAGTTCTCAAGTGAATCATTACTTCCACCACTTAGCCTTCTTTCTTTAGAAAAAAGTTTACTGGTAACCTCTGAAAAAATTATTTTCTCCTTCCCATGTATCAAAATAGGCTTCATATGCTCATAGGAAGATGGAAGAGACCAGATCAGCCTCAAGGCTTGATCCTCATCATCAATTTTAACTCCAATAGATTCCAGCTCAGAGACAATGCCATTGAGAACACTTAAATGATCTGAAATAGTCGTACCTTTACTCATCCGCAGTGTATGAAACTGCTCCTTCAGGTATACTCGATTTGAGACACCCTTCGTCTGATACAACTCTTCGAGCTTTTCCCAGAGTCCCTTTGCCGTGAATATTCCATGCACATTTGCAAGAACATTCTTAGCCAGGCACAGACGAATTGCACTTGCTGCTCTCAAATCCAAATCCTCCCAATCTTCATCGCTCATTCCAGATCTGCTCTTTGTTTCACCAGTAGTGCTTGGACCGCTACTGACTTCAGGGACTGGTCTACCTTTCAACGCCTTGTGTAATCCTGATTGAATCAAGATATCCTTGACTTGCACTTGCCACAAGCCAAAATTGATTCTCCCATCAAATTTCTCCACATCAAATCTGATAGGATTTGAAACTCTACCTCCTGACATAACTTCGATGAATTTTACCATAGAAATGAATAGTACCCACTAAGTAAGTTCCCAGGAAAGACGATATTTCATAGACAGAACTTCAAGATTCCCAGGAAAGATTGGAGGGTCACAACGGACACACTTAAAATTTCCAATCTCCTAGACAGAACCTCCTTAGATCATACGTATTCACACTACCACACAAAAGCTCCACCCTGCAAAAAGAACCTAGTGGCTCTGATACCACTGTTGGGAATCTGGGCTTCCAAATTCCCCCCACCAGGATCTACTTTTAACAGAATAATAAGAAAAATAGAGAAATAAACACAACACAAGAATTTACGTGGAAAACTCCAAAATAGGAGAAAAACCACCAGACCCAGAGAAGAAAATACACTATGTGAAAAATTATTACAATCACACAATTTTTCTCCTCATCTCAACGACACCCACAAAAACTTCTCCCACTAGTAAAACTCTAACTTTCACCTCTCTTCCTTTTACATACAAAAAGGACAATAGAGGAATTTTACTAAAGTCAAAAGTTACTAGATAAGTTTCTGACTGGTGTATTTAAACCAAGGAGGCTATGCCTCTTTTTATAGGCCATGGGTCTTGCCCCCTCTCCCACTCCTTTCCCATGTGGGATTCAAGGAGCAAAGAAATCTAACAAATGGATCTTATGATCCGTAGCACTGATATCTATAATCCAATCACTAGAGTTAATGTTCAAGGAGAAAACGTTTCTGATAGAAAAAACTGAGGAGAAAGGAGATTTACCTGAAAGATCATTAGTGGAAGAAATGACATTAGCTGTTTGAGGAGTCCGTGTTTCGGAATTAAGAAGAGCTATGAGTTGTTGACACCATTGAGTCGTGAATGGAAAGGAAGAAGATATGTCAGTAACAACTTGATTGACAGGTGTTGAAGGAGAAGAATTCTTAGCCTTGGAACGATATCCGAGAGGATATCCGTGAAGTTTGAAGCACTTATCGACCGTGTGTCCTGACAGAGAGCAATGAGAGCAGATAGGTCTCTTTTTGAGTGTTGACGATCTGTTCTGAGAAGCATGTTTAGTCATAGTAGACATTGTAGCAGATGGAATAGAAGATTTCAAAACAGATCCAATTTCTGTTTGATGTTCTTCTTGAAGAACCAGCGAGAAGACTTTGTTTATCGGAGGAAGTGGATCCATTAACAAGATCTGACCACGAACTTGGGCAAATGAATCATTTAATCCCATCAAGAATCGCATAACCGAGTCTTGTTGATTCAAAGCTATTAGAGTTCGTAAACCTCCACAAGAACAGATCGGCAAAGGTTTGTAATTGAACAGTTCATCCCATAGACCTTCCATTTGAGTAAAATAGGCACTCACAGATAGATCATTCTACATTAACGAGGAAATAGACTTCTGAAGTTGAAAAATCCAGGGGCTATTACCTTGCGAGAACCGTTCTTGAAGATCGGACCACACATCCGCAACAGATTCAATATAGATCACGTTGGCATTAATCTCTTTAGAAAGAGAATTAAGTAACCAGGACAAGATCATGTTGTTGCATCGCGTACACAAGTGGAAAAGAGACGAAGATTCAGGAGGTTTGGTGATGGAGCCGTCCACAAATCCAATTTTGTTCTCGGCAGTCAACGCCATAAACATTGTTCTGCGCCAAGTATGATAATTGTTGTCGATTAATGGATGAGTAACAAGTAAAGATCCAGGACTATCATCGTGATGGAGATAGTACGGACCGGATGAATGATGAGGAACATTTGAAGATGATGAGATCGAAGAATTTGATTCAGTAGTAATGATGAAATTTGCGCGGAAAGTATGTAATTCAAACTGATACCATGTTAATATTGATACTCTGATATTAACGAGAGCAGGCAGAGCAAGACAAAAAATGTATATTCAAGTATTTTACATCAGGTGAAGCAAGTATTTATAGCTAATACATGGCGGGAGAAATATTTAAAATACTTAGGTGCTCATAACATGAGCGTAACGTAAATAACGAAATAAAATATTATTTCTATTACATGAAACAGAGTACGAATACTACTAATACTGATCTTTGGTCTGGGAGTTTGTATAACCATTTTTCCCTCTACGTTTTGCCCCCTCCAAGGTTATATTCAGGTCTGTGTCCAAACAAATCACCTCAGACTGATTCAGGTCTTATTTTAATTGGGAAACGGGATGATGAGTTAAATCTATTTTTTAATATTATTATTATTTTAGAATTTGAAAAAATTAATTTGGAATTGAAAAATCTATATTAAGATTTGTATTTTATATAAAATATAAAAAAATATAATAATGAATTTGAAATGAGTTCGTCTCCTCTTCGAATACAAATGGGCTTGAATATATATGCATTTTGGGATATGTTTTATTTATAAGGTAGTCCCCTCGATCCTTAAGGTAATATTAAATTTCAAGACTTAGATACATTCATGGTCTAATTCCTTCTACCATATGCTTCGTATTTATGGAAACACTAATACAGGAAGAGAATGATAAGATGAAATGAAATTAAAAAAAAAAAAAAAAAAGGGCTACTGATCAATCCGTACTTGTCTTTTTTTACACCGTGATTTATTCAATGATTTTAAACAATTTTCGTATATAATTTTGGAAAATTCATAATTTTTCTTTTCTTCAACCCACTACCAACTTTCATATGGCCATGGCCCATGTATTCTTTCTTGACTTTGTTTTTATTTCCTAGTCTTCTTTTCTTCCACTTACTGCTAGCTTTCACATGTCCTTGGGCCACGTATTCATTTTTGACATTTTTTATTCAAACTTTGTTTCTCTTTTTCTTTCAATTTCGCTCATAACTTATTTATAATTTTTTATTATTATTATTTTGAAAGGTAGTATTAAGACATTTTATTTTACTGTACAGGTTAACAGTTTTTTATATTCAAGTAAAGGTCATTAGATAAATCAAGTTCTATTGTTCTATGTGAATATTTATTTTTTTCTAAAATATTCATAGACATAGCAAGATTTTAGATATATAATAGATATTAAGTAATACTACTTTCTAGTAGAAAATATGCATCTCAATATGAGAAACTTAAATAAACAAAAGAGATGAATAGAAAAACTGATTCAATCACAAAAATGATTTTTAAATAAATCTGTTACTAGCATTAAACAAAATATAACAAGAAAATTTAGGTGAAACGTTTGTAGATGATAAAGAAATACATCGAGAAGGACTACAGATAACGAAACGAATAAAAATAAAAATACAACGAAAGAGATCTAAGTATAATGAAATAACACAACTCCCCCAATAAAAGGGATCTAAGGATAGTGCTGAAGCATGCATGTACTACTATAGCTTTTCATGGAGCTAGAATCTGGAAAAAACATAAAATGAAAATGAAAATAAAAATAATGACAGATTTGATTTTATTCCTTCAAATATTTGTGACTCTGCTCAATAAAATCATGTATTGAAAATAAAATAAAATCTGGTCAACCAGGGGCTGGACTACCACGTTTCTTAATCAAGACCAAGCAAATCACTCAACGGAACCAACTTTCCAAAACACGCATAGCACCAACCAAACAGCTCACCAACGGCACGTTAATGTTTCTTAAACAAGATTTGTAAACGTTTCACCAAATCCTCTGCGGAATGTTGCTTTCCTTTTTCTCTTTTATAAGACCTTTGAATCTGTCAAAAAAAGAGTAAACAAAACCATATTATTATTAGTTTCTTTTGTGGTATTAGAGGCTAGAGCACCCGTGGCTCACGCCTTCTTTGATCCTTTTGTATTCCTTGTTTCAACTAGTCTCCTAATATGGCCTTCCCAACGATGAATGCGAAGAATTTCGTCACATTGCGTCTCAAGGAAGACAATCACCCGTTATGGCGAGAACAAATTCCTGGCTTGGCCGAGAGCCATGACCTGCTCGACCTGCTTATAGGGACTTTTTCAATTCCTTATCAATTTCTCTAACGTCCTGAAGGATTTAGAACTCTTTCGTTAGATTGGTTACTGTTATAGTACAATTTTAACTAACATGACTTAAATTTTGACTTTTAGCCATTTTATTTACGTAAGTGTTATACTGGAATGGTTATTTTTTCAAATTATAATAATAAAATAATATAACTATTTTTTTACTTTTGTTATTCATATCAAATTTTTACTTAAGATTGTCCATTTATTAAAATACATAATAATAAATAATTAATAATTAATGTTTTTAATTATTTACAATTATGAATTTAACTAATTTATTATATTTGACTATTCTATCTATTATATGTTAATTAATAATTATATATTAATTAATAATTATATATTAATTAAATTATGAGTTAAAAAATAATACTAATGATATTATATTTAAATTAAATTAGTAATTGACATTTAAAAAATAATAAAAAAATAAGAAGGAGAGAGTAAAATAAGAAAGAAAAATACAAAAATAAAAAAATAAAGATTTGACCAATCTCAAGACAAGTCATATTTGACATTATTTTTTACTTTACTGTTCACTTAGGCAAAAAAATTTAAGTTTTGATCAATTTAATGTAAGATGAAAATAAAATTAATTGTTCAAAATTTCATTAAATTTAACTTTTAACCCATTCAATAAGAGTATTCTTATTGCTGGACAGCGACAGCCCCAAATCAATCCAACGTACAATTGCATTTTGTACAATCGCGGAAAGTTGTTGGCCACCCCAACGTCAGTTTTAGTTATTGTTTAGATTCAAAATTTATCTTATCTTTTTTTTTTTTATTATTATAATTTTTTTAAATTTTTATATAAATAAAATAAAAATATAATTTTAATAAGAATAAGAATAAGAATAAGAATATCAAAAAATAATATTATAATAATATCTATTCAGTTTTTCAAATTTTATTGAAATTAATCTTATCTCATTTTATTTTAAATTTAAATAAAATCTTTAATATGAGTCTTCATGGAAAGTACAATCCTTTATGAGCTCTACGGCTATTTGTTTAGAAAAATGATAGATACAATCATGAATTTGCAAATGACATATAGTCGTTTTAAAAAAAGTGAATATATATGAAATTCACATGAAAAAAAGTTAATTTTTTTAATAATGAATCTCACTTTTTTTCAAAATGACTGTATACTATTTATAATTTCACGACTATACGTAACTTTACACATTTGTCTAAAGACTTCAACTGCAAAGCGCACCAAATTCATTACAGAAGAATGAGAGACACAAATTATTGAATCCAATATTGGTAATTAATACTGGTTGTTAGGGGTGGGCTCTGACTCCGAAGGGGTTGGAGTTCGAAGTTTCCGTTTCCAAGTCAGAGTCGAGTTTTTTTCCTACTCTGACTCTGATGGGAGTTAGAGTTCGACTCCGATTAGAGTTAGATCGGAATTCCGAACGAAAGCGACTTCTGACCGAAATGGGCCAAAATTGGCCTAATACAAAACCGGCCTAGCCTAGCCCGAAATTGGCCCATTTCGAAACAAAATGGGACTAATTGAGCCATTCTGATTCTAAATGAGCCCAATTGAGCCCATCTTTGTATGTAACATTGTAATCCGTTAAACGGTTAAAGTTGATAGAGAAATAATATAAATTATATTATTATAATTTATAATTGACAATGCTAATTGCTAAGGTTAATACAAAAAATAGTCTAAACTGAATAATAAAAATAATAGTATAAACTATAAATTAAACCATTCGACATAGTAGTAACTACTAACTATCATACTACATATACTTTGCACTTGAATTCGAGGTTACTAAAAAGAAAAAAATACATTGCAGCAAATTGTAAGTTGTAACTTTGTAACTTTGTCGTCGAAGCCTAGGGCTGGTCATACTTGAGAATCTAAGATTAAGATAACATTAAAAAGTATTATTATCAATAAAAATAACCATGTAGTCTATCATCGTGAAGTTTGTTGCAAGCCTAGTCCATTGCCATGAAGTCCGTCGCACGTAGCCATAGTAATAAATATGTTTTGAGTATTTGATGTCCTTTCTCCAAAAGAGTATATATAGTTAGAATGCTTTTGTGTGGAAAGGAAGTTTATATTTGGCACCCATGGTATGATGTATGCAATTTTGTCAAATTTTTCTAGTGCTTGCCGCTTTGCAATTAAATTTTTTTATGAACCTTTGCCATTTATTGCTTGTCAATTGGTTTATTATGGGAATCAGTTGGAAAAAATGGCATTGCTCAAATTATTCATCTTAGACTCACTAGATTGCATGAGATTTTTGTTTAGCCACACTGATCATTTCATTTAAATAATTATTGACAAATATCATAAAGGACTTATTGTTTTTGTGTGTCTTGTTGTTTCTTAAACTTTTTCTTTGCAAATACATAGTACATACCTCATATGAGTAATATTAGGTATGTGATTATAATAAATTAGCCTGTGTTTTCTATTTTGGGGTTTCAATATGGAAACCCCTATCTATTTAGGTGATTGTAATTTATTGCATGGTCTTAATTGTTGGAACTTAGTGTGATGTTTGCTTCATTTCAGATTTTTTTTTAGTTTTGGGAAATGGAAAATTCGTCAGATTTTAGTGCTAGCTCTCCTACCCTTACTCCCACCCCAACACCTAACCCTATTGGATCTACGGATACTACCTCTATGGACCCTTGCTCTGCCCCCTTGCCCACAAAGCAAGAAACCTGTTTTAATAGTTTGAACTAACAAGTAACCGTAAATTAGAGGAAAAAAAAAACATACGCATAACGCAACCGTAATGTGGCGAATCAGTCATTGGCAATTATGTCGGGGTTGATATGTAGCTCTGTGAAATTATAGAGTCATAGACAGTATAAGTTAAATAGATTTATGAAATCATAAAAAACAGTCATTGAAATAATTAAATAATTCTAAACACTTTGTTACTTTAATAATAAAAAAGTAAATAAATTAATTTAATTTTACCTTACTCAAACTTATAGCTGACAGAATCGATGCTAATGCTCTCTAGTCTAGAAGGCATATCACTAATCCAATTCTGCGTGCAAATGAGGACCTCCACAATTGACGATGCTAATGAACTCCGATAGACATCCAACACTCGACCTCCGGTGCTAAATGCCGACTCAGATGCAACTATAATGATAGGAACGGTTAGTACATCTCAAGCAATACGTGAGAGGATCGGGTACTTAGTGGAATTAGCTCTCCACCAAATCAAAATCTGAAACTCATCACTAGGCTCCTCGACCTCTGCCAATAAATACCGTTCAACCTCATTTGTATACTGCAATAGATTTATCCCCTACCGTGCACGAAACGATGTCATAACATTGAAGCCTCTAAATCGACTGACACTGTCTGCACTGGCCTAACGGGTACAAGCATTTGAAGGAGATCCTGACCTCGAGCTCTAACGTGAGCTACTTGCGGTTGCTAAGGATAAAGGTTGGCTATTGATGATGTAGTGGGTGTATAAGTCGTTAGATCTGTCTTAAGCGATCTGATAAACGCAGCTGCCTTCACTGCCTCGAGAACTTCAGTTGCCCACCATTCAATCACCGCCAACTTCAGTCGAGGGTTGAGGATCAATGCTATAAACAATAATTGATTTATCTACTCAATTTGCCCCCAATATTTATCATATTTTGACTGCATCTATAATACCGTACTAGATAACAGTTTGCTCGGGTCAACACAACCTTCTTTCAAGTGGTGGTGTACCATTGAGATCTCACTAAACCACATATTTGCCGTCGCATATGCGGATCCAGATACCTGCATAATGATCTCATAGAAAATCTGTAAAAAACTGACAAACTCAAATACATGTTGCCAATCCGTACTGTCTGGTGGACCGAGCCCCGTTCCATTAGGCTCCAGAAGGGAAAACCTCAAACCCCCATCCTCAATCTCCAACCGCTCAAATACCTTCTGGTACTTCAGTGTCACATCCAACATCAAATATGTGGAATTCCATCGAGTGAGAACATCTAGACACAACATTTTTGTAAACTTAACCCCAACCTATTCTGCTACTGCCTTGAACTTCTGCAGCCTTTGCGGAGAAGCCCTCACATACCGCACAATGTTGCAGACTTTCTTGATGGAGGCGTCCACATTTTTCATCCCTTCAACTGTTTCATCTTTGAAAAATACTTTATTATTGTAAAATATAAAAAATATTCTAGTTTCTTAATCTTTAATCAAAAAAAATTAAAATATAAAATACAAAATCAAAACCAAACTCGCTCACCAACAATAAGGTTGAGTATGTGAGCAATGTATCGAATGTGGATATACTGGTGGTTTTTAATCACATTGTATCTCGCCCTCGTATTAAACCACTAGATGGTGGTCTCATTGGCACTGGCATTATTAGCTGTAATGCATTAGCAATTTTTGAATACCCAGTCCATCAGACAATCATCTATCTCTGCCCTTATCAATGCACTTTTATGGTTAATTATTTCTTTAAATCCAATAATTTTTTTAAGATTTCACTTATTATTAATGTAGTATGTTGTGATACACATGTACGAGGCATTCTGTATAGACATCCATGTGTCAGTTGTAAATGACACTCTTTGACCAGTGGTGATGACATCATCTTCATCTCCGCCTTCTCCCTCAGATGCCTGTTCATGCAATCGCGCATCGTTGTATAACGGGATGACAGTGAAAATCTTGGCTCAAGTAGTTTCACAAACTTGCAAAACCCTCTCCTCCAAGGTGGTAAATGGCATCTCATCCTCTATAACCATCTCTGCAAGTGTCTCACGATACACTTTCTCATTGTATTGAGGGACCACTAGATTCCTCATCTAGTTTCCTGTCCCATCAGTGGCTGTGAGGTCTTGTAGTTAAGATTAGTTTGAGACCCACTTATGACTGCGTTTAATAATTTATGGCCCAATATTTGTTTTAAGTTAAAATTAAATGGCATTAAATGAACAAATCAAGTAGCATTCATATGACCCTATGATATTAATATAACAAAAACCTCTTGAAGCTATCTCCTTCACTATTTAGTACTGCTGGCAACCATTGAGATGTGATGATAGACAAGCGATACCTTACTTTTTTAAATGACACCCAACTTGAGCGCCACAATGGTTGCACTCAGCCCGTGGCTTCTCGGGATCCCCACCCTCAACCTTTGTGAAATGTTCTCATGTTCACAATATTTTTTTATTTGATCGTGGACAGGGTGGCCTCGTAGCTGTAGAGTATACTGGTATATCCGGATCCTGAACTGGATTATCCCCAAAACCCATCTCCCCCTCCTCCATAAACTGATCGAGATTTTTCGCTTCTAATTCTATATTTGTGAGATTCCAGATTTACGTGTTTTTTTTTTTACATTGTTTTGTTCTCGTTGTTTATTTTAATTTATTTTAATAATATTATTGATTGTGTTTTATTTATTTAAAATTATTATTTGAACTATTAGATAGTTAATGTTAGTTTTACATTGTTTTATGTTTATATTGAGTTACATTACTTTTCTTATTAATTTTAATGTGAGATAATTATTTTAATGATTGGAATTGAATTCCTTTATTTTATTATGTAAGTTTATTTGATGTGCTTTCGTTATATTAATTATCGTTTTATAATTAAATTACGCTGGGGTTTAATTTATTGCTGAGTTTTAAATATTTAATTTTTTTTATATTAAATTATAGTATTAACAATCGACTTTTATTTAATTTATTGTATTTTTCTAGTTGGACTTCTTTTTCCTTTTTTTTTCTTTTTTTCTTTCTTTTTCTTTTCTTCCTTCCTGCTTCACCGTGGGGTGAAACGGGCGGGAGAGGGAAACAAGAGAAGGGGGTTACACAGGTCTACAGCCGAAATGGGTTTTGTGGTTTCTCTTACATTTTCCGGCGCCACCACCACCCGACTCCCCACCCTCCGGAGTACAAAACTCACCGCCAGTAGCCACCCTAACTCCTCCCTTCCCCCTCCACCCAAAATGGGTCTCTAAACGGACCTATCTTTGCCGCGCCGCCGTCCGGTCGCCATGGGTCTCACATCCACAACCAAAATGTTCCCCCACCTCAACCGACCACCCCCTAACTTAGTTTTCCCATCGGCGGCCCCACTTTCCTTGTACAACCCCAAATTTGAAAATGGGTTTCCACCCATTTTGAGCCGATCCACCACCTTCCGGTAATTGCACCGCCACACCACCACCTTCATAAAATTCTCCACCTTTCATTGAGTATTTTCTTCAATTTTGGTATCAAATCGAACCCTCTAGCCCAACGCACAAAGTGACCGCTATAAGCGCTTTAGACTGACGCTTGCTCAAATATCCAGGTTTTACCGCTGTAAGTATTTTTTCAAAGAAAATTTAAGATTTAAATATATTTTTGCATCTACAGATATTGTGTTTGATTATTATTGAGATTTATTGGTTATTGAATATTTTGTGCATGGTCGTCTACATTGTGTATTTATGCACATGTTCATGGTTATAATTGGAAACTGAATTTTAGCATGATATTCGATGTTCATGTGTTGGAAATGGAAACTGGATTTTCATGTGTTTATAGTTTTCGGGTGCGTGTGTATCACGAACCTAAACCGGGATGAGGCGTTATCTCGGTAGAGCTCCTCTGGTCACTCGGGAGCGAAATATACTGAGATATACTGAGTGACGTCCCCTGAGTTGTCGTTGGGCGACAACAGAATCGGACGAAATGGTAACATTCTCGTGCCGACTCTGTGGCTCCTCTGCTGACGGGGGCTAGGGGTGCCTAGTCATGGTACGTGCTGAGCGTGGTTAGCTAGGCATCGCTCGTTCCGAAATCACATGCGTGATTGTTACCTTCGGTATGATGATGAGAGCTAGGGTGTGCGTATGGTACATACGGTTAATAAAATAGATGTTTAAGTCATTTTCTGAGAAAGTGGCAGGTTTTGATTATTGGTGTTATGTGGACCATTTTCTGGAAAAATGGTTGTTGTTTTAATGGTTTTACGAACATCATTTTCTGGAAAAATGATGGATGTTTTCATTGAAATTTTATCGTGGACCAAAATAAGATTTTGGTGTGTGGTTATTTTATTTATTTTGAGAAAGATGATTTTAAACTTCATGCATATGGTGTCACATTCATGCATTTTATTGTTGTATGAATATATTTTGATCTTGTGGTTTTTTT
This sequence comes from Platycarya longipes, assembly GCA_036559045.1. Lineage (NCBI taxonomy): Eukaryota > Viridiplantae > Streptophyta > Magnoliopsida > Fagales > Juglandaceae > Platycarya > Platycarya longipes. The sequence continues at coordinate 20,397,742 of CM071798.1, forward strand.
GGGTTATACTTACCTGTGATGTCATTTCTAGCGTCGTAGTTTTTGAATGCAGAGTTTTGTAGAGGCTGAGCCTGAGGAGGCGACTCCGTTGTTGAAATATTCTTATTATAAATTGTTATCTTGGAAAATTATTTTCCCATTTTTATAAATATGTATCTGTATAATTTGTATTTCGGATGACTGTATTAAATCTCTTGTTGGAGAATGCGTGTTAAATTAATTTGTAAAATAATTCTAAAAATTCTGGTACTTAGATATTAATTTCAATTATCCGCTGCTTTTATTTATGCATGTCATGTGTTCACACACTTAGCATTTGACGATTGAGAATGTGTGACTCATATTGTCATCATCTCGATGCCTCGATTCCCGTGTTATTTTAAGGAAAATTTGGGGATGTCACAAGTGATATCAAAGCAGTTCGACTCTAGATAAATCCACAGATTACCTAGGGACAGTACCAAAAAAGTTGGTTGTTTTAAAATTTGTTTGTCTTTTTGTTTGGTTATTTTACTCTATTTTATTAGTCTAATCGTTCTCTAGGTTTTTCCTGCTAACTTATATTGTAAGGTTTTCAATATTTATTTCGTTGTGTTGTGCTTTTTATTTTAATGTACTTTTATTTATTATTTTCAGAGTTATCTTAGTTTTGATTGGTTGGTTTACTTTGCTTTATTTAATTTTAATATTTATTCATATTATAATTGAGTAGTAGTTAAGATTTTAGTTAGGTGATTTTATTTTGTTAAGTTGTTGAGCATTTATTTATATCTACATATGCTTTTGTTTTGTTTAATTTGAAACTTGGGTCTTTCGAATTAGATTATTATTTTATATCATTTATTTAATTGAATCATTTATTTAAATAATTGTATTAAGGAATCCCTAGTTATAAAGTTTATTATTTTATTGTGGGTTATTTTGTTTTATTAAGCTTCTGTGCATTTATCATATGTATTTGGTTTTATTTTAATTTCATTTCATGAGTTTCCTACAAGATGGTTTTGGATTTTGTTTATTATCTTTTTATTTTAAATACCATGTTTTGTCTCTTAAATATCTTGGAACTTTGAGATTCTTTGTGACAAAATTTTAAAGGAAATCGCTATTCTGTATTTCTTTTAGAGATATACCTTGAAGTAAGTTTTTAAATATATTATCTTTTCACATTTCTGCTTGAATTATTTTAAGAGTTTATTTTTTTATTTTAACGAATGAGTTTGTTTTGACGACTTGTTAGTATTTATTCATTATTTATTTATTTATTTATTTTATTTTGGTTCAATTTTTTTAAAGGTTTTAAATCCTAGAGATTTCTACAATAAATCTTTTTAAAATTGGATTTTGAGGAGAATTTCAAAACTTTAATTGTTATTTTATTTTTTCGTTCTTCTTTTAATTCAATCTCATTGTTTTATTTAATAAAAAATTTTAGTGATTTTCTAGTTACCAAGGGAGATGGACTTTTTTTCTTGAACGGCTAGCTTTTACTTTTTTTTTTATTAGATCTTTTCACTAGTTTTGTTTATATATAATATTTATGTGAATTACTCAAGTTTTATTTAGTGATTGGGTATATTACTATATCTTTACAAGATGGATTCGTTTTGATAAATCCTTGGTATTTACATGATTATAATTCTTTATTGATATTTTATATGTTATTTATGTGTATTACATGGATCTCACTGAGTGTTTAAGTTTCTAAGTTCTAATTTGATTTATGAGATATTGCTGGAATTGTATTTTAGATGGACTCTTCTTGTGAGTGTGAAATTCTTGGTCATTGGTATATTGTTATGAAAACTGTTTTAAGAATATTTATGATAGTAGACGATTATTTATTTTTTTGGTGAAATTTTGATTTTGTTTGTGGATGCTTAGAGATTGATATATAATAATTATGTATGTAAATTTTTGGAGAGTACTTGTCTTTGATTTGTGTTTAACTTGATGGAAGTTGTTTTGTTAAGTGATAAATGTTGAATTGATGTGATGGAAATAATTTCAAGAGATCTAAATTTTAGGCTTTTGGGCGAATTGTTTGGAGTGGATAATTTAAATATAATATTTTGGAGAATTTAATGGTTAGCGACATTTGTTGAGGTAACTTAAGAAATTAGTTCTGACTGAAGTCACATAGGAATTTGAATATTTGAGATTATTCTTTCTCTTGGGTATTGAAGGTTCAGTTGAGTGAGAGAATTATGTGTATCATGGTTATCCTATTAATTAATTTGATTAGAGTGATAGGATTTTTATGTGATGTATATTAGAGCTTAGGTGTTAACCATAGTAGTATAACCAAAATTATGAGATATTAAACTTTAGGATTTGAAAGGTGGTATAGGATTTCTTGTTAATAGGTGTCGAACTAATTTTTACTCAATGGTGATAATTTATAAGGATTTAATTTTATACATTCAATGAGTTATTAGAGTGTGCGCGGAAGCGTGAAGTCTTGCGATATAATTGGATATTCAAGTCTTATCCTGGTTTTGAGGAATTAGTAGTGACTTAAAATTTTAGAATAAAAATTGTAAGTGGAGATTTATCTTTTGGTCGAGTAAATTATGCTTATTAATGGTTAAGTAGGGAAGTTAAATTTGTGAGTTATTTGAGGGTGACATGATTTGTTGTATGGAGTTATTGAAAATCAAAATTTTGAGAGATTGTACTAAAGTCCTTGTACATATGGAGATCTCAGAATATACTGCTACCTTAGGAGTCCTAGAGATAGAATGCTATTTGGAGACTTTACAATTATGATGGAATAATTTTCAATTGCGTTTGAGGAAAACAGAGACTGTCTGAATGCATGGAGCGAATATTGAGTTATGTGATAGATGAGTTATTGGAATTTCTATTGATCGCAGCCGATCAAATTTCGAGGACGAAATTTATTTTAAGGGGGGAGAATGTAAGATCCTAGATTTACTTGTTTTTTTTTTTTTTTACATATTGTTTTGTTCTCATTGATTATTTTAATTTATTTTAATAATATTATTGATTGTGTTTTATTTGTTTAAAATTATTATTTGAAGTATTAGATAGTTAATGTTAGTTTTACATTGTTTTGTGTTTATATTGAGTTAAGTTGTTTTTCTTATTAATTTTAATGTGAGATAATTATTTTAATGATTGGAATTGAATTCCTTTATTTTATCACGTAAGTTTATTTGATGTGCTTTCGTTATATTAATTATCGTTTTATAATTAAATTGCGCTTGAGTTTAATTTATTGCTGAGTTTTAAATATTTTATTTTATTTATATTATATTGTAGTATTATCAGTCGGCTTTTATTTAATTTATTGTGTTTTTCTAGTTAGACTTCTTTTTCTTTCTTTTTCCTTTTTTTTCCTTTTCTTTTTCTTTTCTTTTCTTCCTCCATGTTTCGGCCCCAGACCCGCGCGACCCCCCTCCCCTGTTTCTCTCTCCCGTCCGTTTCTCCCATCCCCACCTAGGGCCACCATCGGCCACCCTCCGGTGACACCACCCAGGCCACAACCCTCCGCACCCGCCGGCGAATTCACTGGTACCAGAAGTGTCACCTCTAGTCACCCCACGACTCCTGCACGGCCACAAACCAAAAATGGGTTTTGTGGTTTCTCTTGCATTTTCTGGCGCCAACACCGGCCGCCTTGGCCTACCACCACCACCACTAGACTCTCCACCCTCCGGAGTATAAAACCCACCGCCGGTAGCCACCCTAGCTCCTCCCTTCCTCCTCCACCCGAAATGGATTTCTAAATGGACCTATCTCCGCCGTGCTGCCGTCCGGCCGCCATGAGTCTCATCTCCACAACCAAAATATTCCCCCACCCCAACCGACCACCCTCCTAACTCAGTTTTCCCATCCGCGACCCCACCTTCCTTGTACAATCCCAAATTCGAAAATGAGTTTCCACCCATTTTGAGCCGATCTGCCACCTTTCGTTGGTTACATCGCTATACCACTACCTTCATGAGATTCTCCATCCTTCATTGAGTATTTTCCTAAATTTTGTAGTCAAACCGAGCACTCTAACCCAACGTACAAAGTGACCGCTACAAGTGCTGTGGATTGACGCTTGCTCAAATATCCAGGTTTTACTGCTGTAAGTATTTTCTAAATCAACTTTAAGATTTAAATATATTTTTGCATTGACAAATATTGTGTTTGGTTATTGTTGGGATTTATTGATTATTGAATATTTTGTGCATGCTCGTCTGTATTGTATATTTATGCACATGTTCATGGTTACAATTGGAAATTGGATTTTAGCATGATATTGGATGTTCATGTGTTGGAAATGGAAACTAAGTTTTCATGTGTTTATAGTTTTCGGATGCGTGTATATTACGACTCCAAGCCGAGATGGGGCATTATCTTGGTGGAGCTCCTCTAATCACTCGAGAGTGAAATATACTGAATGACGTCCCCTAGGTTGTTGCCGTGCGACAACGAGATCAGACAGGATGGTAACGCTCTCGTGCCAATTCCGTGGCTCCTCTGCTGGCGGGGGCTAGGTGATGCCTAGTCATAGTACGTGCTGTGCGCAGTTAGTTAGGCATCGCCTGTTCCGAAATCACATGTGTGGTCATTACCTTCGATGTGATGATGAGAGTCAGGGTGTGCGGATGGTCCCTAGGGGAGAAGATTATATGGTACATACGACTAATAAAATAGATGTTTAGGCCATTTTCTAATAAAGTTGCAGGTTTTAATCATTGATGATATGTAGACAATTTTTTGGGAAAATGGTTGTTTTAATGGTTTTACGAACATAATTTTCTAGAAAAATTATGGATGTTTTTATTGGAGTTTTATCGTGAACCAAAGTGGGATTTTGGTGTGTGGTTATTTTATTTATTTTGAGGAAGATAATTTTAAGTTTCATGCATATGGTGTCACGTTCAGGCATTTTGTTGTTATATAAATGTATTTTAATTTTGTGGTTTGTTTAGATTGTACTTACCTGCAATGTCATTTCTGGCGTCGTAGTTTTTGAATGCAGAGTTTTGTAGAGGCTGAGTCTAAAAAGACGACTCTGCTGTTGAAGTATTCTTATTATAAATTGTTATCTTGAAAAATTGTTTTCCTTTTTTTATAAATATGTATTTGTATAATTTGTATTTCGAATGACTGTATTAAATCTCCTGTTGGAAAATGTGTGTTAAATTAGTTTGTAAAATAATTCTAAAAATTCTGGTACTTAGATATTAACTTCAATTACCCGCTGTTTTTATTTATGCATGTCACGTATTCACACACTTAGCACTTGACGATTGGGGATGTGTGACTCGTATTGTCATCATTCCGACGCCTCGATTCCCTTGTTATTTTAAGGAGAATTTGGAGGCGCTACAATGTTGACTGGAAGTGGAAACCCACTGCTAGCACACGAGGTCTGTGCTCAAGTGGAGATAGGTAGTCGACTCTGAGTCCGACTCGATGTTGCTGCTTGGAACGCTAACGGAGTCCTGTCATCTGGAGTCGGAGTTCCACTAACACTATGTGAGAAATCCATCAGTAATAAAGCCTGAAATTCAAGTATAATAAAAGATAAAAGTATATTAGTAAAGATAAACTTATATTTAATTTTGGAAAGAACAAGTAAAAAGGTGCTGTTGTTTTGCAATAGGAGGCTTCTATAGTTTTATAATTTTATTGTTGATATGCAGTTGTTTTCCAATGGAGACTTTTATTGCTCATATGCTATTGTTTTGCAAAGGTGGTCGTCTCACTTCCATTCTTGGGTAACTGGGTTTGTCAAGTTCTTACCATATAAGCATTAAAGCAACTATCTGTGCTACACTTATTTAAGAATATATTTCATGGTTTTTTTTTTCTAATTTTAGAATAGTTATTATTATTTATTCATGCAAAGTTTTTAATATTATTAAATGCTTAATAAATTTAATGCATTTATATAAGAATTGAATGGAATTTTATTCCAATATGTGACACTAACTGTACATATCCTACATAGCAACATGCATGCTCAACAACTAAGGCCTCATGGCTCATCATTATCCTACATAAATTACATATGATGCCATGCATGCATGCCAGTTAAGCTGAAAACAAAGTGTCCATTAATGCATGGGAATGAATATATATATATATATATATATATATATTAAAATAAAGAGACTAAATATTCAACAGATGAACAAATTAAAATAAGTAGAATCTGTAGGTGATATTTTTAAAGGATGATCCCACATCGAAATGATTACTTTTGACTGCAAGGATATCACCACAAAGTGTTTTCACCATACATATTGACAAAATTAGCAAGTATATTAGCAAAGTTTAACCTATTTGAGTAAGGTTGTCGGCCTAATTAGTTATCGGCCTAATTAATTAAATTTAATTGGCATCTCAATTATGTACAGTACGTTGATTAAAATTGAAGCAAATAAAAATTGCAGAGGCTCATATTGACATATATGGTGGTTAATTTGCAAGGAAAATGCTTGAATTTAAATGATCAGATGGACTTGTTTGAAAGAACAGTGAAGTCAGAGTTGCCAATGCATTTCAACGGCTCAAACGAGCTCTCAGAGTACTTGTCAAAGTCCATATTTGTATTCTCCATTGGCAGCAATGACTATATCAACAACTACCTTGAACCCAACATGATGTTAAAACAAGTACATTAATTGTCTCTATTCTCAAGCCAAGTTAGCCAACGTGGTACACTGTACATCTCTTCTCCATTTCACAAGCCAAAAAAAAACTAATATTGGATGAATTTGAGTCTTTGACAAAGATTAGAATTTGAAATTAATATTAAAACCTAATTTTTTTTTCATAGTGATATTCCCTCAAACACCTCGCACGCACTGTCCAAGCACATAAATCTCAACAATTATTCCAAATTTTCCTCACTACAAAAGCATATACAACCAAAAATTAACACAATCTAAAATCAAAGAACAAAAAAAATAATAATTTTAAATTAAAACCCCTAAAATCAAAAATCAGTTACCAAAGCTCGAAAATTTGATCGTGGTTGGCGGTGGGTGGGCTGTGAGTCCGTGACAGACGACGGCATGAGCAACTGACGGCGGAGTGGAGAGGTGAGATCGCGGCGAGGTCTACGGACGAAGTGCAGAGGGTAGAGGCAGAGATTGAGAGGTGCAGAGATGAGAGAAATAGGGAAGAGTTATTTGATCGTGGTGGGCGGTGGGTTGTGAGTCTGTGATAGACGATGGCGTGAGCAACTGACGGCGGAGGCTGAGAGGTGAGATCGCAACGGCGTCGACGGACAAAGTGCAGAGAGCAGACGTGGAGACGTGGAGACTGAGAGGTGCAGAGATGAGAGAAATAGAGAAAAGAGGAGTAGGAGAAAGAAAGAAGAAAGAAGAAAGAAGAGAAAGTCTTAGTCTGCTAAAGGCTTGGCCAGTTAAACGACGCCGGTCCTATTTAAACGGAGCGACGTTATTTAAACAAATGTGAATAAATACACACAGACACGTCGTTTTGTATTTTTTTTTTTTTTAAATTTGGAGTTCGGAGTCGGAACTCAAAAGCCAAGTGAGCTCCAGTTCCGACTCCGAACTTCGATTTTGGAATCAAAATTTTCTGATTCCGACTCCAAAATTTTGAATTTTAAATTCTGACTCCGATCGAATTCGGAATCGGAGCGGATTACAATTAAAATTCGGAAGTCGAAAAATTTACCTCCCCTACTGATAGTTGTTGAAATTTTCGTACTCCTAGATATCAATGCTATGATGACTAATATTGAAAATTATTACCCTAGGTGGGTTAACTTACTGACTGCTTTCACATCGTCCATGGGCCCGTTTATTCATTAACTTTTTTTTTTTTTAATTTGGCTTGATTTGAATTGATTTTATTTGAATTTAATTTAAATTTATTATTATATTGTTTTAAATTTTTATATAAAATATAATAAATAATTTAATTTTTTTTAATTTTAATTCTTTTTTTTTAATTTAAAAACAATAATAATATTTAAAAATAATCTTTTAATAATATTTTATTCAATTTTAAAAATTTATCTCAACATTTATCTCAATCCAAACCATACATTTGTTTTTCTTAGAGTTGTAATTGAGCTAAGTCGAGCCGAATTTTAGCTTGCTGAGCTCCAACTCGAGCTCGAGTTTTTATTTATTCTTTGTTCGTGCTTGACTCGATAAACTAAAGTTTCAACTCAAACTCGCGCTCGTCTCACAAGTGAACTCGAGTTGAACCGAGTTCGATTTTTTTTTAAATAAAATTTAAAAATAAATAAATAAATAAATAAATAAATAAAAAATTAATATCTAATATCTACCTAGTTAATGTTTATATATATATATTATTAATAAATATACATAATATGATAATATATACTTATTTCACATACTTTTCACATACTAATATATGAAATTATTAAATTTTATAAACTAATTATTGTACAAATTATAAAACATAACTATGTAGTACATTTATTATATAGATATAAGTAATAAGATTACATATTACATATTTAATTATAAAAATGTTATACTTATATTATTAGCAATACATATATATAACAAATATATGTGTATATATTTATTAATATATAAATGAGTTTTAATCGAGTCGAGCTAACGAGTCAATTTGAATATAAACGAGCGAGCTTTAGTCGAGTCGAGTCGAGTTTTGTCGAGTATGTATCATTTACTAATTGAACGGGTATCTGCTTTCACGAGCGAGATTTTTTTTTCACAAATCGAGTTCAATTCGAGTTTAACCGAGCGAGTACCAAGCAGGCTGTCGAGTAACTTGGTTAATTTACAGCCCTAATATCTCTTTTTCTTTCAATTCCGCCTATAACTTATTTATACTCTTTTTTTATTATTTTGAAAGTTAATATTAAGACATTTTATTTTAATGTGCAGGTTAATAGTTTTTTATATTCAAGTGAAGGTCATTAGATAAATCAAGTTCTATGTGAATATATATTTCTTTCTAAAATATTTATAGACATGGCAAGGTTTTAAATATATAATACATATAATACATATTAAATAATATTATTTTCTAGTAGAAAATATAAATTGGATATGAGAAACTTAAAAAAACAAAAGAGAAGAATAAAAAAGTTTATTCAATCACAAAAATTATCTTTAAATAAATTTGTTACTAGCATTAAACAAGATATAACAAGAACATTTAGGTGAAACATTTGTAGAAGACAAAGAAATATATCGAAAAGGACTAAAAGATAACAAGACAAAAAAAAAAAAATACAACAAAAGAGATCTCAGTACAAGAAAATAACACAACCACCCCAACAAAAGGGATCTAAGGTGAGTGTTAAAGCATGTACTGCTACAACTTTTCATAGAAAATTTGGAAAAAGCATAAAAAAAAATAAAAATATCAAGGACATCTTATTCTATTCCTTCAAATATTTATGACCTTATTCAATGAAAACATGTTAATACAAAATTAAGAGATTAATTTGTAGAAAATTCTCCAAGTAGAGATAATGATATAAATTTTCATAAGGATGAGAACTCTAGATATTTTTCGACTACACAAAAACTATCAAATGGGGAGGAACATGATAAAAAAAAATGGCTAATTTATTCAAAAGACTTGAATAGACCATTATGCATTTGTTGCAAATTATTTAATTTGAAGCATAGTATAAGCAACCTAGCTAATGAAAGAATTGATGACTAGAAGAATCTTAGTCCTAAGTCAACATAGCACCCCTTTCTTGTATAATGCTCCCAGCTCGTGTGCACAATATTGTCCTCTTTGAGCCCATGGGCCCTCAAGGCTTTGTTCCTTCTGGTCTTTCCTGGGAAAACGCGTTGTACACAACAGAGGAGGACTCTTCCTTATGAACCAGGCTTTGGCTGCTCACTTAAGTGATGTGAGACTTTTGCTCCTTTGTCCTCATCCACACCCTCAGAAGAGAGCTGACGTCAACTCTGATACCACTTATAACGCCCCCACCTCGTGTGCACAATATTGTCCTCTTTAGGCTCATGGGCCCTCAAGGCTTTGTTCCTCCCAGCCTTTCCCGGAAAAATGTGTTGTACACAACAGAGGAGACCCTTCCTTATGAATCAGGTTTTGTCCGCTCACTTAAGTGATGTGGGACTTTTGACTCCTTTGTCCTCACCTACACCATCAGGGGAGAGCCGGCCTCAGTTTTGATACCACTTGTAATGCCCACACCCCGTGTGCACAATATTGTCCTCTTTGGGCCCATGGGCCCTCAAGGCTTTGTTCCTCCCAGTCTTCCTTGGGAAAATGCGTGGTACACAACAAAGGAGGACCCTTCCTTATGAACTAGGCTTTGGCCGCTCACTTAAGCGATGTGGGACTTTTGGCTCATTTGTCCTTACCCACACCCTCAAAGGAGAGCCAACCTCTACTCTGATACCTTATGAACCAAGCTTTGGCCGCTCACTTAAGCGATGTGAGACTTTTGGTTGCTTTGTCCTCATCCTTTGTCCTCACCCACACCCTTAGATGAGATCGGCTCTCCTCTGAGGGTGTGGGTGAGGAAAAAGTAACCAAAAATCTCACATCGCTTAAGTAAGCGGCCAAAACTTGGTTCATAAGGTATCAGAGCTGAGGTTGGCTCTCCTTTAAGGGTGTGGGTGAGGACAAAGGAGCCAAAAGTGACACATCACTTAAGTGAGTGGCCAAAGCCTAGTTCATAAGGAAGGATCCTCCTCTATTGTGTACAATGCATTTTTCCAGGAAAGGTCAAGAGAAACAAAGCCTTGAGAGCCCATGGACCCAAAGAGGGCAATATTGTGTACACAGGGCAGGGGCATTACAAGTAGTATCAGAGCCGAGGTCGGATCTCCTCTGAAGGTGTGGGTGAGGACAAATGAGCCAAAAGTTCCACATCACTTAATTGAGCGGCCAAAGCCTGGTTCATAAGGAATGGTCCTCATATGTTGTGTATAATGCATTTTCCCGGAAAAGGCCGAGAGGAACAAAGCCTTGAGGGCCCATGAGCCCAAAGAGGACAATATTGTGAACACGAGGTGGAGGCGTTACATCTTGTATGTTAGAAATTTTACATTTTTTCATAAAATAGCCTGGCATTTTTTATATTTAATACAATAAACATGTATTTCATAATAGAATTATAAAATACAAACTTGTCTCCAAATAACATTAAATGAAACAATTGAATAAAATTTAATGTCATAAAATAATTTATTCTAAGAGGTCTGGAATTCAATCAATTGTCCCAATCTAATCATGGCCTGCCTGTTACTGCTCATCATCATTACTTGGGTGGTTTAAAAATATGAAACAAAAATAAAATTAGTTGAAAATTTAGTAAGAAACTTATCACAAAATAAATATATAAACATAAGGTTTTCATAAAAGTTTTCATGTTGAGCTTAAAATTATGACTAATCATACTGATACTTATGTTTATGCATGACATGTCTTGATTTATTTGAATTAACTAACTAATTTAATTTATTTGACTAATTTGACTTATTTGGCTGGCCAACACAATTACCATGCGTGCAAAGTTGTGTTCTAACTTCTCCTGTTGTAACAAAGGAAGCCGATTGTGCAGTACTCTAGCATATTACAGTGGACCATACTTAAGTATGTGACTTGCATGTATATCCTAAAATTGCATTGGTACTATACATCTAAATGACAATTTGATTTCCTGATTAACTGATATAGTCTTATTTTCCACATGAACTTAAGATAGCTTAAGTGTCTTATATGATGTGAGATAAATTATATGCATATTAATATAAATAGCTGTAAATTTTTTAATCTGAACATGATGTTGAATGATATGATCATATACTTTGGTTGGTTTGGATATGACATGAGTGGTACATAAAAGGTGGCTATCAAATAATTATCTCTAATAAAAATTTATATAAATTGAACGATGACATTCCTAATTTGTGATCCAATTATTTATCTCATTGCACTGTTTTTTGAATCTCACTTTATAGCTTATCACCTATATGAAGTATTCATTACTACTAAAACCTTTTAGAAAATCATGGTAGTATTCTATTTAATTACTACATACAATGAGAATAATTTAATAAATATTATGTTTCTCACAAAAACCATTGACTGCTAATATCATATAAATAATTAAATACTAATAACATACTCTCACTTATATTATAATCTAATAAAACAATTAGAATTTATACAAGCTGTTAAAATAAGTCACGAAAATCTTAATTCATAAAACAAGTTAAATTTTCTTAGCATTAACATAATTATTCAATTTCACAAAAAATATTATATTATTCAATTTAGACAATAATATTATTTAAATATTCTTAACACTTTTTTTTTTCAATTCAGAACTTAGTAGAATAATTATATCAGAATATAGATACGTAAACAGTAGAATTTCGTTTATTAGAATGTGACATCTCGAATTTTTTATGAGGATCCATATTCATGTTTGGAATGAATAATAATTTTATTCTTGGATTTTTGGCCAAATATGGAAAAGCCCATTAGTTATTTCTATATTTTTATTTGACTCCTTTGGTACAGCTAGCCCTTGATAAGGAATAAATGAATTAGCCCGAAGAAGTGAGCCCATATGGATTTTTGCCGTAGAGACCCAAGTTAGGCCCTACAAGAGTAGGGAGGCGCCACATAACAAAAAAGATGAACTTCTTGGTCATTTCTAGAAAAAATGACAAAAGGACACTTTTCATCATCACATTAGAATTTGATAAACAAAGTGGAAGAGGCCCAAAAGCCCATGATGGATTTCGAATTAGCACTTGGGCGCCACTTTTGGATGGTGCAAGGCATGTGGACACGTGTCAGGCTAAGAGACAGTGATTTTTGGGTTTTCAAGGAGGTGTCATACTTGGGAAGACAAAAAAGTTGATTATATAAGGTTTCCTTGTAGGGTGATGATACACTTACTATTTTTACCACTATTTTACCATTTTTAGTGTTTTTTTTTTTAAAATATTTTTTTGACCTCTTTAATCACTAAAAAAATATAACTTCATACTAATCACTTTCTTAAACAATAAGTAAAAAGAAAATTTAAAGCTTAATAATTAAAAAAAAAAAGTGGTAGAAGGGTCGTACAAGGGTACTAAATCTATCATTACTCTTTCTTGTAAGAGAAAGGAGCATGGCCAATAGAAACCAATACAGATAAAATAATAGACAAAAAAGTGACCTAAGGATGACAAGTTATCATCTCACCTTGTCATTTTTGGCACACACACATGCCACTTGTCACCCATGTATGATATGTAAATCTTATTTAGGGTTTTAGATGACAATACTTAAAAGCCTTTGAGTGCTTTAAACCTAAACTTAAAGTAAAGGATGAAATGGAAAAGAATGGGAGAAGAAGGCTTTGGACTTTGAGAGGGAGAAATAGCCAAATACTCAAACCCTTGGTATTCCCCATGACATATTTTCATAAGGGAAGGAGTGGAAGAAAGTGACACTTGGCAGGCATGCATTGGTTGGAGAAAGATATGAAGGGACACTATAAAAAGTGATAGCCAAATTTGAGGGGCTCTTTTTGCTCAAAGTACTTTTCTCTCCCAAAAGAAAGAAGGTCCACACCCCATTTTCTCTCTAATTTTCACTTTCGTTCATTTTCTCTCTAGCTAAATATCTCCATTTTCTCATATCTTCAAGAACATTATACCATATTACGAGCAGGAGATCACCCCTTGAAGGTAAATGGACTTTTCACTTATTTTGTTATGGTATGCACAGCCTAGAGTAAAGAATACCATTGCTATTTTCAGATCAAGGGTTTTCTCACACGAACACCCACTCTCAATTTAGAAACTAGGATTTTTTTTCTTCTTTAAAGATGGAACCCTAAGTATTCCTAATGTTTTGAACATGGAAAACATGAGTTTAGAGGGGAGAAAATTCCCTTTTTTGTAAGAAATGGAAACTAGGGTTTTGAACCTCTATGAGTTTTGGTTGTAGGGTCTTTTAGTGATAAAATGATTTAAAAAAATAACTAAGCACTTACCCTCACTAGTAGTTACGGGATTAGGGTTTTAGTATATGAATTTTGGCGAGTTACTTCATGATTTTCAGATTTATTGCTAAATTATCTTTGGACTTTTGTAAGTAAACTCTCAGCCTATCTTTGATATTGTTTGTATATATTATGTAAACTTTAGTTGTTTTATTTGTTTAAGTAATGCTATAATCTCTTGTATATGTTTCAGCCAATGTAATATGCCATGCTCATACTTGGATATTTGGATCAAGTTGTGCTATGCCATGAAATACACATTTCGGCCTATGTGAAAGTGTCGTTGATCCTTTGATGAGAATATGATGTTTTGTGACTATTGTGTTTCGGCCTATATATATTTTTACATAGAAATGATGTAAACTTATGTGATCTTATGCCATATTTATTCAGCCTTGATGGAGAAATAAACCATGAAATGAGTTGTGATGTTTTGACTAAAAAGAAGTATGATGGTAAGCATAATAGTTTCAGTTTTGCCTTACATAATAGCTTTGCATGTTTGTTTGGATGCGATCTTAAATGGATGCATGAGTTTATAAGATGAAATGATGAAGATGAACACTTTAGAAGGCCTATGAGTTTCTACCAATGCCATTTTTGGATTCTATGAATTATGTTTTAATGTATGTGATAATCCGAATTTTTAGATGTCCTTTTTAATTTTTGTGCTTAGAATAGTTATATTTTTTTAAGATTATTTTAGGAAACTTTTGGAATTTTTTTAGAAATATATATATTTCCTATGAACATTTTTTTGGTATTAAGTCTATATGTATTGGAGGAAAAATATTTGGGAAATATCTAGAAGTTAGAAAAATCATTAGAGACACTAAGTGTAATGAGAAGATATTGCTTTTAAATATTCAAGAAGATATTTAGAAATTAAAGGAAAATTGATAAATGAAATCAAGTAGTATAAGTAAGTAATATATCACACAATATTTTCGGATTAAGAACTTTCAGACAGTTTCAACGTCTTTTAGTAATCTGGGCATAATTTTCTCATTTGATTTCGGATTGAGATGATTCAAAATTTTATAAAAATCTAAGAGAAATATCTACAATTTTTATATTTTGAATTTTAAGAGATACAAACCTGAAAAAGGACGAAATTGGACTTGAAGTTGACAAAATTAAATTAAGCATAGAAGAGCACTGCCTTTGACTTGGATAACAAACTTCGTGACTTACTCCTTAGAAATATCTTTTTACCATATATGATATCATGCCATGTGTAGGGAAAAATGGCTTAATATTAGCCTAGCTTACTCACCAAATCTAAAAGAAGAAAAAATAAGTAATTTAAGATTTAAAGGAGGTATATGTGGCACTGTGTGATATATCCAAGTCTTTTGGATTATTCTTTCACCCTTAGTTTAGAATTTGTGATCAATCTAATAGCTTGACATGTGTAGGGACATATGGCATCTTAAAGATTTAAGTGTGAAGTGGTTTTTGGATGAATTCTAAGAAATTGGAGTTAGACGAATTGAACATATGGTGTGCTCGGATTGGCTACTTTCGGCAGTTTTGTCGTATTTTAGTATATTAGGTATAACTTTTTCATCTGATTTCCGAATAAGGTGATTCAAAATTTTATAGAACACCAAGAGAAAGATATTTAACTTTAATGTTTTGAGTACTTGGATATGTGGGATGGATCAATGACTTAATTGGGTGAGAAACAATTTAATAGATGGAATCTTGCCATCTATTAGGTGGCTTAAGGATAACCCTTAGATGAAATCTTGCCATCTAAGTCTAAGGTTAGAAGGATGATGAGCCTAAACCTAAGATGGAGAATTGTACACGGCATTAGGAGGGAAACCAGATACCTTAAGCCATTCTTCTTGGCCTTGTGTGTGTGTTGCCGAATATAAGAAGACTTCTCCAATCTACCCATTTGAAACACACGATCAGCCCAAGTAGAAAAAATTCAAAACCTTCTTTCAACCCCTCCACCTCCCAAAACCTTGAAAGAGAGCAATTTGGATACTTTGAGGAGGAAACTTACTAAAGCTTGATTTACTTGTAAATTAGAGTTTTGAAGAAACTAGTAAGTACACAAAATATTTTAATCTTGGCATTGAACTATTTATATGGAAGTTTCATGACATTTGTTGATCTCTTTGAATAAAAATTATGCTTAATGAATGGTTTGATCTAAGTATGGTTTGAACTAGGTTATCTTATTGAAAATTAAGAGAGAATTACTAAGAGGCAAGGATCTATCTTATAGAGCTATGATTAGAAGATTAGATAATGATAAAAGATATTTAGATTGCAAAAGAAAGTAAAAAGGAAACTCATAGGGTTCAGCGCTAGTGAGGATTCTTAAAGGACTTTGAGGTTTAACCCACAAACCATGGATATGTTGGATAATTGATGATATTTAGTTATTGAAATCAATTTAGGAAATAATTTTCTTGAAGAACAAGAGAATAGCCATGTGTGTGGTTATTGTAGAAATTTTTAATCAAGAGAAGCATTTGAAAGGAGTTGAAGGATATGTCAATTAAGTGCTTGAGATATTCATAAAAATATGCTATGCTTATTGTAAAATAAGGTAGAGTGATAAATGCCTTAAGGAATAAGAATTTATTCTAATAAATTATAGATTGACGATTGAATGATGATATGAGATATTGGAATGTCAAAAGTTTGACGTCCCCAATTTATGTTTGGGTTTTAACGTAAATTGAAGTGTCGGGATAGATAACATTAGGCTACATACCCTCATACTTGTCAGAAACTCTATGCATAAACCTAAGCTTACTATCATATGCGATACAATTTACAGCAGAATAGAGTCTACATCTGTGGTTATGCAAAAAGATCTAACTCTCGCATACACAGATCACAAGACAGCAGTAAAACTATAACCTTTATAACTTCATATATACAATAACATATTGTACTAAATATTTACATAACCCAGTTAGTTTCTCATAATATATCCAACTGCCATATGGTAATTTTGCTATCCGACTTGATCACATACGTGAGAGACCATTCCATTATAAGAGGAATATTCTGTAAGACCCTCAGGGTACCTTAGAATCTCCGATGATATCTGGGTCTCATGACAATTTACCTATTCCTGCAACAACATCTATCATTCCGCAAGAAATGATAGATAAAAATTAAAATAGTGAAATTTCTAAGAAATCTCAGTAAGTATACAAATAACGTAACAAATGCATTATCGAAACATTTCAATAAAATGACATCGCAAATATCATGATAAATTAACATAGCACATGACTCATGAATGCTTTATGCATGACTTATGTATCCTTTTTCACATAGACTTATGCCTCATGCATAGGTACAAAACTTTTCGTGACATGCAATGACTTTTTCTTAAAATTCTTATCTTATCCATATCTTTCTTAATCTGCTTAAACATATGACTTATGCTTGACATACGCTTGACATATGCACCACTTCAAAACTTACATATTTTCATAAGAAAACTTTTCATGGAAATGGGTGCCAAGCTTTTCGTAACGTAACAAAATATTTCTCCTGAAACTCATGTTCTTCATATTTTTATTATCCATTATTATTATCTGTAGTTGGGACATATCACTTTTTTGAACCTTGATGGGCATTACATATCACTATCCCCATCGAGTTTATATTCTCGCCAATTGCACAGGCGTTACGTATCGTCGTCTCGGCTATGACCAGCCCTATTATATTCGTATCAGTCATATGAGTGTTACGTATCGTCATCCCCGTTATGACATTAACATTCTTATTGTAGCAGACATTACGTATCGCCATCCCCGCTAGCCAAGTCAGTCATACGGGCGTTACGTATCGTCATTCCAGCCTTAACATCACTTCTTATCATTCGACAAGTGTTATATATCAACAACCCTATCGGCAGATCAGTCATCGAGGCATTACATATCGTCATCTCCATCGTGACACGACTCTTAACTTATCAAATCATGTCCATCATCTATGTGTTACGTATCGGCATCCCCGTTATGATATGACTTTAGTTTTATCATGTTCTTATAAACTTTCTTATGATATTTTCTTTAAAATTAATGTCACAACTTATGACGATACGTATGTGACAAAATGCAACATGATCATAACCTTAGACTTTTAACATACATATCTCATGTCCTTATGAACCTTATGACACGTATATACATATCACAATAACATGCGTCATGTGTATATACATTTACTTCACATCATTTTAAAACGTCAAAACATAAGAAAGTTTTCCAAAAAAAAAAAACATTCCCTTAGCTTTCCAAAAAAAAAAAAAACAAATTCAAGTTTAACTATATTGTTTTCTTAACTATTTCTTCAATAATTTCTAGCGTGATAATTCTTGAAAATGTTTCAAGTAAACTAGAGTTTCTAAACTCATCATAATTATTAAAATATCATCCATTAATTAAAAACCAATTGGACAAAAATTAGAACCAAAAATTCATCAAAAATCCTATTAAGGCCGAAATGCACTAATTTGTTTAAACCACAGCCTCTTATTTTCACATAAGCCTCTTCATATATCAAAATAGAACATATTTCTAAGTTATTACAATTTTTCCTAGCATTTTTCCATTACAAAATTAATCGAAAACGTAATAGATTTCATTTCAACACATAAACAAAGTTTAAGTTCAAACAAGTAACAAACATAATCTAATCATCAAATCACTTATTCTATGCCAAGACTAGGTTAAATTGTGTACTTACAAATTTATTCAAAACTTGGTTTGATTATTGGAGTAGGTTTTGTGCAATTTCTCCTCGAAAGCCCCTAATTTGCTCTCTTTTAATGTTTTAGTGGAGTGAGTGTGTTTGAATGCGTTTTCTTGCTTCTTTTTCCACTATGGTTGAATGTTCTCTCTAAAGGGAAGAGAGGAGAAGTTTACATACATATATATAGGCATAGGAAGCATTACATACAATGACTTAAGGATGAAAACACTTGGGGAATTCGACAATCCCCTTAGCCGAGAGTGATGAGGTGTCATACCCCTTTGCGTCTCATGATTACCTCTAATTCTTAAGTTTATTTGCTAATATCTCATCTAATGGTTAAGTTTGATCCATCTACATGCTTATCTTGATCAAATGGCTCAAAGGGTTCCAACACATGGGGGTAAAAACAAAAGAGTATCATGAGTAATCTCCAAGGGGTGCAATTCGGCCATTTGGCCTTCCAAAGGTCACACGACCATCTCTAGGGGTTTATCCTCATTTGCCACCTATTTAAATCCCTCTTGGTATACTTGCGATAGTTTAGAAGATTTTTTCCTAGGGCTTGGTTGGGTATTGGTTAACAACAATTAGGTAATTAGATGATTTAGTTAGTTCCAAACCAATCATTTGCTACACTTAGTTCTTCCATGGTTCTTGGCTAACTAACCTTCTAGAAATTTTTTCTCCACATGCCACATACCCCCTCACATATTTCAAGAAGTCAAATATCATGAAAACCAATCAAATCTAGTTCCTAATGGTAAGGCGGTGGCACATGTTCATTTCGGACTCCAATTTCTGTCAATTTGAGGTTTGACTGCTTCTTACTCGAATACATCCTTGATACAATTCGATTATCCAAAAACTCAAAACATGAAGTTTTTAGATCCACCTCTTTTTGTCTTATAGGATTTTCAATAAGCTTAGTATGAGATCAGATGAGAAAATTACACCTAATATACTAAAACATGACAAAGCTGCCTGAGAGAAGCCTATCTTCTAATCATTTCTTCTTTCATCCAATATTTGCTTCTTCTTGTATCACACGAAACTTCCTAGATAAATTCATCTCATTTGCCACATGTATATACACTTGTCAAGATTTTAGGATAATTGAGAAGATATTCCAAAGATTTCATTTTAAGGAAAATCATTGGTCAATTCCAAGTCAATGCTTACCATATTTAATTCGATTCTGCCAACTTCAATTCTAATTTTTTCTTAGTCTGTATCTCATAAAATTCAGAACATAAAAATTTTATATATTTTTCTTAGTGTTCTATATCCTTTTAAATCATCTCATTTGGAGATTGGATGAGAAAGTTATGCTTAAATTATCAAAACACGTTGTAATTGGTCGAGAGTAGCCAATACGAGCACACCATATGTTTCTTTTTGATTTAGATGCTTGGTTGATAAAAAAGCTATCCAATAGCTCATCTAGCACCACTTGTCCCTACACTTGGCATGATTTCATATATGATGGAAAGATATTTCACAAGAAAGCCCATGTAAAGTCGGTGGTTACTACACTTAAGTTGGTTCCACCAACTTCAAGCCCAATTTCGTCCTTGATTAAGCCTATATCTCCAAAAACCCAAAATATAAAAGTTATAGATCTTTCTCTTGACTTTCCAAAGCATCTTGAATCGTCTCAATCCGAAATTAAATGAAGAAGTATGATCAAATTATCGAAAGATGTTAAATCTGTCGAAATTACCCAATTTCCTTGAGTTATACTAAATTCTTTTATTTTCATCCCTTCACCACTTTAAGCCTAACTTATCAATATTACACATAAGAAAATGTCCAAAATAAATAATAAATGTATTTCCAAAAATAATTCCAAAGAATAACTAAATAAAAAAATATTTATTCTTATCATGAGGAAAGTCTAATAGGGGAAAATCTGGGTTATCACATTCTTTCCCCCCTTAAAAATAAATTCCGTCCTCAAGATTTGAGAGGTTAGATCTTAGCAAGAGACAGAGCACAAAATATAACCTACAACATGCTTAGGAAAGTCATATAATCGACAACGCCTATACGACGCAGATACAACTCTCTCTCTCTCTCTCACGTCTATTCTTATAGATAATTCGTTCAGTCTTGTATTAGTCTTGGCACATCACATTTAGAATTCCTAGGCTATCATGTAACTTGAAATCTCTACTTTCTCATAATCCTTAATACAATCCTCAGTAAATTTTCAAAAATAGTATCTTCCTGTAATAAACTGTACTGATCTCGGTAGACTCAGATACTTTATCTTCCAAATGCTCCTTGTATTTTCCCTTTGGTAATCCAAAATCACTTCTCAGGTTAACCCTCACTAAACTAAATTAGTACAATCAAATGATAAATCTTCTATCAAAATTTCAAATCACCGCTTATTCCTCAGAATCGACTCAACTCTGAACTAATATCATACTTATGCTGCGCACTCTGATAATTCGCCACAAACATAGTATTAAAATTTTAACATACCAGAAATACTTCTTCCATTTAATCAAGATGGAACAAAGACTTGCATTCTTCAAATTCATATACTTGCCATTATTATACATCCTTAGTAAAACCAATACAATATGCAAGTGATCCATTCTTATCATTTTCATCTTTTAAACCTCTCTCTTTGAAATACAAAAATCACTTCTTAATCTGCATCATCCATCATCATTAAATTTAATATGGGTTAATCCTAAGACTAGCCACTAAACTCTCGAAGTAATATTGACCTTTTTCCTGATTTTGATTTAAATCTATAATTCTTGGAGGAACACACACAAACTAAATCAATACCTTAGTTCCCTAACATATTTTTCTTGAAAATTTCTATATCAATCATTCAGTTCTGCTCAATTCCAATTTAATGGTTACAAACTAATCAATTTCCAGAATGAATTAGGCTAACACACAAAGTTTGCAGTACTAATACGTAAATCTTATCTCAAATTGAATCTTCAAAGTTGAAATTCTAAAACTTGATTTTATAAGAATCATTTTCTAGAATCTATAAGCTCAATGAATTTATATCTCATCACAAATTATCGTCTTCCAAAACTTTCAAAGTCTAAAATAAATCATTTCCTAGAGTCTGCAAAACCTTAAACCTTTGGTCATATCTTTGTAAATTTATATTTGAAGTTTTTTGAACTAACAACCCCTTACTCTATAAACTATTTTGTAAACTTCACAGGGGTTAAGACCTCTGTGATCTTATTCTTCAAAAAATTTACCTAGACCATGACATTTCCTTCATACTAATCTTTTGTACCTCCATACAATTTCTAATCTTAAGAATGTAATCTAGATCTACCTCCAACTTATCAACTTTCAGGGCTCCTTTTATTTCTATGAAATATAGGTAACTACAGACTTAAAATCTTTCAAAAAGCAACCGTGAGTTTCAACTCTAACTTTCTTAGGACTATGTTCTTGACTTACTCTTTTTGATTCCTTGTAGCTTTGGTCATTTTGCGAGTAACTTCCATTATTACTTATCCTCCTTTCTTTCGATCCACCCTACGTAGACCTTCTTATTTTGTCTTTCAAGTCTTTCTATTTTTAAATATCTTTGCCTTCTAAGGCGGATTTAATGCCTAAATTTATTTCTTTCTTTCAAGTGAGCTACTATTGAAACTAACATTTGGAGGGTTTCTTCTAGGTCAAATAATTTCCTAATCAAAGCCACGTGGCATATTGCTACGGATTTTCGTAGGTCAAATATATAAACTAGGAAAAAGAGCGATAATTTCTATCAACAACTTATACATTCCTTTTGTCAACACAAAGTTCAAGTTAGAAAATATTGTACAACCAGTTTTCATATAAGGTGGGTAATCTCGATAAATCATTTGAAAAGATTAAAGAAGATTCTTCCACTATTGGAATTCCTCTAGTACCTTGACTCTTTCTAGCAAATGTAGTATTATAGGCAAAACGCCATTGCTTCTTTTTTTGATAATCCATCTTAGTTTGGTGCCTAGATAGCCAATCCACATCTTAGATCAATTCAAACCCCATTAAAGGAAAAACTCTCAAGTCGGCAGTTAAGCTCAATTACGCAACCTTCAAAGAGTATTACCTTATTACTCTCTGACATCTAACTATTTTCATATTAGGTAATATTTCTTATCACTTCCATTATCTGAACTTATACCTTCAAAATTTGCTTCCTAGGAAAGTTATGAAATCTAAAATCTTTATATCCTCAAGAATCTCAGTACAATCTCTCAAAGATCCTAATGCCCATTAGCCCCATACAACACCTCAACCCATCATCGATTGACTCCTAAGTTTAACTTCTAACTCACATCATACTTTCCACTTTGGTGACTCATAGCCACCTTTCGGGTCAGGTCAACCACTGATAAACATAATTGTGCAACAAAGACTAGTTATAAAGAAAATTATAAATTTCAAAATCTTAGTTCACTCCATCAATTCCTTAAGACTGGTCTAAAATTTAGACTTCTACTACTAAACTTTTACCAATATTAACATCATAGAGTCTTCCAATAATACTTCACATCTAATGTGTAATAGCTAGCATAGATTTCAAATCTCCAATCCATCGAATATGATTACACCTCATTTCCAAATCCTCAAGTTTTGTTACCTCATAATTCTGGTCATACCGTCATAGTTAACACCTAAGTTTCAACTCCCAAACCTCCAGTGTACACCACATTGAAAATCCATCAATCTATGCTCAAATTAATTAACAAGGTTACCACAATACCCATAGTTCTCCCAACTAGATCTTCAGTACTCCAAAAGAAAGAGTAGCCTTAAATATCTATATTCCTCTGTGACCTCAAGTTGCCATTAATTCCTAGAAATAACCATAATAATTGTAGCCAACCATAACTTTTCCAAGTATCCTGCTTAAAATGTACACCCCAATCAACTTACACAAAAGCCTAAGGCTTAGATCTTTCAAATTTAATACCATTTCATCAAATCAACATCTCACACTTAACAAAACACTTTTCCCGAGCCCAAACACAAAACAAGGACATGCACGATACTTTTCATCAATTTAACCCTACCAATGATGATGTCGGTGTCAATCACAATATTAGTTTCTACTTATGCTTTCTCCATTATCATCACATAACCTGTCTTACTAGCTACAACTTCTGAAATTTAAGGTATCCACGGTTTTAATTCCACATGAAAACCAACTTTACTCAATTTTTTTTTTTCAAAATTTAAGTCTATCTTATTACCATGTGATTTTCATCCTAGAACATTTGTGGGTTTATCTAGAGTCGTATTACTCTGATACCACTTTGTGACATTTCCAATTTACGTTTAGGTTATAATGTAAATTGAAGCATTATGATAGATAGCATTAGGCTACATATCCCCATTCTTGTTGAAAATTTTATGCATGCACCTAAACTTACTATCATATGGGATGCAGTTCGCAGCGGAATAGAGTCTACATCTGTGGTTATGCAAAAAGATCTAAGTCTTGTATACATAAAGCACATGGCAAAAATAAAACTATAACTTTCATAACTTCATATTTATAATAACATATTGTACCAAATATTTACATAACTCAGTTAGTTTTTCATAACATATCCAATTGTTGTCTAGTAATCTTATTATCCCACTTGATCACGTACGTGAGAGATCATTTCATCAGAATATGAGTATTTTGTAGGACCTTCAAGGTACCTCAGAATCTCCAGTAATATCTGGGTCTCATGACAATTTACCTATTCATACAACAACATCTATCATTCCGCAAGAAATGATAGATAAAAATTAAAAGAGTGAGATTTTCAAAAAATCTCAATAAGTACACAAATAACTTTTCTTAATCTTATCCATATCTTTTCTTAATCTGTTACCATTTATTATATTATATGTGTACTTACTGAAATTTTTTGAAAATCTCACCCTTTTAATTTTGTCTATCATTCATTATGGAATGATAGACTTTATTATAGGAATAAGTGATTCAACATGAGACCCAGATGTCGCAGGAGATTCTGAGGTTCCCTGAGGGTCCTTCAAAATACTCCCTTTTTATGGACTGATTTCTCACATATAAGACCAAATGAGATAGCCAAATTATAAGGAAGTCGAAAACGAACTCTTAAGGATTAAAAGGGGTAGTTGGATATGATATGTTATGTATGTAGCTTGAGATAATTGGAACGATATAGATATTTTGTTGCCCAGATGACTAATACAAGAGCGGGGTGAATGGGTTATATTATAAAAATTAATACTTATAAATCAAATACACAATATAAAATATAAACAGAATATAAAGCAGCAATAAATGTAAAGAGTAGGGTAAGAAAAAGCAAACTCAATATTTTTACGAGGTTCAGCACCACTGTCTACGTCCTCGCCTTAAGCTACCCCTTGAGGATCTTAAATTCACTAGTCAATCTCTTTTAGGTAGAGATAGAAACCTATTACACCTTTGAGCAGCACCACTCCAAAAAATCTGTGTAGAACACCCTCTACACTTCCAATCACCTCACACTTGGTGATTTAACTATTCCCCGTGTAGAACACATTCTACACACACAATGATTATACGCACCCTCTTACAGATACAAGAATTGATAGTGGGTAGACTATCAAAATACACTCCTCAATGAGTGAGATAGAAATAATACAGCGCAACTTATATCTCTCTCAACAAGAATAAGAATTATGGCTCAACATTTTAGACAAGAAAGAGTGAGAGTTTTGAAATAATGATGCAAAATTTAACAATAGATGTGTAAAGCTCTTGTTGTGTTTTTTAAAAAACTCAAGTGAGCTATTTATAGGCAAATGAGTCTTCAATTTCAAATTTGAAAAGATTTACATGTCAAATAAGAGCACTATTCACTTTTCAAAAAATTCAAATAAAAACATTTCCTTTTTGCATTTGTCAAAAACAACTCCATTTATTTTTTAAAGAAATCAAACCTAATCTTTTGCTTTTCATAAATGACAAAATGAGTATGATTTATTTTTCAAACCAAATCATCTTTTTTTTGCATATGTCAAAAA
Source organism: Platycarya longipes (assembly GCA_036559045.1). Taxonomy (NCBI): domain Eukaryota; kingdom Viridiplantae; phylum Streptophyta; class Magnoliopsida; order Fagales; family Juglandaceae; genus Platycarya; species Platycarya longipes. The sequence goes on from CM071798.1 coordinate 20,423,516, forward strand.
AACACACAACCACCCTTTAATATTCTCAAACAAAATCATTTACCTTTTTGCATTTGTCAAAAAAACACACAACCTCCCTTCAAGACTTTTAAATAAAATATGCACATGTCAAATATGATAATCAATCATCTTATAAATTCAAATTTTTATAAAAAAAATTATAATTTTTGAAATTATTTTGTTTGATGATGTTATGCACATGTGAAAAACATAATTTTCAAAACTAAGACATTTAAAAATGTCTTGCATATGTGAAAAAAATAATTTGATGTTTTATGAAAAAAAAGAGTAATTTGGAGCCTTAATCCAATTTCGAATTTTATCAAGAGTTGTACAAAAATAATCTATGAGTTTCATTTGTAAACTTGTTCTTTTATGCTTGATATGTGCTTCGCTCTATTGCGTAAATAATTTGAGTTTGAGACTTGAATTTATTTATTATCATCAAAATCTACACGTAGATATGAAATTTGAAACCTTGGATTCAACAATCTCCCCATTTTTGATGATGACAAATATTTAGTAGAATTTTGAAACTTGCAGTAATGCTTAAACTCCCCCTGAGAATATGCGTTAGTTTTTCAAGCAATAGATAAACATAATTTCAGCATATATAACAAAGTTAAAAATCTAAATATTTACGTCTAAAACTTCTCCCCCTTTTGGCATTATTAAAAAGGAACCACAATTAGTTTTAGAAAGATTTTTTTTTTTTGCAATAAGCAATAACCAAATAAAACGGTGCGTTAGAGAGTAGAAGTTGAAACCACCCGTGCCCGACAAAACCTGCAAAGATTGGTACCGAACTTTATCGTCTTGGTGCGGAAAAAGATTTAAATCCGTTTAATGTTATTGGCGAATTAGATGTTGCAGAGATTTGAAGTTGAATAAGTAAATTTATCCGTGTCCGACAAAGGCAGCAAAAGCTGCAGGCCTAGCTCTGGCAATTCGGTGTGGAGCCACGCGTGTCAAAAAAAACCTGTAAAGGTTGGAGGCCTAGCTCTAGCAGTCGGTGCAGAAGCAAATTCAAATCCACGTGATGTTATTGAAAAATATTATCGAGATTTGAAAGTTGTTATTTCAAAAACCATTTTCACCTGTCGGATACTCAAATAAACGTTCACACCACTCGTTGATCCTATTTTTGTTTATTCAAAACGATAGAATGGCGAAGAAAATTTCGTCTAATAATCTTCCAGATTTGAATCAGGAACCGTTTCAACCAGTTATTCTATCTCATGAGGTTGTCAATACCATGATAGAAGCAGAGATGCATTTTTCTAATAGGACTGATTCTGAGGTTATTGCAGCATCAAGAACTCTCAGTGCTCAATATGCTGCCTCTGTTACAACCATGTCTCGGAGATTACTAGTGAGGGCAAATGAGGTTGATAGACTTAACAATCAAATATCTGTTCTGCATCAAAAGCTTGCAAACAAAGGTAGAAAGAATAAGAGGTTAAAACAAGAAAATAAAAATTTGAAAGAATTAGCTCGTGTTCTGAAACTTCGAATAGAGGAATTGGAACGAGTGAGAGTTCAAGCACAGAGTCAACATCAACAGATAATGACAGCGTTTCACGAGAGAAATAGAGACAATCTGCAATAAATCTCGCTGGCTTAGTTCGGTAACTTTTGACAATATGCATCTGGCATATCTTATAAACTTGACTAAATAAGATTTGAAGAAATGACAGTTTGTCTTGTACTTATTTCCATCTTTATAAAAGCAATTCTTTGTTTTATCTAATTCGCATCAAATTTTCTTCTCATCTCTATAGTTCATCTTCATTCTCACTCTACAAAATTTCAATGGCTCATCAATTTTCTTTCAGTACTTCTCATGATCAAGATATGAGGTATTCTTCACCTCAAACTATTTCTGCATTTGTTGTAGGCGCCATGAAGTAACAAAACACTGATTTGGCTAATAAATCAGATCATGATGTTATTTACAAGCTTGTGAGTCTCGAAACTCGATATTCATCGTCCATTGTCGTTTTTTCCGCTCGGTTGCAGTCCCGCGAGATAGAGAAGCTTAATGAGAAGATCGATGTTTTTTAACGACTTGTTCAAGAGTCTAACAAAAAAATAATAGACTTAAAACAACATAATAAGGATTTAAAATCCTTGCTTGCTTTTGCATTTCGATTGCCTAATCCTTTAGACAAGGATGGCATGATGATTTATGAGGAGTAAATACATTTGAATGATGAGGCTAAACGTCTCAAGTTTCTATAGGTCATTTGAGATAATGGAATAAAAGTATTTAGCAGTTATTCATAGCATGCATAATTCCTATTTCTCTTCTAATCATGCATAGTCTATCTTCTGGTAGGGGTTTTGTGAAAATGTTTGCCAATTGATCATGTGTACTAGTGAATTCTAATACAATATCGCCCTTCTGCACATGATCTCTAAGAAAATGATATCTAATTTCAATATATTTGGTCCGAGAATGTTGTATTAGATTTTTTGAAAGATTTATAACACTTGTATTATCACATTTGAATGAAATGTGATTGTACATAAGTTTAAAATTCTCAAGTTGTTGCTTCATGTAAAGAACTTGAGCACAACAACTGCTTGCAGTAATATATTCTGTCTTAGCAGTAGATAATGCAACAAAATTTTGTTTTTTACTAAACCATGAAACAAGTATATGACCTAAAAAATGACATGTTCCACTAGTACTTTTTCGATCAACTTTGCAACCAGCATAATCCGTATCTGAATAACTAATAAGATCGAAAGAAGTGTGCTTAGAATACCATAACCCTAGGTCAATGGTACCGGCAAGATATCTAAAAATAAGTTTGACAGCAATCAAATGAGATTGCTTTGGAGATGATTGAAAACGTGCGCGCAAACATACACTGAACATAATATCAGGTCTACTAGCTGTCAAATATAATAAACTACCGATCATACCTCGATATACCTTTGAGTCAACTGGCTTACCGCTTTCATCTTTATCAAGTTTGGTGGTTGAACTCATTGGTGTTCCAATTACCTTCGTACCTTTCATCTCAAATTTTTTGAGTAACTCTTTGATATATTTTAACTGATTAATGAATGTTCCACTTTTTGCTTACTTGATTTGCAATCCAAGAAAGAATTAAGTTCTCCCATCATGCTCATTTCAAATTCTTCCTGCATGTTCTTAGCAAAATCTTGGCACATATTTTCATTAGTAGCACCAAATATTATATCATCAACATAAATTTGAACTAGAAGAATATCATCTTATTCATATTTGATGAAAAGAGTTGTATCGATCTTTCCACTTGAAAAACCTTTTTCAATCAAGAAACTACTAAGCCTCTCATACTAAACTCTAGGAGCTTGTTTGAGTCCATATAATGCTTTTACGAGCTTAAAAACATGATTAGGAGAAATATGATTTTCAAACCCTGGAGGTTGCTCAACATATACCTCTTCATTTATAAAACCATTTAAGAAAGCACTTTTAACTTCCATTTGAAAAATTTTGAAATTTTTATAACATGCATATGCAAGTAACATTCGAATAGCTTCTAATCTTGCGACAGGTGCATACGTTTCATCATAATCGATTCCTTCCTCTTGATTGAAACATTGGGCTACAAGTCGAGCCTTGTTTCTAGTGATGATTCCAGACTCATCTTTCTTATTTCTAAAAACCCATTTTGTTCCAATAACAGTATGATTTTTGGGTCTTGGAACAAGTGCCCATACATTATTTTTTTCAAATTGATTTAGCTCTTCTTGCATAGTTAGAAACCATGATTCATCAATAAGTACTTTATTAATATTTTTGGGTTCAATTTGAGATAGAAAAGCAGTGTGATTACAAATATTTCTAAGAGATGATCGAGTACTTACACCTCGTGAAGGTTCTCCTAGAATTTGTTCCACTAAATGATCTTTCACATGTTTCCACTGTTTGGTTGCATCTTGTACTAAACCTTGATGATCTTTCCTAATGTCTCCATGTTGGACTTCTTCCATAGTATTCTCTTTGTCGAGATTGAGACTATTTATGTTATTTGTACCTTCTGATTTTTCATCAATAGATTTCTTGGAGAGTAGAGGATTAGATTCATCAAATACTACATGTATAGATTCTTGTACAGTCAAAGTCTTTTTATTGAATACTCTATAAGCTTTACTATTTGTTGAATACCCAAGAAAAATACCTTCATCAGATTTTGCATCAAACTTTCCTAAATTATCTCTGTCATTGAGTATAAAATATTTGCATCCAAATACATGAAAGTAACCAATGTTGGACTTTTTCTCATTCCAAAGCTCATAAGGGGTTTTATTTAATTTAGACCTTAACATAACTCTATTTATAATATAGCATGCAGTACTTACCGCTTCGGCCCAAAAATAACTAGGTAAACTATTTTCATTAAGCATTGTTCGTGCCATTTCTTGAAGAGATCTATTCTTCATCTTTATTACCCCATTTTGTTGAGGACTTCGAGGAGCAAAGAAATTATGCAGAAAATCATTTTCATCAAAAAAAGACTCAATATCTTTATTGACAAACTCTTTCCCCCTATCACTTCGGATGTTTGAAATAGTATGACCCTTTTGATTTTGAATTCTCTTGCATAACTTGATAAAGGCATTATGTACCTCATCTTTATGAGCGAGAAAGATGACCCAAGTATATCTAGAGAAATCATCAACAATAACAAATGCATAACATTTTCTTCCTAGACTTGCAACTCTATTTGGTCCAAAAAAGTCCATGTGTATTAGTTGCAAAGGTCTAGTAGTGGAAATATGCTTCTTGATTTTGAAAGAAGTTTTTGTTTGTTTACCAAACTGGCATGCATCACAGATTTTGTCTTTAAAAAAGTTTGTTTTTGGCAAACCTCTCACAAGATCATTTTTTAAAAATTTGGAAATAAATTCCATGTTTGCATGACCTAACCTTCTATGCCATAACCAACTATTTTCATGTTGAGCTGATAAATAAATAGTATCTTGTGAGGTAATTTCTTCAAATTCAATTGTATAAACATTATTATTTCTGAGAGTAATAAAACAAATATTACAATCATGATTATTCAAAATAATGTACTTATCCTTTTTGAAGGTAATTGTAAATTTTTTATCACATAATTGACTTATACTTAAAAGATTATGTTTTAGACCTTCAACAAGTAGAACATCTTCAATTATGAGAGAAGACTTATTACCAACTTTACCTATTCTCACGATCTTCCCTTTTGAATTGTTTCCAAATGTCACGTGTCCTACTTCTTTAGGAGTGAGAACAATGAATTTAGTTTTATCTCCTGTCATGTGTCTTGAGCATCCGCTATCTAAAAACCATCTTGTTTTACTTACGGAAGACTTCATACATACCTACAAAAACAATTAAAATAATTTTTCTTGGTACCCATGTTTTTTGGGTCATTTATTTATTAGTATTAGAATAAATAAGATTATTTGGTACTCATATGACCCTAATAGTCATTGCACGTTTTCTTCTAATAGACAAGCATGATAGTTATAACCATTTCTATTGCAAAAATTACAAATAACATATAACATACTTGAAGAACTTGAGTGATTGTAATAATATTTTTCTTTGACAAATCTATTTTTAGGAAAAAAAAATTTGAAAATCTGGTTTTGATTTAATGGGTTTATCAAAAAACTTTTTATAGGGTTTGAGTTTTTCTTTTGGCATGTATCCCAAGTCTACCTTATCAAAAACACATCTTTGATTACCAAGAAATTTTTCGAAATTTCTTTTTCCATTTGTGAAATTTTCAACAATTTTTTCTAAATCAGCTACTTTTTTTTCCAGTTCATCATTTTCATCTTTGGAAACTATATTTTCTTTTCTTAAAACATCAATTTCATTTATTAAAGAAGAATCTTTCTTTTTCAAAGCAGTATACTTAATACCCAATTTTTCAAATTTCTCATATACCTCTTCCAAAACATTTTGTAATTCTTCATAAAAGGAATTTTCAAGATTTGTTACCTCAAGATCATTTTTAGCCATGAGACAAAAATTTGCAGATTTTTTATTGCTTGCGTCACTGTCTGAGCTACTTGAATCATCATCCCATGTAGTTTTCATTGCTTTCTTACCTTTGTATCGATCTTTCTTTAGCAGGGGACAATCTACCTTGATATGTCCTGACTTTTTACATTTATAATAAATTAATGAATCATTTTTACCTGTATTTTTGTTGAAAGATTTTTTGAAAGGTATCTTTAGAGAAGCTTTATTTTTCAAGAATCTCTTAAATCTTCTTGTGATTATTGCAATCTTTTCGTCATCGCTTTCTTCATTTTCATCGCTTTCACTTTCATGAGGAACGGCTTTGAGTGCCAAACTCTTCTTTTGCTCTCATTCTTTTCAATGTGTACTCATGGGTAATAAGTAATCCGATGAGTTCATTTATTTCGAGTTTTTTAAGATCCTTAGTTTCAAGAATCGCCGTTACTTTTGATTCCCAACGTTTTGGCAAGGAGTTGAGAATTTTCCTTACTATCTCTAAGTTGGAATAAATTTTACCAAGAGATGTCAGACTATTTATAATATTACTAAAACGAGTATACATGGAAGAGATAGATTCATCATCATTCATTTTGAACATTTCATATTCATGCGTAAGAATATAAAATTTTCATTCTTTGACTTGCGACGTACCTTCATAGGTTACTTCCAAGTTGTCCCAAATTTTCTTTGTTGTCCTGCAAGTTATTATTCTGTTAAATTCATTACCATTGAGAGCATTATATAGAAAATTCATAGCTATTACATTCACAGTATAAAGTCTATCGTCTTCGCGATCAAACTCTTCCTCTTCCTTTTTGACCTTTACTCCATCAACAGTTTTTGTTGGAATATAAGAACCATTTACAATACATTTCCAAATTTCTCGACCTTGAAACTGAAGAGATATTCTCATTTTAGCTTTCCAAAAAGTATAATTATCTCCACAAAATAGCGGAGGTCGACTACTGGATTGACCTTCAGCGAAAGTAGCTGCAATGTTAGCCATATGATTTTAACTCAACAGATAGTTAATCTTATAACAGAACTCTTGCTCTGATACCAATTGTTGCCCAGATAAATAACACAAGAGAGGGGGTGAATTGTGTTATATTATAAAAATTAACACTTATAAATCAAATACACAATATAAAATATAAAGCAGCAATAAATGTAAAGAGTAGGCTAAGAAAAAACGAACTCAGTATTTTTACGAAATTCAGCCCCACTATCTACGTCCTCGCCTCAAGCTACCCCTTGAGGATCCCAGATTCACTAGTCAATCTCCTTTAGGTGGAGATAAAAACCTATTACACCTTTGAGCAGCACTGCTCCAAAAAATCCGTATAGAACACCCTCTATACTTCCAATTATCTCACACTTGGTGATTTAACTATTTCCCATGTAGAACACCTATATCTCTCTCAACAAGAACAAGAATTAAGATTCAAAACTTTAGAAAAAAGAGAATGAGAGTTTTGAAAGAATGATGCAAAATTTAGCAATAGATGTGTAAAGCTCTTGTTGTGTTTTTTGAAAAACTCAAGTGAGCTATTTATAGGCAAATGAGTCTTCAATTTCAAATTTGAAAAGATTTACATATCAAATAAGAGCACTATTCACTTTTCAAAAAATTCAAATAAAAACATTTCCTTTTTGCATTTGTCAAAGACAACTCCATTCATTTTTCAAAGAAATTAAAACTAATATTTTACTTTTCATAAATGAGAAAATGAGCATGATTTATTTTTCTAACCAAATCATTTTCTTTTTGTATATGTCAAAAAAACACACAACCACCTTTTAAGATTTTCAAACAAAATCATTTACCTTTTACATTTGTCAAAAAAACACACCACCTCCCTTCAAGACTTTTAAACAAAATATGCACATGTCAAATATGATAATCAATCATCTTATAAATTCAAATTTTTATAAAAAAAAATATATAATTTTCGAAATTATTTTGTTTGATAATATTATGCACATGTGAAAAACATAATTTTCAAAATTAAGACATTTAAAAATGTCTTGCATATGACATTTGATGTTTTATGAGAAAAAAGAGTAATTTGGAGCCTTAATCCAATTTCGAATTTTATCAAGAGATGTACAAAAATAATTGTTGAGCTTCATTTGTAGATTTGTTCTTTTATACTTGATATACACTTCGCTCTATTGCGTAAATAATTTGAGCTTGAGATTTGAATTTATTTGTTATCATCAAAATCTACACGTAGATACGAAATTTGAAACCTTGGATTCAACATATTTGATACTCTCTATGGAGATGAATAGTAAATTATGGGTTTCTAGGTAAGCTTACCATGCGATCATTAATGCAAAAAGTTAGATATCTTTGTATTTATGAGGAATTTACCTCGTTCCGTTGCGATTTGTACTGCATTTAGCTAATAAGTTTATGTGCATGTATGCTACTTTTCACATTTACGAATGGTAGGTAACATTGTGTTACTTATCCTAACGCTTCAATTTACGTTAAATTTCGAACGTAAATCGGTGTATCACAATGTAAATAAGCATGAAATGAATATGTTGGCATGAAATGATCTATATTTGTATGCTCAAATATTTTCAAGCTATGTTATGAGATGCATGCTTTGAATTGGACTATATTGTTCAGATTCTACATGATTCATGAACAAGTTAATGTTTGATCATAAGCCCATGTCATATATCACTTTCATTTAGGTCCATATTTTGAAAAGAAAAAGTCAAAAGGTTTTATAACAATCCCAAATGCTAAGATGGAGAAATGTTCTAATGGAACTCCTTGTTTATTCAAGAGTGTTTAAAGTTGAGTGGAACTCCTATCTTGACGAAGTATAAATGACAGATCTCGAATGGTTCCTATGGAAGAATATTGAAACGAGGTTCCACCTAAAGCTAATGGGTGCGTATTACGATAAATGCGAAGCATGCGAACTACCGTATATGAATAATGTTATATCTATAATCAAGGGCAGAACTACATTGAGGGTAGGGGGGCTACCATCCCCCCAAAATTTTTTGAAAACTTATTAAAGTGTGTAATTTTTCTCCAAGCTACAACATTGTTATTAAACTTAGCCCCCCCAAATTGAAATTAGCCCCCCCACAAGTACCAACAATTAGCCTCTAAATTTGTCAGATTACAGCAGACAACTGGCTCTTAATATTCTTTTGAGTTACATTCTATAAACTTATAGTCCATTCCATTGTCCAGCGTATACGCCCATTGTCCAGCGAAACTGAGAAAACTGTGCATTATGCAATGTTGTTGGGGTATTTGTAATGTTCCAAAGAGGTACTTCTTTGCGTGTTTGTAACTTTCCAAAAGATACAAATCACTTTCGAGAGGATATGCTATCAGCTATCTCTTCTTCATTTAAAAAAAAAACACTCTATCTCTTCTTACAGAAAAAAAAAAACAAATCACTGACACATGAAACCCACGTTGAACGTTCCTGAGCTAGTGCCTATCTTTGTTCTCTTTCTCTTGCAGCATTGCCTACAATGTTGGAGGTTGGTCTTTAGCTTTCTCTGTTCTTTTTATCTTGCGGCGTTAGAACTTGGTCTCGAAAGTTGGAACCAACCGGTGAGTCTCAAACTCTCTAGATGCTACATATATGCTGATTTTAAACTCTTCTTTTTTGTTTTGATAAGAATTTTAGACTCTTGCACTCATAGTTTCTCAAAGACGACGAAGAATATCTGACTCTCTAGACTCTTCTATTTTCAATTTTTCATATAATTTATTAAGTTTTTGTTTGTCAATGTTACAGACCTTGGCCCTTGGCCCTTGCCCCTTAGTCTCTCATAAGTCATATTATGTTTGTTAGTTAATGTTATGGCCCTTGGCCCTTGGCCCTTGGCCCTTGGCCCTTGGCCCCTTAGTCTCATAAGTCATATTATAATTTATGTTTGTTTGTTAATGTTACGGTCTGCTTTGCAATTAATGTATATTTGTAGACTTCTCCTTGTTAGTTGTTTGTTATTTTGAAAATTGAGTTCATTATAAATTTATAAATTTATATAATTATGAAAATTTGTATGTCTTGGATTTTAAATTAGGTATTGTAGGTTTGTAGATTAATTGAAAATATTCATTAATTGACAAATTATACAAAAAAATATAATAATTTGATATTATTATTTATTAAAACAAATCATTTTAGAAAAGTCAATTATATATTATTTATTTATTCTTTTTGTAATGATTTGTAGCAAATTACGAAAATTTAAAAAAAAAACGAATTTAAGATGATTTAAGATATGTATTTTTTATATAATTTTATGATATGTGATTATTGATTTTGTATATAGTCATGTGCAAAAAATATATATTATTTATATTCACACGTACCATACAGTTTTTGAATCGCCCCCCCATCCCCCTCCCCTGCCCCTGCCCCTGCCTCTGCCCCTCAATACTAAATCCTGGTTCCGCTCCTGTTTATAAAGTAATTACCTCAGTTAAAAGAATGAAAATTACAATTTTACAATAAGGTTCATAACTGTAGAAGTTGTAATAGGTTTAGGAAACCTAGATGGTGAAACATAAGAAACCGACTCCCAAAGTGGTTCAGGAGGCCCCAAAGAGCCCTAAGGTCCCTCGAAGCCATCTGCTATAGATAGGTTAGAGATAGTCGACCAGTTTCCAGTTGAGATCATTAAGTTTTTCAAAAAACTGAAAAAGATTTTGAGTCAAGGAATAGCCAAGTAGGATAAGTCCAACTGGACCTTTAGCATTACCTTTTGTGGAAGTTATTACATATCTTTTGTGAACATGTTTATTCTTGGAGAAGGTCCCTGCTTTTGGGACTACTTGATACTTGATCATTTTGGAGTACATATATTGATTTAAGTTTTTGGGATATTTGTACTTTTTATGGTAGGTGCATTGCATCTTATTTATCATGTAGGAAAGATATGTAACCTTATATTACGTATTCCTAACATGTTTAATAATTATCAAATCCCCGACAAGAGTTGGGGCGTTGACATAGAATATACTTCATCATATTTAAAGCATTTAAAATAAAATGAAGTACTTGCTATTTACTATTGAAATTCAACTCTGCAAATTCAATACTAGATAATATAATTTATGTCCTTGATTATTTTCTCTAAGAAAATAAAGTTTATGGATTAATATGGAGTAAACTAAACTTAACTTAATTCCTCAAAAAAAAAAAAAAAAAACCTAACTTAAAACACAACTCGAATTAAAGACCTAGCCTAGCCCACTTAAAAATAGTAAGCTGAATTACGAATAAGCCTCACCAAAACAAGACCCATGTGAAACAGTCCAGCCCACCGTTGGAGGGCATTTCGATAATGAACAATTAAATTGGGACTGAAGGAAGACGTAAAAAGGCTTCAGCTTTTGATGAGAAATCCAGAAAACATCAAATAAGGAGCATTGTGCGATGGATCAAAGGATGCGATCGCACTGGTCACTGAGTTAGAACAATGGTAGATGGTGCGACTGAAGAGCACTGAGAGACCATTGAGTGCAACCAATAATCAAAGGAGTAGAGGTGCTCCTTCGGTGTGATGGGTAACGTGATTGCTCGAACAACGGCTTCTGTGTCTGTCTACATGGGTTTGGGCAAGATGGGGCTAGAGAACTTGGTTTCACGCACGTGGGCTCTCTTTCGGTGCTCCTTCGATGTGATGGGTGATTTGAGTTTCTGTTTTCCGTGAGGGACTAAGGGTGGCTTGCAGTGGTCATTTCTGGTGTTGGTAGCAACTATTAGTAGCTGATACTCGTTAATATGGTGCAACCCAAGACAATGAGAGGCTTTTCATGCTTCTAACTGAGAGACACGAGGGAGAAACAACAGGGGCTTGTGGACATGCCACGGTGGCTTATGTGGGTAGCAACTGTGTCAACTTCCTTTGTACCGTCCATGGTGGAGGGTTGTGGTTCCCTATAATGTGCTACATATATTTATAATTTTACCAACATTTTTATTTGAGAGGTGGTAGGGGCCGGATGGGTGTATATAGAGAATTTACACTGACTAATGAACTATGACACGTATATCTTTTTAACAAATGAAAAATAAAATGACTGCAAGTAAATAAATACCATACACTTGTCACTTACAGCGCTATCTGTTCTCTAACAAAAATGTCAATTCTTCTCTTAATTTTCTCACCCCTCAGTTGCTCTATGTCTGTCCTGGCTCCATTGTAGTTGATTTTGTTTCAACCTCGAAATTCTCTTTCTCACCTATCAATCTCATTGATCTGATCGTGTGGTGCATGGTTGTGGCGGTACGTTGCTACTAGCTAGGGCTACAATCCGATCACCACCTATGTTTGGATCACCCTGCTATACCTTTACTTTCGCAGTGCTTCTTCACCTTATCCCAAACGCACTGCTGAAAAATAACTTCAAACTCAACTCAACTTTAGTTCTAGAAGACTCCTTTATTGTTGGCAACTCAACCCCCCTCTTCCCCTTTTGCGCTTAGACCTCCAATCCATTGCCATCTCCCAAGAGTTCCCATGTGTTTGATTTTTATTGGACAGTGTAAAATAGAACTACACCCCCATCCGGATTAAAGTTTTTCTCCTTTTATTCATAAGATTCACTTTGTTCGCTTTTTTTTTTTAAATTCAAATTTCATACTTTTTGATAAAAAGTAATTTTTTTTGTAAATTTTTCTTAAATATATTTACTTTTTTTCTTAAAAGATTAAGGTCCTTATGTGATGCGCGTGTCTAACCACCAATATTCATTATAAGGTCGGTGGGGCCGAATTTGTTTAGTTGACCTTAGTCTAGCGAAACCACACCAATTAAGAGCATGGATGAACATGATTCAATTTGCTCAGTTGGGTTGTCTGATATCCTAAAGTTAGTAGCATAATTCTCCTGGGTCTTTTTTTTTTTTCTGATAAAAGGAAAAACTTGTATTAATAATAGCTTTGAACCAAGGTTTGAATACAAGTTGGAATAAAATCATAAGTTTAAGTATAAGCACTATAACTCGAGCATTTTTGCTTAAGGTATGAGCAACTGAATTGTTGACTCTCACAGTATGCCTTGCGATCCACTAGTCAATGAATGAGTTAAGGGTTGATCGGGTGTCAGCTATCAATTGGCTTACATAAATATAAGTATCTGATGTTGAGTTTAAGCCATTGACAACAATTAGTAAGTCTCCTTACATGACAACGTCTTGGCAGCCCACTGCTTTGCAAAAGAGGGAGGCTTGGAGAGTTACGAATGCTTCAGCCATGAGGGCAATGATCCATCCCTCTCAGTTTCTTATTACAGCACTAACACCTACCTTGCTGGCTGTTTTGTTGAGAAATGCATCCCAGTTGAGCTTGACTTTATCTTTGGGAGGGGCTTCCCACTGAGAGACCTGTTGCCTGGTTGTTGTTGAAGTCGATTGTTTTATTGAATTGTAACACCCTTTCTTGAATATAACATTTTTTAACATATTTTAGAGAGTAAGTGTGTTACTAAAATCTGTTCTTACAAAAACATATCAGATACCAATGTTTTCATAATAAATAATTTTTTTATTAAATGTTTAAAGTTTAAAGACAGTCAATAGAAACATTTATTTAAAATATTAAAATCTCATATGCTTATTAAAAATATTTTATTATATGACAGTCATAAAATTATACCTATTATAAATTGTCTAGACCTCTACGTCACCTCCCTAGGTCAAATTACGTTCTAGCGCATTCTCATAAACATCATCACCTGGTTGGTTTTCAAAAAGAAAACATAGAAAGATATAGAAAAAAAAGAGTCAAATACTCAATAAACAATACATCAGACAGTAAACATAATAATCATCTGCTTTCTTGAAAATAAGCATACTCATAATTACATATATAAATAATATGAACATGAACTTTTCATAAATGCATACATAATTAACATGAACATGAGCATGAGCTTATCTTACTTATCATAGCATAAACCGTTATGATCCACTGTTGATCTCCATGAGTTAGGTTTAGCAATCAAGTTAGAAAAATTCTGATTCTGCCTGTGGTCACGAGTTGTGGAATTCATACATAAAGAAGATATACTAGTAGTACTGCCAATAAGTACGACCTAACAATATAATATACTCATATTATAGGTACCGTCTTCATATCATACATAGGTCATTATATATTTTATTCATATCATACTTGCATCTTTGTCATATCCTAGATTTCAAAAGAAATCACATTTTTCTATAACATGTTGTGATACATGCCTCTTCGCATAAATATATGTTCTTTCATAAATAATTTTATGTATAACTCTCACATAAAATATTGACTTTTCATAAATGAATTTAGTGCATAAAATTATGACATTTCATAAATATTTTAATACATAAACTTTTACGTAAATCATGCATAAATTACCATAATTTTATCATAACATGGGTACATAGAAAGAGACTCCAATGATAGGCATACATATATAATATTTTTATAAAAATTTCATTTACCATACATGCCTGTAAGGATATGATCATGCTACTTATCCCTTGACACTACTTCATGGTTCTTACATTGTAGCTCATGACTTATTGATGTATGCGAAAGTGCACTCTAAATTTCTTATTAATGGATTAAAATGCTAAAATGTAAATAAAAATAATGAGATATAATTTATTTTATTGAATTTAATTTTTATTCACATTCAGATATGTTTAAACATATTTTTATAATATTTTATATCTCAAATATTACATTATTGTGGAACAAGTAGAAGATGATCAGATGAAGTGCATCTGCAACATTCATAAGCTGGAACATCGCACGTATTAGTTTTTTATTGATTGGCTGTTATTGTTTAAAAAAGAGCTGAATCGGTCCCTAGCTTATCCCATATATACATATGATTGCAGTTCCAGTGGACGAGTTTTAGGTACGTAGTAGACACACGAACGCCGATAGAAAAGAATTGTGGCTTCGGTTGCTTATTTTTTTCTGGAGAATTTTATGTACTTGTCCATTATGTGTATGGGTAACTAAATTCTTAAGTAAGATTAAGGATGAACTTGCATATTTGATAGTACTTTTAATTTATTTTTGATTTATATATTTGACCTTAATTTATTCAGACCCTTTCGTTTAATCATTCTCAAATTATTGTTGATATTGTCATCTTTGAATAATCAAAGAATTTGTTCCCTTTATAAATTCAGTCACGTTTTTTCTAAGAAATAGTTGAAATCTTTGATTATATTTGGATCAATTATCTATCTATATTACTTTAATTCTTTATTGCAATATCGCTGATTGAGAATATTGCCGTTGTTGGGTTTTGTCAATAGAGATAATAATTTACATGGTTTAAAAGTGGTGAATAATTTTTCAAAATGTTACATTTGATTTAATTTTGATTTGTAATTCTATATTTTCCGATTGGAAATATTGGACTTGAGTTCTCAATTGTGTTATTCAGTGAATCAAGAATAATTAAAAATATTGAATTTGTACAAGAAATTCATGACGCTTTACTGTTCATAAAATTTGAGTAATCTTTTCATTAATCATTTTGTTCCAAATTAAATTAGTTTTTGTTCTTTTATTAATTATTTAATATATTTTTTTTATTTTTTTGTTCTCTTTTTTATTCTTTAATCTGTGTCACTGTGGAATCGACACCCCAAAACTATGCTAAAATTATCGTGTTAGTCTATGAGCGTAATCACCTATACAAGACATTCATTGTCACTAACTTTCTAGAAAATCATGTCATAGTGTTTTTAATTATTTAAAATCATAAATAGAGAATTAATAACAGACTAAAAATATACTTTAAAACCCTTAAAAAGACAGAAGCCCCAAAACAGTTTTTGAAATTGTTACGAGTGTCAATCATTTACCTTTTGCCACTTATGCCGTTTGAATGGCTTGAAGGGTTTATCCTATTCTTGTATTTTGAAGACATAGTTTAGGAGCATTTTGGAATTTGTCTACTCTTTGTATATAAGCTATGTGTACAACGTATTGTGGGCATCGATTTATTTGTAGAATAACATGGAATTGCAGAGAACGGAAGGGGCGAAACAAAGAGAGCTAGGATTAGGATTTTAGCAAAAGAAAATCGATGGTAGCTCTTGTAATCGCATGTTCTTGATTATAAATCTCCATTGATATCAACAAATATGCTCAACAATGTTATTCCTACAGTGAATGTAAGCCATTAAGATCAAATCACGTAATCTCTGTGTTCTTATTTTTACCTTAGATTTGTTTCTATTTTCTTGTTTTAGTTTATATGAATTGATATGTGAAAATCCTAACATGTTTGGCTAGTGTTTTCTGTGCTTATAATTGTAATAGAAACATTAAAGAATCGGCGCAACAATTTTACTTAAAAGAAAAGTAGGCCCAATATACTGAAGTAAAAGCATTAGGTCGAAATGGGTTTAAGGCCCGAAGGCCTACTTAAAGTTTTAACAAGCTCATTGATTTGTGAGATGATGTTTGGAATAAGGCCAGCCTTGCATGGAAGCTGTCACCTACTAATGATAAAATAGAAGGTCCGAGTCTTTGAGGATCCATCCATCACTGCAAAAAATCATAATTTTTGAAGCTGAATTGCGTACATTTAAATTAATAAATATTTTTAAAATAATTAATTATGTAAAATTAATTTTACAAATTGAAGTGATTTATATGCTTTGTCAAATTATAAAATTATTTTTATTATAAATAAA
Organism: Platycarya longipes; assembly: GCA_036559045.1. Taxonomy (NCBI): domain Eukaryota; kingdom Viridiplantae; phylum Streptophyta; class Magnoliopsida; order Fagales; family Juglandaceae; genus Platycarya; species Platycarya longipes. Next base: position 20,440,234 of record CM071798.1, read on the forward strand.
TTTAATAGATCACATAAAAATATGTCAATTTATAAAATTATTTTTATATAATTTCTTTATAATTATAGCAGTCTTATTAAATTATAGACTTTTTTTTAGTGTGCATACTATACGAAGGGGATAAACTCAAGTCAACGGCCAATAGGTTTTTTGCTCAATAGCAGGTCACCATTGTACATGTGGAGACATGCAGTTTTCAATTAAGAAGACCGAGTTAACTAGACTTTAAGGTTGTCATGCACCATTTAAAGGGTTAGAAAAATATAGATATTCTACTCAGTAGATAAACTCAAGTCGATGGCCAATAGGTTCTTTACCTTATAGCAGGGTCACTATCGTACGTGTGGAGACATGCATTTTTCAATTAAGAAAATCGAGCTAACTAGACTTTAAGGTTGCCGTGCACCATTTAAGGGGTTAGAAAAATGTAGATATTCTACGAAGTGGATAAACTCAAGTCGACGGCCAATAGGTTCTTTGTCCAATAGCAGGGTCACCATCGTACATGTGGAGACATGCAGTTTTCAATTAAGAAGACGAAGTTAACTAGACTTTAAAGTTGCCATGCACCATTTAAGGAGTTAGAAAAATGTAGATATTCCACTTAAAATCAACCACAAATTTTAATTAATGGGCCCGTCTTTTGCATTGACCAGAGGTCTAAAAATCAAGGGGTGCATGTAGTCACCATGAATTTGACAAAATGTTTATAACAAAGTTAATGTCTTGTATATTATTCCAGGAGGCTGTCACACAACTTCTATTTGAAAGAATTTGGGTGAATATCTAATAATAAAAGAAACATTAGAACATTTATCACTAGTCTTCATTGATCAAGTATTTGCATAAACCGATTGTTTTTTTATTATGAACCCCATAGATTTCTTCTTTATGAAGAGTATTGAGTAGGATTTTAAGTCTATCTTTCTTTTAAGTTATGGATGTGACTGTTACTGTTAGGGAATTATAAGCCTTTATTTATAGATAAGCCAAAACTATTTTCTACTAAATGTTGCTTCCTTCTATTAAGGAATGTAACATTTGATTTTTAAATAAATATTGTTAATGCTATAAAAATCGGTCAATAGGCTGGGCCGGGAGAAAGAGTCTTTCTTGACCCATTGAGGCGATTCAGATTTCATTCGGTGTCGTTTGGGGCTCTCGACAGTATTCTAGTATGATTGTACAATGACGGTACGTACATATGTATTAGATAAAATAAATAGAAATTAAATGCGATTTACGTGATTCAGCATAATGCTTATTTTCATAAGTATTTGAAGAGGAGAATCTACTATAATAAAAAATTTATAATCTCTCACATCTCTCTCTACAAAAAGAAAAAGAGGAGGAGGAGGAGGAGGAGGAGGGAGAAAGCATTTTGTCATCTGGTCGTGGCCATTTTATATAGGACTTTTGGTCTGCGATGATGTGATAAATCTAAAATTATCTCGTGTGTATCAGTCTTTCATTTTATATAAGACTTTTGGTCTGCGATGATGTGATAAATCTAAAGTTACCTCGTGTGTATCAGTCTTTCATTTTATATAAGACTTTTGGTCTGCGATGATGTGATAAATCTAAAGTTACCTCGTGTGTGTCAGTCTTTTATTTTTCCCTTCACCGTTTCCCTTCTTTCCTTGCCTTTATTTCCTAACATTGTGCCCATATCCTGACTCTCATCATGTCTCCTATCAATCACCCTATTACCTGCACTCATATTTCATTTGTCCCCCTTTAGCTCGTAGTGTTATGATTGGGGCTGGGCTCACTTTAATTTCTGCCTACATAATAATATCTTTATTTTTAATTATCTAAGATTTTTTAATATAAATATAAAATTATTAAAATAAATAAATATATATAAAATATATTTAAAAGAATGTAACATATTAGCCACCTTTAAGATTTTTACAAGAAGGTGTATTCTTTCTTTCTCTTATTTGACTAACGTGATAGTCATTTAAAATTATGTAAGTAACCAAAATTAAATATGGTTACATATAAATCTACTCAAACTATAACATTTAAAAGAAATATATCATATATGAATCATAACGGTTATGTTAATATATTAATATTTTCTTTTATGTATTATATTGTATTAGTCTTTTTAAATAATTTTTTTTATATGTGAGACATCTTTTTATGAATGCATTATGGGTCTACACATTATAAAGTAGAAATAAATACTTTATGTACACAAATAAAATATTATTATTAATAATAAATATAGAATACAATGAAAAAATGAATCATAAAATAAACTCATTAATTTTATAATTTTTATATGTTTCAAAAATACTTTTATTGAGAATCCTTTTGTGAAGGCCGGGTATGCTCATATTCAGGACAATGCTTGGGGATCTAAAATGCCTCGTGAATTGTAGGGAGTATAAATGTATTTTTTATTTATTTTTTTCAATCATTTTCTAAATCTTTATACATTTTGAAAAAATACAAATATCTTTTCTTAACTTTTAAGTAAAAGAATAAAAATCACAACTGTCCCACTTTATCGGCATAACTATCCATGCCCTAGCATCACTTATAATCATTTTGCTCGGCAGGGATGAATTCCGGGACTTGTACAGATACTAATTTTTTCAACCAGGATTGTTCAAAAGTAATTTGTGTATTTGTCTTTATGGTCCATTAAAAAGTGGGATAGAGCTTAAGGGGGAGGAAAATTCAGAGGAAGTGCATGAGGGTTAACTGACAGTCTGACACATTAGGTATAAGTCTTGAACTGAATGTATTTACGCCAATTTTGTCTTAAACCAGAACCCACGTCGTCTCCTTTCAATATTCGTGTTGCCTGTTCTTTTTTTCTTCTTCCAAGTTTCGGTTATTTACACATATTAACTCGTTTAATAGAATGAAATGCTTAAAATTTCTTTCTCTCTCTTCCCTGTGTCCATATCAGTTGTGTTGGCAATGTTTTTTTTCTTTTCAAAACTATAGAATTGTAACGCCGTATCTTGCATCTAATTGGAGAAAAAGGTACATGGAGAAAAAAGAAGGAAGAATTGTAGATTTCTTGATCAAAATTTGGGCACTGGTTTTTTGACTTTATCCTTGTTCAACGGGGAATTTAATGCAACATCATTATAATTGAATTAGACTGAGGCCCTGCTTGTATTCGAGAGTGGGTTGAGCTCATCTCAACTCACTTTCATTTCATCATTATATTTTTATAATTTTTTATACAAAACACAAATTTCTATACACCTTTTTCAAATCTCAATACACCTTTTTCAAATTCCAACACACCTTTTTCAAATCCCAAAATAATAATAATATTAAAAAATAAACCAAACTCATCTCAACTCATCTCATCTCCGAATCCAAGCGGGGCCTCAGATGAATGTCTGGCATATAATCCTTTTAGGTAAAGCAACTCCTGAAGATCGTTTCTTTAATTATTATGCTTGATATTCTACCATGGGTCTTCTGGAGAAAAACATTTGATGACAACTGATTTTCAATGTGTCGAGAAACCTTCATTTGCTTGATTTCTCAAGCAGGTGACCTATATACGACTTGGGCGTATTTGAAATGCAGATTTCATTTTGAGTTGAGAAATTATATTTGCAGTTATAAAATGTATAAATGTTGTGCACTTCTTTCAAAAAAATAAGAAAATATAAATTTGTAAAAAAAATAATATTTTAATAATAAATTATACTCTCTTTAAAAAAAAACATATGATTCATCTATACTCGTGACTATATTTAATATTATTCTTTTAAATTTGTTTGAAAAGTCATTGATGATATTTTTTTCAAAAGTAATGATACTCTTACTTTCCTAATTCTAGTTGTTTACTATTCTTAGTTTATTTGAAAATTTTATTTTTTTATTATTTTCTTTTAAGTATTTTTTTAACATTCTTAGTTATTAATAAAAAATTTTAAAAAATATAAAATTTTACAAATAGTCACTTTCTTAACCATGAAGTAAAAAAATAATTTTTTAAAAATTAAAAAAATTTAAACGAATAGTAAAAGAATTATAAGACTATCATTATTCTTTAGTCCAATTTAACCACTGACAATAGTGTACTCATTAGATATCCAACAGCGCTATGAGCTGGGTTCTTTGTCTCTCTCTCTCTCTAAAAAGTTTTTTCCAACTTTCCTCTAGAAAACTAGAAAGAAATCTCTTTTGAGGGGGGTAGGAGCTTTGGCTCCTCCCTCTCTCATTCCCTCCATTTCCTCCTCTTCTCCCATCTTCCTTCGTTAGCTTTTTTTTTTCAGTGGTTTTTTTGTGTTTTGGTGTTTTTTTTTAGGCCGAACAGGAGAAGTGGCGTCGAGACGGTTTCTGGTGGTCTTCGACCCCACGCGCCCCACCACAGGATTCATCTGCCGTCAATCTACCAGACTACTAAAATCTGTGCCGAGAGGAGCGAAGTGTGGCTCACACATATGGGCTGAAGAGTGTTGGTGGCCTTCACGCGCATCCATTTTTGAGTGCTCTACCACCACCACACGCGGCGATTTTGGGTTTTTCAGCGTCAAAAGCAATAGAATGGAAGTTTCGGCTTACCCCAGAGTAGCACGTGTTCCCCACGCGCCACATTAGCCACTGGTTTCTGATTTTTCTTTTATGTTTTCAATATTTTTTCAGGTTTCTCTAAGGTTGAAAATCAGAACTATATCTTTTAGATGTATTTTTTATTATCCCGTGTTGTTTGCTTTATGTTTTTGCGTTTGTTTAAGATAAATAAATTTTTCTCTAAGACCTTCGGTCCGTAAAGTTGTTTGGCAGTCGTTCTTAAAATGAAATTCTATTTTGGATAGATGTGTTATTTTGTCTTGGACAGAGATGATTTATTTTGAAATTAGTTTGTGGTTATTTAGTCTTGAACAGAGATGGGTGTTAGGGTAGTCTCTTAGATGGTATTCTAGAGAGATGTATAATTAAAGTTAGGTCATATCAATCACCTTTTGGGGTGATGAGGAGCTATAAATTATAGATAGTAACTTATAATATATGTTTCAAGTACAAATATAATGCATTCTTTTAATAAATGCAATTTAGCTTTTTTTCAAAAAAAAAAAAAACAGCACTATAAGCTTTTAACTACAGTAGCTAAATATGGGTGGCTCTATAGTTATTGCTGGAAGTCTTCTGTTAAATTGTCTTTTTTTTTTAATTTTTATATGTATTTTGTCAACATTATTAAATATTTAAAATATAATATTATTAGAAATATTTTCTTAACAAATTTCAGCAGTTACAACCCGTGGTAGTCATTAATAAAAAGAGAAGCATTTCCAACTAAAATATAGATGAAATCATGAAGATGAATAGTAATTGAGCAATGATATGGTCCTACGGGTGGGGCTGTCGGCGTAATTTATTTTATACTTTTTTACAATTTATTTTTTCTTTTCACAAAAATGATAAAAGTGGATGTCTAAACAAAATATATTTAATTTTTTTTCATTATTTTTTTAAATTAAATAAACCTAAAAGACCGCAAAGAGGCCCAACTGCAAGGCCTCAAATCATTTTTTATAATAATTTAGGCTAGTAATGTATAAGTGAAATTATAAGTGACATACAGTCACTTTAAAAAAAAAAATATCATCTATTATTAAAAAAGTTAATTTTTTTTTCATAGAAATTCCATGTCTATTCACCTTTCTTTAAAACGACAGCACGCCACTTATAAATTCATGACTACAAATATCATTTCTTTAAATATATATCTTTTAAGCATATTTTCTCTCTCTCCAATCAGTCTTATTATTTTTGTCCTGATTTCTATCGTTTGCCGTGTAAAATTGATCAGGGCATTTACAAATTCATCATTTTTCAGCCTCCATCTTCCAATACAAACGGGAATAAAATATTAACTTAGATTTTATTTAATGGTTTGCATTAGAAAAATAAACAAAAAGTAATAATTTAATTTAAATGAGTTAGATAATCGTTACATTATTAATAATAAAACTATCGTTATAAGTTATCTTAACAAATTTTATTTGAAAAAATAAATATAAGAAATGTGATGATTTTTTTAAAATAATATAAAATTTAAAATTTGTCAAATGAGGGCCTGGTTTGGATTGTAAGATGAGTTCAATTCATCTCAACTTATCTCAAATTTATCATTATTCTTTTTTAAATTTTTATATAAAATACAAATTTCAATACAATTTTTTTCAAATTTCAATATGCTTTTTTTAAATCTTAAAATAATAATATTATTAAAAAAATAATATTTTATTTAACTTGTAAAACTTATATCAACTTATTTCATCTAATCTCTTCTCTCAATTCAAACTACTTTTAAAAAGTTAATTTTAATGTGTGCTCTTGGAATCAGGATTCAAGCAAAGAGCTTAAGGCCCCATTATCCCATAATAATTAGGGCGGTTGCCAGTTGAGCTACAAATCATTGTTGGAAAGCTTGTTCAATTAATTGCTCCTATTGAATGGTATTCTTCTAGAAGTGAGCTCCAACGAAGAATGAGAGAAATTATATATAATTTCTATAATCGCATTTATTACTTCTAAAAATGAATAAATGAATTCAGATTCCAATAATAAACCATATCATTTTAATTGGTTTGTTTGTTTTCTTAAATTATTTTACTTTATCTCAAATATATTATTATATTTTTTCAAATTTTTATATAAAATAAAATAAATAATCCAATTTTTTCAAATTTTATAATAAAAATAATATTTTAATAATATTTTATTCTTTAAAATTTTTATCTCATCTTATTTCATCTCATCTTTAAAAATAAACAAGGCTTAAATTACATCTCATGCAAGCTGTCTCTAAAAGAACTTCCAGCAAGCCTACAACACTACAAAATTCTCATCGGTATATGACTGACAAATCCAAATGGTACTCATTTAATGGGATGGGTTGAAGAATTGCAATATCCTCGCCGTTTTAAAAAGGTTTAAAAAAAATTAGTTCATGAATCTTTTAAAACATGTCAAAAATTATAAATAAAATAAATAAATAAATTCATGTTCTGGTCACGACGGCTTGTGTCTCGTCTTTAATTAAATGATGACAAGGTTGTGTTGAGCACATGTCAATGGAGGTGGTCAAAAGCAAAAAAAATGCCCATTAACTAAAAGTTGCGGTTGATTTTGAGTGAAATGTCTACAATTTAAAGTGGAGCAAACTTGGTCTGGTTAGTTGAAAATAGCATGTACTTTAAGATAAATAGGTTTTTGTAATTTTGTGATTATAATTAAATAATAATTTTAATTATAAATAATCATTTAATTAGAATTAATTAATTATAAATAATCATTTTTTTTATAGTGACGTCTCCACATGTTACACGATGGTGACCCTACTATTAGCCAAACAACCTATTGGCCGTCGGCTTGAGTTTATTATCCACTTCGTGCGCACTCTAAAAAGTGTATGATTTAATTGTTGACTTTTCAGGTTCAAAATTTATGATGTTTCGTAGTGATGGATGGATCACAAGGATTCGGATTTTCTGTCATTATCATTAGTCATGAGTGACAGCTTGTAACGCTGGCCTTTATTCGAAACATCATACAAATCAGTGAGCTTCCAATTCCAAAGCCCTCGGCTTTTTTCCATTTAATGATGTGAATTTTATGTTGGTGCAGCTTGAGATGTTATCGAGTACTTAGTTGAGTTGGTTTATTATTGAGTTTATTCATATGTTCTTAAAGAATTGTTTTAAACGAATTTTATTTTATTTTTATAAGAATATTTCTATTTATAAAGCCATCATTGCATCAGAGTTCATCAAACCATAAAGCAATTTTAACAAATAAGGGAGCATGATCCCACCACACATTAATATCACTAGTGTTTCATACATTTCGAGCAAGAGAATGTGCTACATTCTTCCCCAGTCGATGAACATGTTGAACTCACACTTCAGAAAAATAATTAAGCAAACATTTGGCTTCATTTATCACATTTCTAGCAGAAGATAACGATTGTTCCTGAGTTTGCAGCTCATTCACCACAATCAAACAATCAGATTCCACAATTAACTTAGGAACACCCAAAGGCAAACAAAGCTATAGACCCCTCAAAACAACAATAGCTTCAATAGTTTCAACTTCCACAACAGGTTCTTCATACTTGCTTGTTGCCATTATCACATTAGGTCATCAAAAATAGCACCATCTACATTAACTTTCAAAAAACCATCTTCTAGAGCCTTCCACTTCACTACCCGGTGCATGTCTTTGAATGTAGATGTCTTTACTTCATTGAAAGTTTTGCACAGGGACAGACCATCATCCACAACAAATTCGAATTGTAATATTTTATGCTCCATCTGCCACTGGTTCTGTGACGCTCCCAACTCACATCCGGGATTTAACGTAAGTCAAAAAGTCAAAATAAGTAACATTAAGTTACTCACCCTCGTACGTAACAATAATTTAGAGCATATCTCTTAACTTACTAGCATAAGTCATATATTTCACAACGGATTAGGTATATAAAAAAATTCTAAAGATCACATATGGCAAAATTTAACTTTCAACTTCCACATTCTCCTTTTATTCATCAAACATTATATTGTTATATATACATGCTCAAAATAGTTATCAGTGTCAACAAAATAACAATACATATCAAAAAATCATCCCTATGATCACTTGGGTTCCTTCTTAATTTCAGGAAATTCTCTCTCATAACGGAACATATCCAAGCTAAGACAATGGTCTTGCTGAAGATACTTTCCCTGTGATGTCAAATAAACCTCACATACAGATAGGGAACCATCCAATCCCAAAGTTAAAGAGCAACCTATACGCTGCTCTTCCTCGGTAAAAGCAGGTGTATTGTGATATTACAACTCCACCGACTGATCATATATAGAAAGTTTCAAGGACGCAAAAGTAAAATTTACATAAAGACTGAAATTAAAAAGTCCCTTAGGACTCCTCAAAGTTTCCTGCATCATTAGGGCTTTTCCCATGTTAGCCATCATATCTTGTATATAATTTACACATACAAGAAAGAAACATAAAATTACAAAAGAGTGAGATTTCCTTAAAAATCTCAGTAAGTACATAATTAGCTTAATAAAGCATAGACACAACCATCATTAATTTTTTTAGAAAAAGAAACTAACAGACACAGCCATTATTAATCTTTTTAGAAAAAGAAACTAACAAAACGTGATCAAAAATATGTTTGATACAACTTATCAATAACCTACACAGGTTTGCACTCTTATGAAACTTATGTTCCTTTTTCTTGACCGTCAATACATTTTTTGAACTTATTCAATTATTATTCTTAATGGACGTTACGTATCGTCGTCCCTATCGCAGATAATTCTTTTACAGCATATTTATCTCTTATCACCAATGGGCGTTACGTACCGCCGTCCCATTGCATATAACTCATCAATCACTCGGGCGTTACGTATTGCTATCCCTGTTATGATGAGTCTCGTGTCAATCTTCCGGGCGTTACGTCTCACCGTCCCCGTCTTCACACAAAACATACTTAACATAGTGAGCGTTACGTCTCACCGTCCCCACTAATCATATCATTTCCACGGGCGTTACGTCTCGCCGTCCCCGTAATAATACATATCAATCTTATCATACGACAAGCATTATATTTTGCCATCCCTGTCAGCACGTCAGTCATTCAGGCGTTACGTCTTTCCGTCTTCGTCACGACGTGACTAACTTATCCATATCTCTTATTCTTAGTTGTTCCTTTCTTATTCGTAGGAATTTCTTAAGTACATGATGTATCACTCTTCTTAAATCTCACCACATATTAGAACATACATGTACTCTTAAACTATCACATACTCCCATATATATGTATCTTAAATTCTACCAAGTGTTTTACACATGCTATACACTTAGATAACACATATAATTCCTTCTTATTTCAATGTCCACTCTTTATTCAAGCAAAAGCCTTGAATTCAGCAAAACAGAGTATCTCGCTCGAGCGAGGTATCGAGCGATAATCGAGTGAAGTCTCGGGTTGGGACTCGCGCGAGCAAAGTATCAAATGAATATTAGGCAAACTGGGTATCTCGCTTGAGCAAGGTATTGAGCGAGATTCAAGCGAGTTCTTGAGTTAGAACTCGCTCGAGTAAGACAGTGAGCGAGTGTCGAGCGAAGTCTCGGGTTGCACTTCGCTCGAGCCAGACATTTAGCGAGAGTCAAACGAGAGTTTACAGTTGTTCTTTGCTCGATCCTTCACTCGAGTGGGAGTCGAGCGAAGTTACCGAGTATGGACTTTTTAATCCAAAACTCGCAATCTTTTTACATAAACTTGATTTTTACTTATTACAACATAGTTTTTAAGTTCTTCTAACTTCATTTAACACATTTCCATTAACCAAAACATTTCAAACAACACTTAGATTTATTATAACACTTTAAGAAAAATAGAAGGATTCAATACTTAACATGTATAGTCCAACCTCTTAAATAACCATCTCCATACTAAAGTTAAACTAGAATATGAACTTACACACTCTCTAAGTCTGGTTGAAGATGATCAAATCAAATCATTGCAAACTTTTTCCTCAAAACTCTTATTAAGCTCACTTAGGATGTACTTGGAGGTTATGGGACTAGAGAAAGGCTTTCTTTGATTTCCTTCAAAAGGACTTCATGCTAGGCTTCTCCAAAAGAGTTAGAAGACTCCCAAAAGTCTATTTATAGGGGTGATGGTCGACTCATGTGAAGGAGGGAAGAGGGATAAGTTGGTAAAAACTATAAGTTTCTGGTTTACATGGGATGAGGTGTCCCTTCTAAATCTTTTTTCATGATTAAACTAAATCCCCAGAAATCCTAAACTTTACAGTTGAATTGATCATCCAATGGTCAGTATTTGAGATATTTTTGCTAACCATTTGATCAATGGTTGGGGTAGAGGCTTATAGGATAAGGAATGAAGTGTCATCTCACCTACCCATGCATGCATCTCCCTTTCTAGCTTTCATCTGATTAGCCAAGCCCCTTTAACCTTCTCATAACTTATTTAGTTACTTTATAACCTCTTTAGAACTCTACTTAACAAGTTCTAGAAGGCTACTTCTTAGTTTGGTTAGGATAGAATCTCATTTTGATCTATATTCTCCAACTCGAGTTCTGGTTTAAGCTCAATCCAGAGTTATCCACTTGATTCCGAAATAAGTCATTGATATTGTCCAAATTTTCAAAACACTCATAACATAAAAGTTTTAAATCTGTCTCTTAGGATTCTATACGAATTAGAATCACCTCATTTGGATCTCATATGAGTAACTTATGATCATTACACTAAAACTCGACAGTTTAATCCGAGAATGTACACCAAGTGTTTGATCTTTGGTTCAACCACTTCGTCTTGCATTTACACCCTAATTCTTGAAAATTCAACTCCTTCTAAGTTTAAAATGAATTTCTCTAGTTGATACCTTATCCCAAATCTCCAAGATTTCTCCATAATATTTTTCTCTAATACATGATTTCACTTATTCTAAACCCAATACTCTCATTTAGGTTTCCAACTTTATTATCCTAGAAAATATACCCAAAATACAATCCTTTAAAGAAATCTAAATAAAACTTCATTTTAGAAATTTCGAGATATTACAGGTTCTGTCTGTATCACAAACTCCCAGCATATAATGAAAAATTTTAAAACATCATCATCATTACCATATTGCATTAGTAATCTTACTGTATCAAGGAAGTCTATAAAAGAATGGAAACATCAAGATAAATGAAAATGCTTATGCCATAATTGCTGGACAGAAACACACTTTGCGAGAGCATGGTTAAGATCTTCTTCTTGATTAAGGCAGGATCCACAAGTTGTCTCCACTTGAAGCTTCTTATTTCTCAAGTTAGCAAGTGTTAGCAAAATATTTTTACAAGCCTTCCATGCAAAAGTTTTAATCTTTCTACAAATTTTCATGCTCTAAAGTCTTCTCCACAAAATTGATCTTGTATATGCCCTGATGACTCACCTAGGGGGGAGCAGTGATCGGTCTGGACTGAAAAGACTGACCGGATCAGTAGTTTTGGACTGAATGAGGACCGATCCAAAAAATAAGGACCAAAATAGATTCGGTCTAGTCTCGATCTAGACATTTTTAGGCCTGGACCGGACCGGACCGAGTATAAATATAATATATTTTTAAAAAATTATATATATTATATAATTAACTATAGTTGTATTACTTGTATATGATTAATTATATAATATATATTATTTATGTATATTGATGTATAGTTAAATCAACATGTTAGTATTAAAATAACATCTAGTATATTAGTAAACAGTACTAATACTAGTAGTCTAGTATAGAATCTCTAGAGTCTAGACTATATGTTATAGCCCAAATTTTTTGATAAAGCATTTATTTGAGGAATATTTTAAAAGAATTTATTGAAAATATATTTTTCCATGAAAATAGAATTGGAGACTTAGATGATAATTGTGAGTTATGAAAATATGAAATTATGCATTTTAAGATAAATTTTAGATTGACCTTTGGGAATTGTAATAAGGTATCAACTAGAGAAATTCAATTTGAACCTAGAAAGAGATAAAATTTTGAAATTTTAGGAAGAAATTCAATAGGAAGTAATAGAACCAAATATCAAACACTTGGTGTGCCCGGAATGAGCTCTCGGGCTGGTCTGTCGGATTTTCGTGAAATGATCATAATTTTTTCATATAAGGTCCAAATGAGATCATTCTAATTCTTATAGAACCTTAAGAAGGAGATATAGAACTTTTATGTTTTGGATTTTTGAAAATAAGGAATGGGTCAATAACTAAATCTAGTACAAAGTGGACGGATAGGAATAGGAGTCAACAGGTAACTAACTTAAATGAGTTGTCTTGTATTCGGCCATGTGATGAAAATTGTGATTAGTTACCAAACTTTCTAAGGTCTTAACATATGTTAGAACATGTGGAAAGTTGATAAGAATTGATCTAGAAGTTTTGGTGAGCAAGAAAACAAAGGAAAACAAATGGAGAACTCGGATTGGGTGTTCTAGGGTGGTCTTGACGTGTTTTGGTAAATTAATCATATCTCTCTCATAATGAAGTGATTTAAAATCCTATAGAACCTTAAAAGGATGATCCTAAACTTTCATGTTTGGAGTTTTCTAAAAATCGAATTGTATAAAGGACTTATTCTGAGTGGAACGTGACTGACCCTTAGGGGAGGTCAAGTGGCTAGATACACTTCATTGGAAGATACCATCATGCTATTTTGTTTTTACCCCACATGAGTTGGCTTTATTTGAGCCATTGATCAAGATGAGCTTGTAGGTGGATTAAAATTAACCATGAGATGAGATATTATCAAATAAACCTAAAGATTAGAGTGATCATGAGGGCTAGAGTGAGGGGTAGACACCTCACCATACTCGACTAAGGGTATTGCTGAATACCCCTTGAGTTTTCACCATTAAGCCATGCCTCCTATGCCTATCTATATGCATGTCTATCTCTTTTCTCTTCCCTTTGGAGAGAACTTTCGGCCATAGTGAAAAAGAAACAAGAAAAAATCACTTAAACACACTCACTCTACCAAAACACCAAAGGAGAGCTAGTTAAGAGCATTGGAGGGGAATTTACACAAAATCTACCCCAAGCATCAAACCAAATTTAGAAGAAATTTGTAAGTGCATATATTAACTTAATCTTGGCATATAATAAGTAGTTTGGTGATTGGATTATATTTGATATTTATTTGAGCTTAATTTTTGTTTATGGGTTAAATTGAAACATATGGAATTTTGGAGTGGTTTTTGCTATGTAATATACTAGAAAAATTATAAGACCTTAGAAATATATTTTTTAATATAATATTAAGAAGATTATTTGAAAATATGAGTTCTTGATTTGGAATAAAATGATAAACTAACTCTAGGAAATCTCGTGCTTAATAGGGTATTATTGGTAGATTCAACATCCTTTAGTAAATCGGACATAACTTGTTAGTATGATATCTGAATTGAATGATTTAAAAGCCTATAGAAATCTAAGATAAAGATTTACAACTTTTGTATTTTAAGTTTTAAGAGATAAAGACTCAATAAGGGAAAAATTGGGATTTAAGTGACAAAATAGAGTTTATCATGGTAGGCATGGACTTTATTGGTGATTTTCTTTTATTCTAAATTCTTAGTGACTTGATTTTAATTATTTGATGATATTTTAAAAATTATGGTAATTTTAGAAACTCTAATTTACTTAAAAAGTTTTCAAGAATCATTTTATTAAGAATTTATAGAAGAAATACTAAGAAAAACATTTTTATATGCATAAATTGACTAAGGAAAATTTGATATGTTAAATATGTGAAATTTGGCTTAAGTTGAATAAGTTAAATAAATAAATAAATAGATTTAGTTCTCGATGATATTTGGCTAGCTTTGGTTTTGATAATATTTTAATATTATATTTTATTGTTGAAACATTATTCGTTAAGTTTTGACGTTACGAATTTATGTGACGTAAGTACATATATATGTGACGTATGTTCTTATGCTGTGTTTTATCTATCACATGAATGGTGAAGACATGAAACATGCATGTCATAAGCTCAAGTTGTGTGTATATTGCATTCCGTCATATATATGTGTCGTCATAAGTCACAATATCTATTTTAAAGAAAAATTTATGTTACATGTCGTCATGTAAATGTTGTCATGGGTCATAACAAGAATTTAAGAAATAAGATAAAAAAATTTTATAAAAGAAAAGCTTTAAGAATCAGTCTCGTCATAACGGGGACGACGATGTGTAACGCTTGTATGACGGATATGATAAAGCTCATCACGATGAGAACGATGAGAATATGGATACGGCCTAACCAGGGGTAACAATACTGATGAGAATATGGATACGGCCTAACCAGGGGTAACAATACTGAATACGGCCCAACCAAGAGTAACAATACTGGATATAGGCCCGACCACGAATAATAATAGTAGCATGGTCTGAGCACGGGTAATAATAGTAATATGGCCCGACCAAGGATAATAATAGTGACATGGCCCGACCACGGGTAATAATAGTTGCATTGCCCAACCACGAGTAATAATAGTGGATATAAGTGAAAACTTATAAGAACAATAACTTTAAGATAAAATAGAAAGTTCGTGTATGATATAAGTTTGTTTAGGTAAGAAGGACATCAGTATAAGTCTACATAAGAGATAAATCTAAGTCATGCATGAGTTACATGAAGTATGCCATAAATGCACACTCTAATTGTCTGACTTGTATGTGATTATTTTATTATGTCTATGTTTTTGTTAAGTTACATCTGTACTTACTGAGATTTCTAAGAAAATCTCATTCTTGTATATTTCTTTTCTTTTTGAAAATGTAAACGTCACTGTAGCGTAACAGTATCGAGCATGGATAAGGCTCTAATTACTCGAGAGACTCGGAGGAACCCTGAAGAGCTCTCAGAGTACTCTCTCTCTATTTATAAGTTTTTAACCAGTTGATAGTAGAAAGGACCGACATTGGCACAGAGAAAAATTTTCCCGAAGTGAAGAAGGAGCCTAGGCGGCCCTAAGTCGAAGTTTTGATAAGTTTGTATATTGGCTGAGAACACTAACTGGGTTATGCATATAAGGATACAATGTTATTATAAGAATGGATTATGTGAGTATTATGATTTTATTTTACCATGTGATCAATAGAAAATTTTTAGTCAGAATTTTTCTGCTGCGATTTGCATTGCATTTACTAGTGAGTTTAGGTGCATGTATTAAATTTCGATAAGTACAAGAGTAAGTAGTCTAGTGTTATTTATCCTAACGCATCAATTTGCATTGAATTATGAACGTAAATTGGGGGCGTTACACTATACTTATAACTTATAGTATTAGACTATTGGTACATGGTAGTAAGTATATAACTATATTATATATATATAATGTATTATTATATTCTTTAATGTGTAACTATTAACTATAATTTATAGTACTAGTATATATAAATATATTAACATATATTAAAAATGTAGTATAAATTATAGTATATGTATAAATTTATAATAGTATAATATATTAGTATAGTTAAATTAGCATGTTAGAATTCAAATAGCATCTAGTATATATTTTACAAGTTAAATAAATTTTTGCAAAAAAAAAAAAAATGGGCTACATCATCCGAACCGTATGGACTAGACCAGGCTGGACCAGACCAAAAGGGACCGGTCTGGTCCAATCCTATTTAAAGTTCGATCCGATCTAGACTTGAAAAATCCCAGACCGAATGTGTTTGGTTCAGTCTATCAAAGCCCTCTAAGATCAACCAGACCGGACCAATCTCCCCCATAGACTCACCCAACACCACCTTGACTGAATTATGAATCACCTTGTAGGCACTTTTAACAAAGAATTTTTCACTAGTTTCTTTAACCCAAATCCATCTATCATTGCCTTATGTTGTTAACAACCTTATTTTTAGGATTTCATCAGCTATCTTTGGATTAAATGTTGATCTAATTAGCTGCTTATTCCAAGTCATCACAATATTA
This sequence comes from Platycarya longipes, assembly GCA_036559045.1. Taxonomy (NCBI): domain Eukaryota; kingdom Viridiplantae; phylum Streptophyta; class Magnoliopsida; order Fagales; family Juglandaceae; genus Platycarya; species Platycarya longipes. The sequence goes on from CM071798.1 coordinate 20,456,754, forward strand.
TCAATCAAAGAATTCACCTAACTATTTTCATCAACAATTGCACCATCTCTGCAATCTAGCACAGCTTGTAAAACTCTTTCACTTGGAAGCCACGTATCCTTCCATGGCCTTACAGCCTCACCACTCCCAATCCGCCACATACATCCCTGCATAAGCCATCTTCTTGCTTCAAAAATTCCTCTCCAGACATATGAAGGGTTAACACCTATTTTAGCCTCAAAAAAGAAGAGTGGGGATAGTACTTGGCCTTAAAAATTCTGGGCAATAAAGAATTCTCATTCTGTAACAATCTTCATCCTTGTTTCGCCAATAAAGTAATATTAAAAAAATGAAGGTCCCAAAATCCTATGTCTCCTCTAAATTTTGAGACACATAATTTCTTCCAACTCATCTAATGCATTCTCCTTTCATCATTGCTTTGACCCCACCAAAAACTTATCATTATCCCTTCTATATCTCGGCACAAAGATAAAGGTAATTTGAAGCAAGTCATAGAATAAATTGGAATAGACAATGCAACTCTTTTAATGAGAATCTCCCGTCCTCCTTGCGAAAGTAATAAATGAATTTTGAATTTATACATGAAGTTTTAGTTGATTTATTCATTTTTAGAAGAAATAAACGTCATTATTGAAACTATATATATATATATATATATATATATATGGCCATGCTACACGTCCCAATTTGGGATCTCAATTTGGACTTTTTTTTTTAGTTTTTTACAAGATTTTTAAGTAAGTATTTTTAAATAATGTTGCATTTTTTTTTTGTATTTTTAAAAAACATTTTAAGATGTTACACAATTTTTTCTACATAATTTTTTTAACATCTTAAAATATTTTTTAAAAATATAAAAAAATCACAACATTATTTAAAAATACTTACTTAAAAATCATATAAAAAATTAAGAAATATATATAAATCGGAATCCCAAATTGGGAGCACAAATAGGGACAAATAGCATTATATATATATATATATATATATAAATATATATGTTTCCAATTTGTATTATTAACTAACTCTACCGTTTAATTAATTAGTTAGGACAAAAATGTATAAAAGAAAATTTTGAATATCAAGAATCAGTGAGTAGAGCACATAATAGTAAAATACATATATTAAATATAATTTTATTTGAAAAATAAATTTTAAAATTTGAATTCTATAATTCAAATATTACCATTTAGGTGATAGGAATACGTACGTAAGCCGCCCATAAAGTTTTTCGAAAAATTATATCAGTTTTTCTTTTTATTTATTTAATGGTTAATAAAGTGGTTTTTAAAAAATTATTAAAATGATATAGAAAATGCTTAAAAAACACACACAAAAAAAAGTTCAAAAATGCGTTATTGTTATGAAACTTAAAGAAAGGAACTACTATTGTAAAAGAGAAATAAAAAATTCTTTTTGAAACTCTTAAGAACTGAAGCTTTCTTTCTCTCTCTATTTTTTCTTATAAATTTCATTACAACTGAAGCCCATATTTATAGGCGTTGAAATTACTATGCAAGTTACTATGCAAGTCACTATGCAAGTCACTATGCAGATTTAAAATAATAGTGGTGGGGTCATTCACATAATTTAGTGGTGGGACAGGGGGGCGGCTGCCGACGTTCGTTTATAACACTCCCCCTTGAATGACCACCCATAAAGAATCTGCCTCGTTAAAACCTTGCCAAGTAAAAACCCAGGGGGAAGAAAAACCAATGGCGAAGGAAAAAGAGTACAGTCTTCTTATGTATCCACAAGTGCTTTAAGATTGTCTCATTAAAACCTTGCAGAGGAAAACCCAGTGGGACAAAACCTCAGCGAAGGAAAAAGAGTACAATCAGCACATTTACTCCCCCTGAAAAGTGCATGACAAAAGATCTTTGAGTCTTCGCATTCCAATGTTATGCACAATCTTCTTGAATGTGGAAGTTGGTAACGCCTTTGTGAATAAATCTGCCAGATTATCACTAGATCGTATCTGTTTGACATTAATTTCACCTTTTTCTTGAAGTTCATGAGTATAAAAGAATTTCGGTGAAATATGTTTGGTTCTGTCACCTTTAATATATCCTCCTCTGATTTGAGTGATACAAGCAGTATTATCTTCATATAAGATTGTTGGGCTATTATCGATCATAGGAAGTCCACACTTTTCCTGGATATGTTAAATAACTGATCTCAACCAAATACACTCTCGACTTGCTTCATGAATAGCAATGATTTCTGAGTGATTTGAAGAAGTAGCAGATAGTGTCTGCTTAACAGATCTCCATGATATGGCAGTATCTCCATAAGTAAATAAATATCCAGTTTGAGATCTACCTCTATGTGGGTCTGAAAGATAACCTGCATCTGCATACCCAATCAATTCTGGACTTGAACCACTTTGATAAAATAATCCCATATCAACCGTACCATGAAGGTAACGAAGGACATGTTTAATGTCATTCCAATGCCTTCGAGTTGGTGCAGGACTATATCTTGCAAGCAGATTAACTGAGAATGTAATATCTGGTCAAGTACAATTTGCAAGATACATCAAAGCTCCAATTGCACTGAGATATGGTATTTCAGGACCAAGAATTTCTTCATCGTCATCACAAGGACGGAATGGATCTTTCTTCACATCAAGTGTTCGAACAATCATTGGAGTACTCAGAGGATGAGATTTGTCCATATAAAAATGCTTTAGGACTTTCTCAGTATACATGGACTGATGAATAAAAATTTCATTTGGCAAGTGCTCAAGCTGCAGGCCGAGACAAAGTTTTGTTTTACCAAGATCTTTCATTTCAAATTCATTTTTTAAATATATAGCGGTTTTTGAGATCTCTTCAGGAGTTCCCACAATATTTAAATCATCAACATAAACTGCAATAATGACAAATCCGGATTCTGATTTCTTAATAAAAACACATGGGCATATAAGATTATTCTCAAATCCTTCTTTCAATAGATATTCGCTTAAGCGATTATACCACATGCGTCCGGATTGCTTCAACCCATATAAAGATCTTTGTAGTCTGATTGAGTACATATTTCTAAATGTACTTGTAGATGCTTCAGGCATCTTATATCCTTCAGGAATTTTCATATATATGTCATGGTCTAAGGATCCATATAAATATACAGTGACCACATCCATCAACCGCATTTCTAATCCTTTTGTAACAACCAGACTAATCAAAAATCTAAATGTGATTGCATCCATAACGGGAGAGTATATTTCTTCATAATCAATCTCGGGTTTCTGCAGGAAACCTTGTGCGACAAGCCGTGCTTTGTATCGCACAATTTCATTTTTCTCATTACGTTTTCGTACAAATACCCACTTATATCCAACAGGCATTACACCCTTTGGTGTTTGGACAACAGGTCCAAATACTTCTCGTTTTGCTAGCGAATTTAATTCAGCTTCAATAGCTGTTTTCCATTTTGGCCAATCATTTCTACGTTGACATTCTTCGACGCTTTTTGGCTCACTTTTTTCATTACTTCTGGTAATGTCAAGGGCCATTTTATATGAAAATATGTTGTCGACAACAGTTTTATTTCTATCCAGAATTTCTCTAGTTTTCATGAAATGTATTGAGATCTCATTATTTTCAGGTACTTGTTCCTCTTCAGGGGAAAACATTTCATGACACACCTCTTCAGAAGGTCCCTTTTTTAGGAGATTTATACTCTTCAAGATTTTCCTCTTCAGGAGATTCTGGAATAGAAGATTTAAGCTCTTTAGGAGCATCAATTATATTTGTGGCATGTATTGTGGGTACGTGTTTTTCAGGAACACCAAATTCATTTTGTATTCTTTTCCTTTTGGAAATTTTGTCTTTTGCACCAATAGGTCTTCCACGCTTCAGGCGTATTTTAGATTCACCTATTGCTGCTTTGACAATTTGTCCTTCAGGGACTTCAATCCTTGCTGGAGTATTAACAGCAGGAATATAAGATTTTACTACACCTTTAGTGTCAGTAAATACATCCGGTAACTGATTTGCAACATTTTGCAAATGAATAATCCTTTGAACTTCCCGTTTACATTCATTTGTAGGAGGATCAAAATGAGACAGGGTCTTATTATCCCAAGTAATATCTTGTCGTGCTTCAGGTACCGACTTTTCTTTACCCATTAACGGAAAATTTGATTCGTCAAAATGACAATCCTCAAAACGTGCTTTAAACATATCTCCTGTAAGGGTTCAAGGTATCTAATAATGGATAGAGAATCAAAACCAACATATATCCCAAGTCTACGTTGAGGGCCCATTTTTGTACGTTGTGGAGGTGCAATTGGAACATATACAGCACATCCAAAAGAACGAAGATGAGAAATATTTGGTTGTTGACCAAATGCAAGCTGTAACGGAGAATATTTATGATATGTAGATGGTTTAATGCTAATTAGAGATGCTGCATAAAGTATAGCATGTCCCCAAACAAAAATAGGTAGTCTTGATTTCATAAGTAAAGGTCTAGCGATTAGTTGAAGCCTTTTGATCAAAAACTCAGCTAAACCGTTTTGTGTGTGTGTATGGGCAACAGGATGTTCAACATCTATTCCTATTGACATGCAATAATCATCAAAAACTTGAGATGAAAATTCACCTGCATTATCCAATCGAATGGTCTTAATTGGATACTCAAGAAATTGTGCTCGTAGTTTAATTATCTGAGGAAGAAGTCTAGCAAATGCAACATTTCTAGTGGAAAGAAGACAAACATGTGACCATCGACTAGATGCATCAATTAGAACCATAAAATATCTAAATGGTCCACTTAATGGATGAATAGGCCCACATATATCTCCGTGAATCCTTTGTAAAAAGGATGGAGATTCAACAATGACTTTTGAGGGAGATGGTCTAATAATTAACTTACCTTGAGAACATGCAGAGCACGGAGATTCATTGGGTAGAAATATCTTTTGATTCTTTAAGGGATGCCCATGCGAATTTTCAATAATTCGTCTCATCATTATAGAACCCGGATGTCCAATGCGATCATGCCAAGTCATAAATACTTTAGGGTCAATGCACTTCTGGTGCATTACCACATATGATTCAATTGTTCTCATTTTTGTATAATACAATCCAGAACATAGAGCAGGCAGTTTTTCTAATACGAGCTTTTGGCCCGATACTGTTTTAGTAATAAGAAAATGCTCTTTACTGCCTTCATTGGTCGTTTCAATATGGTAATCATTACGACGTATATTTTTGAAACTCAATAAATTTCTTCTGGATTGTGAAGAGAATAGAGTATCATCAATACAAAATTTGGTGCCATTAGTCAACACAATATAAGCTCTTCCGGAGCCCTCAATTAAATCCGATGAACCTGATATGGTATGAACATAGGCTTTACTTAGTGTTAGATTTTGAAAATATTTCTTTTCTTTGAGAATTGTGTAAGTTGTAGCACTGTCAGCCAGACATATATCTTTATCATTCAACTCAGAGATAAAAAGCTCATCAATGTGATCCATGATTCTACAAAATATACAAAACTTTTATTACTGATAGAAAGAAAATACATTAATTAAGTGGAACACTTCCATCTCCAATTAAGTGTTCAATACTACCATCAAGATGATTAAAGAAATCAGATACATCAAGATGAGTAACGTCTACATCTACTGAATCTAATAAATCATCTGATGGTTCTACTAAATTTGTTTCATGCACTTTATTCTTTCCTTTAATAGAAGCTTGATATAAATCAGCTAAGTGCCTGGCCGTACGACAGGTACGTGACCAATGTCCAGTCATTCCACATCTATGGCACACCTCTTCACTTTTCTTCGAAGAATTATTCTGAGGATTTTTACCCCTCTCTGAATTGTACCACTTCTGGTGATATGGTATATTATAATCCCTTTTAATGTTGTCACTCCTGGGACCAACATTTCTATAATTTCTCCTACCACATCCACGCCTCCGATTTCTTCTAAAGGATGCACCATTCACTTCTGGGAATGATGCAAACCTGTTACCATTCACTTCAGGGAATGATATTGAGCCAGTAAGGCATGACTGGTGGATTTCTAATAAGAGCTCATTATTCTGCTCAGGTACTAGAAGACATGATATAAGTTCAGAATATTTCTTGAACTTTCTCTCTCGATACTGCTGCTGCAGGAGCACATTCGAGGCATGAAATGTAGTAAAAGTCTTCTCTAGCATATCTTCATCGGTGATTTTCTCACCGCATAATTTTAATACTGAGCTTATTTTAAAAAGTGCGGAATTATACTCACTAACACTTTTAAAATCTTGCAACCTTAGGTGCATCCATTGAGAACGAGCTCTTGGGAGGATGACAGTCTTCTGGTGTTCATACATCTCCCTTAAATTGTTCCACAAAATATAGGAATCTTTTACAGTGAGATATTCAGTTTTCAATTCTTCATGAAGATGGTGGCGAAGGAAAATCATTGCTTTAGCACGTTCCTGCAGGGATGCTTGATTTCCTTCTTTAATAGTTTCTCCCAGGTTCATTACATCAAGATGTATTTCAGCATCAAGTATCCAGGATAAATAATTTTTCCCAGATATATCAAGAGCAACAAATTCCAATTTTGTAAGATTTGTCATTTTCTACACATATAAATAATAAATATGTGTATCTCAGAAAATATATTTATAAATTTACACAGATAATCATCAATAAAATATATCAAAGATTTCAAATAATATATTGAAAAACTTACAGAGGAATAAGGCCACTAGCTTCAGAATTGGCAGAACCGTCGTGCTGATAACGTGTTATGAAACTTAAAGAAAGGAACTACTATTGCAAAAGAGAAATAAGAAATTCTTTCTGAAACTCTTAAGAACTGAAACTTTCTTTCTCTCTCTATTTTTTCTTATAAATTTCATTACAACTGAAGCTCATATTTATAGGCGTTGAAATTACTATGCAAGTTACTATGCAAGTCACTATACAAGTCACTATACAGATTTAAAATAATAGTGGTGGAGTCATTCACATAATTTAGTGGTGGGACAGGGGGGCGGCTGCCGACGTTCGTTTATAACAATTATAAAGTTATAAAGTTTAAAAAAGTTCAAAAGAGTTTAAAAAACACACACACACATAAAGTGGGTGGGAACTCTTGAGACACCTCTCAAATCTCTAGTGATATAGATAATGTACTCTACTAGCTCGAGAATAAAGTACTATAACAAATCTGATATTTGTAATAATTAAACCATTTATAACCTTTTAAAAAGTTTTGATGAAGCAGGGAACTACACTCGTCTTTCTATGCATAATTCAATATTGCAGATCAACTTAAATAGATGTTATGTAAATATAAAGATGAATACGAAGATGCATAAGCTATTGCTTTTGTTTTTATTTTTAGAAAAATAAAACTCTTTAGAAAAATGAGGAATATATAGCTTTTGTTTCAATGAATCTTTCAATTTGTTTTAATGGGCAATGTGACACTCAAATGAAATAATATTTATTATGTTTGGTCATCAAGAACTAAATGATCCAATATTCTAAAACGCAAAAATAATAAAAAACAAGAGCCACTAGAAGCTCCAACTTAAAATAATAAAACACTCCAAACGAAGACAATACTGAACAGAGAAAATTATATGTCCCAATCTTGTATTGTGACCATCAATCAGATAATCGATGGCTAGGATCTGACAGAACCAAATGATTCAATATTGTATAAGGTTTTATTTGAGAAATTTGAGAAGTAAGATGAGATGATAATTTTAAAATTTTTGTGAATATTGTGTTAAGATTTGTTTGTTAGTTAAAAAAATAATAATATGTAGGTTCCATGTAAGATATGTTTGAATGTAACGGTTAGACTTTTGTGATTATAGACTATTGTAAGTGCGTATACTACACGAAGTGGATCAACTCAGGCAGACGACCCATAGGTTATTTGCCTAATGGTAGGGTTACATCCAGTTTTCAACTAACAAGACTTAGTTAACTCCACTTTAAATTAAAGTTTCCGTGCACCATTTAAGGGTTAGAAAATGTAGATATTCCACTAAATTAGATATTAATTAAGGGTTAGTTGATTCGCAGTTGAGTTGAGATCTCAATTTATTTTAAATTTATTATTATATTTTTTTAATTTTTATATAAAATATAATAAATAATTCAATTTTTTTAAATTTCAATTCAATTTTCTTAAATTTTAAAATAATAATAATATTAAAAAATAATATTTTATGTAATATTTAAAACTCATTTTAAATTATGTTATCTCATCTTTTTAATCCAAACCACCCGTCTCATGAATTTGACAAAATGGATATGACAGAGTTAATGGGTTGTAACATATTATACCTGGAGGTTGTCAAACAACCTCCATAGGCATGAGATCAACAATCTTATCATTATCTAATTAAAGGGACTACAAAATGTAGATATTTTAATAATAAATCAATCACAAGTTTTAAATTAATAGGCATGCCTTTTACATTGGCCAGAGGTCTAAAAATTTGTGATCTATCTGCATCGCGCGTTTAATTAAAGACGGCAGATCACAAGCTATCATGATCAAGGATAATATTTTTTTATAATTGAATAATTTAGATATTTTGAAATATTCAAAAAGTTCACTATAAAAAAAGTAAATAATAATAATCAAATATTTACAACAAAAAATATTATTAACGATTAAAACAGATTATTAATAATTATAATAAATTATTTACGATTAATAAATAATAATAAATAAATAATTTTCTTATAATAAAAATAGATAATTATATGTAGCTCACGACATTGAATATTAATACTCATAAATAATATGAATTTAAGATTAAATATATATATATATATATATATATATTATATCTCAAATTATAGAAAATCGGCCTCAAGTAACAAATGATCTCCGTTAATTTCTGGAAGTTTATTCCAAAAATTGAATCTCTTTATAACCAACTTTGCCAAACGTCAATTGTACTAGAGCATGTGAACAGAATGTACCGCCACATGATTTTCTTATACTTAACGTATGAAAGAGGACAGAATTTTTTTTTTTTTTTTTTCTGTGAAGGAAAGAGGACAGAATATGATAATTAAGAACCTGGTCATCAGCTTCTACAAATTAACTTATTTATTAGGTGGAGGTTTTTAACTTTACTGTAGCAATTAGAATATTGTTAACAAATTAAGGAAAAAATGAGATAGATTTTTAAATACGAATAATGATATATACTATCCAGCTAGCAGCTACATTTCATTCTTCATATCACTGAACGAATGTGACATCAATTATCAGGTTTTATTTTCAAAATTTTTAAAAAAATAATGGATTATTATAATATGCCCAGGCCATTAACGTAATTAGAAAAATCGAATGATTGTAATGCCATCGATATGGATTTTTCACCGCTTAATGTTTGCTTGTCTCTCTCAATCTGTAGTAAATTATCTAATTTAGATAGAAAATTGATGAAGAGTGTCTCGGCCAGCTTATTTTCCTAATTTATTACTGTTTTTAATTTATTTCCAAGCAAATCTAGGCAAACTTCAAAATGTCTATATATCTACGTGGATATGTTTCCACAAAATGATGTGTTATTTCCTAAAAACAGAGAGTACAAATTACGATCTGTTGTTTAGGATAACTTTCTAGAAGCAGAAGAGAACAAATATCGATACAAAATTCCCATTCCTTCGATAAAAGGCAATAACTATAGGAATTATCTCGATATTTCTCTTATTTAAGATATTAAAATTCAGCCATTTAGAATTAGATAGAGAGAAACGAAACAAAGTCATGAGTATTATTCACGCTGTGATAGGGGAGAGTGCGTAGGTACGTAAAGCAATTGTCCACAACGGTTATAAATTAATGATAACAATAATAATAATGATAACAAAATCGCTTTTTATTGCACAAGTCATTCAAGAATTCTATGCACAAATTAACCGTATTCTCGACTCCTTTCTCTCTCTCTCTCTCTCTCTCTTTTTCTTTTTTTTTTTTAAATTAAAAAAAAATGCTCTGTTTTTATCTCTTCTGATCTGAATTAATTAATTCCAGACTCCACAACCTCCATAAATATCAGCCTCACTTGTTCTTCGTTTGAGTACAAGTCCAACACAAACCCAATACTTCAACCCACTTACAAACTCATGATGGCCAGCCGAGCAACTTGTTTTCTCATCCTCTACTTTATTACGTTATTTTTGGTACAATCTTGCATCTTTAACTTTGCCAGTCCTGCAATTCTCAATGTTAGCACTGTTATATATGCTCTTTTGGCCTTGAAAGATGGTATTTCTTATGATCCTCATCATGTTTTAACAAACAATTGGTCCACCTCTACTTCTGTTTGCAATTGGATCGGTGTCACTTGTGGTTCTAAACGTCTCCGAGTCAAAGCTTTAAACCTTTCCTACATGGGCATTGTTGGTATCATTCCTCCGCACATTGGGAACCTTTCATTCCTTGTAAACCTAAACATGAGAAACAACAGTTTTCATGGTTCATTGCCAAATGAGTTGTCACGTCTTTATCGTTTGGAATACTTAACCTTTGGATTCAATGAATTGAGCGGAGTCATTCCATCTTGGATTGGGTTGCTAACAAAACTTCAATTTTTGAGTCTATCTGGTAACAAATTCGTAGGTACCATTCCACCATCTCTATCCAACATAACTTCGTTGCAAAACCTTTCTCTTGGATATAACCAACTTTCAGGATCCATACCTTCCTCTATATTCAACATATTTGGCTGGCAAGAAATCAGTCTCAGAGAAAACAAACTTACGGGTCCGATGCCATCCATCTTGGTCAACATGTCTTCATTGCAAGACATTGATCTAAGCTTTAACATGTTGGTTGGTACACTACCAATGTACATCTTTGATCATCTTCCTAACTTACAATTTTTCTCTGTGACTAACGATCAACTTCACGGTCAACTTCCGCGCGTCCACTTTGTACAAGTGTGAGCAGTTACAAGTTCTAGGCCTTCCCATGAATAATTTCAGTGGATGGATATCTCCGAAAATAGGGAACTTAACCATGCTGACAGAGTTATATCTTCAAGACGACAACTTTGAAGGTATGATTAGTACTTTTGTTTCAGTCGATTTTATATAATATAATATATATATATATATATATATATATATATATGAATACGACCATTGTTTTAGTAAATATATTCTATGACAGTATCAGCTGATTAATTAATTATGCACAAATTCGTTGTCACCCAAGTGGAAACTCGAAGATTTTAGTGAGTCTAATATTAAAAAAAATGTAGAGGATGGGAATAAATCAATTAACAATGAAAAGATTATTTCATATAGTCTTTAATATTATTTAATTTGGTATGATTATTAGTTTCCAATGCTGAAAAACTGAAATATTAACTTATGGTACTACCTCAAAAACTAAAAGTTCTAATTATCATTCCACTAATTTGAGGTCATTACTTTTTGATGTGGAAATGCTAGCTAGCCAACATTTTTACCACCCTTTCATCACCCCAACGTTTTTTTTTTTAATCTCGTATTTTTTAATTTTTTCTTTCTTGTTCGTGAATTAAAATCAACTAAGATATAATATATCATATATAAATTAAGAAGATATATATCTTGATAGTATCAATTTGCTATAATAAAAACTAAGTTGATAGTTAAATCGTGGTTATAATATGAAAAATGAATAAAGCAGTGACTTTATAAGCTATAATGATATACTCCAAGATGCTTGCAATAACTTATAACAAAGGTATAAATCTAGTTAATCGTTTATGAGTACGTGCTATAATTTAAACGTAGTTGTGGAATTATTAACTATAGTTAGAAGTAATTAAGTATATTGATAACATTTCATAATATATATATATATGTAAATATATAAAACATTAACAGTCACTCTATGATGATAATTCTTTACAAGTATATATGCTACTGTTGAATATATGTACTCTGTAGAGGTGGCCATGACTTCAGGGCCAAGTTGTGGAGTTCAGCGAATTTTCCTTGTTAGGGCTTGGATTATTGGTGGGTTGGACAAGTCAAGTGGCTGGATGGAAATGGCTTTAGAAGGCTTGTCTAAGTAGGTTAGTGTGTTCAAATGATTAATTGTGCTGATTTGGAGGGAGGCGTGTGTGTGTCTATTTCTGTTGGAATGCGCATCAGAGCATTACAAGAGTAGGGCAATAACTCTCTTGGAGAGTGTTGCAATGTGTATTACTCGCCTCTTCAGCACAAGCATGATTCATATGGGAAAGAATTCAAGTATTATAGGTCATTAGAGTTGTTTGTGAAGTACACCAAGAAAATATAACGCTCACAAATGCTCTGAGTGGAGGGAACTTCTTGAGATTTTGCATCACGGTCACAGACCATTCACTACAACTAAGGACACCTACATGGTATTTGAGGTCTTGGTTTTCTTACTAGTAACTTGTGTATGCTAACTTATTGAACCACTACTTCTTTTCTTTTCTAGTTCTCTTTGTTCTAATAGAAGTGTAAATTCATATTTTGACAGGTTCAATACCAAGTGAAATTGGTAACCTTCAGAATCTAGAGTTGATTTTCATCGGACTTAATGGTTTTGTTGGTCCAATTCCATTCAAGATCTTCAATATCTCAACTATACAATCTATTTATATGTTGCTCAATAAATTTTCTGGCCATCTTCCATCAGATATGGGACTTTTCCTTCCAAACCTCAAAGAACTTGGTCTTGCAGGAAATAAACTGAGTGGAAGAATTCCCAGTTCCATCTCCAATGCTTCACAGCTCACTATCCTAGACTTGAATGATAACTTATTGTCGGGCATAATTCCAGAAGCACTCGGTAATTTAAGGCTCCTCCAATGGCTCAGCCTGGCAGTGAATAATTTGACCATCAGAAATCAAGAATTGAATCTTTTATCTTACTTGTCAAATTGCAAAGATCTTACATTTCTAGACTTTTCATTGATTTCCCTTCATGGCTTCCTTCCCAATGCCGTTGGTAACCTTTCTCTCTCTCTTCAAACACTTTACCTATCTTCTTGCCATATTAAGGGAAGCATTCCAGCAGAGATTGGGAATCTAAGTAATTTACTTATTTTGTCCCTAGATAATAACGAATTGGAAGGACCTATTCCAACTACATTAGGAAGATTGCGCAAGTTACAATCTTTGTCCCTTGAAGCTAATAAACTAGAGGGTCATATCTTGTCTGATCTTTGCCATCTGAAGAGCTTGTATCTTTTGTCTCTATCTAAAAACACGCTTTTTGGACATATTCCAACATGCATAAGCAATTTAACTTCCCTAAGATATCTCTACTTAGGTTTCAACCAATTAGCTTCCACAAATCCTTTGAGCTTGTGGAACCTTACAAATCTCTTGGAGGTTGACCTATCATCCAATTCGTTAAATGGAAATCTTTCATTAGAAATTGGAGATATGAAGGTCCTGAGGATATTGAATCTATCGAGAAATCAACTATCAGGGAATATCCCAATAACAATTAGTGGCCTCATAGATCTAACTAGTCTCTCTTTAGCAGTTAATCAACTAGAAGGTTCAATTCCAGAGTCTTTTGGTACACTCTTAAGCTTGGAGAGCTTAGATCTTTCCCACAATAATTTGTCTGGAAGAATTCCTAAGTCTTTAGAAGCACTTTTATACCTCAAGTATCTAAATGTCTCTTTCAATAATCTACGAGGGAAAATTCAACAGTAGGACCATTTGTACACTTTTGGTCTGCTTCATATATCTCAAATGATGCGCTTTGTGGTGCACCCCGATTACAAGTTCCCCCATGCGAAGAAGATTCTCTACACACAAAAAAAGGCTAAAGTATCGCACTTACTAAAGTATTTGTTACCAGCAATTGGGTTAGCGATGCTAGTAGTGATCGCTTCATTAGCCTATAATAGATGCAAAACAAAGAACCTGAATTTCAACCACAAACAGATTCATACAATTTACCTACTTGGAGAAGAATTTCTCACCAAGAACTTGTCCTAGCAACAGAAAGGTTCAACTCAAGCAACCTACTTGGTGAAGGGAGTTTTGGATCAGTATACAAGGGAACTCTTTCAGATGGGATGAGTATTAGAGTAAAAGTTTGCAAGTAGAAGGGGCATTTAAGTTTTTTGATGCAGAGTGCGAGATACTACGGAATGCTCGTCATCGCAATTTGGTTAAAATCATTAGCGTTTGTAGCAACATCGACTTCAAGGCCCTTGTATTGGAATACATGCCAAATGAGAACTTAGAGAAGTGATTATACTCTAATGATCGTTGTTTGAATTTCTTACAGAGGCTGAATATAATGATTGATGTCGCATCAGCATTAGAATACCTTCATTATGGTTATTCTGCAGCTATTGTTCACTGTGACTTAAAGCGAAGCAACGTCTTGTTAGATGTGGATATGGTTGCACATGTTGCTGATTTTGGCATTGCCAAACTTTTAGGTGATGAGAATTCTATGATTCAAACCATGACTCTTGCTACTTTGGGGTATATGGCACCAGGTATTTGTTTTTTAATTTACCACTTAAACTTTCGTAATCATTATTTTACTCATATAGAATTTATCAATTTTGCTTCAATCCTTTTGTTTTTTGGTTTTTTTTTTGTTCGCTACAATCAAATATTGAAGTAAGTTCTAACAATAAATTGTAATGTTATGCACAGAGTATGGATTAGGAGGAGTTGTTTCTACAAAAGGGGATGTGTATAGTTATGGCATTCTACTCATTGAGACTTTTACAAGAAAAAAACCTACAGATGACATATTTGCAGAAGAAATGAACATGAAGCGTTGGGTAAATGAAGCATTGCCCATTTCAACGATTGATATTGTTGATGCCAGTTTGTTGGGAAACGAAAGATATAATGTTTCCTTGGAGGAGTGCACATCTTCAATTATGAGATTGGCTTTAGATTGTTGTGCAGAGTTGCCCGAACAAAGAACTAACATGGAAATGGTTTTAACCATGCTAAAGAAGATCAGAACAAAGTTTTTAAGAAATGTTGAAGGACATTGACATTATGAAAATGACTTTCTACTTCAGCTATGCAAATTGATTGGCAAGCTTTGAAGGTGCTTCTTTTAACTTTAATTCTTAACGGTGATATCTTAATGTTTAGCTTTTGAATAAATAGTAATGCTTAGTAACTGACTAATTATGTTGTTTGTTTGAACCTGCAAACTTTACAAACATTGTTGTACATGTAAGGGGTTAGATAAGGTTGTCGATCCAAAAGCTTGGAATTTAGGCAGTGCAATTTTCTTTCACTTTAGACTTGAGTCATTAATTTAATTAGTAATTAATGACTCAGCTTTGAAATGTCCAAACTCATGTAAGGAGGGAATGAAAATAATGGTAGAAAGTTTGTGGAAGTTCTTTTTTATTTAATGTTCTCCTAGATACTTTTCAGTAATCGAATAGAGCTTAAGAGTCAATACTAGCTCTTGGGAAGCTTTTTATGAAGCCTATGCGCTTTGGTTGGTCGGTGAGATTTTACTTGAATTAGAACTTTTTGATTCACGAGACTTGCACTAATCAAAATCTCTTTCCTAAATGAGACTAGATACAATATTATTCCCTTAGTTCTATTATTTATGTCTTCTGAAAGCGAAAAATGACAAGTATGGTCATGATTTTGTGCTATTTTTCAGTCTCCTAGGTAGTTTTCCTGAATGGTTTCACTCGATTAAACAGTCATTGGTTTCTTGGATTTTATACTTAATTATGTTCTCGTGCTACAACCTATTGCAAAATTTGATTCATGCATAGTTAATTAATGCTACTGTCTCTTGCAAAAATGGCCAGCTTAATCCAGGACTAGACGGACAAATTCACCCTCGTGGAAAGAAAGCTTCATATGCTTAGAGTAGTTGTAATTTTTTTAAATCTTTTCTTAATGATTGAGAATGTTTAAAAAATATTTAGAAGAAAATAATAAAAAAATACATATAATTACAGTAGTAAACTAGAAGCAACGAGGTTGTAAGTGTATCACTGCCCTTAAAAATAATCTCTATCAAGTAACTACATTCCATTTAAAAAAATGTTTTAAAATAATTGTAAAAGATAGTATTGTAAAAGACACTTACATGAGCCTTGTGTTTGTTTATATGTTTTTATTATGGGAAATGCTTTTTGTCCCCGTTTGGATCCCGATTTCTTTTTTTTTTTTAAATAAAAATTAATCATTTTTAAGTAAGTATATTTTTTTTTAAAAATTATAAAAAAAAATTACAACATTATTTAAAAACACTTACAATATTGAGATTGCGAAGATGGGACAACTTGTACTACTAAAGTTCCTGGTTTTGGTTTGCTTTTTGCGCTTGGAGACTTTCTTCCCTCAGGAAGGTATTGCTTAGTACATCAAAAGTTATTTGTTCTCTTCTCCCATTACGCATAAATTAGAAATATCAATCAATCTTTCTTTCTGTCGTTGACTATGGTGTCTAGCCTCTACTAGTCTGTTGTGTTTGACTAGCATTAACATGGTTGAGGCTCCTCCTTTTCTTTCCATTTTATCTTAGCAAATGGCGTGCTCATTGCAGGTCCGCTACTTGCTTCTCAATAGTTAATTTTTGGTGTTACAACTTTGAGTTGTAGCTTGGGATCAAGGAGTCTCAATGGCATCTGTGATGGTGAGAATCTGACAAAACCCTGGTTTATGTTTGGAATTGAGACGATGTCATGTCACCATTGTGTCAAGTAATTGGTTTGGTGTTTTCCATCCGATATTTAGCAATTGTATTGTGGGATGCCATTTACTGAAGCCAGCTACAATTATTTATTTTTTTGTTGTTGTCTCTTAAGACTTTGTTATTTATCCATTTTATTTCACTTACATGTTCGTGAAATTTTGCTTGTCTGGTCTCTTGAGACATTTATTTCACTTTTGTTTCTTCTCTTTTAATTCTTGTGTAATTTTGATGATCTTGAGGATTTTGAACAAACAAGACTTTGGTTAAAGGTGATTAATTAAATATTGAATACTTTCAAATTTAGACTCTTGTATTTTGTAATATATTGTTGTGTTGGTTTTTTTTTTTAATGTTTGTATGATTCTGTTTTTCTATTAGAACCTAAAGTTTTATGTTTGTTTTGGTTGGACCCATATTATTCTCTCAGATTTGTTCATCCAAGAATCATAAACAAGATATTTAACATCTCAAAAGACAATTACTTGTTGCCACGGAGAAAGAAATAAATTGGAGGTTAATTAGTAGAAATCAGAACTTTGATGTTTTCTTTTTGGTGTTATTATACAATTTTCAAATGCATTTTTTGGCTCTAAAAATGCTTACATATTTTATGTTCGTGGGGAACTCGAGGGATTGCAGCGGTTCACTGGAGAGAGGGGGGACAACGAGTGAACTTCGTGGAGAAGATAGAGACGGGAGCTTCATTTTTTTAGGGATTTCAAGGGATTGAATTAGGAGAAAATAGAGCTTCGTTTCCGCAAGGATTAGGGATTGGATGATGGAGAAAAACAAAATTGAAGCATATGGCAAGTGGGGACAGATTTGAACGATGTCGTTCTAGTAACTGGTCCACATAGGATGCAAAGTTGCGAAGGGGTCATGCCCGCAATTTTGTATACATTTTTCCAGTAATAAAATACTCCAAACGAACACGGTACTGAACAGAGAAAATTATATGTCCAAATTTTGTATTGTGACCATCAATCACATAATCGACGGCAAGGATATGACAAAACCAAATGATTTAGTATTGTATAAGGTCTCATTTGAGTAAAGTAAGATGGGATAATAATTTTAAAAATTTTTGTGAATGTTGTGTTGAGATTTGTTTGTTAGTTTAAAAAAAATAATAATATGTGGGTCAGTGGGTCCCATGTAAGATATGTTTGAATGTAAAGGTCAGACTTTTGTGGCTATAGACTATTGTAAGTGCGTATACTACACGAAGTGGATCAACTCAAGCAGACGACCCATTGGTTATTTGCCCAATAGTAGGGTCACATCCAGTTTTCCACTCAGTTAACTCCGCTTTAAATCAAAGCTTTCGTGCACCATTTAGGAGTTAGAAAATGTGGATATTCCACTAAATTAGATCATGAGCATGCCTTTTGCAATGACCAGAAGTCTAAAAATCAATGGAATTATTAATTAAATGGTGGTTTGGATTTGTAGATGAGTTATTTTAATTTATTTCAAATTTATTATTATATTTTTTAAAATTTTGATGTATAATATGATAAATAATTCAATTTTTTTAAATTTAAATTCAATTTTTTTAAAATTTAAAATAATATTAATATTAAAAAATAAAATCTTATTTAATATTTAAAATTTATCTCAATTTATTTTATTTCATCAATTCAAATCACTCCGCCCCATAACTTTGACAAAATGGATACGACAGAGTTAATGCGTTGTATATTATTCCTGGTAGCTGTCGAACAATCTTATCATTATCTAATTAAAGGGACTAGAAAATGTAGATATTTTAATAATAAATCAACCACAAGTTTTAAATTAAGAAAAATAATTTATTTATAATTTATTTATTATCCATTTATATCTATTTTGTATTAGAATTTTTTTTTTAATTTTTAATTTTATTTAATAATTAAAAAAATAATTATTAGTAAGATTATATATTTTTTAAATAATGATTAAAGATGTTAAAATAATACTTTAAAAAAATTGATTAAAAAATAAAAAAATTTAATTATAAAAAAAATAAAAAATTTAATTATAAAATTAAAATTAAAAAAATTAATAATAATAAATGACCCTTAAATTAAAAGACATGCCTTTTTACATTCGGCAGAGGACTAAAAATTCGTGATCTATCCGCATCACGTGTTTAATTAAAGACGGCAAATCACAAGCTATTATGATCATGGACAATATATTTTTATAATTTAGATATTTTGAAATATTTAAAAAAATTTATTACAAAAAAAATAGTAGATAATAATGATTAAATATTTATGATGGAAAAGATTTTTAATGACTAAAACAGATTATTAATAATTATAATAAATTATTTACGATTAATAAATAATAATAAATAAATAATTTTTTTATAATGAAAATAGATAATTATATGTAGTTCACGACATTGAATATTAATACTCATAAATAATATTGAATTTAAGATTAAACATAGTGTGGTCCATATATAAATATTATATCTGTCTCAATTCAAATTATAGAAAATCGGCCTCAAGTAACAAATGATCTCCTGTTATGAAACTTAAAGAAATGAACTACTATTGCAAAAGAGAAATAAGAAATTCTCTCTGAAACTCTTTAGAACTGAAGCTTTCTTTCTCTTTCTATTTTTTTCTTATGAATTTCATTACAATTGAAGCCCATATTTATAGGCGTTGAAGTTACTATGCAAGTCACTATGCAAGTCACTATGCAGATTTAAAATAATAGTGGTGGGGTCATTCACATAATTTAGTGGTGGGACAGGGGGGCGGTTGCCGACGTTCGTTTATAACACTCCCCCTTGAATGACCACCCATAAAGAATTTGTCTCGTTAAAACCTTGCCAAGTAAAAACTCAGTAGGAAGAAAAACCAATGGCGAAGGAAAAAGAGTACAGTCTTCTTATGTATCCACAAGTGCTTTAAGATTGCCTCATTAAAACCTTGCAGAGGAAAACCCAGTGGGACAAAACCTCAACGAAGGAAAAAGAGTACAATCAGCACATTTACTCCCCCTGAAAAGTGCATGACAAAGGATCTTTGAGTCTTCGCATTCCAATGTTATGCACAATCTTCTTGAATGTGGAAGTTGGTAACGCCTTTGTGAATAAATCTGCCAGATTATCACTAGATCGTATCTGCTTGACATCAATTTCACCTTTTTCTTGAAGTTCATGAGTATAAAAGAATTTCGGTGAAATATGTTTGGTTCTGTCACCTTTGATATATCCTCATCTGATTTGAGTGATACAAGCAGTATTATCTTCATATAAGATTGTTGGGCTATTATTGATCATGGGAAGTCCACACTTTTCCTGGATATGTTGAATAACTGATCTCAACCAAATACACTCTCGACTTGCTTCATGAATAGCAATGATCTCTGAGTGATTTGAAAATGTAGCAGATAGTGTCTGCTTAACAGATCTCCATGATATGGCAGTATCTCCATAAGTAAATAAATATCCAGTTTGAGATCTACCTCTGTGTGGGTCTGAAAGATAACCTGCATCTGCATACCCAATCAATTCTGGACTTGAACCACGTTGATAAAATAATCTCATATCAACCGTACCATGAAGGTAACGAAGGACATGTTTAATGCCATTCCAATGCCTTCAAGTTGGTGCAGAACTATATCTTGCAAGCAGATTAACTGAGAATGTAATATCTGGTCGAGTGCAATTTGCAAGATACATCAAAGCTCCAATTGCACTGAGATATGGTACTTCAGGACCAACAATTTCTTCATCGTCATCACAAGGACGAAATGGATCTTTCTTCACATCAAGTGTTCGAACAATCATTGGAGTACTCAGAGGATGAGATTTGTCCATATAAAAATGTTTTAGGACTTTCTCAGTATACATGGACTGATGAATAAAAATTCCATTTGGCAAGTGCTCAAGCTGCAGGTCGAGACAAAGTTTTGTTTTGCCAAGATCTTTCATTTCAAATTCATTTTTTAAATATATAGCGGTTTTTGAGATCTCTTCAGGAGTTCCCACAATATTTAAATCATCAACATAAACCGCAATAATGACAAATCCAGATTCTGATTTCTTAATAAAAACACATGGGCATATAAGATTATTCTCAAATCCTTCTTTCAATAGATATTCGCTTAAGTGATTATACCACATGCGTCCGGATTGCTTCAACCCATATAAAGATCTTTGTAGTCTGATTGAGTACATATTTCTAAATGTACTTGTAGATGCTTCAGGCATCTTATATCCTTCAGGGATTTTCATATATATGTCATGGTCTAAGAATCCAAATAAATATACAGTGACCACATCCATCAACCGCATTTCTAATCCTTTTGTAACAACCAGACTAATCAAAAATCTAAATGTGATTGCATCCATAACGGGAGAGTATATTTCTTCATAATCAATCTCGGGTTTCTGCAGGAAACCTTGTGCAACAAGCCGTGCTTTGTATCGCACAATTTCATTTTTCTCATTACGTTTTCGTACAAATACCCACTTATATCCAACAGGCATTACATCCTTTGGTGTTTGGACAACAGGTCCAAATACTTCTCGTTTTGCTAGCGAATTTAATTCAGCTTCAATAGCTGTTTTCCATTTTGGCCAATCATTTCTACGTCGACATTCTTCGACGCTTTTTGACTCACTTTCTTCATTACTTCTGGTAATGTCAAGGGCCATTTTATATGAAAATATGTTGTCGACAACAGTTTTATTTCTATCCAGAATTTCTCCAGTTTTCATGAAATGTATTGAGATCTCATTATTTTCAGGTACCTGTTCCTCTTCAGGGGAAAACATTTCATGACACACCTCTTCAGGAGGTCCATTTTTAGGAGATTTATACTCTTCAAGAGTTTCCTCTTCAGGAGGTTCTGGAATAGAAGATTTAAGCTCTTTGGGAGCACCAATTATATTTGTGGCCTGTATTGTGGGTATGTGTTCTTCAGGAACACCAAATTCATTTTGTATTCTTTTCCTTCTGGGAATTTTATCTTTTACACCAATAGGTCTTCCACGCTTCAGGCGTATTTTAGATTCACCTATTGCTGCTTTGACAATTTGTCCTTCAGGAACTTCAATCCTTGCTGGAGTATTAACAGCAGGAATATAAGATTTTACTACACCTTTAGTGTCAGTAAATATATCTGGTAACTGATTTGCAACATTTTGCAAATGAATAATCCTTTGAACTTCCCGTTTACATTCATTTGTAGGAGAATCAAAATGAGACAGGGTCTTATTATCCCAAGTAATATCTTGTCGTGTTTCAGGCACCGACTTTTCTTTACCCATTAACGGAAAATTTGATTCGTCAAAATGACAATTCTCAAAACGTGCTTTAAACATATCCCCTGTAAGGGGTTCAAGGTATCTAATAATGGATGGAGAATCAAAACCAATATATATCCCAAATCTACGTTGAGGGCCCATTTTTGTATGTTGTGGGGGTGCAATTGGAACATATACAGCACATCCAAAAGTACGAAGATGAGAAATATTTGGTTGTTGACCAAATGCAAGCTGTAATGGAGAATATTTATGATATGCAGATGGTCTAATGCGAATTAGAGATGCTGCATGAAGTATAGCATGTCCCCAAACAGAAATAGGTAGTCTTGATTTCATAAGTAAAGGTCTAGCGATTAGTTGAAGCCTTTTGATCAAAAACTCAGCTAAACCGTTTTGTGTGTGTGTATGGGCAACAGGATGTTCAACATCTATTCCTATTGACATGCAATAATCATCAAAAACTTGAGATGAAAATTCACCTGCATTATCCAATCGAATGGTCTTAATCGGATACTCAAGAAATTGTGCTCGAAGTTTAATTATCTGAGCAAGAAGTCTAACAAATGCAACATTTCTAGTGGAAAGAAGACAAACATGTGACCATCGACGAGATGCATCAATTAGAACCATAAAATATCTAAATGGTCCACTTGATGGATGAATAGGCCCACATATATCTCCGTGAATCCTTTGTAAAAAGGATGGAGATTCAACAATGACTTTTGAGGGAGATGGTCTGATAATTAACTTACCTTGAGAACATGCAGAGCACGGAGATTCATTGGGTAGAAATATCTTTTGATTCTTTAAGGGATGCCCATGCGAATTTTCAATAATTCGTCTCATCATTATAGAACCCGGATGTCCAAGGCGATCATGCCAAGTCATAAATACTTTAGGGTCAATGCACTTCTGGTGCATTACCACATATGATTCAATTGTTCTCATTTTTGTATAATACAATCCAGAACATAGAACAGTTAGTTTTTTTAATACCAGCTTCTGGCCCGATACTGTTTTAGTAATAAGAAGATGCTCTTTACTGCCTTCATTGGTCGTTTCAATATGGTAATCATTACGACGTATATCTTTGAAACTCAATAAATTTCTTCTGGATTGTGAAGAGAATAGAGCATCATCAATACAAAATTTGGTGCCATTAGGCAACACAATATAAGTTCTTCCGGAACTCTCAATTAAATCCGATGAACCTGATATGGTATGGACATAGGCTTTACTTAGTGTTAGATTTTGAAAATATTTCTTTTCTTTGAGAACTGTGTGAGTTGTAGCACTGTCAGCCAGACATATATCTTTATCATTCAACTCAGAGATAAAAAGCTCATCAATGTGATCCATGATTCTACAAAATATACAAAACTTTTATTACTGATAGAAAAAAAATACATTAATTGAGTGGAACACTTCCATCTCCAATTAAGTGTTCAATACTACCATCAGGATTATTAAAGAAATCAGATACATCAAGATGAGTAACGTCTACATCTACTGAATCTAATAAATCATCTAATGGTTCTACTAAATTTGTTTCATGCACTTTATTCTTTCCTTTAATAGAAGCTTGATATAAATCAGCTAAGTGCTTGGCCGTACGACAGGTACGTGACCAATGTCCAGTCATTCCACATCTATGGCACACCTCTTCACTTTTCTTTGAAGAATTATTCTGAAGATTTTTACCCATCTCTGAATTGTACCACTTCTGGTGATATGGTATATTATAATCCCTTTTAATGTTGTCACTCCTGGGACCAACATTTCTATAATTTCTCCTACCACGTCCACGCCTTCGATTTCTTCTAAAGGATGCACCATTCACTTCTGGGAATGATGCAAACCTATTACCATTCACTTCAGGGAATGATATTGAGCCAGTAGTGCGTGACTGGTGGATTTCTAATAAGAGCTCATTATTCTGCTCAGCTACTAGAAGACATGATATAAGTTCAGAATATTTCTTGAACTTTCTCTCTCGATACTGCTGCTGCAGGAGCACATTCGAGGCATGAAATGTAGTAAAAGTCTTCTCTAGCATATCTTCATTAGTGATTTTCTCACCGCATAATTTTAATACTGAGCTTATTTTAAAAAGTGCGGAATTATACTCACTAACACTTTTAAAATCTTGCAACCTCAAGTGCATCCATTGAGAACGAGCTCTTGGGAGGATGACAGTCTTCTGGTGTTCATACCTCTCCCTTAAATTGTTCCACAAAATATAGGGATCTTTTACAGTGAAATATTCAGTTTTCAATTCTTCATGAAGATGGTGGCGAAGGAAAATCATTGCTTTAGCACGTTCCTGCAGGGATGCTTGATTTTCTTCTTTAATAGTTTCTCCCAGGTTCATTACATCAAGATGTATTTCAGCATCAAGTATCCAGGATAAATAATTTTTCTCAGATATATCAAGAGCAACAAATTCCAATTTTGTAAGATTTGCCATTTTCTACACATATAAATAATAAATATGTGTATCTCAGAAAATATATTTATAAATTTACACAGATAATCATCAATAAAATATATCAAAGATTTCAAATAATATATTGAAAAACTTACAGAGGAATAAGGCCACTAGTTTCAGAATTGGCAGAACCGTCGTGCTGATAACGTGTTATGAAACTTAAAGAAATGAACTACTATTGCAAAAGAGAAATAAGAAATTCTCTCTGAAACTCTTTAGAACTGAAACTTTCTTTCTTTTTCTATTTTTTTCTTATGAATTTCATTACAACTGAAACCCATATTTATAAGCGTTGAAATTACTATGCAAATTACTATGCAAGTTACTATACAAGTCACTATGCAGATTTAAAATAATAGTAGTGGAGTCATTCACATAATTTAGTGGTGGGACAGGGGGCGGCTGCCGACGTTCGTTTATAACATCTCCGTTAATTTCTGGAAGTTTATTCCGAAAATTGAATTTCTTTATAACCAACTTTGCCAAACGTCAATTGTACTAGCTAGAGCATGTGAACAGAATCTACCGCCACATGATTTTCTTCTACTTGACGTTTGAAAGAGGAAAGAATATGATAATTAAGAACCTGGTCATGATCGATCAGCTTGTAAAGAATTTATTTTTCAGATGGAGTTCTTTTCACATTACTGTAGCAATAAGAATATTGTTAACAAATTAAGGAAAAATTGAGATAGATTTTTTAATACGAATAATGATATATAGAACAAACATATCGTACAAATTACGATCTGTTGTTTATGATAACTTTCTAGAAGCAGACGAGAACAAATATCGATACATCCCTTCGATAAAAGGCAATAACTATAGGAATTATCTCGATATTTCTCTTATTTAAGATACTAAAATTCAGCCATTTAGAATTTGATAGAGAGAAACGAAACAAAGTCATGAGTATTATTCACGCTGTGATAGGGGAGAGTGCGTGGGTACGTAATTCAATTGTCCAGAACGGTTATAAATTTAACAATAATAATAAAATCGCTTTTTATTGCACAAGTCATTCAAGAATTCAATGCACAAATTAACCGTATTCTCGACTCCTCTCTCTCTCTCTCTCTCTCTCTCTCTTTTAATTTTAGAAAAAAAATACTCTGTTTTTATTTCTTCTGATCTGAATTAATTAATTCCAGAGTCCCAGACTCCACAACCTCTATAAATATCAGCCTCACTTGTTCTTCGTTTGAGTACCTCAACCCACTTACAAG
This sequence comes from Platycarya longipes, assembly GCA_036559045.1. NCBI lineage: Eukaryota > Viridiplantae > Streptophyta > Magnoliopsida > Fagales > Juglandaceae > Platycarya > Platycarya longipes. The sequence goes on from CM071798.1 coordinate 20,482,433, forward strand.
CTCATGATGACCAGCGGAGCAACTCGTTTTCTCATCCTCTACTTTATTATGTTATTTTTGGTACAATCTTGCATGTTTAACTTTGCGAATCCTGCAATTCTCAACGTTACCACTGATCAATCTGCTCTTTTGGCCTTGAAAGATCGTATTTCTTATGATCCTCATCATGTTTTAACAAACAATTGGTCCACCTCTGCTTCTGTTTGCAATTGGGTCGGTGTCACTTGTGGTTCCAAACATCTCCGAGTCAAAGCTTTAAACCTTTCCTACATGGGCCTTGTTGGTACCATTCCTCCGCACATTGGGAACCTCTCGTTCCTTGTTTACATAAACATGAAAAACAACAGTTTTCATGGTTCATTACCAAATGAGTTGTCACGTCTTTATCGCTTGGAATACTCTACTTTTAGATACAACGAATTGAGCGGAGAAGTTCCATCTTGGATTGGGTTCCTGACAAAACTTCAATTTTTGAGTCTATCTGGTAACAAATTCATAGGTACCATTCCACCATCTCTATCTAACATAACTTCGTTGCAAGAAATTAGTCTCAGAGAAAACAAACTTACGGGTCGGATGCCATCCATCTTGGTCAACATGTCTTCATTGCAATACATTGATCTAAGTTTTAACATGTTGGTTGGTACAATACCAATGTACATGTTTGATCATCTTCTTAACTTACAAATTCTCTCTTTGGAAAGCAATCGACTTCATGGTCAACTTCCATCCACTCTGTACAAGTGTGAGCAGTTACAATATCTAACCCTTTCCAGCAATAATTTTAGTGGAAGGATATCTCCAAAAATAGGGAACTTAACCATGCTTACAGGTTTATATCTTGACGAAAACAACTTTGAAGGTACGATTAGTACTTTTATTTTAGTCAATTATACACATACATTTATATATATGGATATGAGGGCATGCATTGTTCTAATAAATATGTTCTATGATAGTATCTGATTAATTAGGCACAAATTTGTTGTCAACGGCAAGTGGAAACTCAAATAATTTAGTTTTTGTTAGTCAAAGACTAAACCATTCACACTGATACATAAAAACTAAAGTATAATGTTCTCTACTAACGGAATTTTCTAGGTATTCATTTGACACTCGATTAAAAACAAAACAAAACAAAAAAAAAAGAGTTTCAATTATCATTCCTCTAGTTTGAGGTTAGTACTCTTGGTATAAGACTTAAATTGATGATATTTCACTTCTTCCTTTAATAATATCTTCCATCTCTTTTGAGTGTCATAGTTGCACAAAAGTTATGAAGCATTACCTTTTTGTTTTAGAAAATGCTAGTTAGCAAGCAACTTTTTACCCCACCACATTTTTTCATTATTTTTCAATTTTCAATTTTCAATTTTCAATTTTCGAGTTTCGAGTTTCGAGTTTCTTGTTAATGAAAATAAGTTTATCTAATTTCTTGTCATTTATAATTCACCACAAAAAATTTTGTCTCTTTCCACGAATTTTTTCCCATAGCACACCATGGTAGAAAATAAAAGATTGATCATGCAAAGGATGTCAGTAAAAAATGAATCAGGCGGTTGCAGTGAAATCACTTCCAATGATCAAAAATTCGCTAATAAAAGTGGCCTTTTTGCGAAAACTCTTTGTAGATGTTTCAGAAAAGGGCCCTAAATCCTAACTTTATTAGATGTTGCAACGAGAATGAATCACGACAAATACTTCGATTTGATTCAACCCCAAATGTAGGGTTAACATTTAATTTCCCATCTCTTCACTCTCTTCTCTTCTTTCTTTCCTCCCCCTCCCACTACGACATCCTCTCCCTCCCTTCTCTTGCACCAATCACAAACAACGACTGCCTCACTCTTAGAACCCCCCCTCTCTAGATTTCTATCTTTCCCTCGCGATCTCCTAGGCACAGAATGCCTCCTGCAAACGACTGCTTCATTCTTGACGTCGTTGCTGCAAATTCGACAGCCATACTATTTTAACTTGGTTTACAATCAACCGTTGCAATTATGTCATTTCATTAAAATTGGATTTTAATTTTACAATAATACCAACCATTTTATATATAATTGTAAGATTGTTATAAAAGAGTTGCTATAAGATCATTATCCCTTGACAATTAATGGGGATAGTTCACCTTAACTATCCAAAACCGACGAAAAAAGATCAAGAGAATATATTAGAATCGACTAATAAATATAATACAATATTCTAGCTTAAGATAATTAGTTATTCTCTTTAGTCACTTACCAAAATATAAATTTATTTCTAAGTTTTAAACTTTTTACAGGTGCCATCCCATCCACCTTGTTCAAGTGCAAAGACCTACAACTGTTATATTTGACTACAAATAAATTCACTGGAAGAATACTCCCAAGCATAGGAAACTTAACCATGCTTACTAGCCTATATCTTGCTCAGAATAACTTTGAAGGTACGTATAAGGACTCTTATTTTAGTTAAGTATATATGTGGATATATTACTGCTATGGATTTTGTATACATGTTCTCTCACCCACTCAGACTAAATACCTTTCAATTGAAAATATATACAAAAGGATCGGAAGTACCTTCAGAAATATACATGGAACTAATTAATAAGGCTAATAGTGTTTGAATTTACCCACAACTTCGAAGCTGGGATGTTTAGGGCACGTTTGAACATATATTAGGAGTATTAGAGAAATTTGAGAATTAAAGCAAAATGGCTTGAGTGAAATAAAGCATTGGGATTTGGAAAATAATTGTTATTTTAAAGTTGGCAAAAATTGTATTGATTTCATTTGTATTTGTTTTGAGGTTTAGAAAAGTATTGATCTTTATAAAGTATTCCACCATCTCTATCCAACATAACTTCGTTGCAACAATGTAATCTTGCATCTAACCAACTTTTAGGATCCATACCGTCCACTTTGTACAAGTTTAAGCAGTACTTACGAGTTCTATCCTTTTTCATGAATAATTTCAATGGAAGGAACTTAACGATGCTTACAGAGTTATATCTTAACGAATACAACTTTGAAGGTTTCATTAGTTTTGTTTCAGTCAATTTATATATATATATATATATGAATATGACCATTATTTTAGTAAATATGTTCTATGATAGTATATGATTATAGGCACAGATTCGTTGTCAACCTGCAAGTCAAAACTCGAAGATTTTAGTGAGTCTAATATTCCAAAAACTAAACTAGCGAGCAGTTTTCTGGATAAGATTAATTGGCATTTTGGCATTTTGGGAGTTTGGTCGGGAGGCGCATGTATGTCCATGGCCTTCGGAGCATACATCGCCCAAGACAAAACAAGCCTAGCTTGAAAACCTACAATACAAAAAAAAAAAAAAAAAAGAAATAGAGAGAATGAGGGAGATGAGGGGGGAGGAAAACTGCAGCTAGCCACCAAAAACAAAGAGAAAGCCTAGTTGCTGGCCATCATCCATCACCGAAACCTAGTTGATCCCCCCACCCCAAACAAAAATGGAAAAAACAATGAAAATATAATAAAATAAAGAGGGTGCAAGGGATGAGAGAAAAGGGGGAAAGGAAGGGGCAAGGAGGGGGAGCCGAAGCTCCCACCTACCCCCATGATACTATCTTAAAAATTGTCTTCTTAGGATATTTTGAGAGCTCATTTTTTAGAGAAAGGGAAGGGGCCAATCATCACCGTCATTTATTATGCTAATTATTATTGGTGGATTGGACAAGTCAACTGGCTGGAAAAGGTCTTTTATATGGCTTGTCTAAGTAGGTTAGTGTGTTAAAATGTTTAATTGTCTTTAGCACGGGTATGACTTATATGGGAACTTGTTGAGATTTTGCATCGTAGTCACTATCATTCGCTACAACTAATAATACCTCCATGCCACATAACAAAATGGTAAGCAATAACTAAATCAGTAACTATTTGAGGTCTTGTTTTTCTCACTGCTAATTTGTGTAAGCTAAATTATGATCTTTTCTTCTTTTTGTTCTAATAGAAGTACGTATAAATTCATATTTTGACAGGCTCAATACCAAGTGAAGTTGGTAACCTCCAGAATCTAGAGTCTTTTAACATTGCACTTAATGGTTTTGTTGGTCCAATTCCATTCAAGATCTTCAATATCTCAACAATACAAAATATTTATATGACATCCAATGAATTTTCAAGTCTTCTTCCATCAGATATGGGCCTCTACCTTCCTAAGCTCAAAGAACTTGGCCTTTCTGGAAATGAACTGAGCGGAAGAATTCCGAACTCCATCTCCAATGCTTCACAACTCACTCATCTAGACTTGAGTAATAACTTATTGTCGAGCATAATTCCAGAAGCACTCGGTAATTTAAGACTCCTCCAGCGGCTCAACCTAGAATTAAATAATTTGATCATGGGAAGTCATGAATTGAATCTTTTCTCTTACTTGTCAAATTGCAAAGATCTTGGATTCGTAAGTTTTTCATTCAATCCCCTCGATGGCTTCCTTCCCAATTCCATTGGTAACCTTTCTTTCTCTCTTCAAGGACTTTACCTATTTTCTTGCAATATTAAGGGAAGCATTCCAGCAGAGATTGGTAATCTAAGTAGTCTGATTATTGTGTCCCTAGGCATGAACAAATTGGAAGGACCTATTCCAACTACATTAGGAAGATTGCACATGCTACAACTTTTGCGCCTTGAAGCTAATAAACTAGACGGTCATATTCCGTCTGATCTTTGTCATCTAAAGATATTGTATATTTTGTCTCTAAGTAGCAATAAGCTTTTTGGACATATTCCAACATGCATAAGCAATCTAACTTCCCTAAGACAGCTCTACTTAAGTTTCAACCAATTAACTTCCACAATTCCTTTGAGCTTGTGGAGCCTTACAGATCTCCTGGAGGTTGACCTGTCATCCAATTCATTAACTGGGAATCTTTCATTAAAGATTGGAGATATGAAGGTCCTGAGGCAATTGAATCTATCAAGAAATCAACTATCAGGAAACATCCCAATAACAATTGGTGGCCTCATAGATCTAACTAATCTATCTTTAGCAGTGAATCAATTAGAAGGTTCAATTCCAGATTCTTTTGGTGCACTATTAAGCTTGGAGATCTTAGATCTTTGCTACAACAATTTATCTGGAAGGATTCCCCAGTCCTTAGAAGCACTTTCACACCTCAAGTATTTAAATGTCTCTTTCAATAATCTACAAGGAAAAATCCCAACAGGAGGACCATTTGTACACTTCTGGTCTGCTTCATTTATTTCAAATGATGCGCTTTGTGGTGCACCCCGTTTACAAGTTCCCCCATGTGAAGAAGATTCTCCTCACAAAAAAAAGGTTAAACTATCGCATCTAATGAAGTATCTGTTACCAGCAATTGGGTTAGCGATGCTAATAGTGATCACTTCATTAGCCTATAAAAGATGCAAAACAAAGAATTCTGAATTTCCACAACAGACACACTCATACAATTTACCTGCATGGAGAAGAATTTCTCATCAAGAACTTGTACTAGCAACACAAGGGTTCAGCTCAAGCAACTTACTTGGTGAAGGGAGTTTTGGATCAGTATACAAGGGAATACTTTTAGATGGGATGAATATTGCCGTAAAAGTTATAAACTTGCAAGTAGAAGGGGCATTTAAGAGTTTTGACGCAGAGTGCGAGGTATTAAGGAATGTTCGTCATCGCAATTTGGTCAAGATCATTAGTGTTTGTATCAACATCGACTTCAAGGCCCTTGTATTGGAATACATGCCAAATGAGAACTTAGAGAAGTGGTTATACTCTAATGATCGTTGTTTGAATTTCTTACAGAGGTTGAATATAATGATTGATGTCGCATCGGCATTGGAATACCTTCATTATGGTTATTCAGCAACTATTGTTCACTGTGACTTGAAGCCAAGCAACGTCTTGTTAGATGTGGATATGGTTGCACATGTTGCTGATTTTGGCATCGCCAAACTTTTAGGTGATGAGAATTCTATGATTCAAACCATGACTCTTGCTACTTTGGGGTATATGGCACCAGGTATTTGTTTTTTAATTTACCACTAAAACTTTCATAATCATTATTTTACTCATGTAGAATTTATCAACTTTGCTTCAATCCTTTTGTTTTTTTTTTTTTCACTACAATCAAATATTAAAGTAAGTTCTAACAATAAATTGTAATGTTATGCACAGAATATGGATTAGGAGGAGTTGTTTCTACAAGAGGGGATGTGTATAGTTATGGCATTCTAGTCATTGAGACTTTTACAAGAAAAAAACCTACAGATAACATATTTGCAGGAGAAATGAACATGAAACGTTGGGTAAATGAAGCATTGCCCATTTCAACGATTGATATTGTTGATGCCAGTTTGTTGGGAAACGAAAGATATAATGTTTCCTTGGTGGAGTGCACATCTTCAATTATGGGATTGGCTTTAGATTGTTGTGCAGAGTTGCCCGAACAAAGAAATAACATGGAAATGGTTTTAGCCATGCTAAAGAAGATCAGAACAAAGTTTTTGAGAGATGTCGAAGGACACTGACATTATGAAAACGACCTTCTACTTCAGCTATGCAAATTGATTGGCAAGCTTTTGAAGGTGCTTCTTTTAACTTTAATTCTTAATGGTGATATCTTAATGTCTTCCTTTAAAATAAATAGTAACGCTTGGTGACTGACTAATTATGTTGTTTGTTTGAACCTGCAAAGTTTACAAACATTGTTGTACATGTAAGGGGTTAGATAAGGTTGTCGATCCAAAAGCTTGGAATTTAAGCCGTCCAATTTTCATTGACTTTAGACTTGAGTCATTAATTTATTTAGTAATTAATGACTCAGCTTCGAAATGTCCAAACTTATGTACGGAGGGAATGAAAATAATGGGAGAAAGTTTGTGGAAGTTCTTTTTCATTTAATGTTCTCCAAGATACTTTTCAATAATCGAATAAAGCTTAAGAGTCAATACTAGTTCTTGGGAAGCTTTTTATGAAGCCTATGCTTTGGTTATTTGTTGAGATTTTACTTGAATTAGAAATTTTTGACTCACGAGACTTGCACTAATCAAATTCTCTTGCCTAAATGAGACTAGATATAATATTATTCCCATAGTTCTATTAGTTGTGTCTTCTGAAAGCGAAAAATGACAAGTACGGTCATGATTTTGTGCTATTTTTCAGTCTCCTAGGTAGTTTTCCTGAATAGTTTCACTCGATTAAACAGTCATTGGTTTCTTGGATTTAATACTTAATTATGTTCTCGTGCTACAACCTATTGAAAATTTGATTCATTCATAGTTAATTAATGCTACTGTCTCTTGCAAAAATGGTACTACAACATAAAAGGCCTTTTGCGGCGACTATCAGTCGCCGCAACAAGCTTCAAAATCGCGGCAAAAACACATTTGCCAAGTTTTGAAGATCGCAGATAAACCGCTGGTATTTGAGCGCGACAAAAGCTCAAATTTTTGCATATGATCCATCAGTCAGCTTACTACTATTATATGCATTAGTCTGGTCCTCTGTTATTACATTAATAAAACTAGCATAGCTGCAGTTCCCCTAACCTCAGTAGTGCAGCACCATGAAACACTAAAAACAGAAATTAGATGGCAAGTATCCAACTATAAATTTTAATCATCAATTCTTCCACTACATGTTTCATAAAATAGATCGCACAAGTAACATAAACAGAGGAACTCCATATATAATTCCAGAATGTTATAAATAAACATGCTATCATGTAATCATCTTCCAGCCACATATACTTCATACAACATTAACAGTACAATTACCATCAAATATAAAACTAAATATATAAGGTGACATTACAATGGCCTTTATACATTCAGAAACCCAATAAGCCAACATCATGCATTTGGTCAAATTTCACCAGTTTCTCAGGCATTACATAATATTCACCTGGCATAAATAGATAAACAGAAAGTTACACAGAGTAATAAGAGCAAACCACAAACCTGCAACATATACATCAGCCTTCACAGATTGCTTGTTGGTAGCCTGTGATAAAGGCAAATATAGGCATTAACCCTTGATAAAGAATCCAGCATTCTGATTTACACCCCTCACAGATAAAAACCTAAGTGGATATAAATGCAACTCAGTGCCAGAATAGAATTATTGGAATCTTAAATAGTAGAAAAGCTGAAATATTTTCAACCCTAAAGTAGCACAATTTAGTAATGTCTAAATGTATGAATAGCATGAAAGCTTCTTTAAGATTTTTAAAGCAAATCACCTTAGACATAGCAATTCATGTAACATATGTGTCTCCATCAGCGAATTTATCACTACCTCTATCTGTCTACAACCCCACCTGAGATGGAACCTATTCTGCAATAGGAGGAGAGGAAGAAATCACTACCATAGGACAAAACAGATTAAGAACCACCAAATTTGTTAGGATAGTAGTTCTAAAATAGTTTTTTTCCCTTAATTTATTGTATCTTATTTACTTATGAAAAGATCGTTGTATTTTATTAAGTTGTATACGGAGGTGACAAACATAGACCATTTATCATGGAGATCAATCAGTCCTCAACGTGACCCTAATCATAGTGTTTTAGAGTTTTGTCAGTTACAAAAATTAATTCCTAATAGCAGTAGCAAAGTTAGCAAACCAATGATAGATAGGTGAATTAAAACACGTTTTCCACTACCATGTCAGTTCACACTACCTCTATGTGACAAACCTGGGCTGCTTTACACTACCTCTACATGACAAATTGCCACAGAAATCACAGCATGAAAATTTCAAGAAATGCGAAGCATATTCCGTAAACACAAAACAGGGGCATGCCGATATGCTTTCCAAAACCGAAAAATACAGAGAGACAAGCTATGAGAACATCAACTCAAAGAGCAAAAACTCAAGCACTGTTACTGATGAACCCACACAAACTTAACCCTAAACTCAAATGGCTCTTGTCCGTCGTGTGTAGTCTGATTAAACCCTACAAATTTAACCCTAAAAAATCGAACGAAGAAAATTAGTGAAATCGAGAGCGAAAGGAAGAAGTTAGGGTTTGTGTATCAATGGATCTGAATTGAGGCTATGAATTCGGGAGGGAGAAAGCCATCTTCAACCCCTGACCCAATCACACACAAACGAACCCTTGAGAGAGGGAATGAGAGTCGAACGGAGAGAGACATACTCGCTTGCTAGGAGAGGCGGCGACAGTGTGGGAAGGGCGGCAGTCCATGGCGAGCGGGCGAGAGACAGAGAGAGAGAGATAGAGAGCGAGCGAGCTAGGGATCGGGAAATTGGGGGAACCATCGGGCGAAGTGGGGAAGATGGGTGTTTTGAATTTGCTAAAGACATGTTTTTATTTTAACGGCGCAAATAGCACCGTAATAACCATTTATTTATGTCGCAGTAGTAGGGGTGTAAAAAGACCGAATCGGACCGGCGGACTGGATCGGATCGGTTGTCCCGGACCGGGACCGGACTGGACCGGTTGGAGTTCGGTCCGATCCGGTCCAAAAAATATATGGACCGGAAAATTCCGGTCCGGTCCCGGTCCAGGGAGTTCATCCCCCTGGACCGGATCGGACCGGACCGAATCCTTTTTTTTTTTAATTTTTTTTTTTAAAATATATGTATATATAAATAATAATATATAAATTTTAATATTAATATTAATATATATTAATATATAATATATACTCTTATAATATTAACATATAAATAATAAGTGTATTATTATTATTTAATATATTATTACTAATTTATTACTATTTACTAACATATAAATATATAATATACTAATGTAAATTGTAATAATGTTATTACTGATTAGTTATAGTTTATTAACATATACTAATGTAATAATATTATTAGACTATTAGATTATTAGTTATAGTTTACTAATATACTTAATATTTAATATTAACTAATATATTAATAGATAATATATACTCTTATATATTAATATATAAATAATAAGTGTATTATTATTATTTAATATATTATTAATAATTTATCACTATTTACTAACATATAAATATATAATATACTAATGTAAATTGTAATAATGTTATTACTTATTAGTTATAGTTTATTAACATATACTAATGTGAAAGTGTTATTAGACTATTAGTTATAATTTACTAACATACTTAATATATAATATATACTAATATATTAATATATAATATATATACTTTTATAATATTAACATATTATAATTTATAATAATTAAATTTGGACCAAAAAAATATTTGATTATTGTAGAATTATATATTAAATTTAGCTCATTAAATTATATGGGGCACCCCTGGACCGGACCGGACCGCCCCTGGATCGAATTGGACCGGACCGGTATGGACCGAACTCCTGTTCGGTCCGGTCCAGGGTGAGAGAATTCTTGGACCGAATGAAATCGGTCCACAAATTTCCCGGACCGGACCGGACCGGACCATTTACACCCCTACGCAGTAGACTAAAAATAATAGAGTTATGTTAAGATAAACTACGCTCAACATATTTTATCTTATATATTATTGTTTATATAAATAATAATATGTGAGATAGAGAATGCTGACCATAATTTTTCTCCATCATTTTTCACAATAATATGAATAGTTCGTAATGCTCTGTTAGTGTGCAACAAAGTACCACTATAAGCCTATAAGTTATATTCCCGTCAGTTTTTACTGCGGCAGTATAAAAAGTGCCGCAATAACCATTATTCTTGTAACTAGGTATAAAAACTGCATCTCTGTTTCTTGCCGCAAATTCTGCAATGGGAAGAAGATTGGCTTCTCGATGCCGCCAACTCACCTCGCAGTAAAGAAAAATGCAGCAAATGCTCTTATGTGTTGTAGTGTAGCCAGCTTAATCCAGGACTAGCAGGACAAATTCACCCTCTTGTGGAAAGAAAGCTTCATATACTTAGTGTAGTTGTAATCTATTTTTTTTGTTTTTCTTAATGATTGAGAATTTTAAAAAAATATTTAAAAGAAAAAAAAGTACATATACTTAGAGTAGTAAACTAGAAGCAATGAGGTTGTAAGTGTGTCACTACCCTTAAAAATAATCTCTATCAAGTAACTACATTCCATTTAAAAAAATGTTATTAAAATAATTGTAAAAGATAGTATTGTAAAGGACACTGACATGAGCCTTGTGTTTGTTTATACGCTTTTGTTATGGGAAATGTTTTTTGTCCCCCATTTGAGATTTCGATTTCCATTTTCTTATTAGTTTTTTTTTTTACATGATTTTTAAGTAAGTCATATATTTTTTTTACCTGAATTTTTTAACATCTTAAAATATGTTTTAAAAATACAAAAGAAAATCAAAATATTACTTAAAAGCACTTACAATATTGAGATTGCGAAGAAAGGACGACTTGTACTACTAGGGTTACTGGTTTTGGTCTGTTTTTTGCGCTTGGAGACTTTCTTCCCTCAGGAAGGTATTGCTTTGTACTTCAAAAGTTATTTGTTCTCTTCTCCCATTATGCACAAATTAGAAATATCAATCAATCTTTGTTTCTGTCGTTGACTATGGTGTCTAGCCTCTACTAGTCTGTTGTGTTTGACTACCATTAACATGGTTGAGGCTCCTCCATTTCTTTCCATTTTATCTTAGCAAATGGTGTGCTCATTGCAGGTCTGCTACTTGCTTCTCAATTGTTAATTTTTGGTGTTATAACTTTGAGTTGTAGCTTGGGATCAAGGAGTCTCAATGGCATCTGTGATGGTGAGTAGGCCTGTTCATCCGGGCCGGGTTGTACCCAGTCCGGTTTGAAATTTTAATATATTTTTTAATATTTTAATTTTTTTTTTTTAAATTGAAGAAAATTTTAAATCTGGATTCCGGATTTGAGAATTCAGAATCCGGATGAACACCCCTAATAGTGAGAATCTGACAAAACCCTGGTATATGTTTGGAATTGAGATGATGTCATGTCACCATGGTGTTAAGTAATTGGTTTGGTGTTTTCCATCCGATATTTAGCAATTGTATTGTGGGATGCCATTTACTGAAGCCAGCTACAATTATTGATTTTTTTGTTGTTGTCTCTTAAGACTTTGTTATATATCCATTTCATTTCACTTATATGTTCGTGAAATTTTGCTTGTCTGGTCTCTTGAGACATTCATTTCACTTTAGTTTCTTCTCTTTTAATTCTTGTGTAATTTTGATGATCCTGAGGATTTTGAACAAACAAGACTTTGGTTAAAGGTGACTTAATTAAAGACTGAATACATCCAAATTTAGACTCTCTAGTCTGTAATACATTGTTGTGTTGGTTTTTTTTTTTTTTTTTTAATGTTTGTATGATTCTGTTTTTCTGTTGGAACCTAAAGTTTTATGTTTGTTTTGGTTGGACTCATGTTATTCTCCCGGATTTGTTCATCCAAGAATCATAAACATTATATTTAACATCTCAAAAGACAATTACTTATTGCCACGGAGAAAGAAATTAATAAAACTAGAGGTTAATTAGTAGATATCAGAACTTTGATGTTTTCTTTTTGGTTACTATACAATTTTCAAATGCATTTTTTGGCTCTGAAAATGCTTACATATTTTATGTTGTCGTGGCTGTATGTGAAACCCATTCGTGCACATTATAGCTTTGATTTTGTTTCTTTTATTAATCTCTTGCATTTGTTTACATAGAAAGCATGCAGAGCAGATACTTTTAAACCATCAACTAATGGAGAAAATTCAACCATAAGCAAAACTTATCGAAGAAATCCCGGAAAGGCTTGGTGAATATATTGGGAACATATCTATATATATAAGACTATATATGAGGATGTTTTGTCAATGATATAGGTCAAATCCATGTGTCATATTTGCATCCTTTAACTCTTTTTATGGTGTTTACCTATTAGAGGACATTTGTATTTATTCTTTTGGTTAATTCTTATCGTGCTTGGATTTTTATTGATTTTCCTCAAAAATATTCGATTTTTATTGACCTTAATTTGATTTCTTGGCTTGAATTTTTACTAATACAGTTTTGTTCTTTTATGTTCTTTGTTTTTGGGGATAATTTTTATTTGCAGCGAATCAGGACTCGCTGCATATATTTTTGAACTATTCAATCGTTGATCATTATTTTTACGGCGGGACTATTCCCCGGAAATAATTCCCGGAGAATCAACCTTGCGGCAAAAATGTTGATGGCTTGCGTGAAGACTAGTATTTCTGATGAAATGTCTTGGCGGCAAAAGATATATTTAGTGACCTACCATGAAGTCATCTTGATATGATAGACCTCTGTGTAAATTATATTATACGTCCACTTTTTGACTTAGAATGCAGCAATGCCCTTGTAATTTTCAGTTCAATAATCGTTCCAAGTAATTAAAAGTATCTATTCATTTTGGTCATTTTTCCATATTATGATCATTTTTTTTTTCTCTTGAATCAATCACATTCATTCAAAGAAATCATTCATTACAAACCATATTAGCAGAAACCAAACTTGAAATGAAATCTGGACAATCCTCAACCCAACACATGAAATTATTTAAATACAAAGCAAACTTTGCCAAATAATGAGCAATAGAATTGCCCTTTCTGCGAACAAAAGATATCTTCGAGTGTGGCATTTTTTGTAGGCTCTTTTTCACATCTTCCACAACCTGACCATACCATGTCCAACATTCAGATTTGTCTTTTACTACATTGATTTACAAGCGCATCGCCTTCAAAACTACCCTATTAAAACCCGTTTCTGTACAGAGTTCAACAGATCTTCACATGGCAATGGCTTCAACTACCACAGCTTTAGCTTTCATTCTTAAAGGTTCACTATATGCAGCCATAATCTCCCCCTTTGTTGTTCCTGATTATGATCCCCAGCCCCCCAATACAGTTTTGTTCATCTATTGCCGCATCAAAGTTAGCCAACTTTGCTCATGTTTCTTCCACTGTTTGATAGCAAATTCTGAACTATAAATGTATTTTTTACATTTAGGGAGTATTAATGTAATTTTTATTTATTTTTTTCAACCATTTTCTAAATCTTTATACATTTTTAAAAAATAAAAAATATCACTTCGTTAATATATATTTTTTTTTTAACTATTACGTAAAAAGTAAAAATTACATTAATCAATCCGTTTAACTTTAATCGATCTAAGTGGCACTTTTCATTTTTTAAGTCCATGCCCCAACATCAAACATTCATTAATTTGCTGGGCAGGGATGAATTCTGGGACTTGTACTGGTACTAATATTTTCACCCAGGATGAGTAAGCGATCTATACTAAAGCTTTCTATCTCGCCAACACCACACACTATGTGGATATACTTTTTATTATTATTATTTTTCTACAGTAAAACACACCCGTTTTACTCTCTGATTCACTTTCCCCCAATTCATTTCATTCTATTCAATTCACTCTCTGAAGCCCACCTCCTAACTCAGACTTAGACTGAAATTGGAGGTAATTTTGGGCTTCGATTCCGACTCTAATAGGAGTTAGGCTGGCCCAGGGTTCAATTTTTGTTGATTGTTAGCCCATTTCTAATAAACCTGTTAAAGAATAAATTTTTTTCCAAAAACCAATATCAGCCCAGTGGACTTCAGTTTCTTCCCATTGAAGAAAATATTGTGAAAGAAATTAAAAAAAAAAAACAGCAAAGTTTCGGCCCATTTTAGAAAAATGCTGTAAAAAAATTAAAAAATAAACACAATGAGGAAACTACATTTATTACTAAAAAAAAAGAGGGACAAAAAATGCACAATGACAATCACTACGAAATTACCTACTTGACGCCCCTGCACTACAATCACAATCACAACCTAAATTAAAAATGTAATATTCCAGCAGGACAATCACAACTAAATTCTTGATATCATAAAATTGAAGATTTGGGTGATCTTTGAGATCTTGTTTCTAGCATAAGATTTTTCAATTAGAGTTAGACTATTAGAATAACTATAAGACTAAATGAGTTGAAAATTTAGGTGTCAATAATGTTAAAAATTAGAATGAAACTAGATGAATATTGAGATTTGGAAGGATAATCTCAACAAAAATTTTTGGGGTGGGAGGGATTTTTTTTATTTTTTATTTTATTTTTTATATTAGTAGTTGGTTTTTTCCCATTGGATTTTTTTTTGGCAATATTTTAACAAGACATGTTAAACTTTCACCAAATTAATATATGAAATGTATCCCTAGTGTCTTGACATCCTCCATAAAATACGTTCAATCTCAGACTTACACTACATAATATTTCTTGATGCTTGAATTTGATGATAAATTCATATCAGAAAGTCGAACTCCTTCCTGTATATCATCATCAGAAGGTAGTAAACACTACCCTTGCAATTCCATAGTTAGGGATAAATACACTAGTGAGCTCTAAAAGAATGAAATTATGGGTAAAATCTTAAAAATACAATGAAATCATTGATTCAAATCCATATAATACAAAATTGCCGAAAAACCATAAACTCTAAATATTGAAATTCCGTAGTTAGGAAACTCTCAAACAGCAAAATAAACTCCATAAATAATTAAATCAACTCAATGAAATCAACTGAAACACAAAATAATTGAAAAGGCTTAAAAGATTTCAAACCCTAAAAGTCAAAATCAATGGTGAAAAATAATAATAATTCAAATGAATAGAGTGAAATCTACTTAGGCGTCGCATCGAAAACTAGACTATGTGATGGAGCTGTGTTTGCAATGGCATCACGACAATGGTTACACGATGCACGGGGCATAGAGAAACAAAGAGGAGAGAAGAGGATTTGGGAAAGAGTGAGGGGGAGAAAAAGGGTCCTCAGTTTTAGACCACCAAACGACATCATTCCACTTGAAATGGATAGACGTTGTTTCAGTTGATTGGTTTAACCATTTTAGATTTGATTTTAAAAAATTTGTCAGAGTCGAAGTTCAACAAAAAAAAATGGAGCAACTTAGACTCTAACTTCACACTACAACTTTTCCAACTTCGTCAAAGTCAAAATTAGAATGGACATCGGCAAGAGTGGTAGATGTGAAGGTTTTGCCTAGACCTATATTCTTCTATAGTTGTGAAAGCCAATTGCTCTTGAATATGACTCCTCCCATTGAAAAAGCATGGATATCCATTTTATAGGATTTGTATATAGTATGGAGCTTATATAAGTATTTAATATGATGTCTATCTTTCCATACATTGATAACTAGAGAGGATCTAAATTCATTGAAAACAGAGTGAGTGCTAGAATATGCAATGTCATTTTTTTCTCATTCGTTGACGTATGAGTGTGCATGTGGATTGAGATTTATCTAGTTCTAACCAGATATTTAAGGCATGTATGAATGCATGGAGCATTTTGAATTTTTGCAAATAGTTTCAGAGAAGATGTTTTAATGAATTTTAGAAGAGAGAAAAAGTTGAATAAAAATATTGTAAAGTTAAAAAATAATTTTTTAATATAATTTTTGTTTTTAAGTATGTAAAAGTTCTCTTGATTTTTGTGTTTATGATTAGGTAATGACTAGCTAAAAATTGTAGATAAAAAATGTTTTGTGTTTGGCAAGAAGTTATGAGAAGGTTTGAGAATGGAAAAGTGTTTAGACATCCCTGACACCTGAGTTGGTAACTGGTATACCTTGTATAGAGTGGATATCCAGATTTGATATTCGCTTTACACCTAGCCTCTATCCATCTATTCGATAGTTTTTTTAAGAAATGAAAAATATAGATATAATTCAATATTGGAAAGAGAAAAAACGCCACCCACAAGTTAGTGGCCCTTGGAAGTCCCCCAAGTGGGTGGCCATTATTAGCTAACAAGATTGGCTACTCGTGGAAGCCTCTAGTGGGCCATTGCAGGGTGGTCGATGGTGGCTAACCACAATGTGTGTCTCTTATGGGAATTTTTGATCTTCTCTTTTTTTTTCTCCTAATTTTTTTTTTATCTTTGTTTTAAATAAAAGGTTAAATAAGCTTGAAAAATATATTGAAACAACATGTATGATGACTGTGCCGCAAGGACATATACCACGAACCGAGTGTGAGTGGCAAAGATGAGTCACTCTATTGGTTTGGTAAAAACTAGATGTAGGCGCTACAAAGTGCAGCTAGTCCATCTTGTGGATGAGCAACACTATGTACTATGCTTGCAAAATCGTAATTGTATTCGGAATCGAATAAAGACCAATTCAATAAATAGGGCGATTCAATGAATCGAATAGGGTGATTCATGACTATTTTGAATCATTCTTTTTTAAAAATCAACTTCACAATGTTGCTTGAAAGGTGAGTGTGTTTGTTTGAATCCATGAGTTTAGTGAGTACATGAGAATGAATTTATGTTTCATAAACCTACATGTGTGAAAGTTTTGACCATATCGAGGAAAGTGGAAGTTAAAGGCTAGAATTAATAAATAAAAAGTATTAAGAAGAAGTTAGGTATATATAATTGTTTTGGAAGTAGATGTGGGACTTGGGGTACTACCTACCCTTATGGACCCCTATGGGGCGGGGCTACCCCTTCTTTGCAGTTTGCTCCCGTCTATACAGAGGCGGGGTATCCTATTTGCCTAACAGGTTTGTGGGTAGACCCCCATCAGTCTGCCGCTACACCCCCATGCCCCCTTCTCCTCCACTTCAAATCGAATCGGGTCCTTGGGAATCTAGCATATCGATACTTACCTTCGTGGCTTACACTTCTTATCATGAACCCCTTAAAGTGGTCCCCAAACGTAAAAGCAAGACATAAAAGGAGGAACAAACATTGAAGGCTAAGAAAATGAAAAAAAAAAAAGAGTGCAACTTACTTGATCTGAATCAAAATTATGTAAGGAAGATTGAGTCTTTGAGGAATAAAAAATGGACTCTTGGTTCCACTACTTTGGTCCTCGTTTTTTCTTTGAAGAAAGGAAATCATCACCAGTATGCATCCATGTACAAGTTTGTACAATATCTACATTTGCAGAAGAACAATCACAGGTGGGTGCTTGAGAGAGAGAAAGAACAAAGGAGAAAGAGTGAGGAAAAATTAGAACTCCCAAATTGAATATATAGTACTGTAGAGAAATAACATTAACAAGATGCGGCAACGGCAGCTTGAGAGGACAATCGGCAATAGAGGCAGCTTGCGATTGGAGATGGCATTTCACAGCGAAGAGAGGCTATTAGACAGTTTCATGGCAACAGATAAGAAGAATCAATGAGAGAGAAAGGAGAGAGAGATTCAGAGAATATGAGGTTGAGGGGGATGAGATCGAGGGCCAATGAATTAGATTTAAAATATTACCCAAACATAAAATGACACTAGGTTTTTTTAACATATAATATATATTATAAAAAAAATATTATATATGTGTGTAGTGGGGGCGAGGTGGGGGTCCACCCCATCTCGCTCCCACCCCGCAATTGGGCGCCAACATAAGGCAGGGCCCCTCCCCCTATAACGAACGGGAGTACAGGAGGACAGGGTCCCACCCTTATGTAGGACAATGAGAGTAGGAAATAACAAAGTTCTTAGGCAAATGAACAAAATGAGTTGCAATTGCTTGATTAGATTAAGGTTAAAATGGCCAGCCAAAACAATATGCTTATATTTTGCACGAGTTCTTCTACTTAGCATCCGTATACCACAAATACTAAGGAAAAAATGTAAAAGAAAAAAGGAAAAAGAAAAAGAAAAAAAGAAAAGTAGGTGTATGATATAGGGATGATGACTAGATTTTTTTTTGGTATTATTTGCACAACATAGTTGATAAATACAAAGATACACAGTTACAAAACTTTTATACAATTGTTTGTTAATATATTAAAATTCTAATTTTTTATTTATGTATTTTAATTTATAAAATTGAAAAAATAGATCTCTAATTTTTTTTTTTATAAAACTAAATTCATTAGTTGATGATGTGAAATGTTTTATTTTATTTTTATATAAAAATGACGTGGGAAATAAGATTAGAGTCAGATTCCCACCAGACATTAGTATCCTCAACATTCCATGTATTTCTACCAAGTTTATAAGCTGCATTGTTGCCCATCCTCCTCCACATGTTGGGAAGTGGGAACCTATTCATTAGCTGCTAAATGTTCATTGTGAGATTACCCATTAGTGATGTTAGTGCTACCTTTCCTTAGATAGCTTGAACAACAAGAAAACTAGAGTCAGTTTCTACAATAAGTTCTTGCAATTTCATATGGATACACAAATGTAGTTCTCTTAGCAAAGCGATAAAATCAATATTTGATGACTTGTTGAAAATGTGTTCTCTTTTACTGGCTGCTATTATTACATTTAGGGGTGTTCATCCGGGTTCTGGATTTCCAAATCTGGAACCCGGATTCGAAATTTTCTTAAACATTTTTTTAAAAAAATTTAAAAGTATTAAGAAATAAATAAAATTTTAAACCGGGTCGGGTTGTACTCGGCCCGGATGAACATGCCTAATTACATTCCCATGACTATTGTGAAGGATGAGTCCAACTCTTGCACCTTGTTGATGATAACATATGGCCCTATCTACATTCAGTTTTATAGCATCCTGTGGTGGAGGTGCCCATGAGCAGAAATTCTTAATATTTCTCAATAGTTCCTTTTTTATGCTTGTGAAAGCTTTCTATGCAGAGAGAGGATTTATGATCACATAGTCAACATGCAAAAGCTTGTATTCAGATATCAACTGATTTTTTCTGATTGCTTGAGCAATCAGAAAAACACTTCTAGACTCTCCATATTGCCTTTTTCACATATCTTTCTAGCAAAATCTACAAAGACGAGTTAATTAGCAATACTACTCAAATCAAATAAGTTTATGATCCAACTTTTCTTCAATCTTGGATGGTAAATTAAGGCATGTGTTATGTCTTTTATTGCATTGGAACTGAATTTACAATTCTCCTATCCTCATTGAGTACCTTCCTCTTCTTAAGATTGGATTTTGTAGATAGCCTATTCATGCATGCTCTCAAGGAAAATACCTTCATTTTGTGCATAATATTCATTTTCCAGATTGCCTTCCATATTCGATGTTTACTAACATTTGAATACTCCCCTTTCACTCTGTGCCTTTCTAGTTCTTAAAATAAACTACAAGCACTTCCATCCTTCTCATATACCGCAACTTGTGCATCTTCATGTTCTCTCAAATTAAGAACTATCTCCATAACTTTAGGACTATAGCTACGACTGTCTGAAATCAAGAATCCAGATATCATCATTCCACCATCTTATTTGGTTATCAATTAATTCTGCCACCTTAGCCTTCTTATTCTCAATCTTATCCTCATTTATGGATTGCTTCAACCGTCTGAAACCAAGAATCCAGATATCATTCCATATTTGAATTACTTTTCTATTCCTCACCCTCCATCTACACCCTTGAGCTAGCTTATCCTTAACTTCCCATATACCTTTCCAGACATAGGATTGATTGATACCCATTTTGGATTGAAGAAACTTCCTTAAAAAAAATATCTTGCTTTGAATATTTTTGTGTATCAAAAGAGTCTTCATATTGCATTAATCGCATCCATGCTTAGCAAGTAAAGTTTAGTTGAAAATTTTGAAATCCTTAAAACCCATCCCTCCCTTTTGTTTAGGAATGCACATTTTCTTTTAGCTCACCTAATGGATCTTCTTTTCCTCTCTTCTCTGTTTCCACCAGAACTTGGCCAAATTATGTGAAATGTTAGATTTTATTAAAGATAACTTTTATTAGGTATATGTAAATACGAAGTAATTGTGAATGAGTAATCCTGAATATAGTA
The DNA here is from genome assembly GCA_036559045.1 of Platycarya longipes. Classification (NCBI taxonomy): domain Eukaryota; kingdom Viridiplantae; phylum Streptophyta; class Magnoliopsida; order Fagales; family Juglandaceae; genus Platycarya; species Platycarya longipes. Next base: position 20,503,120 of record CM071798.1, read on the forward strand.
ATAAAGTGTGCAAGCATCGCTCTCTTTGAAACAAAATATAGTTCATTATTAAAAAATAATTTTATATGTAGGTTGTTAAAATATGAACAACACTTGTCAACAAAGCATCATACATCAGATAGTAAGGCCACGACTGATTGCAACTCAGCAAGACCACTCTAGCTCAATGAGGAAAGACAGGATCTATGAGCTGCCATTCCATTAGCATTCCTTGTATAAAGTTGTCTTGACATTATTTGTTTTATTCATATGCGTGTATAGGTCTTTATATATGGACACATTCCATTGCACTATAAAGCAGAGAAATCAATTAACAGAAATACATTTGTCCTCATTTTTCTCAGTCTTCTATTCTGCTACTCTACATTTCCAACTTTCTACATTTCCGCATTTGTGAATCTGGTAACAGAAATGCTTTCCTATTCCGCTACTATGCCTCTCAAGCTTTACATACTCCATTTGAAAAAAAAAAAAAAAAAGAATCTACAAAAATGAAATGGACGGAACTTGTACTTGATCATAGGATTACAAATATTATTTTTCTTATGTAAATTAAAAAAAGATTAAAAAATCATAAAATCATAAAATCATAAAATCATAAAAACATAACTACAACTATTTTTCACATAGATATCAACTTTAAATAATTTTATTTGTATTTACACTTTGGATTCTATATTAAAAAATCCAATATTATATAATTAAAAACTTTGGGATCTATGTTAATAAGATTTATCTTAAACTTAATCTTAATTTTGCAACTATATTCTTGAAAATAGATAATATATAGAAATTAAACAAAATTTTGAAACTATAAAAAAAATTTGGAGAGAAACATTTCTAAGTATATTGAAATTTAAAAAAAAAAATTCGAGTGCTTATAAAAATTATAAATTTTTTGGAAAGCTATTTTCTATATTTATAAAATTATATATAAAAATTTTTTGGGCCATGGCCATCGACTGGCTCTCCGTCAGTGCATCGAGTGTGAGAAAAACTCCAAGTAGTAGAAGGAAGAAGTAGGTAAAAAGAAAAAGATTATTAATGATATTGTAAAAACTATTGTCTGCTGCACTACAGTTATTTTAGGGAATTCTTCCTCCCTACGTTGACTAACTATTTTTTTTTTTTGAAGGAAAAGATTGTCATTCATATCAATTATTGAAGTTTATAGTTGAGATTAATAAGGCAGATAAAATCCGTATTACAAGCCTATTTAAATATCGATTTGTAACATTCCCGCACACGAGTGTGGCAGACTTTATCTTAACTTTTAATCTCTCGAGAGACAAACCAATCTTAAAGATGATTTGTCTGAGAGATCGCAACGGAAAACAAATCTTTATCCTCCAAAAAGGAAGCTGGATCATCACCTCCATTCTTTACAGGAGAATGAGAAAATTCTACCCCCGTCCTCCAAAAGAGGAGCGAGGGACCAAAAGGAATAAACATATTCTAAATTATTAAACCAATACAATCAAATAAAGTAGAGAACAAAAAAACAATAGCATAAATCAAAGACGAAACCCAAAAACAGGCTTAGCAAGAGCAGTCACTGTAGCACGTCGGTGAGAGGCGCATGACGGACACACGCCACTGGGTGACGTCCGGCCGGTCGATCCTTGAGCCACCGAGGTCTCTAGGTCTAGCGCCACCGCGCGTGCCTGACATAAATCTCACAATGTGCGGCATTTAGCTGAGCCGCGCAAGATTGGCTGCCCGCGCGTGTGGTGAAACACCGTCTCTTCTGGATGAAAGTTTTGGTAGCCAGGGCGATCGGCGGCAGGGGAGCCTCCTTATGGGGCGCGTGTTGGGTGGTCGGCTACCAGAAAACTACGAACCTCTACCTACACTAGGCGCTGAAACTAAAGGGGAAAAACAGCCACGGCCAAAGAGAAAACATGGGACGCAGAGGAGATCGAAGAGAGGGAGGAAGGGAGGAGGGGAGGAGGGCGTCGTAGCGACTCCCCCCCTCTTATTCTCTTAGAAAGTGGATGGCAACTAGGATTTCTGGTTGAGAGCTTCTCGAGCGAGAGCAACAATACTCATTACACGTAGACTAACTTTTAGCATTGGTTTAGATTCATCTCATTTTATTATTATAATTTTTTTTTAAAATTTTATAAAAAAAATATAATAAATAATATAATTTTTTAAAATTCTAAAATAATAATAATATTAAAAAAGAATATTATAATAATATTTTATTTTATTTATAATTTTTATTTAAAATCATCTCATTTCATCTCATTATTCAAATAAAAAATTAAATATAAGCAACATAAAAAAAAATTAAAAAAAAAAAAAAAGCCTATTACATGCCCAGGTAATATATTAAATGTCTTGTTTAAGTGGGCCTACACCATTGTAGTAATCCAACCACGCAGACTAATTCCGATCTGGCAGCCTGGTGTGAAAGCCCAAGCCCGTAGCTAGCCCACGTCTCCCTTCTAGTCGAGAAATTCTTGATACAGTCCCGAAGTGGGACTGCTCACGTACGAAAAAATGAAACGATACGTTTCATTCGTTTCAGCCCAGATGACTTGTTTGTCCCTTCCTAAAAGAATAATTCTTTTTTATAATTGATCAAATATCGATTATATTACAGTCTATATAAAAAATATTTTAATTTTATAATTAAATAAAATGAATTATTTAAATTTTTAAAGTTTATTATTTATAAATAAATTTATTTTAATTAATTTTATTTTAAAATATAAATTTATTTATTTATTTATTATTTAGATTCAAAAATTACTCTTTACTCTTTAGTTTGACGGTTTTGATCTTCTAAAATTTTTAAAATTAGATAAAAATCAAATTTTAAAAAGTATTTTTATAAAATATATTATATAAAAAATTAATATTTATTTTTTTAAATTTTATTTTATAAATGGATCATTTCAAACTAAATTTTTTAATTTTACTTTTATTTAAACTGTAAAAAAATTTAATTTTTTAAACTGAACGTAGTATTACCTTTTAAAAAAGTCAAATCCGTATGCGTGTAATCGATTGATCTCTACCTTTCCTCTCTCTCTAAAATCTCTCTTCATCTTGTCTGTTGTGAAGACCGGTACCTGGCGTGCGCCTTGTGAACGGCCTCGCTGATGCCTTGCTTGATAGCGTCCCACTTGTTGCCATCACCGGCCAGTATGAGTTTGTTTTCTGATTGTTATTGAAGCTGTTCAACTCACTCAGTATACTAGAAAAGGTGAATGACTTGGTTAGGATATTTCATATTTCCTGACAATTTCTTTCGTTTAACAGGGTTGTAATTGCCACTATCAATTAGGCTTTCTTTACTTTCAAATCCACACGATTTGATTTTGAGTATATTGTTGATACAAGCCATCAATCATGATGGTAAGATGGGAACTAGAAAAGACACCATAAACTTAAACCAGAAGCGGCATTGGCTCTTTCGCTGGGATCTGATCTATTGCTAATTTGCTAGAGGGAGGGAAAGCTGGAGGGAGGGAAGGATCGCGGGATTTTCTGGAGTTAGGATCTATAGGGATCTTTTTGACATTTTACCACAATTTGAGAATTATATTACTATCAAGTCCCCACTCGTCCGCACGAAGGCCCCAACGGGATTGTACCTGGCAGTTCTCAGTCTAGTCATTCTCCCACCCGCGACTTCATTTCCGTTCCTCAACTCCTCAGATCTCAGTTCCAGTCCCTGCAGTTCGTGACGTTGTACAGCTGCCTCACGTGGCAGACCATCTTCGCTGCACCATTGAACACCTTTCGGACCGGACCTTCTCTCTCTCTCTCTCTCTCTCTCTCTACTGGATTCAAAAGGAAATTGAGATCCATTAGAAATTCATGTAAGCTTCGGTTTAAGCTTCCGGGAGGATCACGCCACCGACCATGGACAAGTCGAGCGCGCTGGAATACATCAACCAGATGTTCCCTACAGGTTTACTCTTTCTCCTGCTATTTTATGTTAATTTTGTTCTCCAAATTATGTTACCCATAATTTTATCTTATGTGGTGCTTATTATGATGTTGGCGTTATGTGGTGAATATCCAGAGGCATCGTTATCTGGTGTTGAGCCACTCATGCAAAAGATACACAGCGAGATTCGTCGCGTGGATGCTGGAATATTAGCCGCTGTTCGCCAACAGGTCATGATATTTGGCTACTCGTAGTTTGATGTCTTCATCTCAATTCTCAATGTTGTATAGACTGTGTTACGGTCTTTGTGTGGGCTTTTTCATTTGTAACGCCCTGGGATGAGGCTTTGGATGTCACTAGTTTTCTATAAAATCCGGAACTTACGAAAAAAAAGATAAATGGCAGGGTATTTACAAATCATTCGTTTATGCTAGCACAATTAGTAGAACAATGTTCTTATATAAAAAAAATAAATTAGTAGGACAATGAACATGCTTGGGCTTTCAAAAGTAATGCTTCATACCATCCTCTTTAGATTTTTGATGCCTCAGCTTCTGTGACTTCAGAGTAATTCAGGAACCAAAGCTAAGGAGGATCTTGCTGCTGCTACAGGTGCTGTGGAGGTCTGTCTGGTCTTGAGATGAAATTCTAAGCATCTATTCATATTATCGTCAAAACCATTCGTTTGGATTTAGTTTGTCCACCTTAAGCATTTTGCATTACTCATATGATTAAGCCTCTTAATGCTGTATTTGGCATTTCTAGTCTTTATTTGGAGTTATCATTTTTGGACATTTTTTTTCTGCTAATGCAGGAACTCATGTATAAGATCCGAGAAATAAAAAGCAAAGCTGAGCAAAGTGAAATGATGGTTCAGGAAATATGTCGTGACATTAAAAAGTTGGACTTTGCGAAGAAGCATGTAACGACTACAATTACAGCTCTTCATCGTCTTACAATGCTAGGTTTGTTTATGTTACCCTACTGTATTTATTGTTAGGCATGAAAGTCAAAAGGCAGTCACTTAAAGTTTGATTTGGAACTAATTTTGTCCTGGATGCCTATTTATGATCATAAACACTTAAATAACATACATTCTCCCTCACTTGAGAACAATCTTATGCCACTACTTGGTCTTCAATTCAAAACAGAGATATAGTTTGAAGGTGGCTGTGTTTTCGAGCATTGCCATTCCTGCTTTGTTCCACAGCAGAGCAGATGGCCGGTTACCTGACTAAGACATTTAACTGTCATACTAAGGAAAGTCAATTTGTTAAGCCTTTTGAACTCATTGAGAATCCTAGCTTTTAATACATGTGATGGGAGCTTTGTTTTGGATATGAGTGTCGGTTATTTGATCTCCTCATTTCTTATTATGTTCGGACCAATATCACTTGTTATATCTTTTTTTCCCTTTTCCTCACTCAAGATGTTCTGTTGATCTGATGGTTTATTTATTTGAGCTTTTAGTCTCATGAACTTGTAGACTTACCACTTTGACCTCTAGTTTGGTTTTAACTACTTTAAAAATTATTGGTTTCATGCTGCATGATATTTATGAATTAGAAAGTGATATGATTTGTGATACCACACGAAAAGCAGTTAAAATGAGAGTCTAGATGTAACATTCTCATTCTCTAGGGTTAGGAATACTACTAACATTTAAAACGATTTTGGTACAAACCAGGTATAAAAGATTCTATAAAAAAGAAAACAATTGAAACTGTATTAATTAAATAGTCATAATTGCACTTCCAAAAAACTTTTCCAAGTCTTGTGCTTATTCACAAAATCTGCCTCTAATAATGAAAAGCATAAACTTAAAATCTCTTAAAAAGCCATAAAGTTGTAAGATTATCATCCCCACAAAATATGCTTGCTTGTGCAACTGTGTTTTCATAGTCTTGTGGTTATTCACAAAAATGTACGACTAATTACGAAAATCATACACTTAAAATCTCTTCACAAGCCATAAAGTTCTAAGATTATCATCCCCACAAGGTTTGTTTTTGCAACTTTGTTGTCATATCTTTCTTCATTTGGGACGGTTAAAACAGAAGAACAAATTTGAGTGGAATACTCTATAAGTAATCACATGAAACAATTAGCAGCATAAAAACATGGTGTTCCCTTTTTCAACAAAATTTGGTTAATAAAACTTTTTTCCACATACATAATGTAGAGGTGTAAATTGGTCCGGTCTAGTCCAGTTCGGTTTGGGAGGGTGATGGACTAAACATTTTTTGTCCATCATTTCTCAAACCAAACACCCATAGGGACCGAACCGGTAGGTAGCTATCAGTCTGGTCCGATCGGTCCATTCGGTCTGGCCCAATAATTTTATTGTTTTGTTTCATCTTCTTTTTTTATAAATTAATAAAAAAATTATCTAATTATTAAAATTAATTAAGTGAATTATTAATGTAGATCATGTAACTAACTCATTAAATAAAATATTTAACTATGATTATATTTACAATATTGATAGATACTACATATTTACATATGCTGAATTAACTATTTACATATAACGACATAAATTATCATATGATTTATATGCTATCATAATGATAAGTGATCATCTCTTTTTTACATCAACTTATATAGTTATATATAAAAGGAGTATATTATATAATTAAAACTATTTTTAAGATATATATATATATATAGGGGTCCGGTCCAGTCCGGTCCAAAATTAATAGACCCTGTGATTGGACCAAATTTCTTCAGTCCACAATTTGTGGGATGAGATTGACAGGTCTCAACTTTAGTCTGTTCCGGTCGATTTTTTTAGTTTGGGCTGAACTCCTTGCACCCCTCCATACGTTCATGCATTCATATGCACGTAGTTCCACTTTCTGAAGGTTAGTACCCATTATTGATACCGATTTAGTGATCCTTGTGATCTTGCTTCTACCTATGGCCATAGGTTAGGAATCCATACATGAGGAAGGCATCAATAGGTGCACTACTAGCATGTGTCACGCCTCAAATGATGGCCCAAACCACATGGCTTATGCTTTAAAAAGATTAGTCAATGATACAATTTGAGCCCTATTAGAACATTATAAAGTACAAGAATTTCTCATTTTCAAGCAATATAGGATCTCATACACCACCTACCATTTTTCCTATCTTATTCTTATCATATGAGGTATCATGATTTTCTTCCTTAAATTTTCGATGTTCTCGTTGGACCAGTCCATTGTGAGTGGTATGGCTCAAGTCTGACATTTCTGGTTGGGATAGGTTTAAATACAATTTGTAACGCCCCATATGATAGCCCAAACCACATACATATACTCCAAAAGAACTAGTAAATGATACATTGGAGCCCCATTGAAATCTTATAAAGCAATAACTTCTCATTTTCAAGCAATGTGAGATCCCATACACCACTTATCTTTATCTTTATCTTATCCTTATCATATGGGGTATCATGGTATGCCTATCCAAGCATTGCAATTTGTCCTTATTTTATGGTACTAAATATATTTATCATATAGAGGCCATTACCTATCTTACATATCATACATTCAGTCACGAACCTACTTCCTTGTCTTACTGTATCTTATCATGTTCTTGTCATGCCTTATCCTCATCGTGTTCTTATCCTTCTTTCGTTCATGACATTGCATAAATAGACATAATATCACATGCGGAAGTAGTCTTACAGTTCTTTTGTATAAATAGTTCTCATAAATTAATTACATGGGTGCATGTAACATGGGCTACCAAAGAATAAGCCATACATCAAAGCATGCACTTATCACAGAAAAAAGATGATCACTTTGTTTGGCAAAAGAGAGTTATCATAACAAAAAGAGTATGTGGGGGCAGTCAACTTCTACTTTAACTAAAAAATCATGCTTTTATGGTGTTTTATGGATGTGAGCATGGTGCTGTCAAAGTCATAACAGTGGGTTGACATATCCTTGAATTTTTTTTAACATGTGTGGAGCTCTTGAGTGCTTAACTTGACTTTTAGCATGTCTGTCGAGAGAAAAAAAAAATGATTTGGTGGCTTTTTAGGGCTGAAAAAGAGGAATTTTGATGCGTAGATGAGTTTTGGGCTTGCTGACAGCAACCCCTTGTTGTGGTTTGATGGAAACATGGCGTGTTTACAAGGCTTTTTGGTGAGAGCTCAGCATATGGCTCTCGTAAATGCTATCAGGAAACTTTAGACAGGTATATGATGCAATGTAAACATGTCTTGGCATAAAATTCATGGTTTTCAAATTTAAAGTCTTTTGAAGAGGGTTCTAACCTAAGTCTGTTGGCTACCTGGTGGAATTATGCAGAAACTATAATTTGATTCTTATTATAAAGACATAAAGAGTTGCTGCTTATGACTATAAGGGGTGCAGAAGGTTGGAGGCTTATCAAGAGTGACAGCAATGACAGAATTTATGCTGGCTGGAGTTGTATTTGGCTTAAGTCTTGGAAAAGGGAAAGCCTGGTCTTTCATTAACTTGAACTGCTGGCACCAATCATATATTTTAGGGCTGAACTTCTGGAACAATTTCTAGGCTCTAAGAAGAATGGGACAGCGACCTAGTGGTGCGGTATGGTTTGGATCTTAGGTCTTGTCAGGAATTAGGACTCTTAGATTGCAAGTTTCTTGTGTTTAATTACAACTTGCAGCAGCTAAGGGATAATTCCTTGAGATAAGGGGGTGGCAGCTTGGGGTTCTAGGGCTGTTAGGACTCCAACCAGTGGCTGCGATTGTGTCTCTGTGCAGTAGATGTCGTTTATGGTTTGTTTTAAACAACTGGTGTGTGTTTTACTGTGTCTAGGTTCTTGTGGCAAATTAATAAGGAGTGGTAGATCTGTGGTTTAGATATTCTTGGCATATCTTTGATTCCTTACAGAATTAGGATTCCTTGTTTGGTTAGGAGTCTCAGGAGTTGCCATGTAGGGTTCTCCCAGTAGGATTTGGAGTCCTATTAGAGGATCGTATCGGTAAGTCAGCTGAGGTTTCTACATTTCTTGACTTGTAATTGGACTAGGGCTCGAGTGTGACACTGGATGACAGTCTAGCGACCGTGCATTATATTATTTTATTTACTGCCTGGATATTGCCCTGCCAAGTTTCAGATACCCACTGACAAAGTTTTATTTTCTTCTACTACCTTGCATATCTACCATGTTGGGCGTATTCTCCACATAGTACACACGTGTGCACACACATAGGTATGTAGGTGTACTTTTGTAATCGCATTAAAATATGCCTGTTAACATTTTGATGTATGCGCAATTAACCTCGCTGATTGTCTTTGATTTGGGGTACTTAAGATGCACACCTTGTATATATATATTTTCTTGATTCTTTTTCTATGCTATGGCAGTATCTGCTGTTGAGCAGCTTCAAATTATGGCTTCAAAACGACAATATAAGGAGGCAGCTGCACAGCTGGAGGTAACTCATCTGTCAATGGTCATATATAGTCATTTAGTAATTTTTTATTTGGGTCAAGGATTTTTTGCTTTTATAGTTCTATTTTTTCCTGGGGTACTATAGCTTGGCAGTTTTGCTCTTTAATGGCGGATATATTTTGCCACACTAGAATGCTAACACCTTATGCTGAAGGTATATCCTGTGCCTGTTCCATTAAAAAGGAGAGGCACATTGTGTCTTGGAACCAACAACCGTCTTTTGACTAAATTGGGCTATAGAAATATTCTTATCAAAAGTGCACTCTACCACTAAGCCAATAGTGCATTGTATGGGCCTCCCTTAAGTGCCCACTAACTAAAAGAAAGAGAAACCTGAAACTCCATTACTCTTTCTTTTCACATCACCATGTCTACCAGTGTTACAACGTGGGCATGAAGAAGGGGAAGAAGGGGATTCCATCAAGTACTTTTGACCAAGGAAAATAAGTTCACGAGCTTAGTCTTACTTCATTGTTGAGGAATGAAGAAGACTTGTAAGTTTATCCTTGGTGCAGCTTGTTTTTTTTTTTTTTTAATGTGAAACTACCCAACAAGCGTTGACTTTCTTTAGAAGTCGATCATCATGCACTTTCCAGTATGGTTACCTATTACAACTTCACTCCAGTCCCAAGCTCTACGTTTAACATCTCCTTCCTTGCCATTATCAAATCACTTTTTTGGATTTTTTATCAATCTGTAACTAACTCAATGATGCAGCGCAAACGGCACTTTTTCTGATCTTACACTGGATATATGCATTTCATCATTGTACTAGAAATAGTTGATTTCTTTTAATACTGGTTTAAGGTTGTATTTGGTATAATGCAAATTCTAGTCATAGATTCTTTCCTTAACACTCCTCAAGTTGGTCATTTATGTGGGTCATATACGCCTAGCTTGGAACACAGAAAATGTAACTAATTACAATTTAGAGGCTTTGCATTTGTATATGCTCCATGGTAACTAATTTAGAACCAAGAGTTTCATTCGAGGGTTTGCAAAGTTTAACAATGAGTTTTTGTTTCCGAATGTTTAGTGATCAAGGAGAGACTAATGAGAAGAGTGGGGGTTTCAAAAACAGTTACAACTCGATGCTAAAGTTTTTACATTAACAGTGGAGGCCAACTCCATTGTATAATTAAGAGGAGCTGGAAGGTCATGAAGGAGATGATTATTGGGATGTACATGTTGAACTGGTTCACTAAAATGCTGGAGGATTTTTCACCAGTTGTTAAAAGAGAATTCTATGCTATTTCAAGGGATGGTGGTAGAAGTTCATTGTGCAGATATGCACTAATGCCCACGGGCGATTCATGGCCCTAGTCGAGTATGGAGGTGGTCATAGGAAAATTTTTATCTTCATACTTGAAGAAATGGAGGGTAACAGATGGAAGAAACTGGCCGTTGCTTTGAGAGAATTCGAGACAACTTAGAGGTTGGAGGTAAAGTGGGTCATTACCGAGAGAGGTTGGGTTTTGGCTGAAAGGAGGAAGTTACTAGAGGAATGAGGTCGATAGGTGAGGTGAGCCAAGGGAAATAAACATTCATATTAGGAAGTGCTGCAACAGTCAATGTTCTCTTTGTCATCCTGACCTCAAAATAGAGAAGGTAAAGCGGAATTGGTGGGTATGGGAGGAGCTACTATTGGTCATAGCAAAGGTCATGGTCTTGGGAAAGCTCGATGTACGGCTTGCCCCTTAGTTTCTCAGTTAGAAATGGGTAGTGACAGGCTCGATGTGGGCTTGGTAGAGGGTGGCGTGTATTGGACTGTACAGGATGTGAGGAAGCAAATGATGGATTTATGGGAGAAACTGAATAGTATAATACAAAGTGTGGAGAAGGAAGTGGGAATGGGCTTGGACTTTGATGAAAGGTGTGGCCTGGGTATAAGAATGGGCGACGTCGTATGAAGCAAAGGGTTAACGTCCCTTATTAGATGTGCTACTTTCATGGGCCTTAAGCATTGGGTTAGGATAAAAAAAAAGAATAGAATAGGGCTCAATGTTGAGACAGGCTGATTTGTGTGGAGGGCCAGAGGTGGCTACGAGAGTACAGTAGGCCCTTCTAATGTTGGGTGCTGAGCAATCATGCCAGAAATTGTTCTGATGGACTTGCGACAGACCAACGATCCATTGCTTGTGGTCCAAATGGAGCAAATGTTAGAGGAGAAGTTGATAGAGAAGCTCGTGATGGAGATTGGTTTGGGCCAATCTGAAAACTCTCCATCGGGCATTGAATTGTTTGCCTAGAATGAACAGGACACATTGATGGACTGCAGGGGTCCTTTTCCATTGGAGTTATTGGCGGCGTCATTAACTGGGGGGGACCTTTTCCATTTGAATTATAGGCAGCATCATGCCATCATCGCCGGAGGAGCTGCAGCAGAATGAAGGCGTAAGGGTGGTTGGGATATTCTTGGTGGGATGGACTATGGCGTATTGGGGGGATTTTAATATCACTCGCTTTCTGAGAGAGAGGTCGAGAGATTCTTGTATTAGCCCAGCTATGGTGGAATTTTCTGATCTTATTTTTTAGTTGGATATAGTTGATATACCTTGGCAGGGAGGGGGGAATTTACAAGCAAATGGGAGGGTTTGGTCAAGATTGGACAGATTTCTTGTATCTTCATCTTGGGAGCTGCATTTTTCTCATTTATGCCACAAAATACTCCCAAGATTATGTTCGGACCATTTCCTCATCTTCTTAGATTGTGGGGGTCTTCATAAGGGACGTAGATATTTTAAATTTGAAAATATGTAGTTAAAAGTTGATGATTTTGTGGACAAGGTGAAATTGTGGTGGTCCTCATATAAGTTTCCTGGTATGCCTAGTTGTGTTGGTTGGAAAGCTCACAGTTCTGGAACGATCTGAAAAAACAGAATGATGAAGAATTTGGGAAGATTGATGATCATAGGAAGGTTCTTTTTGACGAGCTATCTTGCTTTGATGAAAAGGAGACTGTCGGGGCTCTTTCGGATGAGGAGAAGGCAAGGAAGAATGCTGTTGCGGCTGATTTGGAAAGACTTACACTCATGGAAGAGATTTGTTGCAGACAAAAGTCTCGGGCCCTTGGTTGAAGGGGATAAGCGCAACGGATTTATCATAGAGTGGCTAATTCTCTTAGAAGATTTGAGGTGCTGCATTCGAAGGGTAATGTTCATTTGGTCTATAATTAAGGAACATACTGTACAATTTTTTGAGAAACTTATTATGGAGCAATTCCCTTGAGGATGATGGGTTGGCTTTTGACTCAATCAATCAGTTGTGTATTGATTGGTTGGTGAGGATGTTTGAAGAGGATGAGGTGCTTAATGTGTTAAGAGGCATGGGCAGCGAAAAAGCGCTGAGATGAGATGGATTTTTATGGCTTTTTACAGGTTTGTTGGGTCATTATTAAGGAGGATGTTATGAAGGTTTTTGTTGAATATCACTCATATATGAAATTTGAGAAAAGCCTTAATGCAAATTTCATAGCTTTTATTCCGAAGAAGGCCAAGTTTGTGGAGGTGAAAGGTTTTCGTCCCATCAGTCTTGTGAGTGGAGTGTACAAGATCATCTTCAAGTTTTTGCCAATCATATGAGCACAGTTATGAAGAAGATTATTTCGAAGCCCCAAAATGCTTTTGTTAAATACTTGATTCGGTTCTCATTGCAAATGAATGTTTGGATAATAGAATCAGATTTGGTGTTCCTGGTATTCTCTGTAAACAAAATATGGAGGATGCCTTTGATCCTGTTAATTGGGACTTTTGGGTTCATATTCTTGGTGGATATGATTTTGGAGCGAGGTGGTGCAATTGGATGAAGCATTGCATCACTACTGCTAGATTCTCGGTGTTGATACCCATGAGGGTTTCTTCAACAGCTACCGTGGTTTGAGAACAGGACATCTTTTATCTCCTTCTCTCTTTGTTTTAGTTATGGATGTGTTGAGCAGAATTTGGAGGCAGCAGTGGATGGGTCTTTTTTGTCTGGTTTTTCATTGGGTGGTTCTTCATTTGGGAGTGTCAATGCATCTCATCTTCTCTTCGCTGATAATACTTTAATTCTTTGTGAGTTGGATCCTAATTTGATTTGTTCATTGAGAGCTCTTTTGCTTTCTTTGAAGCTATTTCTGGCCTTAAGGTAACTTTTCTATATCTAAAAGGGTTCCGGTTGGCTTGGTACATCACATTGGAGACTTGGCTGAAATCTTGGGTTTTATGGTGTCGTCTTTGCCTATGAAGTACCTTGTCTTTTCCTGGGGCCCCCTCATAATTCCAAGGTAACATGGGATGGTGTTATTGAATAGATTAAGAACAGATTGGCTAGTTGGAGATTAGTGTATTTGTCTAAAGGGGGAAGAATAACTTCAATTAAGAGTACTCTTTCTAATCTCTCTACATATTTTCTATCTTTATTCCCGATGATTGCTGGCATGGCTAATATAATGGAAATGATCTTTCATGCTTTCTTGTGGGGATGATTGGGGGATGAGAAAAGTTTCATTTGAGTAAATTGGACAAAAATTTGTACCCCTCTATCTTGTGGAGGTTTGGGGTAAGAAAACTGGGCATTTTCAATAAGGCATTACTTGGAGGATTGTTGTGACGGTGCCATCAAGAAAGAGAAGCTTTATGGAGGATTGTTGATGCTAAATTTGGGATCGTTTGGGGAGGTTGGAGCTCAAATGAGGTGAGAAGAGTGTACGGTTGGCAGTATGGACATTTATTAGGAATGGTTGTGAGGATTACATTTGCAATATCAGATTTGTGGTGGGTTGAGGAACCAGGGTCAGATTTTGATATGATGTTTGGTGTGGAGACGATGCTTTAAAGGATGCTTTCCCTTCTCTTTTCAGGGTTACTTTGAATAAAGAAGCTTCTATAGCTGAATACATGGACATTACGAAAGGCCTTGGTGCATTGGAATAGATTCATTAGAGCTGTTCAGTACTGGGAAGTGGGGGATATTTATGATTTTTACAACACCTTGTATGCATTACACTTGGAGTGTGATGGGGAGGAAAAATTGCTGTGGATTCATCCTGGGGACAAGAATTTCTCAATCCTTATATAATATTATGTCAACCCATTCATCTATTGGTTTTCTTTGGAAGCACATTTGGAAAAGCAAATTGTCTCTAAAGGTTGCTTTTTTTGGTTGGCTGGCCTCTCATGGCAAACTTTTGACTGTTGATAAGTTGAGGAAGTGTGGTATTTTTTTTTTTTTGATGAGTAAATGAGTATCATTAATCAAAGAATTGGCATAAAGCCAACTTACAAGTTACAAGAACAAATGCCCTGACTAGGTAGGGGCATTAGCTGAAAGAAAATCATGTAAGTCCATGCCATTAAAGTCCACGGCAATGACCCACGTATAAAGAGTTTTAAAAAAGAAAACTTTTAGCTGTTCCCCTGATCTCTCCTTATCCTCGAACGTCCGTTCATTGCGCTCCTGCCACAGACACCACATGATGTATATGAGAATTATCTTCCAAATTGCTTTAATCTATTGAGGGCCACGGATAGAGGTCCATGACGCCATAGTTGCCACCACTGACTCTGGCATGACCCATGCTAAGTACAGTTTGCCGAATAGCTCATCCCATAGAACTCTGGCTGTGTCGCAGTGTAGAAGCAAATGATTCATCGACTCACCACCACTTTTACACGTGCAACACCAATCAGCAATAATGACCCTCCTTTTCCGCAGGTTATTCGTGATGAGAATTTTGCCTAACGAAGCTGTCCACACAAAAAAAGAAGCTTTGGGGGGAGTCTTATGTTGCCAAGTCTGTCTCCATGGGAACTGAGTGTCGTGTTCTTGTGTAAGGACTCTGTAGAAAGAGCGTATTATAAAAACCCCTTTCTTTGATGGTGTCCACCATAATGCATTTTCATGTTGGTTGTTTGGACGGATAGAGTATAAGAGGCTATAAAAGTCTTCAAAAATGCTTAACTCCCAGTCTTGTATCGCTCGGTTGAAGTTTATGTTCCAGAGTAACTTGTCGCTTGTGAACCCCATAACCTCCTCCACCCTTGCATCTTTTGTGCTCGCGATTTGGAAGAGTGACGGGAAAGAATCTTGCAAAGTATTAGCACTGCACCATAAGCATGGTATTTTTATTATGAGTTGGTGCTTTATGTGTAAAAGGAATGGTGAATTGGTAGGTGTTGTCCTCCATTGTGATGTGGTGAACACTTAATGAGATGAGATCTTTGTTAGGCTATTGGATTGGTGATGCCTAGGAGGGTGGTGGATCTTTTGGCTTGTTGAAGTGCAATTTAGGGCGATTGTCAAATAGCGGCTATTTGGAAGATGGTGTCATTATGTCTTATGGGGTGATATGGAATCAGAGGAGTGGTCATTGTCTTGAAAATAGAGAATGCTCATTGGGGTAGAGATTTATTTTTCCATTCTTTCTTACTTCGGGCTAAGGCTAATGTATTCGAGGGGGCTAACTTTAATGGTTTTTATGCTGCTTTCTTTAGCTCGTAGGCTGTGATTAGCAATTTTTCTCTTGTATACTACATGTGTACTTGGATTTTGGCTAATTATTAGGATCAATGAATTTTCTAACTTATTAAAACAAAAAAATTCCAGCAAATGTGGCGATTTGAATTGAGAAACTCTTCCTTTAGAGTGGGCTAGGAGATAAATTTAAACCATCTGGTTAAGTGGGATAAAGAATGCTTTCCAATCTCTATCGGTGGGCTAGGAAGTAGAAACCTGAGGGTATTCAATCGGGAAATGGTTGTGGCATTATAATATGGAAAGGGATTCTTAATGGAAGTTGGTGATTGACTTCAGGTAGGGGGTTTGTGAAGGGTTTTTGGGGGGGGGGGGTGGTGGAACACTAGGGAGGTACAAGGGGTTTATGAAGTGGGAGTCTGGAAGCACATCAGATGAGGTTAAAGGGTTTTTGCTTGACACACTGAATTGTGATGGGATATGGATCTAGAATAAAATTCTAATATTACTTATGGCGTGGAGATAGAGCTCATAAGGACATGTTCCCTATAGTTTTCAAGATTGTGTGTGAAAAAGAAGCGTCAATGGCTTACCTCATGGAGATGTCTGGGGGCTTAGTCGAATGAAATGTGAGCTTTATAAGGGGAGTCCATGATTGTTAACTTGGCAGCTTGTCGAGTTTTTTTTAGACTCTTGTACTCCATGAGATTAAGTAATTAGGCAATTGACAGTTTGTGGCCAGACTTGCTAGTAAAGATACATTTTTTGTTCGTTCCTTGTTTAAGTCCCTCACACATCTGCAGAAAAATCACTTTCCATAGAAAAGGATTTGGAGAAATAAGGCACCTCCAACAAGTGGTATTTTTTGTTTGGATAGCTTTTTTGAGTAAGATTTTGACAATAGATAATTTATGAAAACGCAGGGTGATTATAGTGAATTGGTGTTTTACGTGTAGAAAAAGTGGAGAGACTATGGGTCATTTTCTACTATGAGGTTGCTAGTGTTATGGGATGATGTCTTCAAAAGGTTACAACTAGTCTTGGCTATGGCTGCTACTATGGTCGAGCTTTTGGCTAGTTGGAAGAATCTAGACATTTTACAAATCACAGTTGTGTGGAAGATGGTTCCTATATGTATTCTATGGTGCCTATGGAAGGAACGAATTGATTTTACTTTTGAAGATAAGGAGTGCTTATTGGAAGAGATTAGGGACTTGTTTGTTTTCATATATGAGAGGAGATAAGATGAGATAAAAGTTGAAAAAATAAAAAAATATTGTTATAATATATTTTTTAATATTTTTTTTTTGGGATTTGAAAAAGTTGAATTGTTTATATTGTTTTGTATGAGAATTTGAAAAAATATAATGATGAATTTGAGATGAGATGAGATAAGATGGTTTGGGAAAACAAACAAGGCCTAGATTACTCTTTGTTAAAACTCCATTCCTATGGGCTAAAGCTGTAGACTTCAATAGCTTAGTTTTCCATGATATTCTTGTTTCCATTTCTTCCTCTTAACTAGGCGTTATCTCTATGTAGACCCCTCATGTACTAGGGTTATGCCTATACTTATTAATACAATCATTCGTTTGGATAGTGGGATCAGATAAGGTGGTTTTATCTAAAAGTTGAAAGTTGAATAAAGTATTATTAGAATTTTAGTTTTTAATATTATTATTATTTTGGGATTTGAAAAAATTGAATTGAGATTTGAAAAAGTTGATTTGTTTATTGTATTTTGTGTAGGAATTTGAAAAAACTATAATGATGAAATGAGTTTTGATGGTTTCTCAATCCAGATGGAGCCTTACTTTAATGGTTCCAGTTGAAATTCTAGTCATAGAGCTAGATGTTTTTTGGGGTTTAATTTAATGGTTCCAGTTGTTGGTTGTGGCATCTGGAAAAAGTGGTCTAGTTGATTTTGTTTGTCATAACGATTACATTCTTTTTCCATTTATGCAATACATTAGTATTATCCATATGTAGTTGCATTCTTTTTTAAAATTTTGTCAATGATGTATTCCAGGCTGTGAATCAATTATGTAGTCACTTTGAAGCCTATAGGGATGTTCCAAAGATCACGGAACTCAGGGAGAAGTTCAAAAATATCAGAAAAATCCTCAAGTCGCATGTGTTTTCAGATTTCTCCGGGTAAGTTTTTGCCTATATTTGAAACCCACTCTACCTACCAACTAAAGTGCTAATTTTCTGATTTATTTCTTCCTCGTCATTTGGCTATGTTTCTAAGATTTGTGGAAAGGACGGCAATTTAGTTTTTTTTTTTCACTTTTTTTTTGGGTTCTTCAAATGCATGTCACTTTTTATATAATCTTTATCTAGTCAACAAACTATTGATGCTGGACTTTGTGTATACCCGGGGTTTAAGTGGGTAAAAGAAATGTTGCATTTGCATGGTTGCCTTAAGTTCATTTCATTCTTTTAGATGTGTCTTTAGAACTTAAGACGTAGACTGGTATAATTTGTTTGGCATTGCCGAAATTGATATTCCATAAAAGTTGTCAATGCAAGAAAGCATTGCTAGTTCATTTTCAAGTCCATGGACAACGACCACAGTTGGGATTAGCTTAGTAATAAGGATTATCTCGTGAGGTTGGAGGTTAAGAGATCGTGGGTTCAGTTACATTGGCGATGATGCTTAGGAGATAAGGATCATGCTTTCTAGTGCGTTGGTGAAAATGCAATGCAGGAGTGCATACCTTATTGAAGTAAAGTGCACATTTCCTGTTTGTATCTCAGCTTAGGTACTGGAAAAGAAACGGAAGAAACTAATCTACTGCAGCAGTTATCTGATGCTTGCTTGGTTGTTGATGCTTTGGAGCCATCTGTGAGGGAAGAGTTAGTAAATAATTTTTGCAGCCGGGAGCTTACTTCGTATGAACAAATTTTTGATGGAGCCGGTATGTGTAACTTCCTACTTTTCTTGTGATTTTGCAAAAGAAAAAAATAATGAAAAGATCAGTTCAGATGACATTGAATTTAAACCTGCCTTTTGTACTATCATTAGAACTGGCCAAGTTGGACAAAACGGAAAGGAGATATGCATGGATCAAACGTCGAATGAGAACAAATGAGGAAATATGGAAGATCTTTCCTCCTTCTTGGCATGTTCCTTATCGACTCTGTATCCAGTTTTGTAAGAAAACGAGGTATGCTGTCTAGCTGCCTTTTGACATTGGGATGAAAACTAAATGCTTTGTGCGCTATAAGTATTTACTTTTGAAGGTTTAACTGGTAATGCAGTGTGCATCTTTCTGTATTTCATTTTTCCTTTTTATCGTTAAATTTTTTGTTTTCTGTATAAATAGGACCCTATTTTAATAACAAGTTTCATATCCAGTGTGCATCTTTCTGGATGGCAAGTACTCCTTTTTCTTCCATGTTATATTTCCTCATTAATCTTGAAAAAATAAAGAAAAGGCTGAAAATTAAATAGGGCACATGGCACGATTGGATGCTTACGGTATCTTAAATTTTTTTGAATAGGAGTGAAATGCTTTGAATGAACATGTTTTATTAGGTTTTGGGAAATGAGAGAAAAAGTCGAATAAAAATATTTTTAAAAATAAGTGTTGTATTGGAGTTTATTGAAGTGAATAGTTGTTTGAATATAAATTTTAATATTATTTTTGTTTTGAAGTCTGTAAAGGTTGTATTGATTTTTGTGCAAGTAAAATAAGTAATGATTAGATGAAAGATTTAAAAATTTGAAATAGAGAAGTATTTTGTGTTTGAGTGATATTTGTGAATGAAATGAGAAATTCTGAGAATTTTGGGATGTTTGATGTCACTCAAGCATGCCCCTGTTTACTTTCATGCTGTTAAGATATTAACCACTTCAAGGTTTTTCAGGGTTTGCCATATAAGAATTCTATTCCAGGTTAATTTTGTGCAAAGCCTTAGATTGTGAGGTATGGTTTTGTGTTTACAGGAAACAACTCGAGGAGATCCTTGATAATCTGAAAGAAAAACCAGATGTTGGGACGTTACTGATGGTGAGCCATGTTTTTAGCCAAGTTTTGATGCATTTGATGACCTATTTGGTTTGGATTTTGTGTTTTTTGATTTATTGAGTAATAAGTTATTGCATCTGTGGGTTTATTGTCTGTTTATTTCAAATTATTTTAAGCTTGTTATATCATATTAATACTGTGTTGTGCTGAAAAGAAAACAGGCTTAGTCAATTTTCTAGATTTAATCCTCTTTAAAATCCAACTTAAGATCTCTCTGCTTCTTCACTCTCAACTTAGATCTCTATGCTTCTTCACTATCAACTGGAAGACATCAACAAAACTGCCTTTACTGGCACTATTTCATAATTTTCATGCATACATGAGGAGTGAAATAGGTGTAGGACTGTATTATCTTTAGTTAAATTCAAATCGATGAATGCATTCAAAGTTATAGACGTGACATTTTAACTAACTTGGTACAGATCACTCTAATGTGTCTAAGGAAGTTCTTTATTGCCAAGCACTATCCTATTTCCCTTGAAGTGGTGCTACTTGAGGCATCTCTTGGTTTATAGGTTTTTGATGCAATATTCTTCTTGATATCTCTTCCACCGTTTAACAATGTAGACAATTCTTCAATGCAATATTCCCCCTTATCTCTCTTCCACCAATTAAAAATATAGTTGATGCTTCATTGGATTGGGTTCTGAAAAAGTTTAACGAGATATAACAGTTTGTGGGAATTACTTGCAGAGGATTTGAGGATCAATTCATAGCACTACTCACTGCAATAGAGGTGGGTCACGTACTTGTAGCAAAATCAAGATGTAAGAAGAGCAAAGAGTTAAAGTATCTTACTTGGGCAATCAACGATGACGCTAAGGGAGGTAGTCTAGTTGAGAGAGGATCACAGGAAAGACAAAACCAATTGTATATTTCTAGTAGGCTCCTTCGGAGTTTACAAATATTGAGGAGTGTATTCGGGATTTTACATCGGCTTCACGTATGGGAAAAACCTGGTTTGGTGGGATAGGCATTGGTGCACTGGTGGTGGTTTGGTGAGAGCTAAAGGTACAATGGAAGGTCCAAGCCATATGGCTTATACTCTAAAAAGACTAGTCAATGATATAATTGAAGCCCTATTAGAACATTTTAAAGAGCAAAAACTTCTCATTCCTAAACAATGTAGGATCTCATTGGATAATGCCTAAAGGGGTGGTGGATCTCCTAGCTAACTGGAATAGATATCATCAGTGCAAGCATTTGGCTGCATTGTGGAGGACGATTCCTTTGTGTCTACTGTGGTGTCTTTGGATGGAAAGAAATGAGAAATGCTTCAATAATAAGGAAAAGACCATGGGAAATTTGGGACTTTTTTGTATCCTCTTTGGTATAATGGTTTTCTGCAATTACACTAAAGGGAGGGGAGGTTCATGAGTTTTTGAATTCTTTTCAGTTCAATAGAATGTAATTAGGTCTATCTTTTGTATACTTCCTGTGTACTTGGGTTTTGCCAGTTGCATTTAATCAATAAAGGTTATTACTTATCAAAAAAAAAATTATAGGATCTCATGCACCACCTACCTTTTTCACTTATCAGAATGGTGTATCACACACGTCTTTGGACTTGGGCTTTCTTAGGATCTTTTTTCTAGATGCGCTTAATGATCTTTTTTTTAATGGTACCTTTTTTGCACCCCAACTAGGTGTTTTCTCTTGTATACATCTAGTGTACTTGGTTACGTCTATTAGTATTAAAACTCTTATAGAAAAAGGTTTTTGATGCAATATTTATAAATTGGTTAACAAAAAACACAAGTTATTTTGGAATGAAACTCAAGAAAGACCATAGGCGGACTCTTATGCTATGAATCTTATCAATTTTTAGCAGCCATCCATTGGTTTAACTAGGCCAAACACTCACAATGGCATTGGCAACTACCTTAGGTGTTGAACTGCACATTTTAGTTTGATGGTAAAGAATATTCTTAAGAGTAATGAGGTGATTTTGTGAGGTATTTGTGTAAAACTCTAGTCTCCCATTGGGAAAAGGAATAACTAACATTGGTCATGGAAGCTAGTTCTAGGTCATGGATGCTAAATCTCCCATTAGCTACTTATTAGGTGAAACAAGGTTTTATGTCTAATTATTTACTGATAAAAAAAACCAAGATTTTATCGTCGATTATAGAGAAACTTTTAATTGACTAGTCTTTTTGGCTAGCGTTTCCTTGGGGTGGTTCTATATTGAATCAGAGCTATGTACTAAGGCCTACCATGTGATATTGGAGCATCGTATGAGATGGCTACGACAGGGATAGTAGGAATTTTTTTTTTTTTTATATACGTAAAATTGTATTAATAATAAATGAATGGGTAAAAGCCAATTACAAAACACTGTCTATCCACTTGGGACATTTGAAGTGAGAAAAGCGTGAAGGTCCATGCCATTAAACACAGTAATGGACCATGTACATAAAGTTCTAAAAAATAATTCAGTCAGCTCCTCCCGTGATCTTTCTTTGTCTTCAAAAATCCGTTCGTTGCACTCTTGTCAAATACACCACATAATGCAAACGAGAATCATTTTCCAAATAGTTTTGATTTGTCTCGTGCCTTGTATAGTTATCCAACTTGCCATTGTAACTTCCACGGTTGCTGGCATAACCCAAATTCAATCTGTTAAAAACCTCATTCCAAAGCACCCTAACAATCTCGCAATGTAGGAGTAGGTGATTAGCCGACTCACCTTTGCTACGGCACATACAACACCAATCCGCTATGATAATTCCCCTTCTCCTTAGATTATCCGTGGTGAGGATCTTGCCTAACACAGCTGTTCACGCAAAGAACGCTGTTTTCGGGGGTGCCTGATGACGCCATATCTTCCTCCAAGGAAATTGAGTACCAGGTGTATTCAATAGAGCCTTGTAAAAAGAGTGGATAGTGAAAGACCCTCTCCTCACAGGGTCCACCACAATCCACAAGGGACACTAGGAAATTAAGAGGAGTTTGTTACACCCCCTGTCTCACTTTTGTCCCATTTTGGGAGTAACTTGCATTGAGTTAGTTATAAAGGTAGTCATGAGTCCTAAGTCCCATATTGATTGCTTACTAGGTGAAACTGGGCTTTATAGTGCATGTGTAGCTAGCACTTTCCTTGGATTTTTCAGACCAACCTGGTAAGGGAAGTGATGTGATACTAAAACTTTGTATGACATGGCCTTGACAAGGGCGTCGTAAATTTAAGAGAAAATTTTTTAATACTCTTGTCTCACATTGTGAAAAGGAATAACACGCTTATAGTATGTTATGAGTGATAGTACCCATAAAGAAAAGCGGTAGTCAAGAGTGTTAAGTGTCAAATTGGCTCATCTATGAGGGGAAAATTGGCTTTGATATCATATTTAATGACCTTGGAATGCACCGGTCACATCTGCACTATAACTCCAAAAGGATTAGTTAATTTGAAGCTTCCGATGAATACACTTAAAATGATGCAAGTAGCTATTGAGTTGCTCTAACCCTAACCTTGCAACTTCTGAGTACTTCCCTATGTAGCAATTTAATATTGTAAAAGCATTTTGCTATGGTGGTATTTTTAAAAAACTTAAACTTGATTTTTAAGATTAAGGTGGAATCCCCCTCTCACCCTTTTGTTCTAGCCTTTTTATCCTCTTGATCTTCAAGACTCATTCTATCCTCAAGTTTTCTTCAGTTTTACTCTGTCCACCAGTTATTTGTGCAACCTTAAAAAATCCCAAACATTTCAAACACAGTGCTGTGAAAATTGAATTGAGAGCTTAGAACGAGGAGGCGTTTGCCAATCTGGGGAGACAAAAAGGCTTTGTCTTTGGAAACCTTGAATTCAATAAAGAGGGGGAGGGTGTTAGGTGATGAAGAGAAACCGGGGAAGGTTTTCACTAGAAATGAGGTGGAAGACTTGCCTTTTTGAAAGAGATTTTTTGGAGACAAAAAATCAAGGTCCTTGCAGTTAAGGAAAGAGAGATATGTAGAAATTGTTTAACATGATTGCTATAACAGTGAATATTAGATGAAATATTCATGATATAGTTGGTATGTTGTGTCCTGCCAAATGACCAATATATTTATGTATGCCTGTTTTTTCTTCCAATAATGTATCACTTGCTTGGTGGCTTTTTAAGGCGCTACAACGAACTCTGGAATTCGAGGATGAATTGGCTGAGAAATTTGGAGGGGGCACTCGAAGCAGGGAGAATGGTAGCGAGATTGAGGAAATTGGTGAAAATACTGGTCAAAGTGTTTCAGATATTCGAAAGAAGTATGAGAGGAAGCTTGCTGCACATCAAGGAAGTGGGACTGAAGTATGTATATAAATTGCTTCCATCGTTTGGTAAAGTTTGTGTAAGATTTTGTCACCCACTGTTCCATTTGTTCTCTTTGACAGGAAAAGGATGAAAATAAAGATTTGTCTGCACCTGGAGCTGGGGTATCTCATCTGTTTATGGTTATTCTTGCATATAATTTATTGATGGTATAAACAGTTCTATATAGCTGCGAAATATGTAAAATCTCCAGATGTATGTGTATTGGATATTCACCTCTTTGGTTTGTCTGCCTTGTCAACTTGAAATTATTGGGCATTTTTACAGAAATTCTTTTATTGATTACTGATAGAATTGTCTATCAAACCACTTTTATTCCAAGTTATGCATGATATTTAGTCGTTTTAGTCCTTCCAGTTACAAAGCTGTGGTAATTTCATCAGTTAAAGTGCTTCAATGTATGATGCTGAAATTTGTAGTTGTTGGCATTTGTCATGAAAAAGGATTTTATACATGATAATATTTTTGAACAATAGAGCTCGTGCAAGCGAGATCTAGGTTGGGTCTTTTACATGAAATTTGCTATTATAATGCTGTTCTTTTATGGCATTTTTTTGTAGGTCTCTTCTAATAAGGGACTTTGGAGATGATCGGTGGCAAATCTAGAAATTTATCTTTGGGGCGAATTATTATTAAAATGTTGAAACTATCTATATACATTATCATAATGTATATTGTAATATATAAAATACATAATATTATAAACATAACTTGGTTTATTAATAATATATGATCTCTCATAATTCCAATAGATAAGAGTTTGTTTTCCTTCTTTAACAATTTATAAGTTTATCATTAACTAGAAGGAAAAATGTTTGAAGGGATATGCAGAAAAGGATAAATTCTAAAATAATAAGAAAAAGGAGACCTAAAGAATAATTAAAATGATTACCTGCTATGAGTTTTTTTAATATATAAATTTTACATTTTGATCTTAGAGCCAAAACTTGAAGTTTTTAAGAAAAATTTAATTTTTATTAAGATTTGGAGCTATAGAATGAATTCTTAAAAAAAAAAATCTATTTAAACTTTTGTACAAAATAATACGATTATTATAATTTTTTGGATAGTTGATTTTTTTTTTAATTTTTTAAAGGGTAGTGAACAAAATAATTTTTTTTTTTCAGAACTTTTGGGGGGCATTGACCGTCCCCCTTCCCCAAAAAGTTAAAACCAATCCATAATTGGAGACAATAGTTTGTCCTTCTTTCTGGCTTTTGCTTGTAGAAGTAAACATAGCTTCTAAGAATTTTTTTTTATAAGTAACATAGCTTCTAAGAATTATCTGCACTATTTGATTTGGCAGTTCAATTTTCGTGGAATCATTTCATCTAGCTTTGAAATTCACTTAACGGTTTACGTAGAATTGGAAGAGAAGACATTGATGGAGAATCTTGAAAAACTTATTCAGGTAGTTGACCGCATTATTTTTTACTACATTGTTTGTACCTTTTATATTTGTCATTATAGTAATTCTTTTTGTGCATTTTTTTTAGGAGGAAACATGGGATATTGAGGAAGGAAGTCAGAATAATGTTTTAGCTAGTAGCATGCAGGTAAGAATGGAGACATTTTTCTATTATTATGAGAAATATGGAATCTGCCCAGGATTTGGATCATCTATAAAATGCTTTTGATAACTCTGTTGTCTGCTGAAAGCTTGATAAGCTATAATTATTGTCTTCTTTTAAGAGTAATAAATTCATTGAACATAGAAAAAGTATCGTTCCGATCATACTTATAAAAAAAATATAATCTTCCGATCTTAGGAGTTAAAGTTCCATCTTATTGGCCGAGACAAGGTTTGTTCTCCGATTACTGGCAGCAGGTTGGGATTCATAACTTTGAGGCATTCAAGAAGGCTCTCCAAGGGAAGTGGTTGCTGCGTTATAATTATGTGAGGGAAGCCTTATGGAAAGTTGTGATAGATTACAAGTATGGAGGTGCTAGGGTGTACTTGGGCGTACTTGGGCTATGCCTATTTCAGTATTAATAAAAATATCTTTCTACTCATAAAAAAATTATGGAGTTACTAGGGGTGGTGTTTTAATGAGGTCTGAGGGACATAAAGTGAGGCCATGGAAAAATATCCTGTTAGGTTGGGGAGCTTTTCTAGCCATAACAGATTGGTGGTGGGTGATGTCTTCGGACTTAGTTTTTGATGTGATATATGGTGTGGGGATATGGCCCTTAAGGATGCTTATTCTACAGTTTTAAGATTGCAGAGGAGCATGAGGCCTCATTTGGGTAGGCAGTGAAGAGTTGGACAAGTTAATTTGGATGCCTTCTAGCGAGGAAAATTCTCCAAATGCTTCTTCTATGGGGCTCACACTACTCAAGGTAGCATCACTTCCCTCGGAAGAGTCTCTGGGGGAGCAAGGTGCCCCTTAAGGTCACGTTTTTTTGTCTGGAAGGCTTCCACGGGAAGATTCTGCCACGGACAATCTAAGGACGATTATTGCTATTGACTGGTGTTATATATGCAAAAAATAGTGGTGAAACAGTAGATCACTTTCTCCAATGAATTTTTCAGTAGAGTCAAGTTAGCATGGGTCATGCTTGGAAAGGTGGTAGATCTTTTAGCTAGTTGGAAAGGTCTTAAGGGTATCACCGGTATTGCAGCAGTGTGGAAGATGGCACCCATTTCCCTTCTGTGGAGCATTTAGAGGGAAAGAAATAACTGGAACTTTTAGGATCCGGTGCATTCTCTGGAAGATCTTAAAAATTTCTTCTTCAAGACTTTATTTATGGGCTATAGCTATAGATTTCAATGTTATTAGTTTCCATGATTTCCTTGTATCTGTCTATAGTTCTTAATTAGGTGCATTCTTTGTAAAAGTGTAATTGGGTTATGCCTATTTTCGTATTAATAAATTTCTTTTACTTAAAAATGAAAGAGTTGCAGTTCTATAACAAAACTCAAAAAGCGTGCCATCCAATCTTTGAGCAGTGTTCTAGGAAGCCTTCATTGTAATTTTCATAGGACTTTCTGTTTTTAATCAATGTTGTAAGAGCTAGGTGAAGTCTTGGTATACAGTCTGATACTTAACTTGTTCTTTGGATTGTTTATTTCCTTAATAAACAGAGTAAATGCTGGCATTTCTGGTGGTAATTATCTGTAGTTCAATTACTGCAATTAAAGGGCTTCGTGGTTGATATGTTAATGGATGGGAAGATTCATTGAATTTTGGATTGTTAAAATAAGCAATTTAAAGCTACTGGGTTGGTCCTTGTATTTTTTCTGGAGAATATTTAGACTTGATTGCTAGCATTACATAATTCCTTTTGTTTGGCCTGCATCCATATAAGGCTGTTCTGTTTGTAATTTTCTTTTTCTTGCATTTTTTTAGTCTACCTTCGTTATGTTTTGTAGTTGTTTCTTATAATCAAGAGGAGCTTAAAGAGATGCAGCGCTCTAACAAAGAATCAGACGTTATTTAATTTGTTCAAGGTGCATTCTTGAAATCCATTTCTTATATCCTTTTCTGTTATGTTCTCCATCACAATGAGGTTAATGATGTGCATTTTTATATTGAATTGTTTTCTGTGAATTAGTTATTCTGCTTTTGCCAAGTATGACCAGGAATAAAGGGTGAGAAGAGGGTGCATGTGTAGGGTGCATTACGTGGTTTCTATAGGAAATAATGCTGAGCCCCTTTCCCCTATAGGTGTTTCAAAGAATTCTCAAAGCATATGCAACAAAACTTTTTGCAAGACTTCCTAGGGGTGGAACAGGGATAGTTGCAGCAGCCACCGGTATGGATGGACAAATAAAGGTATTAGCTGACCATGTTTATTTTCATGATTGCTTTGAGCATTGTTTATTCTGTATGAGATACTAATTTTTGCTTTGTTGCCTTGTAAATATTTTGAGCAGACTTCTGACAGGGATGAAAGGGTGATTTGTTATATTGTGAATTCAGCCGAATATTGTCATAAAACGGTTGGTTTCAAAATTCATGGTATTTGGTGTTGGTTGTTAACTTTTAGCTTAATCTATGCATGTTGGAAGACGGTGAAAGAGTCTAAATTGCAGCATTCAGACACATGACACATTTATATTATGGAAAAAACAAAAGGATGAGATGGTTCCATGTTGATCTCTGCTTTCAAATTCTTTATTTATTAAGGAGCTTAATTAGCTACTTGGTTGCTCATCCTGTTATTTCTATTTTTGAAAAGTTATATATTTTAAATTTTAGTTAAGAGTAATGCTAGATGGAGTCCTAGGGTGTGCAAGCCGCACCCCTTCGAAAAAAGTGGCATCTACCATGAAAAAGTTTGTTTTTTCATGTGGGTCCCATAGTTCCCCTAATTTTTTCAAAGGGAGTGTGTGGGGTTTGCTTACTCTAGGAATGTATAATCATGTCCCTTTAGTTAAAACCTTGCCAGATTAATGAAGTGCAACAAAAACCATTTTCTGTGCTAATACTAATTAGATGTTGTTGATATCTATTTCGGTTTACCTAAAGGTTAATGATATCTCTTGTCCATACAACATAAGTTGGTTATAATTACAAGTTTGTAAACGCATGCAACGATCCTTCTTGAGCACATATGTATGATGTATCCTCCAAGGATTAGAGACCACATGGGCTGGATATGGTGGTACCTAATTGTATATGTTTCCATATATTTCTATCATAGTTTTTAGCTCAAATTGAACACTGATGTGCAGTCTTTAAAACTTGGGATTTTTTTTTTTTTTTACAGTCTGGTGAATTGGCAGAAAGTGTATCAAAAATTATCGAGACTCAATTAGCAGATGGAGTGGATATGTCAGAAGTGCAGGTATTGACTACCACTTTTAATAATGCCATGGTTAGTCTTCTCTTCTTTTCTAGGGGAGTAATGATATTATGCAGGATGAGTTTTCGGCAGTGATCACAAAAGCTTTAGTAACCCTAGTGCATGGCCTTGAAAGTAAATTTGATGCTGAAATGGCTGCCATGACACGTGTCCCATGGGGTACTCTTGAAAGTGTTGGTGACCAATCAGAGTGAGCACATATATATGAAATTTTTAACCATAAGTTCTAGTGCCTGACACGACTTTCCACAGTTGATCACCTATACCTTCTTGCAGGTATGTTAATGGCATAAATATGATCCTTACTAGTAGCATTCCTGTACTTGGAAGCCTTCTTTCACCTGTTTACTTCCAGTTCTTCTTGGACAAGGTGATTCTAAAGAGGATGATGTTATCTTAGGATTTGCTTCTCAGCATAGATCTTGGTCTGAGTTTCAAGAATCTTGCATATGGGTTTGTTATTTATTTGGATTTGTTTTCTATTACTGATCCCTTTATGAATACGTTTACTAATATGAAAGGGGCTTTGGCATATTTAATGGCTAATGTTAGACTATTCTATGCTCAATTAAATATATATGTGGTTATTGTTCTTTCAAAGATCATGCGTCTCGTACTTGCCCAAAAATAATTATCCCTCCATAGAATATGGGCATCCTTATCTGTGCAAAATCTAGTTAACTTCTAAATTTTTGAAGTAGTTAGTGAATTTTTGAAGTAGTTAGTGACGTACTAAGATTCTTTCAGGTTTTATTCAGCTAGGCTAAATATCCTAATGTCTTTCTCATTCTATGCAGCTCGCATCTTCTCTTGGTCCTCGCTTTTATGCAAACATTTTCAAATGCAAGCACATATCAGAAACTGGAGCTCAACAAGTATTAGCTTTTTTTGTTGTTTATTTTTATTCCTTTCTAGATTATTTTTGGCATCAAGAAAGGAGTTGTTTGAATTAGTGTAAAGGTTTATAACTTTTGGCTTGTGGGATACTTAGTAAGGATCCTCTTTAGTTTTGAAAGCTATGGCACTTTTTATGTCATGGCAAGGGTGTATAGTGTTCACAAGTCACGTATGTGCACATTGAAATGACTCAATATTTAGTATAAATACCTTGCATCCAATTTTCTCAGGCTTAGACGAAATTCAAGAAGATGCAACACCTACGGTAAAAGAAAATCCCTGGAAAATTAATGTATATAACCATGCACATTGATGAACAGTGTAGAAATACAAGTCACTCTGTAGTCTGTTTGTCAAATTTGTAGAAGTGTATACTTGCCATTTATACATGTGATTACTCTAGACCATCCTTCTAGTTGTTTTTTTCTTGAATGTAATCTTTATGGTTGATTCGCTATAAACAAATTGTTTGATGCTTTTGCAGATGCTATTGGACACTCAAGCAGTAAAGACAATTCTTCTGGACATTCCTTCACTTGGCCGACAAGTGAGTTACTGATTTAAAAAAGATACATGTTATCTTTAATTGATGCCTCTTTCCTTAAGAGTTAACTGTAATGGGTGGCTTGAAGTTTGATGAGAAAGCTTATGTTTATTACCCTTCTATTTTCCTCTTTTCCAAAATATGTGTACTCTTTTTGAGGGAGAAGTCTTTTTGAGGGAGAAGTGTTAAGTCGATTTCAGACACAAAAACTCCCATGATGTTTATTTCCCTTGATTAATATTCCAATTTAAGTTTGCTTTGATTATATCCATTACAAAATTTGACTTCTGTGGACAACATATGGTATTCCACATTTTTTTCATTAGTAATCAATAAAGTGTTATTAATTGAAAAAAATAGGCATAGAATAAAGAAATGCCACCCATCTGGCCACCACAGGCAGCCCAGATCAGACGCCACTGCCAGCATGATCTGGGCTGCCATGGGTCTATACGGGGTAGCTGCTATTTTTCTTATATATTTTTTTGTTTAAAATATTATTTAGAAAATAATTCTTTCAATTTTTGGTATTTTTTAAAAGCTTTGTTTGGTGCTCTATGGAGGTAAGTGCAGTTGGAGGGGGTATGTGGAAGCACATCAGACGAGGGTGGGAAGTGTTTGTCTGTCATACCAGAATTTTGATGGGAGATGGCACAAGTATTAAATTCTTGCATGACATATGGTGTGGAGATAGTGCCCTCAAGCACTCATTTTCTAGCGTGTTCACACTTGTGCGTGAGAAAGAAGCTTCAGTGGCGGACCTCATGGAGATGGATGGTAACTTATTTCAATTGGATGTGAGCTTCATTCGGGTGGCCCAATATTGGGAAGTAATTTGTAAACTTCTTCCAACTCCTATATTCCATGAGACCAAGCATACGACGAGCTGATGCATTGTGGTGGACACCTGCCAGAAAAAGAATTTTCACTTCATTCGTTCTGTAAGGCCCTCACACAACCGCATAATAATCGTTTCCCATGGCTAAGAATTTGGAGAAACAAGGCCCCTCCTAGGGCAGCATTTTTTGCATGGATAGCGTCTCTAGAAAAGATCTTGATGATGAATATTATATGGAGATGCGCGGTGATAGTGGTGGAATGGTGCTGCATGTGCAAGGTGGTGACACAATAGACCACCTTCACTACATTGTGAGATCACTAGAGCATCATGGATTGATGTATTCAGAAGGGTAGAATTAGCCTCGGTTATGCCTACAATGGTGGTTGAACTTTTGGCACGTTAGTTGAGTATGGACGGTGTTTCACAAATCTCAATTGTGTTGAAGATGATTCCTATATGTATTCTGTGGTGCATTTGGCAAAAGCGCAATGATCGAGCTAGGGCTGTTCAACCGACCCGACCCGAAAAATTTTCCATTTCCGATTACCCCTTCCCCGATTAGCCAATTACCTGAATTTTTTGGGTGAGATTTCTAAACTAGCTCCAAATCACTCAAGAACTTCAGAAAACAAAAGCTTCACAGGAAAACCCTAACTTGAAAACAAAAATCCCTACATTCATAAACCAAAAATCAGAACAATCAAACCCTAACCTGAAAACAAAAATTTCACATCAAAACAAAAACACCCAAGATGGACCAATATATTTTACAGTAAAATATATACGTATGATATATTTTTTTGATAAGTAAAGTTTTATTAATCAAAAGAAGGCAAAAGCCAATTACAAAAGAAACAAAAAAGAAACAAAAGGCCCATCAAGACAGCGCATTGGATACAAGAAAATTATAAAGGTCCGTGTCATGAAAGTCCAAGCAATGACCCATGTACACAGAGTTCTAAAAAAGAAAACTATCAGCTCCTCTTGAGATCTCTCCTTATCTTCAAACGTTCGTTCGTTGTGCTCTTGTCAAATACACCATAAAATGCAAATGTGAATCATCTTCCACATAGCTTTGATCTGTCTCCCTCCTCACATGGGGGGCCAACTTGCCACGGCTGCCCCCATCATCTCTGGCATGACCCAAGCAATGTTCAATCTATTAAAAATCTCATTCCAGAGTACCCTAGCAATCTCGCAGTGTAACAGAAGATGGTTAACTGACTTGCCCCCATTATGGCACATGTAGCACTAGTCTGCTATGATAACCCTTATTTTTCTTAGATTATTTGTTGTGAGAATCTTCCCTAGCGAAGCTGTCCACACGAAGGACGCTTTCGTAGGTGCTTTGTGACGCCATTTCTGTCTCTACGGATATTGAATCTCGGGTCCTTGAGTGAGAACGTTATAGAAAGAACGAATAGTGAAACTTCCTCTACCTCTAGGTGTCCATCTCAAACCGTCTTCATTCTGTAAGTTTGGTCGTTAAGTGTAAATGAGGCTATGGAATTCCACAAAAGAGCTCTGTTCTCAATCCTGTGCCGCCCAGTTAAAACTAATGTTCCAAACCAAAATCCCCCCGATTAACCTTATGACCTCCGCCACAGTGATATCTTTGGCACTTGCAATCTGATACAGAGCAAGGAACATATTGCCTAGGGCCCTGTCTCCACACCAATCCTTCCAGAATCTGATTCTTGAACCGACGCCCAAACGCAGCTTAGTGTGCCACTGAAAAGCCCTCTATTCGCTTCTGATGTTTTTCCACAACCCCACACAGCTAGCGCCCCTGACTTCATTGTTACACCAGCCCTGCCCCCATACTTGTGATCGATCACCACTTTCCAAAAGTCTTCTAGTTCTTGATGGTACCCACAACCACTTACCATATAAAGCCCGGTTGAACATTCTCAGGTTTCGAATGCCTAGACCACCACTTGCTAAGGGACGACAAACCGTCTCCCACTTTACCAAATGAAATTTGAATTCCTTCCCCAAACCACCCTACAAGAAGTCTCTTTGCAGCTTCTCAAGACGATCTGCCACATTAGCCGGAATAGGAAAAAGTGATAAAAAATACGTGGGTAAATTAGAAAGAGTACTCTTTATCAAGATGACATGTCTCCCTTTAGATAAGTACATCCTCTTCCATCCTGATAGCTTCCTCTCCACTCTTTTCGATTACTGTGTCCCAAATCCGAGCGGCTCTTGAAACTGTACCCAACGGGAATCCCAAGTATGTCATAGGGAGCGAAGAAGGCTTGCATCCAAGTGTACCTGCCAACTCCCGCAAATTGTAAACATCTCCAATCGGCACCATTTCAGATTTTTCGTAATTAACTTTCAAACCTGACACCGCTTCAAAACAGAGGAAACCTGGCCTCTGATTAAGTGGCTTTGTGATCAAGCATGTGTTGCAGACTGGAGACCGGAGAAAGTTTGATATTTTCACGTGATTAGGATTTATAATTTGCAGTTTCTGAATGTAATAATAGTAAGCGGACAAGAAAAAGGCATTGCCTGCCATTTGTAAATAACTTGAAGCAATAAGCTTCACTTGCTATATTAGCATCACGCTATTGCATGAATTTCCCAAGATTTATATGAGATGATTTTTTACAGGGGCTTATAGTGGTCTCTGATTGCATAAAACAAACCTCTTTCACATATCATTTTCTTCTTTTTTGAAACAGACAACTGGTGCTGCTAGCTATTCAAAATTTGTGAGTCGTGAAATGAGCAAAGCTGAAGCACTTTTGAAGGTTTATGATCATAGTTTGTCTACATTTTGCTAAGTTTGGTTTTATTTTCTTATCATGATTATACTAAAAAAATCGTACTCAAGTTTATGTGTATTTATTATTCAGGTTATACTGTCCCCATTTGATTCTGTGGCGGATACATATCGAGCATTGCTACCAGAGGGCACACCAATGGAGTTTCAGCGAATTTTGGAGCTTAAGGTTGTGGTCTATTCTTTCTGTTTGATATAGGGTTTAGTCATACTGTAGTTAGTGCATGATGGGTTAAATGCCAAGCTCAAAAACATCGGATGGATATAGATCAAGACTTTGAGATGTGGCTCTATAAATCTACTAATGGACTGGTGAAATTGTTGAGGTTTTCTGAAGCATCGAGTCTAAGATAAATGAAAGTTGTTATGCAAACCTGTTTTCGACACTTGAAATTGTATGCCCGTTATCTGCTAATGATGCTGGATAGGCACTTTGGATACGATGTCTGTTATATTCTCATGTCAGTCTTCTTTTTAGTTCTCACTGACCACATGACATCTAGCATTGCCACTTCAGAGAAGGAGTGCCTTTGAAACGTTCATTATAGCTGCCCAATAGTGTCATGGGTTTGTCCATTATTCCTACATGTTTTCTGAGGAATTGAGCAGGTTAATCATGGATAATGGCTGAATCTTGGCATCTTATGAATTACATGAAAGAACATATGCTTTGACTGTTAAGTGCATAGTTTGACTTCTTGATTATATTTCGACTCAGGCATGACACTAACAGGGTACTTACTACTATTTCAACAAAGGTTCCTTGGCTAATATTGTGATTTATATGTGCAGGGTCTAAAAAAAGCTGATCAGCAAAGTGTACTAGATGACTTTAACAAACATGGGCCAGGGATCACACAACCCTCTATCATACCACCAGTAGTCCCGGCGGCAGCTCCTGCGATACCAAGTCCGGCTTCAATTGGACTAGTTGCTTCCCGAGAGGATGTGTTAACTAGAGCAGCTGCACTTGGAAGAGGTGCTGCTACAACAGGGTTCAAGAGGTTCCTTGCTTTAACAGAAGCTGCAAAAGATCGCAAAGATGGGCCCTTTAGAAAGCTCTTTAATCCATGACTGCATTCGAATCCCAATTTTACATGTAGTTTTGGTATTGGTGTCATTGGTTAAAAGTACACCCTGCAGTGCTCGCGCACGGGGCAGGGAGCGGGAGGATTAGTTTTTCAATGATTCATGTGAGGGGTTTAACAGAATTGATATGGACACTGGCCGCGTACATGGATCCCTAATTTGAACAGTTTTTTACGGTTTGCATTAACTATAAAGCTACTGTTTATGTGAGGGGTTCGTTCGAAGACTCTCCCTAACATTACTTTTGAGTTAAAATAAACAGATGAAACTTGAGAGACAGAGATGGGAATTTATTTTAGAAAACTTTGCGTAATAACAATAATAATAATAATAACTACAACAATAATGACAATGATGACGGATCATTTGGATAGTGAGTTGAGATGAGATGAAATGAGTTGAGATAAAAGTTGAAAGTTTAATAGAATATTATTTTTTAATAATAATATTATTTAAAATTAAAAAAATATATTATTTATTATATTTTGTGAAAATTTCATGAAGTTAAATGATCAGGGTCTAAATGGGACAGCAGCTGCCGCCATCAAAGAAGCACATTCATATGCATAGTGGAATCCGCCCAGCCCTATGAACCCATACAACTCCATTCATTTTCCATTTTACATTCTCAAGCTCACTATTTCTTCTCTCCCTTCTTGGCCCACCATCGCTTCCCATTTTCCCTGTGATAAAAGGTGTAAGAATAGGATTGATGTTTGAATGCTATGGTTTATTGAAAATATACGGTTTCCGGCCCATTAGGATTTAGAGGAAGGATTTTGGTTTAATCAAAGTGTTAAAATAAGGTTTTGTAATGCTTGAGAAAAGATTTAGGTTTCCTCTAGAGGGATAATAGAGGTAGGAAAGTGAAAACATCATGACATAATATAAAATGTGATGTCCCCAATCTTCTTGTGATTTGATTGATTTTCGTGATGTTGGGACGTGCAGCACCAGATTACACATCTAATTTATTAATGATACAAATATGCATGTTATGATGAGTAGGCAGCAAAAAGATGTTTAGACTTAAATTATTAGTACCAAAGGGAATTTTATAAACCCCAAACATGGCATTAAATACAAGCCATAAGTCACCAAAAGACTAATAGTTAACTTAAGTTGTTGCAAGACAATAAATTGTTCAAATTTCAAATAAAGGTCCGCCCCATGGAGTAAAACAGAACATAGAATATATAGATAGGGTGACCAAGAAGTGGTCCGCTAACAAAACATATACTCTCCAAGTGATTATCTTGCTCGAAGATACTCTAATTGTACTAGTCTGCAAAATCTACGATAATGATAATCAGTACTATAGTGGAACTATTAGAGTGAGAATTTTAAATCTCTGCAAGATCTCAACAAGTTATTTCTATGACAAGTCTTATCAAAGAATGCAATGACAGTTATAATAATGGATGCATGATTATGAAAAGAATCTCAGAGAAAATTTCTCTAGATTCCTAATCATAATTGTTCCCAAAATATCATATTGTCTATATTAAGAGTACGTCGCAGCCTAATCCTTCGCACATCCTAGTTCCCTTAGTCACAACTACAAGCAATATTTGTCAATGCTATAATGGCGCGCTGTTTCTAATGAAGATCTAGGTGTGGATCCATGGTGCCAAGGGTGTCGACTAAAGGCCAATACCTAAGAGGCATTTATTATAGGCATGTATTGTTATAGAGGGAAACTACACACGTGTACTATATAACAAAGTCACAACAGAAAATAGGAAGAAACATTGGAGTTGCAACTAGTACAAAATTACTAATTCCACGTTGGAGTTGCAA
This sequence comes from Platycarya longipes, assembly GCA_036559045.1. Taxonomy (NCBI): domain Eukaryota; kingdom Viridiplantae; phylum Streptophyta; class Magnoliopsida; order Fagales; family Juglandaceae; genus Platycarya; species Platycarya longipes. Next base: position 20,540,028 of record CM071798.1, read on the forward strand.
CTTGTACAAAATTACTAATTTCACGATTGGTAAGTGACTCACTCAAAAATAAGCAACACAAAAGCTATTTCAAGTGCAGAAGAGTATTGCATAATAATTAAGAATAAATTCATAGATCGTCTCCTTGAAAAAAATTGTTCTAAAATCAATCTCGTATAAACTACTAAAGATATTTACAAAGAAAAAATAAAAATAATGATATGTGTAATGGATAGAAGAGAATAACAAAAATAAAAGAGTACTGGTCGTAGACCAAATTCATGATTTTAGAGTTGAATGTTGTGAGAAAATGTGAAATATTGAAATGCAAAACAGTAAATTAAATTTGCTAAAATTAATTAACAGAAATTTTAAGGAGCAAGAAAAATAAATGGCATTAAATTAAATGAACAAAGAATTAAAAGTTGTAAATAGAGATTACAAGTGAATGAAGAAAGTTAGGTAGCAGTTGGGCTTTGAGGGCTCTACAACTTGTTGCCATGCTTTCGAGACTACAAGTGAAGGAAGAAAGCCAGACAACAGTTGGACTTGAGGGCTCTATAAGAGCATTTACAACCCACTAGTTAAATGACATTTTTAACTAAATTTTGGTTAAAAAATATTAAAAACCTACTTCAACAAGCTCTTTAAAACTAAAATAAATTTAGTTTTCTCTCTTCTTACTCTCTAAATTTAGCTAGAAGAAAAAAAGAAAACTAAATTTATTTGCAGACTAAAATATTGACTTTACCATGGTAAAGATTAGATGCATTGTGCTAATTTGCTTTCAGTTAACATGGCAGCTTCGCTTCAAGCTGTTCCTCTTCCTCCACATGATACCCAGATATATGTATATAATTAATCGATCAGATTCTTTTTGCCTCTTTTTTTGGGATATTTTCTAGCTATATATATTGGGGGGCTCAATCTATATTTAAATAATGGCAATAAATGCAGGACAAAGGGATTGCTTGTTGTTATTTATCTGCTGTTATTTTATTTTTTTAATTTACGTTTACTTCTTGTTATTTGCATATGATTGTTCTTGAATAATAAACTAATATTCAAATTATAATTGGAATTAAAATAAATAAAAAATAAAAAATTAATATTTTAATAAAATAACTATTGATTTGTTGAGCATGTTATTTGATATAGTAAAAAGTGGCTAAATAAAATTTATAAAAGTGAAATTTTAAGCTAAAATTCAGATAAACTTTAACCACTAGGTTGTGAATGCTCTAACTTGCTGTCATGCTTACTCTCCACTTGAGTTTATTACAAACATTACAAAAAGAATAAAACTAGACAAAAAATTAAGTTATACTACTATTTCTACTCTAACCATAAAACTAAGGGCCAATTTTTTTGGAAAGAAATTAAAAGTTCCAAACTCATCTCAAATTCATCATTATATTTTTTTCAAATCTCTTTACAAAATATAATAAAAAATCTTACTTTTTCAAATTTTTATAAAAAAATTAATATTAAAAAAATTAATATTAAAAAAATATTTTATTATTTTATTATTTTTTATCTTATTTTATTTTATTTTTAAAAATAAATAAGGTCTAAATAAAAATAGATAAATAAAAGTAGAGACGATAACTAAAGATTGCAGCAGCAATAATCTGGGCTCCATATAAAAGACTATCTTGCGTGTTTTAAAGGCAAACCGAGAGCCCTCGACACCCTCTCGGCACGAGTCTTTATGTTTCCTAAAAAAAAGGCCTGCTGCTCTCTGTACATGAGAAAACAATTCTCTGCTAGCGTTTTGCGGACTCTAATTGATAAAAGCATGCATGGCGCACTGCTGCTCGTTGAAATCCCCCTTTCTGCTAGCGTGCTGTACCAAAACCACATTTCTCTTGAATTTATCGTTCTTCCAAACTAGTTGTCCTTCTCTGTTGCGATCGTCGGAGAAAGGAAACAACTACCCTCTGCGTGTTGTAAAATCGAGAGAGGACCAAGTCTGTCTGATCTCCCTTCTTCAACCCAGCGGACAAAGAAGTTAAGAACCAGATTTTAACTCATTGCGTGTTGCATTGAACCTTTCAACAGACTTCCTATTGCTTTGGTATAAAGCCTGCTGTCATGAAGAAACCGGAGGACAAAAGTCACCCTCTTATTGCGTGGAGTACTGCAGCCCCTTTTCTTCCCAACGGACAAAAGCTCACCCTTGCTTAATCCCCTGCCGTTGCTGCATGTATTCTTGCTCAAGAGGCTGCCCCAGTGTACCCTTGTCAATAAAATAGACGTTAAGCCGGCCGCTTGCTTTGAAAAAGCAAAAGCACACCTTCTATCATCTTTTCTTTCGCTTCATGTGTGCGTGTCTTGTTTTCAAAAGCCAATCGCTTGTTTTAAAAATAAAGCCAAGGTCAACTATTACTAACTGAATCAAAACTCATTTTTTTATCCCAACAAATGGATGAGGAATCTTGGAGTTCGGTTTGACCGAAACCTCTCCTATTGCAGCTCCCGTTGTCTTCGACGGCGGTGGGCGACACCATCCAGCCTATCGAAATCGAAAGACATATTTATTTTTAGGTTTAAGGCCGCTGGGAGCACACCGAAAGTCGTTGGGGCTCGTCGTCGGATGGGTAGGGTCGCCAGCTTCCTTCGGTTTGGATGGGCTGGGCAGTGTCGCCTACCGCCACCGGCGGCGGCGGGGGCTGGGCTGAGGCCGAATTCCCTTAAAAATTCATCTTTATTTTATTTTTTTATTGTGTTTTTTATTATATTTTCTTCATTTTATTATTTTATTATATTTTTTATTGTATTTTTTAAATTTTATGTTTTTATTATATTTTTTAATATTTTTTATTATATTTTTATACAAATTCTACGAGTTTAAGAAGATTTAGAGAATGAGCTGCAAAAACGCTAAATAAATCTATCTTTTTGTAAGTTGCCACTCCATGCGTAGATTTGGTTATTTTGATTATCTTTAGTTGGTGGCGAGTGGATGGAAGTGTCAAGTGCGTATTTCAATTCTGATTTTTTTTTTCTTATCTTTTTTCTTTAAAAATGGAATCATAAATAAAAAATGAAATATCAATGTATTGTACATTGAAGAAATACTATTTAAATCAATCACAAATTATAAAATTAAACATAAATTATACTATTTATCAATTTTAATCTAAATTTAAATTTACACCTTATAACCAGTTTTTCATCTAAAACTAATAGTAATATCATTTAATAATAAAAAAATATATTGATTCTAAATGTATTAATAATAATTCAGCCCAATCACACCTTCTAACTAGTTTTTTGTTAATCCCTTAGCAAAATAGTAAAAATTAATTGAGATGAATATTATATAAAAATTGAAATCCAAACAAAAGCAATCAATTACAATTCTAAATTCTTACAAATTATGACATATTACTATTCAATTTCGGGAGCTATAATCTACCAAAATTATTTTAAAAATATTTTACATAGAACTAATATCTAAAAACTCATATGTATGTGTGACTACACAGTTGTGTGTTTCTTATTAACAGTTATGATTTATCTTAAAATTTTGAACCTTAAAATTAATTATTAATGATTCTAATTATGTCAAAGCCTAAAAGATTAATAATTTTTACGCCAACTCTATTATTTTATGATATGAAATGCTTCCCGTTCAATATATATATATATATATATATATATATAATCTAATCTTTTTGAACCTTTTAAAATATGTAGATTATAAAATGATAAAAAAAAATAATTGTCGATCGTGATCATGACAGCTTGTCTGCCGCCTTTAATTAGGCGATGATAGATCACATGCCAATAGAGGTTGTGCCAGAGTAATCTGTCAGATTAATGGTGTTAGATTTATCTTTGAATTCATAAAATATAATTTTAGTTTTATTTAAAATAATTTTATATTAGATTTATCAAATTTCACCTGAATTTAAATTATAATAATTATCCATTATTTTTTAGATTTAAAAAATTATTATTCATTTATTAAAATATTTTTTTATTATTTTTTAATATATTTTTTAAATAAATAAATTATAAATATATTTTTCTTAATTTTATAAATTTATATTATTATTCTCATGAATTTAATATAAAATTTAATATGAAATTATAAATATAAAAATATTAATCTTTTATCAAATTTATATTTTTATTAAATTTAAAATAAAATTTTAATATAGCCAATGTTAATACTGTCATATGCATTTTATCAAAACTCATTGGACTAGACTAGTATTTGCTCTGACGCAGAAAACATAATTCCCTGTTTGATTTTTCATTGAAATATCTAGTTTTTCTAGCCCATTAAATGGTGCACATACGGAAATCTTTTATTTTTTTTAATTGAAAACTGTGTGTTAACTCGATCTTCATTGTTAATAAAAACTGCATGTTAGTTTCTACATGTTGGTCACCCTGATATTGGGCAAAGAACCTATTGAGTCATTGATAGTCGGCTTGAGTTTATCAACTTCGTGTAGTAAACTCACTGAAATACAATCTTTTTTTCCATCTCATAGAAGTACAATTCCTCATTTAGTTATAATTAGTCTCAAATTTTCATGTCAAAAAAATCACGAAGAACCAAAACCATTTTATCACAAGAATAATTCACTTCCGACTATATATATAGACTAGTAAAGCAGTACGTGATGCACGTCTGCCTAATTTTTTTAACATAATTACTAAATTTTAAATAATTATCAGAGTATAGATTAAAACAAATTTGATTTTACAACGATGTATATTTATTTTTAATTCGTCATAAGAAATGACAACCAGTAAGTAGTTTACAATAACAATAAGAAATACATACATTTCAGAGAGAAAAAAAAAAAGGAAATACAAACAAGCTGTTGGGCGTTAACAAGTTATAATTTTTTTTAATATAATTGCTAAATATAATTTGTTTAATACAATTTTACAACAATCTATATTTTTTATTATTATTGTAAATCAATAATACATTAATTTAAACTCAAATGAATTAAATAATTCATATCCCTCTTTGTTTATATATTTTTGTTCTTGTACTTTACTTCTTGCTTGCCTTTTTTCTTTAATTGAATAAGAGTCCGTGGGGGTCAAGTAGCATGTGACGAAGGTGGAGGTGGTGTCAGCAATGCATGTGAGTAGGGGTGTGTTCCGACTCCAATTTTGACGATGTCAAAGTTCGGAGTTTCTGACTCTGACTATTGTCGGAGTCAAAAAAAGCTTCTGACTTCGACTCCGACACCGAGATTGAGTCGAAGTTTAACTCCGATCAAAGTTCGGAGGAGTTTTGCCGTTCAGAGCAGAAACCCGATCAAGCTATTGTTTTCCAGCTCTCTAAGTACGTCAATTTATCAAGTTTTCCAAACACCAAAGAAGGAATTGGCCCATCAAGAGAAGAGAAGAGAGAAGAGAGACGTGCTGCGTTACCTACGTAGACGCCATAGAGAAAGCCAAAAGCCGTTGTGCGTACATCTTCAAGCCAAATCCTCATCGAGTTAGAGATCAAACAACCTCGTGGATTGTCCTCCACATCTTTAACCGAGGCTTGGATTTTTCTTAGTAACCTTCCCAGATTTTTCATCTCTTTTTCGACACCATAGAGTTGTTGATACTTCTCTTTGGTAAAAGAAAACAACTTCTGTAGACACGAGTCGATAATAGGATCGACAAAGATTGAAATTATTGCCTCAGCCATGGAGCTTCTAATTTGCTCTAGTTAGAAAATCTGGGACCCAAATTATAGAAGATCAAATAAAAATGGTTTAAGAAGGAAAGAAAAAACGGTATGATAGGTTTTCTTATCAAAGAGGAATGACAGGTAAGAAAATAAGATCTGCTTCGTTCCTTTTGAAGTTGAAGAATACAGGCGAATTGCTGGAGATTATCAAGTAAATATATGTCTTCTGCATAGAAGTTTTCTGTTTAGCCATGGAGCTTCTTAAATTTTGCATGGCTACAAATAATGCATTCCAGGACCAATTACCATGTAGGTCAACTTAGGGCTTTGATTTTGAAGTTGAAGATAACGTTGTCGTTTATTAAGGCTGCTTATATTAAAAAGGAAATTGCAACACATATGGACGACGCGAGGACTCGAACTCAGGTTGTCCTTTTCCAGCTACCTCTTGTTCGACAAACGAAACAAGCAATGTAAGAATTAATCTCTAAATGGAAGGAGGAAGTCCCAAACTTTCCTCATGTCCCAACTTTAATAGCTACTCTTCGTATAGTGACGCTGCCATAGGAGATAATGTTTTCCCCATATCTATAATGTTTAAATTGCTAGTATTTAATAGTAAAATATCCATTTAGTTATTAGCATTTTATTTTCTGAACTCATATAGATCCGACATTATATTTGTTATATATGATTTTATTTTATTTTATTTTGTTTTATATCTGTAATGTTTTTTTAGCTGCAATAAATTTTGTGATTTTATTTCCATACCCAAGGCCAATTCTTTGAGTTTTGTTCGAGTTCCATACCCAAGGTCAAATCGTTTAAGTTTATCCATATTTACTGTGCTGGATATGATTTAGTGAATGTTTGTTTGAACTTTGGTAGAATTTGTCTTTGTAAAACTCTGGTTGTTGGAAGAAAATACAAATGTTATAATCTCAACTCGTTTTTGATCTATAGCTGTTTTGGTGATTTTTTGTGTGTTTGGCCTTCGGGGTTCCTCATCTCGTTCTCTCTTTCGTGTTGATGTTTTTATTCCATGCATATGTGTATGTATCTCAATCAACTTAGAAGTTAAATCTGATTATTTCTGCGATCTGATAGGATTTGGGTTATTTATTGGTTTTTATTTATCTGTTTGTGATCATTTTTTCAGATATGAGAATTTCAATTTTTTCGGTGGTGTTGTATATTTGGTTTCGTTATTTCATAATTCCCTCTTATTTATAAATTTTTAAAATAAAATTTCTCACTTATCAACACAAAAATAAATAGTTCCCTTTGTAGAATTCACTACAACATTTTTTAACATTTGCCGCAACACATTTTGCAGCAATAAGCTTTAATTCTAGCAGCAAGAGTGTAATACTGGCAAAAATATTTTGCCACAGCTTTGCAGATAAATAAGCGCCAATTATACAACATATTTCGGCAAAACTCAAGGTGGTGGATACTATTGGCTTATTTTGGCAATTTTTATTGTGGCTAATATATCAAATGTTTGTCACAAATACAGTTGCCCATTCATCTACAATTGAATAATATACGAAAATATGGCAACACATAGTTGCCGTAAACGATGTTTATCCTCAATTTATTATCTTGCTATTGACTATCTCCAACAAATATGCCATGCGGCAAATTGTTATTTTTGGCAACAAATACCGTCAATTGCTATATTTTGTAGCAAGTCTATGTTGTGAATTAGTATTAAAAAATATTTTTTGTTGTAGAATCTACTTATTTCTTACAAGTCTATTTTGTAGAACAAAATGTTATCCTGCAAGGTAGAATCTATAGAAATGTTCTTTTCCTGCAACTCATATTGTAACAAATATTTTTATTGGCAATTATAATTTGTCAATTTATGTTTTTATTGATGGAACACTTCTTCCAAAAATATATTTGTGTTGGTGAACATTGTTTGCAACAAAAGTGTAATTTTCACAAAGTTTTAGATCTATGTGCTAGACTCAACGATTATACTTTTGCTAACAAATATTCAAAACTGATGACTAATTATTGCCGCTATTCTTTTATTTATGCAATTCATGTTTATCAATTTTGAAAATAATTCAATTAATTTTTCTTAATCAATGAACGTAAAAAGAGTATTTGTTACCACTTAACCATGCTTGCTACATGGTCTTTTGCTGCAACAGTACATTGTGTGAAAAATGGCCAGAAAAATCTTGTTCACATGCATGATGCATTTTGGGTTTTATTGTTATGATTATCCCTGTTTTCATTCCACACACATTTTTTTATGGAAGTTTCACACACACATATATGTAACTATATATATAGTAGTCATCTTGGATGATGGATTTAATTGCTATCTATTATGATCAGACAATGACATAATATATATATATATATATATATAAATATAAGTATGCATAGTTGGTGCTGCATATGTACAAACCTGTTACATGTTATATATGTTTGTAATTTGCATTGTGGTCCAATCCAAAACACATACAACATCAGTAATCATATAATCACATATGTTATATATTACTTCTATTCTCAACAAACATAGTTCAAATTTACTTGCTACATGAGCCAGGTGCCAGCCAACAGGCACAACATATCAATACATAAATTTCCATTATCCAATATAGCAACTGACAAACACAATATTTAAACAAAATATACATGTCAATACTATAGTATTGAGATTGTCTACTTCCTTGCTAATGCACAACTATGGTCATGTCTCAAAAACACATCCTCCAATACACTTTCACCTCTCGACTGGAGTCATTGTCATGTAGCACAAACATATCACCTCATAATAAGTTTCCTTTCTATTAATTGTGGAAACCTCCTGCATATATAGTGCAGGAAAACATTATTAATATTTCACATTAATTGTTCAATGGATACACATTACAAGACAATTCAATAACAAGGAATAATCAGAAGCAATAACACTTTTCAGCCTATATAGAGTCCCTAACATCACTCATTTCATCACCCACCAATTGTAATATATCCAATGCAGATTCAAGAAATATCATATTAAGGAAATACTATCTATTTTAAACAGTTCCACAAATGAAAAAATGAGGCACTTGTGTGCTAGTTGTGTGGACATTAACTTGCTGCGTGCATATATATAGTGCAGAAAAACATTAAACAATTCTACCTAATTTATTAGTTCAATAGATACTTACTACAAGACATCACAACCACCAGGTTAGTGCTGTCTAATAAGCACCATCACACATTTTCCACCCTGTAAGCATGTAACTAGCATGACTTATTTAACAAATATCTTAATCGATGTAGCCCCTGCAATCTATGAAAAATAATTTCATAAAAAAACCATATCCAATATCTAGTCCACAATTCTTGTCACCTTAAGTGTTGTAGTGGAAATTAATATGTTGTGCATATATATAGTTAAATTAACCACAAAAAATCATCTCCTGTTCTATTCAGTGAATACTAACATTAAGATATCACACCCACCAGCATATATGCTATCTCCTAATCAGTAACAATTAGCAATTAGCAATTAGCAATTAGCTTTCATAATGTGTACCCATACTAATTACACCTAGAATCTTATGTGTGTATCTAATGCAGATACATAATTAAGAAATCACTTAATTTCATAGAAATCCTTAGCCAACAATCAGTCCACAAAATAATTCATACATCTGTTAGTTGTGAAAATTAATATACTTCATATGTATATATATATATATATATATATATATATATATACTAGGAGTAACGCAACGTGCGAGGCACGTTGCCCTGTATTACTATAAAATAAATTTAAAAAATATAAACATCTAGTATAAAAAAAAATTAAAGTGAATAAGAGTAAATATGATAGCACCAATATAAAGGAAATATTGAAGGAAAATGAATAATATATTCAATGAAGTTGAAAATCTGGAAATATCTTGAGGACATCATAAATATCAATATTTCCAACATAAATCATGACATCGCTTCAAGTTAGACTCCTTAAAAAATCTTTTCAATCCAAATATATGTTCCAACAAGCCAAAACTAATAATTGAAATAGATATATACATTCAGTGCATTGTCAGTTACCTTAGGGCTACTGGTTGTAGAACAAAGAAGTACAACTGACTAAGCAAAGTCAATCGAGCTGAAAAGAATGGAGAATGAAAATTAGGAATGGCTACCAACAAGAATAAAAATTGTATGACCCTTATTCTTTTAATGCATAACTCCATGCTTAGAATATAACATTTGTGGGAAGAGACAAATGAAACACAACAAAATAAAAGCAGAGCATCAGTGAATCATCATTAAACTTCATGGTCAAAATATTTGTTTTTTCAATAAGTACCTTCATGCCTGGTCATCAAATTCAATCAATCTCATATTTTTTTAACAGCCAAAAATAAACTTGCATTGTAACAAACCAACTTAAGAAATCATAAGTGATTTGGATAAGCCTTGTGACAAGCCAACTTAAGAAATCATAAGTAATTTACAAGTTTTAAAATGGAAAGACAAAAGACATCTACCACTTATCTTGATCTTCCAGCTAATACAATAGCAAAAGTATCAGATCATATTAAAAAAAAAAGAACAACATAACAGATGCAACAATTAAAAAAAGTCTTCTAACAATTGAGCTTTTTGTACTGTACAACTGCTTTTAGACACAGCAAAGAGACCTTCATGGCTTAAAAAATACCAAACAATATAATTTCTCACTAATATGTGGAAATAGGAAATTTCAATAATTATAATCAACCAAAACAAAGGACACGTTTAGTTCTAAATATCACAGTTAAAATATCTCAGAAGAGCATGTCAAGTGTACCTTCTTGGGTTAAAATGCTCAACAATCTTCATCCCAAATAAATATGTAATTATAAATGGACACCACATCTGGTTGTACAAAGCATTTTACAAACCATCTGAGAAGAGGAAAAATAAGAAAAACCAACAAATATAGCATGCATAAGGTTAACATGTATTTTTGCAACAGTGATAGTAGGATTTGCAATTTAAGAACTTCAGTAAGGAATCAAATTCATTTCATACAAAAAGTCATAATCTGACCCCAGAATTTAGACAACCATTGACTAAGGCATGAAATAAAGAATATAATTTTAAAAAATTAAAAAAAAAAATTGTTGCCTAATAGTTTTTTTTTTAAACTGACCTCAGATTTGAAGACTGAGAATGGCACTATGTAGAAAGTCAACAATACAAAACCTTTCGTTAAACTCCAATAATACTCTCATAACCCAAAAGGCTCATTGTTTTAAGTTCTATGTATTATAATTTTTTAAAAAATTAAGCTCATCAGAAAATATACAATTAAATTCACATGTTATAAAAGCACCTCCAACAAAATATGTTACTCTCCAACTATAACCATCAATATACCATTTACACTAAAATTTCAAGTGCCTATAAAAAAAAAAAAAATCCAATTACTGGTGGTTAAATCTTACTACTTTGTTTGGTTTTGAGCAACTATGTGTATGACCTTGTTACTACAGTCGAGATCCCACCACCAATCCATATTACCATCATAATGGAATAGCATAATCATAAAGTTCTCTAGAAGGAACTAAATTCAATGAAATTAGATAAATGTATTACCAATAAAAAAAACCATCTGACATAAAGTTTTGAAAATATGTATTACCTTAGCACAATAGATAAAAGACAAAATTAAAATTAAAAAATAAAAAATATATTATCTTAGTACAATAGCATCCACATTATACTTTTGCTTAATACCAACTTGCATTGCCAGCAAGTTATGATTACTAAAATCATTGACCTATAATTCAAGAGTCACCACATGTCACAAAAAATAATGATACGATCCTTTTACATAACAAAAATCTTGCAACAAAAAGTTTTGAAAGACCAAGTCTACCACTATTTTTAAAAATCATCCAACAGTTTTTCCATGGCTAGGAAAGTGCATGCAAATTTTAAATGTAAATTTAGAAACCAAATACTATAGGATCAGAATCTAACCTTTGACCGTAAACTATTTCTTGACCATTACAGCATTAAACTACTCTGATCTGCACTGTAAAATACTCTGAGCTGCACCTTTTAAGTACTCCTGCAGCATCTGTGGCTTATACTCTTAACATCTGCATGATTTGAGATTTACACCATAACAGATGAAAGGGAAAGAAAACCATGCAAATCAAAATATAAAGAATAGTAGTACTGAGGCTCCTATAATCTCCATAGTCATACCTCTCTATAGATTAGCTCCCTTGCATGATCTTTTGTGAATTTCCTCCATTCAAACCCAAACTCAAGTTTTAAGATGGGTCGCATAGATGGTTCATTGTCTAGATTCGCCAACCAAACCATTCAGATATGGATCAACTAATACTTGAAAAAGAAACAAGTCACAATATCAGGAAATAAATATAAGATTTTCGACCAAATTCAGCATATAATAATTTTTAAAATTTGCATATGTAGCATAGAAATCAAATACAGGATAAAAGCCATCCATATTAGAAACATGCAAATGTAGCATAGAAATCTACTCAAACTAAATAAGAAAGTTGAATACAATACACGACGAAAGAAAAGGGTATACTTACAGCGGAAAAGATGTTTAGACCATCTCATTAGGCATAAACTCGGCAACAAGCAACCTCTCCTCACCTTCACAACAACAACCTAACAATCAAAGCAAAAATATAATAATCAAAACAAATCATAACAGAACTCCAAAATGGGAGGTCACTCACCCAATTCTACTGTTTAACTAATCCAAGTTGTAAAGCACTTCTAAAAAGAATCCTAGAAAGAAAGTTTGAAGGTAACTGTGAAATGCATTGAGTTTCAAGGCCTACCTTTTAGAATCACAAAGGGTGAAACTAAGGTAGTAATAGGTTTGGTTGGTTGAGCACCTATTTTAATACAATCACCCAAAATCCATTGAATTTTTGTTTTTATTTATAAGTAGATCAAGAGCATTTATTTATTATAAATAAAAGCTGTAAACCTTAGAAAATTAATACTAAACACATTCCCAACAAACCAAGCCTATATTTTCCTAGCAAATTCAATTGATTTTTTTTTTCTGCATGTATAACATACACAAAGATTTTGAACTTGCAAATCATTCATATAAAACACCAGATTTTAGCAAAACAGATTTTCAACTAAATCACACATAACTATGCAGCTTTTCAGCAAAACAGTTTAATATTTATATGCCAAATAAAAAACCAACTCTATATAATTTAATATTTAGTAATTGCTTGAATAGAACTTCAATAGATGTAGTTAAAGCATTCAAATGATTTGCGGTAAATTGACCCAATTGCTTAATATTTTACCGAATTGCCTAATAAGATAAATAATCGATTTTTTATTAAACCAATTGTGCTATCAAAGAAAGGAAATTACTATTGCCAAATATGGTAGAGGAAAGTAAATTCTAAACAAGACAAGCAAATATAACTATCCATGAAAGGCAGTCATCAATGAAACATTTTATCAGAGGGGGCATAAATGGAAAGGCATGGGCAATGTTAAACAATCTTATTGTTCATTACTGTCGACAATTTGATAGTCGATTTTTAAGTATAAAGATATATAGATATATATACATACATACATATCCAATTCTTTCACACTTTCATTAAGTTCTTCTATTCTTCACAAGATTAACCTATTGATTCAAGCTTAAACCCCCCCCCCCCCCCAACTAAAAATAAATAGAAGCAAGAATTTCAATCTGGATATCCTAAAAGATCACTTCCGAACAACCAAATCGCAACAAACAGGCATGAATTAAAAAATCATTTGTTAAAACCTATTGATTCAAACTTAAAACTCATCTATTATTTTAATATGACTTTAAATGAATTGGTCATCAAACTAAGCATTGAATCAAATATGCTCATGGGTTTTAAACATGAATTAAAATCGAAACTAAGCATCGAACCAAATACAGAAATAAGAATGCTTAATATGTTAAAACAAATGGGTTTTAATTTCTCTATATCCCTTGTACTGCTGAATTATCCCATCAAGAAGCATCAAACTAAGCATATTATCCCCTCAATAACTTCTTTGTGAAAATATAAAAAACCCAAACTAAGCATCAAACCCAAATTCACTGATCTGATTCGGTCCTCCACTCTTCATCACCACCTGTAAAAGTAAAACCAAAAAGTTATTAAAGTTGTGCTTTTTGTCACTGAATACATCAACATTTGACTTATTGGAATGAAAAGCAAAAATAGAATAAGTAAAAATATAAAAAACCCAAACTAAGCATCAAACCCAAATTCACTTATTTGATTCGCTCATCCACTCTTCATCACCACCTGAAAAATGCACATAAATAAAAATAAAAAACTCATTAATCCAACAAAAATTCAACAAAAATCCACAACTAAAAACTCGTCCATCACTCCCATTAACAGACATCATTTTGGTTGCCAACATTATATCACAAAATAGTAAATACAATCAGATGAACAAGACCAAACTAAGAAGAATCAAAATGATTACAACAAAATGAAATCAAGAATGAAAAACAGAGACTCGAAATACAAATTAACATTTGGTAAGGAACGAAAAGCCTACTGTGCGAACTCAAAAGCATATTAGATCCCTAATATACCCATATTCGGTTTACATAAACCGAATCACAGAACTAAATATTTCCGTACGGCCCACGGCCCAACAAGATGACCCGGCCCAGCAAGCCCACTTCCTCTTCATTAGGGTTCGGAATGCCCACTTCCTCTTCCTTTCCCGATTCTTCCAGTGCCTACAAGATGCTTCCAGCGGCTACAGCTCCTCCACTCTCCTTCATCTTCTCCCAATTGTTCTCGCATGGCTTGAAGATGTAGGAGAAGAAATGGAGAAACATAAAATCAGAGAGGGAGAGAGACGGGTGTCGGGGGGCCAGACCTCATGGTGTAGCTCACAGGAGAGAGAGAACGCGGGAGGAGGAAGGGGTGATCCTGGGGTGGCCGTGCTGCTTGACGGTGGCTGCAGTGACTGTTCACGGCGACGTATGGCTGCGCGAGGGGAGGAACCCGTGTGAAACCCATTTCGGGTTGTGCTCGTGTGCGGTTGAGGGAGGGGTTGTCAAGGAGCTTCGACGGTGGGGGTTGCTCGCCGGATCAGGGGGAAGCTGCCGGAGGTGGCGGTGAGGCTGAGTGACCGAAGGTGAGGCACAATCCTGGGTCGCTTGGAGGAGAAGCCGAAGGGGACTTGATTCTTGGTCGGGTGCTATCGTGAAGAGGAGAGGAAGCTGAGCGAGTTGTGTTTTTGAGAAATGAGAATGGCATTTTTGAGATAAATGATGGCTGCCGTATGGAATGTAGGGGTAATTTTGGAAATATTAATGTTAAACAATAATTACTGTTCATTACTGTTTAAATTAGAATAGATACTTTTTAAGTATAAAGATATAGTGCAGGAAAACATGTAATTCATCCCCCATTTGAATAGAAAATTTGGATACAAACTCCCATGACATCACAACCAGCAGCATATATTCTGTAATAATCACTAACTATACAGCTTTCAGCCTTACATGCATGCCATCCTAGACTCATATCAACACTCATCTTAGGTATGTATCCAATGCAGATTGTCATATAAGAAATCACCAAATTTTCAGGAAACTATATCCATCAACCAGTCTCAACATGTCACATGCTGCACAAATTCTATAAATATAATAAAATAAAAAATCTATACACAAATCCACATAGCAACTATAAAAATACATCAACATACCAGCTTATGAGGTCTGCAACTAATAAACATGTTGATGCATCCAAAATAGTCAGTTGCTAAGTTGTATATATAATATCCTTACTGGTTGCCACCAAGCCACTATACAAGTGACTCATCAAAAGTGGCCAAAAATAACCTTGGTAATGATGCCATCAGCCTGAGTGCATGTAGCTTCAAAAATCCCTTCAAAAATCAAAAGTAGGGATAAACAACTAGCTAGCTACCCAAGATGCCTAGGCATCTTGGTGGGTCTCCTGACGAGGCTCTCTTTGACCCTCCAAATCATTCAGGCGATTGTTCATTGACTTCTTATGGTCTTTAAACTGATTATTGAATTCCAATAATTCAGCTCTCAGTAATGCTAGCTGGTCCTTGTACATATTTGCCTCGGTTTTGCTTCTCTCATTCTCTTCAACTATTCGCTGATAATTCCTATTTTTCTTCATTGCAATAGAGGGTTCAAGTATCATAGAATGGCCTAGCCCAATTGCATATCCTGATCGGTGTCCTAAAACCTCCTTGAAGACTGAAGTACTAGCTGCATCAATATTTGTTGTATCTACCTCGGTTTCCTCCAATCGCTCAAGCATAAGTTGCTGCATGCAAAAGATATTGAATAAAAACAATCACAATGCACTAGGCTAGTTATGCATAAGTATCAAACCAGAATTATTATAATTAAAAATCTGTTTTGAGTGGTCTTAAGGTCTACATCAATTGATATGGAATGAATGACTTACATGGTTGTGCTCTGCCAGGTCAGAAATAAACCGACCTTTCTTCCGTGACCAATGCACTACCTTATAAAAATGTATCAAATTTGTTCCTTCATCATCCTTTAGAATAAGAAAATAGTGTTGTTAAATACTCCAATCATATTCAAAATAAACAATTTACTGTTTTGTTTCTTAGATGAATGGAAGAAAGTACATCTTACCATTTCCTCCATTATCCTAACGAAAAGTTTTCGACCACCTGTATGGTTGATCCGTTGTTTCTCTCTATTCTTTGTATTCCTCTTTGACATCCTTTGAGATTTTAATTAATGCAAACATTAAACACATATTGACAATAGTAATAAGAAACAACATTCACTAGTGTGCAGAAGAGTTATATCCTGCTATGTTATATCAAATGGGGTATAATATAATTTACATGAAGAGTAAAATTTACCTTGAACCTTTCACTGGACCAGGTGGCACATAAGTGATCCCATACAGGCTTCTCCACCCAGGTTGTCCCACCAGAAATTGCCTCTTCATGGGTCCCATACTTCAGGTATTGCTTTCGTAAAAAATAGTGAAATGCATTGTACTTTCGAGCAACAACATTCATCACGCACTCTCGATGGGAAGTTTGAGTCCAATCCAACACAAAATATTCCTGTGACAAAACAAGTTATAAATTGTTTGTTTCAAAATACGTTAAATAGTGACATGCACAAAGTAACTAAGATAAGTCCAAAATATCTTAATCTCTTACCTGTACACGGTTCATCAACTCTTCTTTCTCCTCTTTTGGTACCACTTTCCAGCTTGCATGTTGCATGTTTGCATGCAATCGAACTGTTGTGGTGACTCGACCAGAAAATATGTTGTAATTCTAACATGAAGGACCTCTTTGTCCATCCTTGATAGTCAACGGTATCTTACCAAATTTTCGTATAAGTTCAAACAACGTGTCTTTCACTGGTCCACGGCCACGTTTCCGAGTGGGTTGATCTGTACCATCTGGGCCTAAAATAGCATTATATCAATTAGACATTTATAATTGTCTTTGTTCAGTGAACAAAGAACATGAAGAGGCATAAGGGTCAACAATAGCATCTTACTTGCATCAATTAAAGTCCTTGGTGCCGCAATAGCTTCTCCCATAACCTCCTCCATAACCACATTTGGTGGTTGAGTTGAATCATTTGATGGTTGACCTTCTTCTGTGTATCCTACATCACGCAGCTGTGGAGGCCCATGGTGGAGCCTTGGGCCCCACCTACAGCCACCTCGTCCACCTCTAACCCACCTCACCATTGTGTAAATTTTAGATGGAGTACTCCTACTAAATTGAACAAGAGTTATTCATAATGCACAAGGCTAGTTATGATATGTATCAAATCAAAAAAATAAAATTAACAAACTGCAGTATTTTATATACAGCAAAAACTTCAACATTTGTGATGCTTATCTGCTTGTTAACATTAGACATATGTCCAACAATCTATCATGAAAAAAACTAGCATAAAATATTATTAACATGCACAAATAATGTTATTCAACCAATCACAACACAATCTACTTTAGGTTTTACTTTTCAGAATAGAAGTTTCTCACTTCACTACCCCATATGTGTAAATTCTAACATGTGAAGTCAATGCTCAAACACAAGTCCAGACCATGTTATTGCCTCCATGAATGTGTGATGTGGTAAAGCATGATTTAAAAAAAAAACTGTTTAAATTAATAAAAAAAGCCTAAAATATTGCACAAATTTAAGTGAAATTAAGGGTCACATGCATTTGCACCAGCCTGCTAGCCAAACCCTATGGTTAACTTGACAAACCATTTAATTAAGTAATAAAAGTTAGAAGAAAGCAGTCAAGCACTGAAACCAGGACACCAGGACACTTCACATAGTTGCATGCAAGATCCATAGAAACAGTTCCAAAATTTTTCTCAAGGTTGATAAAGGACCTTGGCTGTAACTTTCCCAGCTTACCTACTATATGTACATTAGACTTAGCTCCAAATCTAGAGTGCATTCGAACTGCTATAATTGTTTAAAAGAGGCTTCAAACACAAGTTGGCAAATCATATTAAACCCTGCATGGGTGTGTGAGTATGTAGAATTGAAAAAATAACAAGGAACCAACATAATACTTACAATCCAAATTGGTCTAACTACACCAGCCTATTAGCCAAGCCCACTTGTCATTTAGCCATGCCATTTCAAACCAAAAAAAAAAATGATTGAATGCAAAACAGACACAAGTCACAACTGGCATAAATGGATGTA
This sequence comes from Platycarya longipes, assembly GCA_036559045.1. Taxonomy (NCBI): domain Eukaryota; kingdom Viridiplantae; phylum Streptophyta; class Magnoliopsida; order Fagales; family Juglandaceae; genus Platycarya; species Platycarya longipes. Next base: position 20,558,434 of record CM071798.1, read on the forward strand.
GTAACATGGATGGGTATCTCTTTTAGTTGAAGAAAGGAAACAAAAAAACTGAAACTGCAAGGACCAAAATACACCAATGACCGTAGAACAAGTCCTGTTACAACATATATATATATATATATATATATATATATATATACACATATGTTCACAATGTCATCCATTGAGTATGGTACACTTCCACTTTTATATTTCAGACTAGCCCATATTTGCAAATTCAAATTTGTTCAGTCAATGCTCACAAAATCAGTTTGATGGGAAAAAATTTAAATAATAATACTTACATGTGTCCCTATGTAGAAAAAAAAACAAAAAAACTATTTCAAACAAAATAATTAACCCAACTACAATAGACTTAGCTGAGCGTAATGACTAATCAGCTACCCCATAATTGCAAAGCCAGCAAAATAGTTCAATCAATGCTCAATTACTACATAAGTTTGAGGAGAAACCATTCACAACATAATACTAGTGTCCCTTTATAGAACAAAAACAACAAAATTATATCATATAAACTAATTAACTCAACTAGACAAGACTGTTAGCTAAGCCCAATGTCTAATGAGCCAGGTCATTTCATATAAAATGAATAAATCACGAGTGCAGCTAATACAAAAACATGCATGACCATCTCTAATAGGAAAAAATTAACAAAAAAGCCAAAGCTTTTCTGAGAAATATTAGTTAAAGTAGAACAGGTATCACAATAACAACATGCAGATATGGCTGAAAAGTTTTTGACTTAAATTTCAGACTACCTATTTTTGCAAATCCAACAAAATAGTTCAGCCAAATGCTCAAGTAAAACATAAGTTTGAGGGGAAATTTTTTTAATAATAATACTTACATGTGTCCCTCTGTAGAACGAAAACCTCCAAAATACTATATCACATAAATGTATTAACCCAACTAAAATAGACTGTTAGCTGAACTGAAGTACTAATTAAGCAGGCCATTATAATATAAAATAAATAAATCACATGAGCACATCTAATATAGAGAGATGCATGTCCATCTCTAATATAATAAAAGAAACAAAAAAGTAAAAACTTTTCCCAGAAAAACAGAGTTAGAGTAGAATGGGGTTCACAATAACAATTTGATGATATGGCTGAAAAGTTCCACTTTTCAATTTCAAATTACCTCATATTTGCAACTGTAGCAAAATAAGTTAAGTCAATGCTCAGTTAAAATATAAGTTTGAGGAGAAAAAGTTTAAACCCTGCCTGCATGTGTGATTTTGTGGGGGAAAAAAATAAATTGACACTTATTAGGTACAAATTCAAAAACCCAAGAGAGCACTCAATATAAAGACAATAAAACGTGCATCACTATCTCTGCTAAGGAAGTGGAAAAAAAACACCACTTTGCAGATAGAGAAACTAGAGTGAGAGTAGAAAAGTTAAGAGAGAGAGAGAGAGAGAGAGAGAGAGAGAGGGTTTTGTAGTATATCACCTTGCTGGAGGGTGAGGGCAGATATTTGTTTTCTTCACAAGCAACCCACTGAGGTGATGATAGCTTACACAAGTTTCTTCCACCTCGCTGAGTATCTTCTTTGAGAGAGGAAAGTGGCCCCAGTAACTCTTTCTTTTCCAGAGTTATAAGTGGCTCCCTTTTGTTTTCAGCTTTATATGAGGGTACGGGTAGTCTACTTGTTGGTAGACAAATGAAATTTTTTTTTGCTTGATAATTAAAATCCCGCCTCTTTTGGGAATTGTTCCCACCCAGGGCTATGATCTACTTATTTAGAATTTTTTTTATTTCATCGTCTTCATACTTATAAACATCTCATTTTCATTTTTTATAATATTCATGTTTTTCCCCTCATTTTGTATATATCATTGACATCTGTTAACACTTGTCAATTTTTTTTTTTAAATAGGTGTACCATAATTTTAATAAAATGTTATTAAATTTTCCCAAATATATATGACAAATTAGACAATCTGGGTCACATAGAGCCAAAGCCACAATCATGTGGAGAATGAATTATATTTGCAAATTATTATTAGAAACAGTTGGATATGATAAGCAAGTGGATTATAGCAGTTAGAAGGCAATATTTCCCTTTTGAACCGATAAATGCATGTATTAATTTTCAGGTGGTCTTCAACTCATTATGCTTCATTGTATAAATTTAATACTCTATTTTACCCATCTAAATCTCCCCAACCCCCAATGGCCTGTAAATTCAGCATTATCATTCAAAATGTCATATGTCTTTTTACAATGTTTGACTGTTGGATATTGCATGCACTTGCAGTCAAATTGCACTCCAAATCTGCCTTGCAATCAGTGGGGCTTTCTAAACTGGATTTAGCTTTATTAAGCCTTTAAATAGGTGTAATCCCATCTAGTAAGCATTATATAATTACTTCACATTAAGCAAAATTCCATTTTTGCTAAATTGAATTTATTTGCAAAATATTAATTCAAATTCATTGCAACTGGTTTGGAAGTTGAAGACGACAACATCATAAACACTCTTGCTAGAAATCTTCTATGTAATCAGCAGGGGTTTTAGGTTGAATTAATCTTTATTAAGCAAATAGGCGCATATGCAATCCTATCAAGTAATCATTATATATTTAGTCCACAATTTCTGCCAATGGCACATTTAATTGGATTGAAGTTATTTGCTTTATAAGATTAATTCACATGCCCCAGCAATGTTGGTTTTATAATTTAGAACAACAATATCAAGCTAAACACCCTTGCTATACATCTTATATGCAATCAGTCGAGGCCTTGTCATTTGAATTAGGATGTATTAAGCAAATTATGGTGTGTAATCCTATCAATGAAGCAAAATATATTACTCCACAATTCCAATTAGCCCTTTTATTTATATTTGAATTTACTTGGCTTGATAATATGTTCATATAAGTTCAGCTATTGGTTTAAATTTTGTCAAACAACAATTCCAAGTAGCCCATTTACTTACATCCAACCACAAACTCAACACCTTTGATACAATTAATCTTATATGGAATTTCCTTTAGGCTTTATATTATTATTAAGTTTTATTTAAGTATTTAAATACACCTAATTCTATCAAGTTATGCTAATATATTTAGTAAAAAATTCCAATTAGCCAGGATACTTGGACATGCATTTAATTGTATCATAGTAAATACCTATTGGCCCATCATTGGGTTCTTGCTATAAATCATTTATGTGGGTATTGAACAGATGTCACGTATACCCTTTTTAAGTATTCATGTGCATAGGACGCATGCATATAGAGAGAGAAATATTAACCTGAAGGGGTATGAAGGTTTTATGATAATTTCAACACCTTCCAACTTGTCAAACCATATTATTTCTTATGAAAATCAAGATATCAACATGGAACGAAAGTGAATTATATCATATATAGAAATAGGGATTCATGCATACACAATATTTTTCTGCCACCACATTCCATCTACGATTACTTAAATGAAATATACCTCAAAAAATTAAGGTATCAATTGGCAAACCAAGCATTCATATCATTGAATCTCCAGCATAGAAGGCAACTCCCAAAGCCACCCATAATATATGAGAAATGCTTTAGGCGAGCACAAAAGCGCTAATCTGTATATACACCACGAAAACAATCATGGTAAGTCATAATTTTATGCATCTATCAGGATGGCTAGATTAAGGTATTATGTAGTACATCAAACATTATTACATGTATGTGTTTATGCTTGACCATCAATACATTTGCAGATTGCATTTAATGCATGCAGATGTACCTCAATAGATGTGTTTGTCAAGTATTTGAGTCTTAGCCAAGAAACAAAATTTTATTTCAGAAAGTAAAAAAAAAAATTATATATATATATATATATATATAAGAGGTGTCTATTTGTGACATGCAATATCCATTAAAAGGACGCATGCATGTACTACCAAGAATTCTTTGTCTGGTTACTTTTGTTGTATGGCTGCCACAAAAAGAATTGGAAGTTAATTAAGAGATACTCCTAATTAATATGTTTACTGTACCAATCATTTTGTAAGGCAAAAGTCTCATTATCATTTATTTGGTGTTGCTGCAATAAATTCGAGAGTAATTTGTTAATTACTTATTGGCCAACTAACAAAAATCTAGAGCAACATCCCAACATTAAACCTTTATGCAAGTGAGCACTACATCCTAATGTGTGTACATAACATAAATATGATCACGCTTTTATCACTCCTGATTTCATTCATTATTGTGTACATAAAAAATAAAAAATATAAACTAACATTGAATTGGAACATATCCAAAACAAATAGAGGAGCTAGCCCATACCATCACTTGACTCTGAGGTAGCATCATCGTCAAGCCCAATGTGGTCCTCCCCACTGTCGTCTAAGCGGTTGGAATCTTCATTGTTGTCTCCCCACTCATCATCATAGCCATCCACCTCAGGCAAGGCATCATGGTCAGGCATGTCACATGTTTGATTGTCTGCTATAGTCGAGGGGTCAACTAACAAAGGTTCTTCGTCTACCCTATTCTACCCTATTCAATGGATGCACAATGTTTGGGTCACTGCATTGGGCAAATGACATGTTTCTGTGCTGAGTTTCATCGTCCTGATAAGCATCATCCTCAGTAGACTCCTCATCATCATCCTCTCCCTCAGCCGACTGAACTAGAGGAATGTTGTATACATTCCTATTAATTATCTTATGAACCACATACCAACTACCTGCCACACTAATGTCATTTAAGTAAAATACCTGTTGAGCTTGGCAGGCAAGCACAAAAGGCTCATCTCTATACCATGTTCTCACAGTATTCACACTTGTTAGATGGTCTCCTACACATATCCCTCTTCTCCTATCACCAACATCCCACCTTTTACATTGAAACAAATACATTTTACGCCAACCCATATAATGTAATTCTAAAATATCATTCAACACCCCATAGAAATCAACAGAGTGTGATTGATGTTCTCCATGAACAACCACTCCATTATTTTGTGTTCGACGATTACGTTCACGATCCTTCGTATGAAACCTGATTCCATTCATTATACACCCAGCATATGATGCAACCCGCTTGTCAGGACCACACGCGAGTGCATATATAGCATCAGAAACACTAGTTGGATTCATCATACGCATTTCTCGAATCTAACAGGTAAAATAGTAAAATTACAGTTAGGACGCTAGAGAAAAATTAGATGTGCACTAGTAACGAAAGAACGGATACAAAGCACACAAAGCTTACAATCACTTTGAACGTAAATGCGATTAAAAACAATGGTGCTGTAAGGTAAAATACTTACATATTTCTTGAACCAGCCGGGAAATTGAGCTTGGTGTCTACGCGCAATGTTAGTTGTGCCCTCCCTAGTGATCATGTTATAATGCTCACTACAAAATAGAGCGTTGTGTTAACAATAATGTTTTCTGAGTTAGAGGTATAGTTTAGTAACTCCAAAGACTAACTACTTACTTGAGGTAATGCTCGATTTCGCCACAATTATTGAGGATATACCAGTGGGCTCTTGAAATTAGTTTTTCATCTAGCATGTGAATAGTCGATGCCCCTAGCAGACGCACCTTTTGCGAGAACACTGAGAAATACTCAACATCAGGTTGATCTGGAAGGTCTGGATTTCTTTCAACACGGTGAAATCTGGTTTCAATGTCATGTAAATACATTGAGCAAAATGTCAAGCATTCAACATGAATATATGCTTCAGCAATTGAACCCTCAGGGCGGGCTTTGTTCCTGACGTATTGCTTAAACTTTCCCAAATACCTCTCAAAATGATACATCCATCTATATTGTACTGGTCCTGCAAGCGATGCCTCCTCTGGTAAGTGAATGGCTAGATGCACAATTATATCAAAAAATGCAGGTGGAAATATCATCTCAAGCTTACAGAGGATGATATAAATATTTTCCTGAAGTCGCTGCAACGATTCAACAGTCAATGTTCGTGCATACAATTCTTTGAAAAATGTACTTAACTCGATCAAGGCTAATCGAATGTCGCGACGTAGGTAACCACCAATCACGACTGGAAGTAACCTTTGCAAGAAAATGTGGCAGTCATGACTTTTCATTCCTGCAATTTTTCCTTTGGCAATGTTCACACAACGACCAATATTTGACGCAAAACCATCTAGAAAGGTAACTTGTGACAACCACTCATAAAAAGATATCCTCTCACTCCGATTTAGAGTGTAACATGTAGGACTCATTTTTAAACGATCACCATCCTTGCGTAAATGTAATTCCTTTCTCAATCCGAGAACTTCCAAATCTCTATGTGCATTTACGGTGTCCTTAGTCTTTCCATCAATACTCAGCAATGTCCCTAAAATACTGTCGCATATATTTTTCTCAATATGCATGACGTCTAGGTTATGATGCAACTCTAAGTCTGCCCAATATGGAAGATTGAAAAATATGCTTTTTTTTGTCCAGTTCAATTCATGTGGTGCCCGTTTTCTCTTTCATGAACCTTTTCCGAATTGCACGTTTGAAACTAGGCTTAATTGGTCAAGTGTTGATTGGGATGTCATTTTTGCTGGATTAGGTCGATGTTCTTCCTTACCGTCAAACGCACGCTTTTTTCTTCTCCAAGGGTGGTCCGCGTCAAGCCATCGACGATGACCCATATAACAATGTTTACAACAGCACACCAACCATTGTGAATCTGTTTCTGCATTACATACAGGACATGCCACCCTTCCCTTCGTGCTCCATCCAGAAAGATTTGTATATGCAGGAAAATCATTGATAGTCCAGAGTAGTGCACCGTGTAACCGGAACAATGATTTACTGACTGCATCGTATGTCTCAATACCATTCACCCATAATTCCTTCAATTCATCAACTAAAGGACACAGAAAAACATCAATATCATTTCTTGGTGATCTCGGACCAGGTATTAGACAAGTCAGCATAAAGTATGGGTCTTTCATACAAGACCAATAAGGCAAGTTGTAAGGTAGAAGTATAACTGGCCATATGCTGTAAGGTTTGCTCATGTTATTAAATGGGTTGAACCCATCACTTGTAAGACCAAGCCGCACATTACGTGCATCTTTGGCAAACCAATCATGTTTGACATCAAAATCTTTCCAAACACTAGAATCGGCCGGATGCCTCATATAGGTAGGATCGTCGACACGTTCATCTTTATGCCATCGCATAGCTTTAGCTGTCTTGGTTGACATATAAAAATGTTGCAACCTTGGCTTGAGTGGAAAATAGCGCAACACTTTCTGAGGTACTCGGTGTTTACCAGTCCTTGAGACCCATCTCGATGTGTTACACCTAGGGCACTCATCTTTGTCTTCATTTTCTTTCCAGAATAAGACACAATCATTTGGGCATGCATGGATTTTTCGTGTAAATAAATCCCAACCCACGCTCTAATCGACGTGCATTATTATAGTCTTCAAGCAAAAGAGCGTTTGGGAATGCAGTCTTCAAAAGCTTTAGCACCATGTTAAAAGACATGACACTCCAACTCCCAACTGTCTTGATATGGAGCAATTTAACCATAAATGATAGCTTTGAGAATTTTGTACATGATGGGTAAAGCGGACGTCGCGCATTCTCTAAGCACTGCTCAAATGTCTCGTGTCTTAAAGTGTCCACATTGGGTTGTGCATTATCACTGCCACCACCATCTGCATTTAAACCCGATGTACTATCCATTAAGGATCCCATACGAATGTCATCTAACATATCATCTACATCATCAATGTGGTCATCGAGCTCAGGTCCCTCATCTTCATCAGACAAACGATTGGCAACGAAAGGATCATCTTCTCCATGAAATATCCATTGAGTATAATTAGTATCAATCCCCCTCAGGAAAAGATGGTCCTTCACAACATTGATCGAGTGAAAAAAATGATTACGACATCTTCGACAAGGACACCTAATTGAATTAATGGTATTGGCATTGGCTTCAACCATGGCCAAGAATTTTTTAACTCCTTCGGCATATTCATTCGACCGCAATCTATCCTCAATATGCATCCAGGCTTTATCCATTTAAACCTTGGTAAAAAAAAAAAAACTCCCAAGTAAAAATTTTCAGCATATAAATTAATATGCTTCACAACACAATGAGCATACGTAGTGCCTAGATTTTAAGAGATATGTATGCACGTGGATAGTAGCAAAAGTGAAGAGTCGTGACATATGATGCAAAAGACACTATAGTGCTAGACTACTACAGAAAGCAAGTCCAAAAGATGTGGTATGTATTCAAGCAGTATGTATTGAATATGCGTAAACGAATGATTAATCTTATCGATATAACATGTATTCATGAATAGCCACTCTTTCAATTAATTGTATCCAGTCTAATATGAGGTGCGATTCAACAATTAACAATATTGAAACAAATACGTTTTCATAGTCACCTAGCTAATAAATTATCCAACATTCACTGGGAAAAAAATAGAAACAACTGAGGTGTCTATGTGTATCGGTGGAGGTGCGAGGTATATGGTGAAACAACCGACTAAACTAACATGCATCAAATGGAATGATGTCTGAAACGTATACTTAAAAAAAATGCTTAAAAAAAATAGGAGACCAAATTAGAAATGTGAGGCATTGATGAGATAAGGAGATCGGCTAATGGAGCATACTATCAAACTCACAGCTAGAATGATGTGTGAATAATCTTCGTGAGTCAATATTGATGATCCGCGATTGGATATGCGAAATGAATAGTTACACTGAAACAAAACATTCAGAAATGTCATCAATGAAGTATACAAAATGTACTATAGGAAAACTTGAACGCCTAGTAAACAATGTTTACATGGACTATGTCCACAAGAATTGTAGAATCACTTAAATGACTTAACTTATTTGGCTAGTAACACGATAACCTGTTTTATGGGGAGAAGTTTACATGAAATAATAAAATGATGAATTTCTTTTGATGTAGCATAATATCAACTAGGCAAATAAGGACCAAACAAAATTGCATCATGTTCTATATGGCCCCCATTACGGAAGGTTGCTGGCCAAGTTAAACATTATAAATTTCTCAATCAAATAATTACATTTTACCTATAGAAAAAAGGTTACATTGTAGGCCCTTCTCCAATATAAGTGTATCTCCAAAGGTTTATTGCAAGGGCAAATGATGTTCATTTCCTGAATAAAATAAAAAATACAAACTACAGTAACAATAACATAAACAAACACAATTAAAGAAAAGGGTATAGCCAACTAAATTCGCCTATATATATACATATGCATAAATATAAATGAAGGAGCCTATATATACATATGCATAAATATAAATGAAGGAGCCTATATATATATATATATATATATATATGTGGGTACATAAGTACATCATTTGAATCGAAGAGATTATGCACATAATGGTTGCCAACATATATAAAGTTGCAGGCCACATTCTCATAGTCTAATTAAAGCTACCCATATGTCACATTATTGAAGTTATAATCGTATGTCTTCACAATTTAATTTTTCTACCAATTCACAAGCTAACCAATCTCCACAACTAGATTTGTTATCCTGGTCCTGAATGACTTTCTACAACCTAACCTTAGGAGATAACCAAGAAAAAGATCAATAGAACACAATGTAACAAAAGTGAGTTGTCCACATCAAACATAAAAGCACATTGGAAAAAAGCCATCAAATTCAGCTACACGGAGATTGCCATATTTAATGTTTAAAAAATATATATTTCCCAAACAAGTTGATGCATCGTCCTAATTTGATGCATATACCAACGAGGGTAAAAAATTTACAATTTTCATATAGCTATGGGAAAAATTATGGTTCAGCAGCTACTTTTGTTTCCAAACAGTTGAACAGAAATAGGTTTAAAGGCATTATAATAATCAAATAAGTATTCAAACTAGACTGAAACTCAGATCCCATCTGCAGCACACAAACCCAATTTGCTAACCATAGGTGACATATATCTTTACTAATATAATGCCCACTTGTGTAATGCCAAATTACACCTCAACAATCACTAGACAAATACATGGTAGTATTCACATTCTGTACTATATATTACAAATAGTAAAAAACTCGATATAATTAGAATAGATGGAAACTTACACAAAGTCTGTCATCATGAGTGAAAGTTTTCCAACTCTATTATTGTCACATCTACAATGTGGAACCTGCACATATTTAAGGATTCATGTTTTAACGTTTATCCCTTTATGTGTACCGTTTGCACAAACTGTACAATCTAGGTTGGGTCAAGTACATCTCAGCCACCCATCCATACACATATGATAAGCAAGTGGATCCCATTCGATTGAAAGATCCCATTTGATTGTCATCTAAACTGAAATGGGATTTTCCAGCCAAATCCCACAAAAACTTATGCCCTGCAGAGGCCCATGACCATGTCTCATTCGAGGGTGATATGCAAAATATGTTATGAATATGGTCAATGTAGATAGAGATCATCAGCTTATAGTATGGCTAGAGGGCTGAGGAAATTAAAAGGATGTGCTTAACAAGACCTATTCCCTCAAGATAATTGAAAATATAAAGAGGCTAACTCTACAATGCTATTTGGCAGCTGTATAATTAATAGACCAATACATGAACATGAGCTACTTGATCCATGGCTATCAATTTTATAAAGCAATTGAGCGGAAAAAATCATGTTTGCATATATTTGTTATGCACAGTAATTCCATAATCGGTACGTTGAAATAATTTCAATACCTGGGTGTCAATGGACATTGAAAGAATGATGCAATCTGGTTCGATGAAGCCTCGCTTCAATTACATCTGAAAAATTAAACCAATGTTCATTGACACATATAATATAAAAAATACTAGAAAAATATCATAGAGAAGCAACCCCCTTATTAACAATAATTTGACCTTTAATTTCCAACATGGATATATAAATAGATCAGTACAACGAAAAGTATGAACGCACGGTTAAATATATTGCGGTGAGCCTAAACACACAAGCTGAATGACTACACTCAATTTTGCTAGCAAAAGCTTCAAAATTAAGGGAATTACAGAGAAATAAAAAAGGAATGACTATCATTATCGACTCATTAAATAGTGCATATCTATTGACCATGGAAGACATCATAGTTTAGCATTATCAAGCCCACAAATAATCCACCTCTTCATATAGATAGAAAACTTATAAATTATGTGAAACAAATGATCATGACCATCTCTGATAAAAGACAAAATAATATCATTAGAACGAAAAGCACATTAGAGAGGGCAATTGTATCATATATAGATATGGTTTCAAGACGAGATTGCTTTTCTCATGTGTAGAACACTATATTGATTCAACATGCAGTTTTTATATATGACAATGCATGTATAGAAAATAGAGGTAGGTCCTTTTGTAATACATATGTTCTGCCAAAGACATGAAACACATGAGGTCATTTAATGAAAGTATGAAATGATAATCATTTCATAAAGAACATCGAAAGCAAAAAAACAAAATATTCACAAAAATGAAAACAATTTAGAATTGGTAGTTATTTTAATAAAATGCATATGCTTGACATATATAAGCTAGTAGGTGGTCTTTAGAATATAATCTAGAAATCATTGAACGTGAAAAAATAAAAAAATTAAAACTCGAAATGGAAAAGAAAGATTTCCATTCCAACTGCTGGTGTATTCTTTTTAGAGGTCATTAAGGCAACTAAATTATTCAGTTTGTCCATGCTTTTAAATGCAACATAACTTTCCATCCATTTCAAGAGGATTGCTGATGGGGACAATGTTTCCACAGCATTCATCATGCAGTCTTTAGCTTTGATTAAAAGCTGCAAGGACTAGACCTTCTCTATAATTCCTACAACTTTTCAAAGCTGCTCCTTCTCTTACAAGTGCATTTTAATTTTTTAAGCCTTTTCAAAAGATAAGTTTTAAAATATCTATATATATATATATATGGGCCCCTAGTGCTTACAGCTTGGCCCCCTAAGTTGAATTTTTTGCAAGATGAAACACATTTGGACATAAAATAAAAGTGGAAAATGATGGCCATTTCATAATAAAGTGGATGATCTCTGACATGGACCTGATGAAGTACCTCAAATATTATCGGATTTTTGGTCGATTCCTTTTACATTTAGTTTGCGACAACACGGATGCTATTGTTGAAAATTTTGATGTCCTGTGTACCATAATTTTTTTTCTCTATAAACAGAAAGAGAATGAGCAAAGAGAAAACAAAGCTCCATACCATATGCAACAATAGCATGCAATAATTGGCTATAAAGATGTCCAATTATGCAAAAAAAAAGCTTCATCAATATTAGCCTGAATGATCCGCTCTCGATCCAATTAATTCGCCTTCCTCGGCTTATCCAATACACTCTAACCAAATCAGTAATTAATTAATTATTTTTAAATGGGACTTTATACTGTAATATGCACTATTTTGTCTTACAAATTCATTTTAAAATTAAAGAAAAAAAATAGTTATATATATATATATAATAGCTCAAATATAATATGAATATGAAAAGACATGACTAATATATACCAAATTAACCATGTGAAATTGGTTTATACGGTTTACAATTACAAGAACTTACGAAAAATTAAAACCCTATATATTATACTCTCATGACATGATCTAATAAGGGTCTAAATATATCATATATGTATATACATGCTAATCCTGTAGGTGCGTATGTTCTGATACGCCGCGATCGTACATACGTACATATGGTAGGAATGAAAAAAATACATGCAAGGATTAGCAGCTAGCTGCAAATTAGTCATGAGTATATATGGACGTTCTATTTTCAAAAAATATTCAAGCAGTACTACTATTGATTGTACTCAATTATATCATAAATTGATCCACTACTCAGGAAACCCAAAGTAGGATTGTTTCATGAATACATCATGCATGGATTAATGATCACGATTAGGATACATTTGTGTCACTCAAAATTATGTATAACTTTTCTCAAGATAAATACAAAATCATGTCCTATAGTTTAATATATACATGAGGCCCATGTACTAGTATACTATTCAGTACTCTATACTATAATTTTAATTAATGATTAGGTCAGTAATATATATATTCTCTAAATATAGATCAACAACACCCTTGACATCCACTTTTCCCACTTCTTATTTGAGAGAAAGAGAATACCACTTGATATATAGAAGTAATCAAACAATACCAAATAATTCACAACAATGTTCTCTTGGATATAATCAAAACTCTGAAGGTGCAAGCGGGGCCTGGAGACAGTACTACTCAATTTTATGCATGGAATTGAAGTGGAATAAGTACTCAAATATATAAACAAGTTTTTGACAAAAAGTTGGAATCAATGTCTAGGTGTGTGTGTATATATATATGCATGACACACAAATATATATATATATATATACACAATGAGAAAGCAGCCAAATCATCACATGCATGATCTTATTGTACGGACTAGTAATTTTCTCAACCATGCTACATATTGAGGTAGTATTAATGTAAGCTAGAGGCCTAGCTAACATCATGCAAGCCTATAAAAACAGGCCTTGATGATCACTGCCAAAAATCCAAAACAATATTAAATAAAGTACCATTAGAGGAAGCGCCTAGCGATGAGTAGGAGAGAAAGTGCTGATCATGAACACTAAGCATAAGAGTCAAAAAGATGAACAGCTCACTAGCTTTTCTTTATAAGTTGCTTAATTTAGTGACGGATCTCGATCATCACATAGACATTGTAATGTGCATATAGCTGACTTTGTTTTTGAATATATGATAGGAAAATCTCATACAACATGCAAAGTTATACAAGAGGATTTTTTTTTTTTTTTGGCTCTTTTTTGTTAATCTTTTTAATAGTGGTCCATAAAAGCTAGTTGCAAGTGCAAGAACCTGCAAGTACTGAAACCTGCAATGGTAGCTAGCTGGTATGTATATATGGGAACCATATATATTGTCCAAATGATGGGTCACAATTAATGCATATATACAATTTTATTGTTCAGCGCTAGCTAGTAAAGTCCACCTCACATCAAATCTGATAATTGCCATGCATCTTTTGTTATTTCAGAAAGTTGAAATAGACATATATAATTTGGGAGTGATATCATTAATGCAGTTGCATCTTCATTACAAGTGATCGGCAAGACCCTATAATATATTACTAACATATCTTAAGTCATGTGAGATGATCATAAAGCAAGGAAAAACGGCCTTTAAAGCATAGAGCCAATATATATATATATATATATATATATATATATATAAGTTGACTATATATCAAGTACTTACTTTGATCATCATTATATAGGCAAGCTTATTAATTTAGGGTTAAAGTAGGTATATTGGAATATTTTGTATGGAAATACAAGAACATATATAATTAAGTTAACCATTTTCCAGGAAATATATATACTAATTTCGATCAGATATTATGTAAGTAGGTCATGTGCATGCCTAAATGCTAATTAAATGGGAGTACTTTATATAAAACATTGTATTTACCCTCTTGAAAACCACTGCAATCTAAAGAAAGTACTCTTTAATTATTGGGAATGTATATTGCATCCTAAAATAATTAAGTCTACAAGGCCACAAACAAATTAAATGTGTTAATGTGCCAATAGATAGTTTAATTGCAAGTCTGAAAATTAGAATCCATAATTAATTAATGATTGATCGGTCAATGCATGGTTTGAAGGTTCCCATCACGGGTGATCCAACTTTATGACCCCTAATCAATGGAGGTGACAACATGATTGTGACATGGGTACACAATGGCGCTAATAAAGGAAATTTTGTAGGCTATAGTAGAAATTAGGTACTTAAGGTAGGTTCAATTGAGCTCGTTGCAATGTTGATATAGGTCGGTTATAATGCCACTTAGTCATGATATCAATTAGTTACAAAATAGATTCAGATATTATATGTTGGGAGAGATGGATCAGATTCAGGATAATCAATTTCAGAATCAATTGTATATGCATGCATATTAAGGAGCTCTAGCCTCAAATAGAACATCTTATCTTAAGTTCAATAAGATGGCCAACAGCCGCAGCCATATTTTTGTTCAAATAGAACATCTTAAGTTCCTATAATCCTCCTTATTTCAAAAAACAAAAAGGGGCGGGGGTTGTTATTGATAATAATCTTATCATCTCTATAATAATATATATTAAGAATCTCTGATAATCATTGTCCTGCATATTACAATTAAGATATATCATTATGTAATTTATACCTAGGAAGAAAAATCCAAGCTTAGTTAATAACATTACAACCATCATTCCAAACTCCAATTCAAGGGTCAAGATATCTAGAGCGCAACCCGAAGATCAGACACCCCCCCAGGTTGCATACATATTAATCCAACAGAACTCAAAGTCTCAAACCCTCTCAGACTCTTGAATTGATGTTACAAGACAAAGGGTTCAAAGAATTAAATATTTGTATATGTGCACACACACATGTATATATACATATATATATATATATATATATATATATTGATTGATACCAGTTAAGTAGAATAGAAAAAAAACTCCCAACAAGAGACGTGGAATAATCAACCAACTAAGTGGGTGTGGGGTTTCTCATGTATGAGGTAGGATTGGTGGAATTTTTGGCAAATTTTTTTTTTTTTTTGATAAGTAAAAATGTTATATATATCAAAGGAGTAAACTTTTTTTTTTGGCAAACTTTGACAAGGAGAGTGATTGGAGCAGGGAAATTTTTTGGCCACACACACACACACATATATATATATATAGAGACAGAGAGAGAGAATTCTTTGGCCAACAACATGTGACTATGTGACTTTTCAAGTATTGTTTGAAATATATATATATATATATATATCTAGGAAATATTTTAATCACAAATTTATTATATAAAAATAGTTAACAGCTGTCGTATATAATAAAAACAAAACCTCCAAAATCTCAGCTGTTTCAAATTCACACTACAACATATCTCAATAATTGTCGCAACATGAGTACTCAAAATACAATTATACCATCTCAAATATTATGTATAGCTTAAAATATATTTAGAGTTTATGAAGCAAAGTTTCCATGTTAATGGATAACACTTTAAATTCATGAAGAAGCACATATTTTACCACTAACTCAGAGAGGATAAAAATCTGGTTCAGATTTGGGTGTAAAGGATAGTGAATCAGGCAGTCACTGTTTAAGTGCCAAGAAATAAGTTTAGGGCATACCAATCTTCACGGTGAATGAGTTTCCATCTCCTAAATACAGATTTATCTACGATATCACAGCTATGTCTTTCCACAACAACTTGTAGTGCCGCTACTTGTTACCAATTAATATCTAGATTGAACAACGATTCCAATTTATGTACTTAAACAGAATATATTCAATTATAAATTAAAAAAACAAAAATTGATGAGTGGTAGTTCAAAGTTTTAAACCTCTTGCTTTCCTGTTGTTGTGAGATATTCACCATCACACTAAATTCCCCAATTTTTGATTCACTCAAGACCTAAAAATCATGAGAAAGAACACACAAGTCTGTCAAACAAGTAGACTAGGCTTAAAAATATATCAACCAAATGAAGCACAATAAGATTCAATTCGAAGTAAACTCCAAAGTAACATCTAACTAATAATAAAATGCACATGCACAATTATTGGGGTATAAATCCAAGAATAGCTTCACGAAAACCTGAGCTTTCCTCCTAATCATACATATTTGCAAAACTGGAAATAGACTTTCGATAATCTGAAAAACAGGGATGGAGGGGAAAAAATGAAATTGATACGAAAAAACTCGATTCTTACCCATGGAATATGGCTGGTCACGACACAATCACTAAACCACTTCTATTTTTTAGCCTTAGCAGTAGAAAATTCCCGAATAGGGCAGCAAGAGGCACTTATATTGATCGCAAAAGCCATTGCATCTCCTGAGCTGCTGCAAATCGGTGAGGAAGACCAAACCCACTGACAGAGCCACAAATTTCTTGAGGAGTCACAGTAGATGAAAAACAGGGATGATTTCATGGGTGCCGGTTCTCAACAATACTACACAGGAAAATCAAGATTTTCGGATTTGTACCTAAATAGGAAGAGGTATCTCTCTCAGGCCGGCTGCGATGTTCGTGGGTCTCGCACAAATGGTATAAAGGAAGCAGAGTTAGTAACGAAGAGGAGTGGAAAAAGACGCGGGGAGGACTGAGGAGTGGAGAAAGACGCGGGGAGAAAGTCACGGGTTAGGAACATTTCCTATTTATTTAGCCCATATTTTAACGGCGGAAGTTTTTGTCAAACAAAGATATTGTTAAACAATATAAAGGGAATAATAATTTTGGCAAAGCATGTTGTTATAATACATGTTAAAAAAGCACCGAAATTGATTAATATCTACCATTTTAATATTGACTTCAGTTTTTTGCCAATAAAACGCACCAAATTTGACAACTCCAACGTCCAATTCTGGAGACTATTATTTTGTGAATAAAACGTATTATTTGTACAATATTTTTACTGCAGAAAAAAAAAATGGTGATAAATAAACAAAAATGTTGTATTGATTATTGATACAAACTGGAAGATAAAGAACAATAACAACAGTACAAGTAAACATACATTATAATTTATCGGAGGAATTTTTATTATTTATTGTTAAGAGTACTGTTGCATGTAAATAGATAACTGAATAAACAATCAGAAATATATAATTCAAAAGATGATTGAGCAAGAGAAAACTTTACGTGAAGAAGTGTAGATGATAGATCTAAGAAACCAAGAAAGAAGTTTTAAGCTGAGGCAGAAAGAAGCAGAGATAGGAAAGGTGAAACAATTTGAGGGCTAATTATTTTTACGAGATAGGATTTGGTAAAAGGTGAAGAGAAGTTATTTTATAATAAACAGCTAAGAGCAAATGAAATTTACGATGAACTAATAGATCGCGGTGGAAAGAGGTAAAAATGGCACCTATTGTAAAAGTAACAGATGTCTGTTTGAATTAAGAAAAATGTTACGAATTTTTATTTTTGAATTTTTATTTAGGAAATTTTATTTGGAAATTTTTATTTAGTTTTTTATTTTATATGATTTTTATATAAGTGTTTTAAAATAATATTATGATTTTTTTTTATATTTTTTAAAAATATTAAAAAATATTAAATAAATTATATAAAAAACTTAGAAATGTTTTAAAATGTATATTTTATTTATATGATTTTTTTAACATTTTAAATTATTTTTAAAAAATAAAAAAATCATAACATTGTTTTAAAATAATTATTTAAAAATATATAAAATTAAAAATTAAAAAAATATTTCAAATAAAAATCTCTAAGTAAAGATTTAAAAATAAGAATCTAAAAATAAAAATTCCTAATATTACTCTTGAATTAATTCCATTTAAACACATCCTATAAACATACGGTGAAACGTGTAACGCAACAAATGCAAAATAAGCGCAAAAGGAAGGGTAAAATGGGATAATAAATAAAAGTGCAGGGGCGAAATTGTTAGGAAAGCATATCTGAGGCAGAAACTGAACAATGTAAACAGTCTGCAAAAGTGGGAGTAAAATTAGAAAGAAACGTGTCGAACACATGTAAACGGTCTGTTTATAATCAACGTTACACATAAGACCAGGGGCGGAATTAGAATTTAATATTTGAGAGAGATAATCGATAAAATGTATGATACGTATGAGAATAAATTATATATATTTTTTTTACGTGATTATATATAAAAATAATAATTATATGTTAAAATTGTATAAAAAAATATATATATAAATCATCTTACAAGATGGTTTTCTTTAAAATTTTTGTAATTTATTAGAAACCATTACAGTATATATATGAACTTAGAATTTTTCTTGAAAATTAACCTCAATGAAGATCTTTTGTGGATGTTAGTGAAGTTAAAAATTAGAATAAAACAAAATAAATATTAGAATTTATGAGGATAATTTTAATAATATTTTTTTAATTTGGGGGAAATTTTAATTATATATAAAATATATATTTATATAATATACAAAAAAATTTAAAATTCTTGGAAGGGGGCAACAGCCCCCGCCCCCAAAAGCCAACGTGGTTCCGCCCCTACATAAGATATTCACTATTGGAAAAGAAAGAAAAAAAAAATCAGAACATCTTCTTTCCAAAAAAACTACATTGGCCTTCCCACCTTCACAAAGAGAAAGTATATTATTGTTATAAAACTAAATAAAGAAACTACTATTTGTAAGAGATAAATATATAAGAAACTCTTTAGAATTCTTAAGAACTGAAACTTTCTTTCTCTCTCTATATTTTCTTATGAATTTCATTATAACTGAAATCTTTATTTATAGGCCTCGAAATTACTATGCAAGTCACTATGCAAGATTTAAAATAATAGTGGTGGGATCATTCACATAATTTTAGTGGTGGGACAGGGGGCGGCAGCCGTCCCTTCACTCTTCGTTCTTCGTTTCATTACACTCCCTCTTGAATGATCACCCATAAAGAATCTGCCTCGTTAAAACCTTGCCAAAGAAAAACCCAATGAGAAGAAAAACCAATGGCAAAGGAAAAAGAGTACAGTCTTCTTATATATCTGTAAGTGCTTTAAGATTGCCTCATTAAAACCTTGTAAAGGAAAATCCAGTGGGACAAAACCTTAGCGAAGGAAAAAGAGTACAATCAGCACAAGTCTTTTACTCTCCCTGAAAAAGTGCATGACAATAGTTCTTTGAGTCTTCGCATTTCAACGTTATGCACAATCTTCTTGAATGTCGAAATTGGTAACGCCTTTGTGAATAAATCTGCCAGATTATCACTAGATCGTATCTGCTTGACATCAATTTCACATTTCTCTTGAAATTCATGAGTATAAAAGAATTTAGGTGAAATATGTTTGGTTCTGTCACCTTTGATATATCCTCCTCTGATTTAAGTGATACAAACAGTATTATTTTCATATAAAATTGTTGGGCCATTATTGATCATGGGAAGTCCACACTTTTCCTGGATATATTGAATTACTGATCTCAGCCAAATACATTCTCGACTTGCTTCATGAATAGCAATGATCTCTGAGTGATTTGAAGAAGTAGCAGATAGTATCTGCTTAACAGATCTCCATGATATGGCAGTATCTCCATAAGAAAATAAATATCCAGTTTGAGGTCTACCTCTGTGTGGCTCTAAAAGATAACCTGCATCTGCATACCCAATCAATTGTGGATTTGATCCACGTTGATAAAATAATCTCATATCAACCGTACCATGAAGATAACGAATGACGTATTTAATGCTATTCCAATGCCTTCGAGTTGGTGCAGAACTATATCTTGCAAGCAGATTAACTGAGAATGTAATATCTGGTCGAGTGCAATTTACAAGATACATCAAAACTCCAATTGCACTGAGATATGGTACTTCAGGACCAAGAATTTCTGCATCGTCATCACAAGGACGGAATGAATCATTCTTCACATCAAGTGTTCGAACAATTATTGGAGTACTCACGGGATGAGATTTGTCCATATAAAAATGCTTCAGGACTGTCTTAGTATACATGGACTGATGAATAAAAATTCCATTTGGCAAGTGCTCGAGCTGCAGGCCGAGACAAAGTTTTGTTTTGTCAAGATCTTTCATTTCAAATTCATTCTTTAAATATATAGCAGTTTTTGAGATCTCTTCAAGAGTTCCCACAATATTTAAATCATCAACATAAACCGCAATAATGACAAATCCGAATTCTGATTTCTTAATAAAATCACATGGGCATATAGGACTATTCTCAAATCCTTCTTTCAATAGATATTCGCTTAAACGATTACAACACATGCGTCCAGATTGTTTCAACCCATATAAAGATCTTTGTAGTCTGATAGAGTACATATTTCTAGATGTACTTGTAGATGTTTCAGGCATTTTATATCCTTCAGGAATTTTCATATATATGTCATGGTCTAAGGATCCATATAAATATGCAGTAACCACATCCGTTAACCGCATTTCTAATCCTTTTATAACAACCGGACTAATCGAAAATCTAAATGTGATTGCATCCATAACGGGAGAATATGTTTCTTCATAATCAATCCCGGGTTTCTGCAGGAAACCTTGTGCGACAAGCCGTGCTTTATACCGCACAATTTCATTTTTCTCATTACGTTTTCGTACAAATACTCACTTATATTTAACAGGCATTACACCCTTTGGTGTTTGGACAACAGGTCCAAATATTTCTCGCTTTGCTAGCAAATTTAATTCAGTTTCAATAGTTGCTTTCCATTTTGGCTAATCATTTCTACGTCGAAATTTTTCGACCATTTTTTACTCACTTTCTTCATTACTTCTGGTAATGTCAAGGGCCATTTTATATGAAAATATGTTGTCGACAATAGTTTTATTTCTATCCAGAATTTATCCAGTATTCATGAAATGTATTGAGATCTTATTATTTTCAGGTACCTGTTCCTTTTCAGGGAAAAATATTTCATGACACTTCTTCAGGAGGTCCATTTTCAGGAGATTTATACTCTTCAAGAATTTTCTCTTCAGGAGGTTCTGGAATAGAAGATTTGAGTTATTTAAGAACACCAATTATATTTATAGCCTGTATTGTGGGTACGTGTTCTTCAGGATTACCAAATTCATTTTGTATTATTTTCCTTCTGGAAATTTTGTCTTTTGCACCAATAGGTCTTCCACGCTTCAGGCGTGCTTTAGACTCACCTATTGCTGTTTTGACAATTTGTCCTTCAGGGACTTCAATCCTTGCTGGAGCATTAACAGCAGGAATATAAGATTTTACTACACCTTTAGTGTCAGTAAATACATTCGGTAATTGATTTGCAATGTTTTGTAAATGAATAATACTCTAGACTTCCAGTTTACATTCATTTGTAGGAGGATCAAGTTGAGACAGGGTCTTATTATCCCAAGTAATATCTTGTCGTGCTTCAGGCACCGACTTTTCTTTATCCATTAATGGAAAATTGGATTCGTCAAAATGACAATCCTCAAAATATGTTTTAAACATATCCCCTGTAAGAGGTTCAAGGTATCTAATAATAGATGGAGAATCAAAACCAACATATATCCCAAGTTTACGTTGAAGGCCCATTTTTATACGTTGTGGAGGTGCAATTGGAACATATACAACACAATCAAAAGTACGAAGATAAGAAATATTTGGTTGTTGACCAAATGCAAGCTGTAATGGAGAATATTTATGATATGTAGATGGTCTAATGCGAATTAAAGATGCTGCATGAAGTATAGCATGTCCCCAAGCAGAAATATGTAGTCTTGATTTTATAAGTAAAGGTCTAGCAATTAGCTGAAGCCTTTTCATCAAAGATTCAGTTAAACCGTTTTATGTGTGTGTATGGGCAACAGGATGTTCAACATCTATTCCTATTAACATGCAATAATCATCAAAAGCTTGAGATGAAAATTCATCTGCATTATCCAATCGAATGGTCTTAATTGGATACTCAGGAAATTGTGCTCGTAGTTTAATTATCTGAGCAAGAAGTCTAGCAAATGCAACATTTATAGTGGAAAGTAGACTAACATGTGACTATCGACTAGATGCATCAATCAAAACCATAAAATAAATAGTTCACTTGATGGATGAATAGGCCCACATATATCTCCATGAATCCTTTGTAAAATGGATGGAGATTCAACAATGACTTTTGAGGGAGATGGTCTGATAATCAATTTACTTTGAGAACATGTAGAGCACAGAGATTCATTGGGTAGAAATATCTTTTGATTCTTTAAAGGATGCCTATGCGAATTTTCAATAATTCATCTCATCATTATATATCCCGGATGTCCAAGGCGATCATGCCAAGTCATAAATATTTTGAGGTCAATACACTTCTAGTGCATTACCACATATGATTCAATTGTTCTCATCTTTGTATAATACAATCCAGAATATAGAGCAAGCAGTTTTTCTAATACGAGCTTTTGGCCCGATATTGTTTTAGTAATAAGAAAATGCTCTTTACTGCCTTTATTTGTCGTTTCAATCTGGTAATCATTACGACGTATATCTTTGAAACTCAATAAATTTCTTCTGGATTGTGAAGAGAATATAGCATCATCAATACAAAATTTGGTGCCATTAGGCAACACAATATAAGCTCTTCCGAAGCCCTCAATTAAATCTGATGAGCCTGATATGGTATGAATATAAGCTCTACTTAGTGTTAGATTTTGAAAATATTTCTTTTCTTTAAGAATTGTCTGAGTTGTAGTACTGTCAGCCAAACATATATTTTTATCATTCAACTCAGAGATAAAAAAACTCATCAATGTGATCCATGATTCTACAAAAATATACAAAACTTTTATTACAGATAATAAAAAGAAAATACATTAATTGAGTGGAACATTTCCATCTCCAATTAAGTGGTCAATACTACCTTCAAGATGATTAAAGAAATCAAAGATATCAATATGAGTAATATCTACATCTACTAAATCTAATAAATTATCTGATGGTTCTACTAAATTTGTTTCTTGCATTTTATTCTTTCCTTTAATAGATGCTTGATATAAATCAGTTAAGTGTCTGGCTGTACGACAGGTATGTGACCAATGTCCAGTCATTCCATATCTATGGCACACCTCTTCACTTCTCTTTGAAAAATTATTCTGGAGACTTTTACCCATTTCTGAATTGTATCACTTCTGGTGATACGGTATATTATTATCCTTTTTAATGTTGTCACTTCTGAGACCAACATTTCTATAATTTCTCTTACCACGTCCACGCCCCCGATTTCTTCTAAAGGATGCACCATTCACTTCTGGGAATGATGTAAACCTATTACCATTCATTTCAGGGAATGATATTGAGCCAGTAGGGCATAACTGGTGGTTTGCTAATAAGAGCTCATTGTTCTGTTCAACTATTAGAAGACATGATATAAGTTCAGAATATTTCTTGAACTTTCTCTCTCGATACTGCTGTTACAAGAGCACATTCGAGGCATGAAATGTAGTATAAGTCTTTTTTAGCATATCATCATCGGTGATTTTCTCACCGCATAATTTTAGTACTGAGCTTATTTTAAAAAGTGCGGAATTATACTTACTAACACTTTTATAATCTTGCAACCTCAAGTGTATCCAATCAAAACAAGCTCTTGGGAGGATGACAGTCTTCTGGTGTTCATACCTCTCCTTTAAATTGTTCTACAAAATATAGAGATGTTTTATTGTAAGATATTCAGTTTTTAATTATTCGTGAAGATGGTGGCGAAGGAAAATCATTACTTTAGCACGGTCCTGCAGGGACGTTTGATTTCCTTCTTTAATTGTTTCACCCAGGTTCATCGCATCAAGATGAATTTCAATATTAAGTATCCAGGACAAATAATTTTTTCCAGATATGTCAAGAGCAACAAATTCTAATTTTGTAAGATTTACTATTTTCTACATATATTAATAATGAAATAAATATGTGTATCTCTGAAAATATATTTATAAATTCATACAGATAATCATAATAAAATATATCAAAGACTGCAAATAATATATTGAAAAACTTACAGAGAAATAAGATCACTAGCTTCAGATTGGCAGAACCGTCGTGCTGATAACGTGTTATAAAACTAAAGAAAAAAACTATTATTGTAAGAGAGAAATATATAAGAAACTCATTGAAACTCTTAAGAACTGAAACTTTATTTCTCTCTCTATATTTTCTTATGAATTTCATTATAACTGAAACCCCTATTTATTGGTCTTGAAATTATTATGCAAGTCACTATACAAGTCACTATGCAAGATTTAAAATAATAGCGGTAGGATTATTCACATAATTTTAATAGTGGGATAGGAGATTTCAGCCATTCCTCCACTCTTCGTTCTTCGTTTTATTATAATTATAAAATAATTGCTAAAAATTGACATAATGAATTTGGGAAAGGATAGTTTTACTATTTATTTATTAATTTATTTATTTTTTAAAAACTTTTTTTTTATTTAATGTTAAAACAGTGATTATTAATTTTTTTAAATTTTTTTAATGACTAAAAATATTAAAAAATATTTATAAAAAAATAAATATACTAAAAATAATAAATAAATAATAAACTAATTATAACTGTATCATTGCTCATTGAATTTAACTTGATAATTTGTAATTAAACTCTACGATGTGATGGCAGTGATGCACTTTCAACAGTACCAGACGATACACGTGATGAAGTAGTACTTTTTATCGGTGGATGTGAAGTGTGTTGGGACTCTACGTGATGACTGGTCTACGATGTGATGCAGTTTAACAGTACTGCACGTGATGACTGGCCTACAAATTTAGGACTGGTTTAAATTGTGTTTTCAAGCATAAAAAAATATTTTTAATTGTTTAAAATTATTTTTTGAAAAAAATAATATATTTAATAAATTTATAAAAAAAAAATTTAATTACTTTAAAAAAGTTAAAGTAATTTTTTTTAAAAATATTAAATTAAAACTTTTATAAAAAAATTATTTTCAAAAAATTATTATAATTAACTTTAAAAACTCTTTAATATATATCTATCAAATAATAAATAATTTTTAAAATATAAAATTTATTATTTAAATTATAAGTTATAAATTCTAAAATTCTAAATTATATTTTTTATTATAATCTCATATTTTCATATTTTTTATTCTTATTTTTTACCGGTGGATGTGAAAGTAGTACTTTTTGTCCGTGGATGTTGAAGTACTAACTACGGCAACACCACAGTCTGGAAAATTCTTGAGCAGTGCTCCCGAGAAGAACAAAATATATATATATATATATATATATATTCTTTTCTTTTGATTTTTTTCTCATTATTTATTAACCAGAAAAATTTGTATCTAGATAAATCCTCTAAAAAGAATCCTCTAGACGTATAGAATTTCTCTAAAGAGCGGTTCTACAGATACAAACGCAAAATTCCAACGGAAATAAAAAGATTTTGTTTTTAATCTTTTCATGTATTTTTTTTTTAAGTTTTAAATGATTTAAAAAAAAATCAAAACATAATTAAAAAATACATCCTTCATCATCATGTAAAAATTAAAAATTAAAAATTAAAAAAATAAAAACACCAAATCTAAATTTGTGAAATGTAACTTTAACATTTTTCTTGAAATTTTTTTGGAGAAGGTCATGTGACTGTTTATATATATATATATATATATATATATATATATTAGAGAAATTCTTCTCCTCAGCCGGTCCATTACTCTAACTCCATACACCGTAACGTGACAAATTCGGTCTGGTTGCCATATCACGGCTCTTCACCCTTTGCTCGAATCTACTCCTCACTGTAACATTTACATGGGTCGTTATCTAGACTTGACTTCAACGCATGCAGCATGAATTGCGGTCTTTCCCTCCCTCTTTGGCTGCAATCTCTTTGGCTACTCCTCACGGCACAAGTCAATGATGATAAACAACGCGCAAACCACCCTCTCCCTCCCTCTTTGGCTGCAATCTCTTTTAAACATCAGTCTCACTTGTTCATCCTCAATTTTAGTGCCTAAAACGACATACAAATCATATGGCTGCCCCAACAAATTTCCTGATGCTTTATTTAGGCCCCGCTTGGATTCAGAGATGAGATGAGTTGAGATGAGTTTAGATGAGTTTATTTTATTTTTTAATATTATTATTATTTTGGGATTTGAAAAAGGTATATTGGGAATTGAAAAAGGTGTATTGGAAATTGAAAAAGGTGTATTGGGAATTGAAAAAGGTGTTTAGGAATTTGTGTTTTATATAAAAAATTATAAAAATATAATAATAAAATGAAGATGAATTGAGATGAATTGAGATGAGCTGAGCTCACCTCTGAATCCAAGCGGGGCCTTAGTGTGCGGCTTTAGCATTGCCTTCGCAGCAACTCCCAACATTACCACGGATCAATCTGCTCTGCTCGCCTTGAAAGCTCAAATTTCTATTGATCCCCAAAATCATTTGACAAACAATTGGTCCACTAATACTTCCGTTTGCAATTGGGTTGGTGTCATATGTGGCTCTAGACATTACCGAGTCACGGTCTTAAACCTTTCTTTCATGGGCCTTGTCGGTACCATTCCTCCGCATATCGGAAACCTTTCATTTCTTGTGGGTCTAAGCATCGTAAACAATAGTTTTCATGGCTCAATGCCAATTGAATTGTCTCGTCTTACTCGGTTGAAATCCTTTGATTTTGGATTCAATCAATTCAATGGGCCAATTCCATCACAGATGGGATTGCTAACTAAACTTAGAAAATTGTATCTTAACGATAACAATTTCAGTGGTACTATTCCACCATCTCTGTCTAACATATCTTCATTGCAAGTTATTTCTCTTGCATACAATCAGCTTTCAGGCACCATACCTCCCTCTATCTTCAAGATCTCTTCCTTGCAAAAAATTTATCTTGGAATGAATAGGCTTTCAGGACCGATGTCCTCCATTTTCTTCAACATATCTTCCCTACAAGTCATTGACTTCAGCAACAATATGCTATATGGTGGACTATCTACACATATGTTTGATCATCTTCTCAATCTACAGGATCTTTCTATTTCTAATAATCAATTGTCGGGTGAACTGCCGAAAATAGGGAATTTAACTATGCTTACAAAGCTACACCTTGGGCGCAACAACTTTGAAGGTATGTTTGGTCGGCTATCAACCTCTAGTACTTCAAACATTAGCAAATTCTATATTTATTGACTAATAAATTTACAGGAAGACTACCCCCAGAAATAGGAAACTTAACGATGCTTGAGGAGATAATCCTTTCCTACAACAACTTTGGAGGTATTCTTAGTCTTATTTGAATCAATTTACATAGATAAGGCTATTGATTTAGCAGTAGACAAGTGTGTTTTTTTTTTTTTTTATCGTACTTTGAAGATATGCTTATTATATACATCGATACCATTATTGATTTAGTATACATGTTCTATGATCATCTCTGATTGAACAATTAATTTCAACTTGAAGTACAAACTACTTTATTCAAAATATATTTAAACTAGAAGATTTCAACAAGTCTAGTCACAAAATCGCAAGAGGAGCAACGAAATATTCATAACTATTTGTGACACCTCCATGGTATAATTTGAATTGGGAGAGGAGCTAGAATTCAACTTGAAATGTGCCAGCCTCATGCATGATATTTGAGGTCATGGTTAATTTCTTACTCATGCTAATGAGTATTATAGGTTTATTACATAATCTTCTTTTATCATCTTGAATACAAAATACCAATGACTATTCATATTGTGACAGGTTTAATACCAAATCAAATTGGTAATCTACAAAATCTAGAAATTCTCGAAATTGGAGTCAATGGTTTTTTTGGCACAATTCCATTTGGGATCTTCAATATCTCAACAATAAGATATATTGGAATGGCGGTAAATAACCTCTCAGGCCATCTTCCATCAAATATGGGTCTCTTCCTTCCAAATCTTCAACGACTTTCTGTTGGGGGAAATAAATTGAGTGGAACAATTCCCAACTCTATCTCTAATGCTTCACAGCTCACTATCATAAACTTATCTGGGAACTCATTCTCGGGCTTAATTCCAAAAACGCTTGGAAATTTAAGATTCCTCCAGATGCTCAACCTAGAATTCAATGATTTGACAGTTGAATCTCCAGAATTGAGTATTTTCTCCTATTTGTCCAATTGTATAAATCTCGTTGATTTAACTTTGAGGGGGAATCACTTGAATGGCTTCCTCCCCAAGTCCATTGGAAACCTCTCCCTTTCTCTTCAAACACTTCACCTATATGATTGCAAACTTAAGGGTAGCATTCCAATAGAGATCGGGAATTTAAGTGGTTTGACTACGTTGATCTTATCCAACAATGAATTGAGAGGACTTGTTCCAACCACAATAGGAAGTTTGCGCATGCTTCAAAGTTTGGGCCTTGATCGTAATAGACTAAAAGGATCCATACCAACAGAACTATGTTATCTAAGGAGATTGTTTGAATTATTTTTAGTTGGCAATGATCTATCTGGACACATTCCTAGATGCATAGATAATATGACTTCGCTAAAAGCTCTCTACTTAGGCTTCAATCAATTAACTTCTGTGATTCCATTGAGCCTGTGGAGGCTTACAAATCTCTTGGAGGTTGACTTCTCATCCAATTCTTTAAGTGGCTCTCTTTCATCTGAGATTGAGAAAATGACGGTCTTGAGGATATTGAATTTATCAAGAAATCAACTATCAGGTGATATCCCCAAAACAATTGGTGGTCTCAAAGATTTGACTAATCTCTCCTTGGCAATGAATCAACTAGAAGGTTCAATTCCTGCATCTTTTGGTGAATCGGTAAGCTTGGAGTTCTTGGATCTTTCTGATAACAATTTATCTGGAGAGATTCCCAAGTCCTTAGAAGGACTCTCTTACCTCAAATATCTAAATCTCTCATTCAATAAACTACAAGGAGAAATTCCTACAAGAGGACCATTTATAAACTTCTCAGCTGCATCATTTATGTCAAATAATGCACTTTGTGGTGCAACTCGATTGAAAGTTCCCCCATGTAAAAAAGGTGATCATCCTCGCAAAAAGAAGACAACATGGCCACATATGCTAAGGTATGTATTGCCACCAATTGGGTTTATAATGCTTTCAATGACCCTTGCATTCGCTCGGAAAAGATGGAAAAAGAGGAATCCAAAATCTCTTGCTCAAACAGACTTGAATCCTCTTGCTACCTGGAGAAGAATTTCTCACCAACAGCTTGTACAAGCAACAAATGGATTTAGCTTTAATAATTTACTTGGTGAAGGAAGTTTTGGGTCGGTATACCATGGAACACTTTCAGATGGGATGAATATTGCAATCAAAATTATGAACTTGCAAGTGAAAGGGGCACTCAAAAGTTTTGATGCAGAGTGTGAGGTGCTACGAAATATTCGTCATCGAAATCTTGTCAAAATCATCAGCACTTGTAGCAATATGGACTTCAAAGCCCTTGTATTGGAATACATGCCTAATGGAAACTTAGAGAAATGGTTGCACTCTCAAGATCACTATCTGAATATCTTACAAAGGCTGAATATAATGATTGATGTTGCATCAGCATTAGAATACCTTCATCATGGTTATTCCACAGCAATTATTCATTGTGATCTGAAACCTAGCAATGTCTTATTAGATGAAGAAATGGTTGCACATGTTGCCGATTTTGGCCTGGCCAAACTCTTGGATGATAGAGACTCTATGATGCAGACCATAACTCTTGCTACTTTTGGATACATGGCACCAGGTAAATTTCCAAACTTTTCCATTTCAAATTGCATGTTCATCCTTCTACTCATTCACATGCAATTAAATATGTTTTGAGTCCAGAGCAATATATAATATATATATATATATAGTCTTGATCTACAAGTAGTTTTTGTCATATTTGTTAGTCCAATATTATAAAATAAGAAAGTATATATGATGAGTTAGAATGTTATCCACAGAGTATGGATTAGAAGGAGTCGTTTCTACAAGAGGCGATGTGTATAGTTATGGCATTCTACTAATGGAAACTTTCACAAGAAAGAAGCCTACGGATGGCATGTTTACTGGAGAAATGACCTTGAAACATTGGGTAGATGAATCACTGCTCACTTCAGTACTCAATACTGTTGATGCCAATTTGTTGAGAAATGAAAGAGAACATGTTGCCATAGAGGACTGCATATCTTCAATTATGAGATTGGCTTTGGATTGTTGTGCAGAGTCGCCTACACAAAGAATTGACATGAAAAGTGTTTCAGCGACACTCAATAAGATCAAATTAAAGTATGCTAATGATAGTAGAAGAAGCTAAGCTGAGGGTCAAGTTTGGTTACAACTCCCTCATGTTCGTGCCTCTTATGTTTGGGAATTAGGAGTTATATTGCTTCATTGTACTATTAGTTTTTTCGCAATATTATTGTGTAACTATCTGAGTTATGAATGTTGTTTCTCGTATATCTAGATAATAGAAAAACTAGATCAGTCATTTATTAGAAAATCTGATGTTTGTCATTGGGGTTGGGTCCGACAATTTGGGTAAGTCCTTTCTATTACACGTAAGAGCTAGTTTGGGAAAACATGTATTTTTAATATTTTCAAATTTCATATATATATATATATATATTATTTCTTCTCAAATATCGCTCAAATGTCAAAACTTTTCCGTTTCAATTTTTCCTTTTTTTTTTCATTTAATCATCACAAGGACTTTCCCAAATTTTCGAAATAAATATAAAAATAGTACCACTTATTTAAAATTTAATACAATAATAATATAAAAAACTATATTAAAATTAAATTAAATAATATTTTTTGTTGATCAATTTTTAATTCCCTCTCATTTTTTAAAATTCAATAAAATATTTTAACTTAAATTATTTTAGTACTATTTACAAACGATTTGACTAATATTTACGGATAGTCTAAAATATTAAGTGTACTGGGTGTCGACTTTATAATTTATGTTTTAGATGAGTTTTTAATTTATCCAGTTTGATCCAAAATATCAACTATTTATAATGCTGGGAACATTTAAAGTACACGAATCATCTTGTGTTCTCTGTTAGTTTGATGGGGAAGAATAACATGCTTACTGTAGATATAATATTATTCATTTTATTTTTGTGTTTTTTTTTTTTAAATAGTGCTGAACCTATTAAACACGGTAACATATATAACACAATTTGACCCGGCTGGCTAGTTTATGTACAAAAGATCAGAAGAAACTGCGTTCTTGGATTTTACTGGAACTGGGCTGTTAACTGACTAAAAAGAAACCATACCGCAGGTTTAGAATTATAACTTTAGAAGTGAAATATGAATCTAATTAAAAACGGAATACTAGTTTGGAGATTTTTCCTGTTACAAAGTCTGTCTTTTTTTTTTCAGAGTTTTTTGATTATGAAAAATGCTTGATTTATAAAAAAATAAAATAAAAAAGTCTTATAAAAAAGTTATAAATTTATAAATTGATATAATTTTTATAATGTAAAATTTATATTACTAAATACTTTTTATTATAAATATAATGTATCACCTTAAATTAGATAAATAAATTTCTTTCTCGATCTAACACTCGTATAATTGTATTATTCCCTCTTTTTTGTAG
The DNA here is from genome assembly GCA_036559045.1 of Platycarya longipes. Lineage (NCBI taxonomy): Eukaryota > Viridiplantae > Streptophyta > Magnoliopsida > Fagales > Juglandaceae > Platycarya > Platycarya longipes. The sequence goes on from CM071798.1 coordinate 20,590,547, forward strand.
TACTTGTGTCACTTTCATTAGAGATAGCAATATATGATACGATACGTTAACATGAAACAAGCACTATACGATAAAAGTAGGTTAGCGTTTAGCCTTAACGAATTTTAGGTCAAATCATGTCAACCCGTTAAGATACGATTTGATAATGGGTCATAACGGGTCAAACTCGTTATGACTCGTTAAGACCTGTTAAGATACGTTAAGAAATTTGAATTTACTTTATATCCTTGACCTAAATTTCAAAAAATCCTAATTTAAAATTAACTTTATACTCTTAGACACTTAGTTAGCCCATTTAAGTATTTATTAAAAAATCATTAACGAGTTAACCCATTGTTATTTAATATATTTAGGTTATAATTTTAATATTTTATAATATGTAGGTCATATTTGTATGTTTATTATATTTTATAGTGTATTACTTATTGAATTGTAATTTTAAGATTATAATTTTTAATTAATTTTTTATATTTTAAAACTATTATTTAAATTTTAATATTTGTATAAAATCAATTAGGTTAAACTCAATCTAGTTACTAATGGGTTTGTGGGTTAAAACGGGTTAGGTCGTATTGTATAATATAGTGTCAAAAGTCTTAACGAATCGTATTGTATCAACCTATAATCTTAACGAATCGTGTTATCTTAACGAATTGTATTAGAGTTGAAGTTTTTTACATGAAATCCTTAATGGGTCATATTCGTGTTGACCCTTTAAGCATTATGTATACGTTTTGACATGATATGAACACAACTCATTAACACGTTTGGACACTCCTAACTTTCATGTAGCGGTCTCCGACATTTCCGGATAGTGGGTAGGACTATTCATCTGACCCAATATGTTAAGAATGTTTCCAACTCGACCCAATTTCAGCCAATACCGATTAGTAGATATCCAAAAACTCGATTATCCAACCTGATATTGTTCTAGGAAGAAACGGGTATTCTACCCCCTTTTTTTTGTTTCTGTTTTTAATATTTTTGGCTCAAGTGAAGTCAATTAAAAACGGAAAACTAGTTTGGATATTTTTCCTATTACAGAGTGTTAAGGACGTATTTTGCAGTCTGATTTATCAATTCCCGATCGACCGGAACCTGCAAAAGTAAGAACAAGGATGATCGGGGTCCGGGATCGCTCTGACGATCAAGTTAGTTAAAGAGAATATGATAAGAGAAATTTGTTGAGGGAATTATCAGAATATACCTCGTTTCGACTTTAGTTCAATCTTATTTACAGGTGTTTCTCCTGAGGGGTGATTTTATGATAAAAGATCTATTAGTCGGGACATCACTCGATCGTCATCCTTGAGAAGAAAGACCTGATCTGATTTTGTCTGTCTCATCGCATTAATTAGATATTTCCTAAATTAATGCTCAATCAAACCCTTTAGGAGAGGGACATTAAATGCTGCCCTATCGTTATTCAATCTAGCAATTAAGATGCTTGTTTATAGCATTTGCGCATTTAAGAGAGGAAATCCGTAGATCGGCGATTGTCTGGTTGTTTATAAATGCGGAAATGATCATGATGTGAGATGGATCCACAAGATATGCCAATAAATGAACCGTTGTTCCTAACATTAGCGTATCCTCGAAACCGATTTATTTTCTTCTTCTCTATTTGGAATAGCCAGTGACTCGGATTGTCTTCGATTCCGGTATTTCATTATTGAATTCGGACACGTGTCATCTGGGTTCAGATCACGGGCCTCGGGCCCAACTTTTTTGGGCTTGGGTTTGTTGCCAACTATCCTTTTACATAGTCTGTCTTTTTTCTTTTTTCTTTTTTTTTTTCTCTTACTGTTACAGAGTCTTTTAATAATGAAAAATGCTTGATTTATAAAAAATATTTAAAAAAAAATCTTATAGAAAATATAAAAAAACTTATAAATTGATATAATTTTTATAATATATAATTTTTATTTTTAACCAATTTTTATTATAAATATAATGTATAATGTATCACCTTAAATAATTAGATAAATAAATTTATTTCTAGATCTAACACTCGTATTATTCCCTCTTCCTTGTAGTTGTGTCTCTTTCATGTAGCATGCAGTCTCCGTTGCCGGGCAGTGGGTTGGAGTGTTCACCCGACTTGGGCCGTTCAGCATGTACTGATCACCAGATATTCGATAACCCGAGTATCCAACCCGATATTGTTCTTGGAAGAGACGGGGATTCTACCCTTTCTTTTTTTTTTTTTTAAATATTCTGTGCAAAAGTTGTTCATGTAACCCAACATATCACCTGCCGCATATCTTAAAGTGCTTTTACAGAAAATCAAACTTTGACAAATATTGTTGGCCATGATTAAGTTTGGGGTTGCGAATTTATTGGTTAATTTTGTATCATTTTTTATTTTGTATCATGTTTCACTATATTGTCTTAATAGGCGCCTGCATGTCTCGTTTAATGTAATCTCCTAGCTTGTTCAATTTTAATGAAGTACTTGCAAGACACAGGAATGTCTAATAAAGTAATACTAATTTAACCCATCACAATGTCTTCAAATTCCCACTTCGTTTCTCCACTTTATGTTTATGAATGCAGCAAAACCAAACACTTTAGTTCGTCATGTGCACATGCATGATTTCATTTCAAAACACAAACACTTGATTATATAAATATTTTTTGTTAATTATGGTTGACTAGTCACAATTTGAAGCAAAATTTTGAGTATAATCCATTTTAGCTTATTCCAAATTCTGTCAAGTATGTTTGCTACTTACATTGCCTTTTCATATTGATTTAAACATATAGACATTTTTCATATTCATACACTTACACATGTATACAAATATTTTGGAGTCATTGGACTGAGTTTAGGCTTTGGTGTATGAATTGGACTAGAACAACTGGACAGTTTTATGTTAGCTTAACAAATGTTTTGCCCATCATGGTTGTTGAAACTCTTGACATTTCTGGTGTGTGAAGAGAGGTAAAGAATATTTTTTAGATTTTTCTAGTTTCTGTTGATGAAACTCTTGACATGATGACATTGTGTGTTGTCATTATTCATTAGTATTTAATATTGAGGCCCCTCTTTCTTTTGGATGTAATGCAGGCTAGGCATGGGAGTGGTAGCTGGCAAAGGATGACATAATAAAACCTTATCACAATAATTGCAGAAGACTTTGGGCTAGTTGGAATCGTCATCAATTCTCATAAAGTATTGTCATACATTTGATCTACCCCTTCTTGTTTTATAAGAGTTCAAACTTCAGGACTAATTGTTGAGGGAGAGCCATCCAAAGTTAGAGATAGAGTTTCATCCAAATGAATCACATTGTGTATTAATTCAAACCCAGATGAAGGCATAGCAGCACCAAGCTCCATAGAATTCAGCTGCAATTTGTGATAAGTTATGTTACATGTAGACTAAAAAGTTTATATTATAGATAGAGAAATTTTGAAAAGAAATTAATGTATTATGAAAGCAAAGCAGCCTGGAGGACAGCACACTTCTATATAAACTTCTTATAATACCGCTATTGAAATTGAGGGCGTGCGTTTAGAAATCCTAAATCCAATGAACATAGTTTAGTTCTAAACACATTTACAACAAACAGATAGTAGGCAACACAAAATTCAAAATGGCAGTACATATGATTTGTTCATTTTCAATAAATTTCCTGTTATTTTCCCTACTTTTTTCAATAAAGGAAAATCAACCTAAAAAGGAAATGAACCCAACTAAATCATTTAGTATTCATTTAAGATTCCTTCAGATGCGACTGTGAGAGTGCTGTGAGGGAGAGAATGAAGCTGCGATGGAGAGATTGATTGAGAGCTGCAAGTCAGAGAGAGGAGAGTAGGGTACTAGTATCGGGTATAAGGCAAAAGCACTTGGGACTAATTTTACAAGAAAGCAGTTAACGAATATTACCCTTTTTGAGAAAGCTAAGCGATTCAGTTAACCGACACCGATTATGCACATCACAAGTCGAGTTTTTTAGGTCTGGTCGGAAAATTGGATAGCTTTTTTTAACAGTCCTAGTAGTGGCTATTATCCTGATCTACTTTCTAACTTTTGTGGTCTTTCCCCTTTCAGAAGAATAGAAGATGCTTTCTCCTTTCATTGGTTGGTCTTTATTACACCCATCTGGGCTTCAGGAATCTCGTATCGGGTTGTGGTCTATTTGGCCCAATCCTTCCTCTCCTACTTTTGAACCGGGTAATAAGGATGACGAAACGGAAAGAATAATTATTGCAGCTTTATAAATTCCAAGAAATCTGTAAGCAAAGCAGTGCATGGCAAACTCTTAGGAGTTACGTATAAAAAAGAATCCTGGAAACGTTGTGGAGTTGCTTCACAAAACAGGCATCCATGTAGAAGCAATTTTGGCAATGAGATTCATTTTAAAACGCAACTCATGCATGTACATCGACTACACACGTATCACATACTGGAGACAACACCTCCGTATGATTTTTCAACAAATTTGCGGTTTTTTTGGGTTTTGGCCCATTAATCATTATTCAAGGCGCAAGGTATGATTGGGCCTTTGGGCCTTTATATAATACAAAATTATTAAAAGAAAATTGTGTGGAATTAAATTTTAAAAAGAGATTAATAGAAAATTTCAATCACGTCAATCTTTCACCTGGCTACGCCAACATGCCATAGGTGAAAAACGGAAATCATATGATATGTCTGCGTTCTATTGCCTACTAAGGCAAAAACAAAGTGATTCATTAAAGTACTGTTTGTATGTATTTGTGAGCGAATTAGTTTATTTTAACTCATTTTAAATTTATTATTAATTTTTTTTTTATATAAAATATAAATTTTAATACAGATTTTTTAAATCTCAATATAATTTTTTCAATTTTCAAGATAATTTTTTTAAATCTCAAAATAATAATAATTTTAAAAAATAAATTCATCTTAACTCATCTAAACTCATTTTATCACATCTCTAAATCTAAATAGAATCTAAGAAATTGTTAATAAGATAATGTTATAGTGAGATAATGAAATAATTTTAGATAAAAATAAAAAATATATTATTTCTTAACATTATTATTATTATAATATTTAAAAAATTATACTAAATTTTAAAGAACTAAATTATTTATTATATTTTATATAAAAATTTATAAATCTATAATAATTAAATATGATGAGTTGAAATTAATCTCAATTCAAATAATCCTAAGTTTGACCAACTTGAACACATGACCAGTTAACGATTGCATCCTATGACCAGTCAGATTAGTAGGAGCAAGTATCTACCCTTGGGATGCGGGATTGTTGATTGAGAATTGCATCCCTAATTACTGCCGTTTTGGAGGGTAAGTTTATTGTTTGGCCCCAGGCCCCTAGTTGCGGTCCGGTTTGGATTTAAATTAGAGTTGATGTTATCTTAACTCATTTTTAATTTATTCTTATATTTTTATATAAAATATAATAAATTATTTTATTTTTTTAAATTTTAATTCAATTTTTTTAAATTTCAACATAATAATAATATTAAAAAATAATATTTTATTCAATTTTTAAAACTTATTTAAACTAATCTCATCTCATCTTTCAATTCAAACTATCACATTCTCACCAACTCGCCCCCTAAAAATTTGAAAAGAAATAATAATAATATGTATTAATGTTTTATAATTTAATAAATGATATTAATTTCATGATCTTGTATTAATCTATTTTCTAAAAAATTATATTAATCCCTCTCTACAAAATTATTTTGATTGTATAAATTAATTACTTATAAGTCTAATTTAAAAATTAAATAAATAAAATACATAGAGTGTATTAACATATTTTATTTTTATCTAGATCTTATTATCAAATTGTTCTATATCATAAAAAATATATATAAAAATAGAAAAAAAAATATATTTTTTTATAAATTTAACTTTGCTTGACCCCTAAAGTAAATTACTAATTTGTCACTGCCACTCCAGAGTATTATCGAATCAATGCCAATAAACCTTGTTTGAGATGATACTCATATAATACGATTCAATATAAAACCTATTTGAGGATCAAAACTTTTGTTACAAATTTCTGGTTTAAATATAGTAAGAGTTTGTATACCGTATCTCCTTCAAATTATAGAAGATCTCCAACACGGACGGCCATTACACAAGCAGACATTACATGATCAAGATCGATGAAACTCAACTTTTATAAAAGTCTTGTATAGACTCCATGAGTCAATTACTTCTAAATAATAATTAGTATTTGAATGGAAAGAAAAACTAGGTTAATGTCCAACCAGACATGCTCTGTTTTCTAGTGTCTTTCCGATGGTCCTTCAGCATTAGAGAAAGCCATATTCGAGAGCCATGGATGGTTGTGTCATTGCCCTTTTCAAAAGAACCGTACCTTACTCAACCAAGCTATATAGCCTTGTTCGTTTTTACAGATAAGATAAAATTAAATGAGATAAGTTGAGCTTAAGAAATTAAATTAATTATTTTTAATATTATTATTGTTTTGAGATTGAGAAAAATAAATTGTTATTTTATTTTATATAAAAATTTAAAAAAACAATAACGATAAAATAGGGTAAGATTTATTGTGAAAACAAACCAAACTTACTCTCCCTTTTGTGTTCTTAGTTTTCTCCTCCTTGTTTTGGTAGATACCCTCTCAAAGGGCCATTTTGCTCCCTAGTTTTCCGTTCTTAGCTAGCTTTCTCCTTACAGTTTTGTTAGGAGTTTTAAATGTAGTTTGGATAGTAAGATGAGATCAGATATAAGTAAAAAATTTAATAAAATATTTTTAAGATATTATTTTTTAATATTATTATTATTCTAAAATATTAGAAAAAATTAAATTATTTATTATATTTTGTATGAAAATTTATAAAAATTATATTAATAAAATAAGATGAATCAATGGTTTTGATATCAAACAAGGCAAGTAACCAAAGTTAATTGTACAACTTTTTTTGAATAGATGCTCATGCATTTCCCTGGTGCATTACAGAACAGGATTCATGTGAACTCCGTGAGTTTCAGACCACCACCATAATACATACCATTGGTCACAAACCTTATCCTTATCATGAGAATTAAAGTCTATGCGTGCGTGCAGCCAGGGTTTTCCTAGAGTCATCTTTTTTCCTCTCTCTCTCTCACTTATCCCTTTCTCTTTCTTCAAAATCCTTTACGTAATTATATATATATTCATATATATGACACCAATTACAACAAGGAAAGCAAGCATAGTGCTTACATTTGTAGAGTTAGATATATATATATTATTTGGTAACACAAAACATCTGGACTCCTAGTAAGTACTACCTAGCAATCACCAAAACATGTAATACAAGTACTACTGTTCTTAATTTCTCTGTCCTTTCCTCAAAAGTCTCAGATGGAGCCGTTACTCTTCGACGCTCTTAGGAAGGAGCTACTCTTGGTTATCTCGCGCAAGGGCTTATCCGTGAACCGGATTAAATTATAGACCAATGCACCTGATACAGCCCCAAGAATCGGTCCTGCTATGTATGCCCATATCCCCCTGAATTCATTGTGCACAAAGGCTGGCCCCAAGCTTCTGGCTGGATTCATTGAGGCACCCGAAATCGGCCTGCCCAAGACAATTACTCATCATAATCATATGCAATATGGGAGAAGTTCTCTTATATCTACAAAGAAATTATACAAAAGTAATTCCAGAAACTAATCTGGCTTACTGAAATCTATTAGGTCTAGTTTATAATAAACATAACTTTATAATATGACGAATCCCATCAAGCTACATCAGTTTATAATATTTTTCATATGAAAATAATGTCCAAAAATTAAAGTGTTAGTGTGAACACATACTTTTCATGAAAGATATTAAAAAAAGGTAAGGCTAGATTAAGTTATTACCCTGCAAACATCACGTTGAGTAAGACCGTGGAGCCGACAGCAAGTCCAGCAAGTTCTCCGATCTGCAGGGACCAAAAATATAATAAAATTATATGGTCTTAAGAATTCATACGTAATTTTCAAAAGGGACGGGCTTAAAAATAATTTTAGCATTACATCTCAAACACGTTATTTGATATGGAAAGATTGTGGATGGAATAGGTCAAAGACTTCAAAACAAAACTAATCACCATCATTACATGATTAACAGTTTGGTTGCTTTTATTGGAAATCTGAGGCCAATGTAAAAGGTGAGGAACTAACAGCTCTGTTGTCAGTAGCAACACCAGATATTACAAACATGAGGAAGAATGTGATTATGAATTCCAGAACAAAAGACTGCACTTCGGTCCCCGACGGCAATGTTCCTGGAAAAAAGTTCTGGTGCCCATTGAATAAGAGCCGAAGGGTTCCGCTTGCCATTGTTGCTCCAAGGACTTGAGCAAATACGTAACCTGGCACCTGAATATATAATTTGAAAAAAGAAAGAGACAACAAGACAATTTTAATGAGAGACAAATTTGTTTAGTATATCCATGCGGTTGTGTAAGCGTGGCATTATCTGCAGTACATTATGAGTAGTTGAATAATCTCCTTCTGTTGGTTTAAGTCTGTGGGATAAGTGACAATTTAATATCAGAGGTGCTTAATTTAAACCCATATTTTTCAAAGTTGAGGCATCAGGGGTTTATATTAAGCTTGAAACAGGGACATTAAGATACTGAAATTCCCCAAAATTAAACCCCATTTTTGGGTAGAGATGGCTTACAAAAATGTAAGTTGCAATCTTCCCGAAAATTGTATTGTTAATATCATGCGTTTTGAAACAAAGTTAACAGGCCAAATGATAATGTTCCTCCGAAGTAATTTTCGTTACTTACAAACCACCGAAAGGGTTGAATGCATTCCCTTTAAGTGCACCCAAGACCTTTTTTTTCTTAATTAAAGGAGAGATGGAAGCCCCTCATTGATATGAAACCCCTTACAATATGGAAGATTCGGTTTGAATCATAACTACTATCGGATGGGGATGGGCAAGCTCATCACCACAACACCACTAATATGTCAACTAGTCCAAAAACCATCCTATGATCCAAAGGTCAAGTGGTTTTAACTTATGTCCTGCTCAAAATCATGACTTCGAGACTATAAAATATTAGCTCGTACCAATTGAGCTAACATTTTGGTGGTTAGATCACCCAATACCTAAGTTTGTATTATATATATATATATATATATATATATATTAGCTTTATCAATTATTTAAGTTGAAGAGATGGGAAGGATTGGTCAAGATGGAGTCATACCTGCTTCCATGGAAATCTCTTGCAAGTGGCAAAGGCAATGGTAACGGCGGGATTAAAATGGGCACCGGAGATGTGGCCAACGGAGTAAACCAAAACCATCACAGTCAGTCCCCAAACGATTGAAATTCCGGGCACAGTCACCACTTTGTCATTGCCCATATTCACCACCACCGCCGCACATCCGGCGAATATCAAGAAGTACGTACCTATCATCTCCGCTATCAGCTGTCATCAATACAAAAGTTCAATCTCCATGTTAAGCAGATTCATAGTTTTAGAACCAATTGAAACTGGCTAAAACAGAGCTGAACAAAATGACCCGAAAACACACTCATGTAGTACATTGTTTTTTATGAAACAACTTTCAAATTCTCATATATGATGAAATAAATCAAAAGAAGAAAACGAGATGGCGATGCTCACGAGAATAAAAGAATTTGAACGGAATTCAGAAGATAGTGTTTATCATGAAAGGGTTCGGAATAATCGGGAGGAAGAAGAGGAGTGCTAACCTTCTGAAGGAAAGGGACAGAGATACAGAAGCCTCCTTCATGGTTGGTTTTGGAGGCAGAGGAGGTGTGATTAGCATCACCTTCTTTAACATTCAAAACAACCGCATGGTTTCCATTACTTACTGCTGCTTCAGCCATCACTTTTGACACCAAAAGAAGCTAAGAGACAAGAACGAGCAGAGACAGAGAGAAAGAGAAAGAAATTGCTCAGCTTTGGCTCTCAACCTCGAACTGGGCAAGAACCGAGCTGAACAACACCAATTTATGGGTGCCAAAAGGTCCAAAAAAGGGAAGAGAGAGAAAGGGGTGGACTTTTCACAGAGAGAGAGAGAGAGAGAGAGAGCCAGATCAAACGGGTAACTCTTAATTGTAATTTACTACCTTTATAGGAGATATCGTCGAAAAATGTGACTTTTATCGGTTGTGAACTGGGAAAAGTATTGCCTTTGTAAGGAAATGAAAAAAATAAAAAAGAACAGAGAAAAGCATTGAAGGTTGATTCAACTACCAACCGGAAAACAGAGGGACATGAATGCCACATTTAAAGTCTTGTAAATACCATTAATTGCTTATACGGGCACCCATGTGATCTCGTTAGTATAATATCATGCACTTCGGTGCCATTGGACTTCACTCCTCATCAATCTCGACTCAAGAATACCTACTCACTAACTCATGGTTTTAATCTACCTAACCGTGAACACGTCTAGGCAGGATGGATTATAGAATAATTCAATTTCTTTAAGTAGAAGGGAGATAGGCTCATAAAATATATAATAAGAACTACAACATATATAATATATAGCTACACTAATGGCTGATGGCATATAGATCGACTTTTCAAATAAATAAAGAAAATGTGAATTAAAAACCCTCACCACCTTATAAAAAACAAATATAACTCGTTGTGTTCGGTTATTAATTACTAAATTAAGATAATTTTTTCCATTATAATGTGAATTTCGTCAGCTACTCTTTCACAAAGGGTTTGAACTTGTAAGAGAGGGACATAGTAATTTTTAACATTTTTCCCAGTTTCAAGTTTTGATGCCGGAATCAAGACCATTTGTCATCAAGCTTGGCAGCTAGAGAAGTGTTGAAACTCCTCCCATACAACAATAATGGCCGCCTGCAAAAAAACACCAGCATCACCCGTAACCTATCGAAACTCCTAAACAAGTTCCAAAACGACCTCTGGTCCACAAAGCCAGTCTTCCCCCCATGTTTTCCCTGTCTACCAGTCGTCACGAAAAAATTATTGTCTAATTTAATCGGCCGGTGGTGTTTCAAAAAACACCGTTTACTTCAAAAATACTCATTTATATCATTGTAATTGTGCCACCCACTATGCGGCGCTAATTGTCTGGTAAATTGGTTTCACAACGCAGTTCAAGAACGCGTTCTCGCCCGAAATCGAGGGCATAAATGGCTGGCCGGTGTTCTCGTCTATGTAATCTTCTAGGATTTTGTTCAATTCCATGGCCATGTTATGGAAAATAAAGCAAATGCATTCGGGGAAGAAGCAGACATTGGTGGACTCACCCCAGACGAGGAGGTAAAGTGAGACGTAGAGTAACTCGCGACGGTGTTCGGAGTAGGCCTGGCCGCGATCAGAGATCTAGATAATGGATTTCTTGCCGAGGTAGGACCACCAGGCGGTGTAGTTAAGGAGGAGCTTCTTCCGAAACTGACGCAAAACGGTCGCGTCCAGGGCGTCAATGTTGTCTGGGGCGGGGAGAGGCGCATCTGGGCGTTGGCGAGATGGAGGACGAGGTGCTCACGCTGCTTCCGGACGTTGTCGCTCTGGAAACCGAAGAAAAGGGCGAGCCAGTCCAGGAGGTCCAAGTGCGGGGCCCATTGAGAGTAAGGGGGCTTGCGTAGATCTCCAGCGGCTCGAAGAGCGGTGGTGACGGCGCGAACCTCCGGGAAAGGGAGGGAATGGTGGTCGGCAATGAGGTTGTGAATGGGGATGATATTGTAGATCTAACATTCGGAGGGTGGTCGTGGAGTGTGCCGGCTTTGGGCCGAAGACGGCCGCTGCTGGAGACTCATCGCATGTGGAGAGATAAGAAGTTGAGCTTCTTGAGACGGGGAGAGAAGGGATAGAGGGAGGCTGTGGGAGAAGGCAACGAGAAGAAACAAGATTCGTGAGAGCCGAGGAAGGGAAAGAGACATGAATAAGAAACGAGAAGAAACGACATCGTCTGAGTCCACGTAGCAAACACTTTAGTTCCTCATTCGCACATGCATGATTTCATTTCAAAATACAAGCACTTGATTATATAAATATGTTTTGTTAATTATGGTTGACTTGTCACAATTTGAAGCAAGATTTTGAGTATAACCCATTTTAGCTTATTCCAAATTCTGTCAAGTATGTTTGCTACTTACATTGCCTTTTCATATTGATTTAAACATAGACATTTTTCATATCCATACGCTTACACATGTATACAAATATTTTGGAGTCATTGGATTCAGTTTAGGCTTTGGTGTATGAATTGGACTACAACAACTGAACAGTTTTGTGTTAGCTTAACAAATATTTTGCCCATCAATTATCATGGTTGTTGAAACTCTTGACATTTCTGATGTGTGAAGAGGTAAAAAATTATTTTTAGATTTTTTTAGTTTCTGTTGATGAAACTCTTGACATGATGGCTTTGTGTGTTGTCATTATTCAGTAGTATTTAGTATTGAGGCCCCTCTTTCTTTTGGATGTAATGCAGGCTAGGCATGAGAGTGGTAGCTGGCAAGAATGACATAACAAAACCTTATCATAATATTTACATAGGACTTTGGGCTCATTGAAATCGTTATCAATTCTCTTAAAGTGTTGCCATACATTTGATCCGCCCTTTTTTTTTGTTATAAGAGGGCAAACTTCAGAACTAATTGTTGAGGGAGAGCCATCCAAAATTAGAGAGAGTTTCATCCAAATGAATTACGTATACATTGTGCATTAATTCAAACCCAGATGAAGGCATAGAAGCACCAGCCACCAGGCTCCATAGAATTCAGCAGCAATTTGAGATAAGTTATGTTACATGTAGACCAACAAGTTTATATTATAGATAGAGAAATTTTGAAAAGGAATTAACGTATTGTGAAAGCAAAGCAGCCTGGAGGACAGCATACTTCTATATAAACTTCTTATAATATCTCTATTGAAATTGAGGGCGTGCGTTTAGAAATCCTAAATCGAATGAACATAGATTAGTTATAAACACATTTACAACAACCAGATAGTAGGCAACACAATTCAAAATGGCAGTACAAATGATTTGTTCATTTTCAATAAATTTCCTGCTATTTTTCCTACTTTTTTCAATAAAGAAAAATCAATCCAAAAAGGAAATGAATCCAACTAAATCATTCAGTATTCATTTAAAATTCGTTCAGATGCGACTATGAGAGTGCTGTGAGGGAGAGAATGAAGCTGCGATGGAGAGAGTGATTGAGAGCTGCAAGTCACACAGAGAGAGAGAGAGAGGAGAGTAGGGTACTAGTATCGGGTATAAGGCAAAAGCATTTGGGACTAATTTTACATGAAAGCAGTTAACGAATATTATCCTTTTTGAGAAAGCTAAGCGATCCAGTTAATCGACACCGATTATGCATATCACAAGTCGAGTTTTTTAGGTCAGGTCGGAAAATTGGATGGGACGAGTGAACAACTTTATTTTTAACAGTCCTAGTAGTGGCTATTATCCTGATCTACTTTCTAACTTTTGTGGTCTTTGCCCTTTCAGAATAATAGAAGTTGCTTTCTCCTTTCATTGGTTGGGCTTTATTACACCTATCTGGGCTTCAGGAATCTCGTATCGCAAAGCAACGCATGGCAAACTCTTAGGAGTTACGTATAAAAAGAATCCTGGAAACATTGTGGAGTTGCTTCACAAAACAGGCATCCATGTAGAAGCAATTTTAGCAATGAGATTCATTTTAAAACGCAACTAATTAGATGCACCCTCTTTCTCTTTCTCTTTCTCTTTCTCTTTCTCTTTCTTTATGTAAAGCATGAAGCTTTTGCATGTGTCTGTTTCTTTTATTTTATATCTTTGAATAAATTAGAAGAAAAATAATATATACAATCACAAAATGTGCAAATGTCATATATTATATTTTTTTAATGAGTAATTAATATAAGAGTACTATAAAAAAAATGTAATTAATTTTTTAATAATAAACATTATTTAACATTACTCCAAGTTATAAAGTTGACTCATCCATGTGCATCGACTACACACACGTATCACATAATGGAGACAACGCCTGCGTATTATTAATTGGGAGACGTTGGGGACCGGTCCGGCTGTCCCCAGCGTCTAAAGCAGCCTAACGTTAGTTGGGCTGCTTTGTGATGAAAAACACATTAAAATAAAATAAAAAATATAATTAAATAAAAAAATGAAGATTAAAAATATAATAAAAAAATAAAATGAACAAAATATAATAAAAAACACAATAAAAACATAAAAACATAATAAAAAACACAATAAAAAAATAAAATGAAGATGAATTTAAGGGAATTCGGCCATGGAGCGAACGGAGCCGTCGCCGGTGGCGGTGGGCGACACCGCCCACGCCATCGGGACCGGCGGACTCAGGCGACCTCACCCCTACAACGGCGAGCTCCAGTGTGCCCTACGACGACGAGCTCGCCGTCGTAGGGGAGAGGTCGCCTGAGTCCGCCGGTCCCGATGGTGTGGGCGGTGTCGCCCACCGCCACTGCGGGCCGCGGGGGCTGCTTTTGTCGGGGGGCAGACGGTCTGCCCCCCAGGATTTCTCTTATTAATTATATTAGTCAACAAGTTAGCGGACATGATGAGTGTATCCCGACCTTTATATTTATTTGGGTTTTGGCCCATTATTCAAGCCGCAAGGTAATGCGATTTGACCTTTATATAATACAAAATTATTAAAAGAAAATTGTCTGCGTTCTATTGCCTATTCAGGCAAAAACAAAGTGATTCATTAAGAGATTGTTAATTAGATAATATCATAAGATCAAATAATTTTAGATTAAAATTAAAAATTAAATAAAATTTTTATTTTATATAAATTTTTTATGGTTAGTCAAAAGGTCAAATTTTTTTAATTTTATTTTATGTAAAAATTTATAAAAATTATAAAAATTAAATAAGATGAATTAAAATTATTCTCAATTCAAATAATCTAATAAGTTTGACCAACTTGAACACATGACCAGTAACGGTTGCGTCCTATGACTAGTCAGATTAGTAGGATCAAGTATCTACCCCTGGGACGCGGGATTGTTGATTGAGAATACTCAGAATAGTATCCCTAATTACTGCCGTTTTCGAGGGTATGTTTATTGTTATTGTTTGGCCCTAGGCCCCTAGTAACTCATTCTCACCAACCCACTCCCTAAAAATTAAATAATAGTAATAATATGTATTAATATTTTATAATTTAATATAATGATATTAATTTCATGATCTTGTATTAATTTTTTTTCAAATAATTATATTAATCTTCCTCTACAAAATTATTTTGCTTGTATAAATTAATTCCTTATAAGTCTATTTTTTTTAAATAAAATATATAAATTACATTAAATATATTTTATTTTTATCTTAAATCTTATTATCAAATTATTCTATATCATAAAAAAATTATATAAAAATTAAAAAAATAATTAATTTTATTTATTTATTTTAACTTTACTTGACTCCCTAAAATAAATTCATGGTTCGCCACTGCCATTCCTAGACTCCAGAAAATTATGGAACTATTTGAGGATCAAAACTTTGTTACAAATTTCTTGTTCAAATATAGTAAGAGTTTGTATACCGTATCTCCTTCAGATTATAGAAGAGCTCTCACACAGATGGACATTACATGATCAAGATCGATGAAACTCAACTTTTATAAAAATCTTGTATGGACTCCATGAGTCAATTACTTCTAAATAATAATTAGTATTTGAATGGAAAGATTATTAAATAATCTTATTATCCTAAAAATCTAGGTTAATGTCCAGCCAGACATGCTCTGGTTTCTAGTGTCTTTCCCATGGTCCTTCAGCATTAGAGAAACTCATATTTGTTAAAAAATTTGTATATGTATAGAGATTGAAAGAAAAGAACAGTGAGGCGATTGTTAATCTGTCTCTCAGACAAATATTGTCTCCCACTCGTATAGAGTTCTGCAAAAGGGAATAATAAGCAATTATGTCTTCAGGATACAACACTGTTTATATAGTGTGCAGATTACAAATTCTGAACACTAACCTTTTGAACGAAAAGATGCAATAGCAGCAGACATGACGTTTCAGTTAAAATAAAAATATGACAGTTATTGTCTGAAGAGTTACAAAAATAACTATAATTGACAGTTAATTAAAACTGTCAAAATAGTGTTCAGACACATCATTTCGCTTAGCAAAAGAATTCTGTCACTTGCGACGATGCGTAAGTGCTAAATGCTAAGTGCTAAGTGCATCTAAAGCGTCAATGCGTCTATGTGTCACGCGCGTGCGTGCGATCAGTGCTTCGCACTGGGTGACACTTCTAGACTGTCTACCCTTTTATTTATTTTATGTATAGTGAAATACATTCACTTCTAAACCATTAAATATTTCACTGTCTAACCAATGTGAGATTAAAAAAAAATACATTAGAAAATTTTTTAAAAAAATAGATAATTTAAAATTTGAAATAATATTTGAAAATCAAATTTGAAATATAATTTGAAATAATCTAACATTCCTCCACTTATTTCAAATAATGTATATATTTTTTAAATGCTGCTATTATAATTATATGTTGACACATAAATGTAAGTACCTTTTGGGTTTGAACTTCCATGTAGCATATGATTCTCAAAGTTTTATCAATATGATGGTAGACATAATATCTTTGAACTATTATATCGTGTGAAAAAACCAGAAAATCAATACATGTCAACACATATTTCCATTGTTCTTAATAACTACGCATTAAAGGCCATATGCGTTATTCCGACTTCCTGAGTGCTATAGGCGGTTTACCAAACTCCGACAAAAGCGGCTTGACTTTACACTCACATAGGTAGAGTTCTTTTAGGTGCTCCTGCATAAAAACACCTTTTATATGAACTCACTAAGAGTCATCCTCAACCTTTCCTTTTTCACTGCAAGACTAGCACTAAATCATAAAATATATAAATATATATATATATATATATATATATATTTTATAAATGACGGTCTAATTCAGTACTATTATCATCACTAATAAAACTTTATTTTTTCCATTGAACCTAGAATTTAGAATTCTAAATCTAGGTTGGGTTGCCATCTTTTAGTGATCTATTCCATAGGTTTTAGACCTATCGCAAGCGATGTTTTACGAATCAGATCCTTATTTAGGCCTTTTGTTAGAGGATCTGCCAAGTTCGTACTTGACTTTATATAATCTACTATGATTATGTCTTCTTCCAACAATTATCTCACAGTATTCTGTCAAAAACTTATATGTCTTGATTTTCCATTGTATGACTTGCTATACACTCTTGACAATGTAGCTTGACTATCACAATGTAAGGAAATAGGAGGCATTGGACTTGGCCACATAGGCAAGTCTATTAGGAGGTTTCTCAACCATTCAGTCTCTTTTCCAGTAGCTCATAAAGCCATTAATTCAGACTCCATTGTTGAGTGGGTTATACAAGTTTGTTTCTTGGATTCCCATGAGATGGTCACGCCACCAAAGGTGAACACCCACCCACTTGTGGATTTAGATCCATCATCCACACAATTCCAATTAACGTCACTAAAACCCCCAATTACAGATGGATAACCTCCATAATATAGAGTATAGGACTTAGTTCCTTTCAAATAACCTAAAATAATAGAAATTGCTTTTCAATGTTCCACGCCTGGACAACTTATGTATCTACTCAATTTACCCACGGCAAAAGCTATATCTGGACGTGTGCAATGCATTGCATACATCAGACTTCCAATAACACTAGAATATTCTAGTTGTGATACACATCGATATTTGTTTGGTCCAAGCTTTAAAGCAGGGTTGTATGGAACTCGAGATATTTTCTCATGTAAATGATTAAATTTACTCAAAATTTTATCAATGTAATGACTTTGTGATATAGCATAAGTATTATCATTCCTATATATTTTAATACCAAGTATAGTATTCGCAACATCCAAATCTCTCATATTAAAATGAGATGACAGGAATAATTTTGTATCTTTAATGCATGAACTATTATCACTGAATATCATCATATCATCTACATATAAGCATATTATCACAAAATGATTATCACATGCTTTAGAATAAATGCATTTGTCTGCTTCATTCAAACAAAAACCATTAGACAAAACTACATTATCAAATCTTTCATGCCATTGTTTAGAAGCTTGTTTTAAACCATACAAAGATTTGACTAATTTATAAACCTTATTTTCATGACCCGAAACAATGAAACCCTCTGGTTGCTTCATATATACTTCTTCATCCAAATAACCATTTAAGAATGTTGTTTTCACATCCATTTGATGGATTTCAAGATTAAATATAGAGGCCAAAGATATCAAAGTTCTAATTAATGAAATCCTAGCTACAGGTGCATATGTATCAAAGTAATCTATGCCCTTAGATTGTCTAAACCATTTGGCTACTAATCTAGTCTTATACTTATCAATGGATCCATCAATTTTTCATTTTCTCTTGAAAATCCACTTACAA
Source organism: Platycarya longipes (assembly GCA_036559045.1). Lineage (NCBI taxonomy): Eukaryota > Viridiplantae > Streptophyta > Magnoliopsida > Fagales > Juglandaceae > Platycarya > Platycarya longipes. The sequence goes on from CM071798.1 coordinate 20,608,970, forward strand.
CCTATAGGTTTAGAACCGGAAGGCAAATCTACAAGCATCCATGTCTTATTAGACATTATAGATTCCATTTCATCATCAATAGCCTCCTTCCAGAAAGTAGCATCCCTAGATTTCAAAACTTCTTGTAAAGTAGAAGGGTCATTTTTCAAATTATAACACAAACCAAACTCCTATAAGATTGTTTTAGAATTTCCTTCTATAAGATATGTTACAAGATTAGAATCAAAATTTTTTTCTTTTCTTATTCTTTTGGATTTTCTGATTTCTAATTTTTTTTAATTTTTAGAATAAGTCTTTTCAAGATTACTATTTTTATAGAAAGTGTTACCTTCAAAAGATTTTTTAAAAAAGTTATTTGCAAAAAATTCTGCATCCCTTGATTCAATAATTACATTAGATTCTTGATCCAGAAAACGATAAGTTTTACTATGTGAAGCATATCCAACAAAAATACATTTTGAAGTTCTTGATCCTAATTTAGATCTTTTGAGATTAGGTAATCTTACATATGCTAGATACCCCCACACTTTAAGATAATTTAAGTTAGGTTTACGTATAAATCATAACTCATATGGTGACATATTATTCTTTTTAGAAGGCACTCTATTTAAAATATGAATTGCAGAAAATATAGCTTCTCCCCAAAGATTGTCAGGTAGGCTTGATTGTTCAAGCATGGCATTGACCATATCTATAAGTATTCTATTTTTTCTTTCTGCTATACCATTCTGTTGTGGTGTATAAGGTGCTGTGCATTTATGTATAATACTACTATCTTCACAAAAATGATCAAAATCATTATTAAAATATTCACCTCCTCTATCACTTCTCAAAATCTTAATGTTGCAATTAAAAAAATTTTCTACCTCTGCCTTAAATATTTTGAATTTATCTAAGACTTCATCTTTAGTTCTAAGTAGATAAATGTAAGCATATTTTGAAAAATCATCTATGTAAGTAATAAAATATCTTTTTCCGCCCCTTGTTAATTTACCATGTAAATCACATATATTTGTACGTATCAACTCAAGCAAATTTGAAGATGATTTATTAATATTTTGAAAGGGTTTTCTTGTTAATTTAGTCTTAATACAAGTCTCACATTTATTTCTATCATCATGTAAATTTGAAGGCAATAAACCTAATTTTGTCATACGAAGTAGAGAATTATAATTTACATGATCTAATCTAGCATGCCATAATGAAAAAGAATCAACAAAATAAACAAAAACATTATCCTTTATTAAATTAAGTCTGAACATCCCATCAACAGCGTATCCTTTGCCAACAAACATGCCATTCTTTGTCAATACAATTTTATTAGACTCAAATACAAGCTTATAGCTATGTTTGGACAAAAGACCGCCAGAAACCAGATTCTTACGAATTTCTGGTGTATGAAATACATCAAGTAAAGTGATTATTTTGCCAAAAGTAAACTTCAACTCGACGGTGTCTTTTCCAACCACTTTCATAGTAGAAGAATTTCTCATGTATAGTTCGATCTCGTCACCAATCTTCTCATATTTCTTGAAGAGATTTTTGTCTCCAGAAATATGACGAGTTGCACCGGTATCGATTCACCAACTAGAAGTATTGAATACTATGTTGACTTCAGATACTACAGCAATAAGATTCTCTTCAATATTGTTTGCTTGCTCTTGCTTCTTTCGAAGTCTACATTCTTTGATGTAGTGTCCTTTCTTTTTGCAGAAATAACAAGTTCCTTTCTTTTTGAAATTACCCTTACTCTGTTTGTTAAAAATACGAGTATCAATTCTAGGCTTCTTTCCTTTCTTATTGTCTGTTTTAACAACATGAATTGATTTATTCATTTCAGCACTTTCTTCAATTTTATCCCGCAATCTCGACTCCTCTTCAATTTGGAGTTTGAGTCGTAGGAAGAACTGGACTAGGGGTATCCAACACATACCGCACTTTCAAAGTAGTAAGTAAGAACTCAACTTTCTCCTTCTAACGTCTGTAGTTATTTCCATCAAATCAATCCAACTTTGAAAGATCTTGTGGTACAATGCTTAAAGAAGTGATCGTAGGGTTTGCAGAAGAAGATGCCATAATATTTGTCTGAGAATTGTTAGAAAATTTGTATACATATAAAGATTGAAAGAAAAGACCAGTGAGGCGATTGTTAATCTGTCTCTCAGACAAATATTGCCTCCCAGTCGTATAGAGTTCTGCAAAAGGGAATCATAAGCAATTATGTCTTCAGGATACAATACTGTTTATATAGTGTGCAGATTGCAAATTCTGAATACTAACATTTTGAACGAAAAGATGCAATAGCAGCAGACATGACGTTTCAGTTAAAATAAAAATATGACAGTTATTGTCTAAAGAGTTACAAAAATAACTGTAATTGACAGTTAATTAAAACTGTCAAAATAGTGTTCAAACATATCATTTCACTTAGCAAAAGAATTCTATCACTTGTGACGATGCGTAAGTGCTAAGTGCGTCTAAAGCAACAAGGCGTCAATGCATCTATGCGTTGCGCACTCGCGTGCATGCATGTGTGCGATCAGTGCTTCGCACTGGGTGACGCTTCACTTATAAACCATTAAATATTTCACTGTTTAACCAATGTGGGATAAAAAAAAATACATTAGAAAAATTTTAAAAAAATAGATAATTTAAAATTTGAAATAATATTTAAAAATCAAATTTGAAATATAATTTAAAATAATCTAACAATATTCGAGAGCCATGCATGGATGGTTGTGTCATGCCCTTTTCAAAAGAACCGTACCTTACTCAACCAAGCTATATAGTCTCCGTCGTTTTTATAGATGAAATGAGATAAATTGAATTGAGATTAAAAAATTGAATTTTTTTTTAATATTATTATTATTTTGAACTTGACAAAAATAAATTATTACTTTATTTTGTGTGAAAATTTTAAAAAAATAACATTGATGAAATAAAATAAGATTTGTTGTGAAAACAAACAAAGCTCTCCCTTTTGTGTTCTTAGTTTTCTCCTTGTTTTGGTAGATATCCTCTCAAAGCCTCAAAGGGCCATACCCTGCTCCTTAGTTTTGTGTTCTTAACTAGCTTTGTCCTTGCATTCTTGTTAGGAGTTTTGTGTAAAATTTTTTAAAAGTTATAATAATAAAATAGAATGAAATGATTTTGATATCCAAACAAGTTAATTGTACAATTTTTTTGAACAGATGTTCATGCATTCCCCTCGTGCATTACAGAAAAGGATTCATGTGAACTAAGTTTTGAGTTTCAGAAACACCACCATAATACATACCATTGGTCACAAACCTTTATCCATATCACTAGAATGCATGCGTGCAGCCAAGGTTTTCCTAGCGTCATCTTTTTTCCTCTGTCTGTCTGTCTCTCTCTCTCTCTCTCTCTCTCTCTCTCTCTCTCTCACTTATCCCTTTCCCTTTCTTCGAAATCTTTTACGTAATTATATATATTCATATATATGACACCAATTACAACAAGGAAAGCAAGCATAGTGCTTACATTTGTAGAGTTATATATATATATTATTTGGTAACACAAAACATCTGGACTCCTAGTAAGTACTACCTAGCAATCACCAAAACATGTAATACAAGTACTACTGTTCTTAATTTCTCTGTCCTTTCCTCAAAAGTCTCAGATGGAGCCGTTACTCTTCGACGCTCTTAGGAAGGAGCTACTCTTGGTGATCTCGCGCAAGGGCTTATCCGTGAACCGGATTAAATTATAGACCAATGCACCTGATACAGCCCCAAGAATCGGTCCTGCTATGTATGCCCATATCCCCCTGAATTCATTGTGCACAAAGGCTGGCCCCAAACTTCTTGCTGGATTCATTGATGCACCCGTAATCGGCCTAAACAAGACAATCACTCATCATAATCATACCCAACATGTAAGGAGTACTGTTAAATTCACAAAAAAATTACACAAAAATAATTTCAAAAACTGACCTGACTTCGTGAAATCAGATAGATTTAATTTATAATAAAAATAATTTTATAATCTAACGGACCAATTTATAATATTTTGCATATGGAAATAATGTCTAAAAATATAAGTGTCAGAGTGAACACATACTTTTCATGAAAGATATTAAAAAAGTTAGGCTAGATTAAGTTATTACCCTGCAAACATCACGTTGAGTAAGATCGTGGAGCCAATAGCAAGGCCAGCAAGTTCTCCGATCTGCAGAGACCAAAAATATATTAAATTAAATGGTCTTAAAAATTCATACGTAATTTTCTAAAGGGACAGACTTAAAAATTATTTTAGCATTACATCTAAAACACTTTAGTTGATATGGAAAGATTGTGGATGGAATAGGTCAAAGAGTTGGAAAGAAAACTAATTATCTCATCACACTAAACAGTTTGGTTACTTTGATTGGAAATCTGAGACCAGTGTAAAAGGTGAGGAACTAACAGCTCTGTTGTCGGTAGCAACCCCAGATATTACAAACATGAGGAAGAATGTGATTATGAATTCCAGAACAAATGACTGCACTTCTGTCCCCGACGGCGTTGTTCCTGCAAAAAAGTTCTCGTGCCCATTGAATAAGAGCCGAAGGGTTCCGCTTGCCATTGTTGCTCCAAGGACTTGAGCAAATACGTAACCTGGCACCTGAATATATAATTTGAAAAAAGAAAGAGACAACAAGAAAATTCTAATGAGAGAGACAAATTTGTTTTAACATATCCACTCGGTTCTGAGCGTGGCATTATCTGCAGAACATTATGTTGTGTTAAGATATAATATAAGTAGTTGAATAATCTCTTTCCGTCGGTTTAAGTTTTTGGGACAAGTGAAAGTTTAATATCGGAGGTGCTTAATTAGAACCCATATTTTTTCAAAGTTGAGGCATCAGAGGCTTATATTAAGCTTGAAACAGAGACATGAAGACACATAAATTCCCCAAAATTAAACCCCTTTTTTGGTATAGATGGCTTACAAAATGTAAGTTGCAAACTGATAATGTTAAAGGCCAAATGATAATGTTCCTCCGAAAGAAATTTCTTATTTACAAACTACCGAAAGGGTTGAATGCAGTCCCTTTGACTTTTGAGAGCACCCAAGACCTAAGTCGGATATATATACATATATATATACATATATATATATATATATATATATATATATATATTAGGTTTATCCATTATTTGAGTTGAAGAGATGTGAAGGAATGGTCAAGATGGAGTTATACGGTACCTGTTTCCATGGAAATCTCTTGCAAGTGGCAAAGGCAATGGTAACGGCGGGATTAAAATGGGCACCGGAGATGTGGCCAACGGAGTAAACCAAAACCATCACAGTCAGTCCCCAAACGATTGAAATTCCGGGCTGAGTTACCACTTTGCCATTGCCCTTATCCACCACCACCGCCGCACATCCGGCGAATATCAAGAAGTACGTACCTATCGTCTCCGCAATCAGCTGTCATCAATACAAAATTTCCATCTCCATGTTAAGTAGATTCATAGTTTTAGAACGAATTGAAACTGGCAAAAACAGAGCTGAATAAAATGACCCGAAAACACACTCAAGTAGTACATTGTTTTTTATGTAACAACTTTCAAATTCTCATATATGATGAATTAAATCAAAATAAGAAAACGAGATGAACAATTTGCTTTTAGCGACTGAGAAAAACGACATGGGGATGATCACGAGAATAAAAGAATTTGAACGGATACCAGAAGATACTGTTTATTATGAGTGGTTCAAAATAATTGGAGGAAGAAGAGATGTGCTCACCTTCTGAAGGAAAGGGACAGAGATACAGAAGCCTCCTTCATGATTGGTTCTGGAGGCAGAGGAGGTGTGATTAGCATCACCTTCTTTAACATTCAGAACAACCGTATGGTTTCCATTACTTACTGCTGCTTCAGCCATCACTTCCGACACTAAAAGAAGCTAAGAACAAGAAGGAGCAGAGACAGAGAGAAAGAGAGAGAAATTGCTCAGCTTTGGCTCTCAACCTCGAACTGGGCAAGAACCGAGCTGAACAACTCCAATTTATGGGTGCCAAAAGGTTCAAAAAAGGGAAGAGAGAGAAAGGGGTGGACTTTTCACAGAGAGAGAGAGAGAGAGCCAGATCAAACGGGTAACTCTTAATTGTAATTTACTATCTTTTTAGGAGATATCGTCGAAAAATGTGACTTTTATCGGTTGTGAACTGGGAAAAGTATTGCCTTTGTAAAGAAATGAAAAAAATAAAAAATAAAAGAGAAAAGCATTGAAGGTCGATTCAACTACCGACCGGAAAAACAGATGGACATGAATGCCACATTTAAAGTCTTGTAAATACCATTAATTGCTTATACGGGCACCCATGTCTCGTTAGTATAGTATAATATCTTGCACTTCGGTGTCAATGGACTTTACTCCTCATCAATCTCGACTCAAGAATACCTACTCACTAACTCAGGGTTTTAATCTGATTAACCGTGAACACGTCTAGGCAGGATGGATTATAGAATAATTCAATTTCTTTAAGTAGAAGGGAGATTGGCACATAAAATATATAATAAGAACTACAACATATATAATATATAGCTACACTAATGGCTGATGGGATATAGATCGATTTTTCAAATTAAATAAAAAAAATGTGGATTAAAAACCCTCACCACCTTATAAAAAACAAATATAGCTCGTTGTGTTCGGTTATTGGTTACTAAATTAAATAATCTTTTCCATTATAATGTGAATTTCGTCAGCTAATCTTCCACAAAGGGTTTGATTAACTAATTGCGCCTATGAAACACTAATAAATTACTACTCTATTTGGGCAGACTATTTATCTGTCTTATACGAAAGAAAGGCTAAGTCAGGAAGTCAGTAGAGTAACGGAGCTATTTCAGGGAGAAATACATCATTGAAACAGTATTCGCACCTTCTTTGATTCATTCCTTTCATCCGAAGTCTCGGAACTTGTGAGAGAGGGACATAGTAATTTTTAACATTTTTTCCAGTTTCAAGTTTTGATGCCGGAATCAAGACCATTTTTCTTCAAGCTTGGCTAGAGAAGTGTTGAAATTGATTTTAAAACCTATTTTAAAAGCAAACATCCAGCTCATTCTATTTGATGTTTAAAATTTGAACCATCCCCTGAACTCGCAAAGGCGGAGCTACCAACGGGACTTTCAAACAAGTTTGGGTATATTTAAGCTTTTATAAATTATGGATTTTGTTTAATTGAATAACAAATAAATTGTAGAAATTTGTAGAAACTAATTAAATATTTTCGTTTTTAAGAGTAATCAATGAAGTGAATCTTTTTTTTTTTTTCTTTTTTGATAGATCAAGTGATGAATCCATTTTAAGAGCTATGATCATTAAAAATTTTGTTCTTTCACTAAAAATTAATTTATTTACTAAAATAATTTTTAATTAGTGATGATCCATATATACGATCCCGGACCACCATGCATAATTCATTCAAGACACCCATTATTTAAAAATGAGTGCTAAACGCACAAATGAATTAAGAATATATAAAAATGAATTTATAAATTGACATAATTTTATGTGATTTATCATATTTATTTTATAATAAAAATAATTTTATAATATGACAAACAATATCAAATAAGATCAATTTGTGTGATTATTATTATATATCACTTTTTGAATACAGTATTTCTCTTAATTAAAAAAAAAAAAACATATACACTACAAGAAAACTGCTTATTTGTTACATTTTTATTAGTCGCAAATAATTGATTTTAGCTACTAATAGTCTATTTTAGTCGCTAATAATCATTTTCATCGCTAATGTTGAGTTACTATTATTTATTTTTATACTAAAAAGATTACGTAGTACTATGATCATCAAAACCAAACAGAGAAATCATAACAATAAATTGTGCTGCCTTATCTAAAAGACTCTCACTTAATCAATATTGTTTACTCTTTACTTTTTTGGCTTTATTATATTGTCGAGAAAATCTGTTTAACAAATATTTTTAAAACACAATATGTCGTTAATTTATTTGTATCATAAAGTAATGATTAATATATTCTCATAAAAGCTACGTCTATAAAATGATATCTTCTGAAATCTGACTATAATGTAAAACAAAAAGAGAAAAACCTAAACATAGGATTTATATATTTATTCACGAAACGGGGCGTAATTGTTGTTGTTGGTATCTCTTTTAATGATCACTTGACTGCTTTCAAAGAAACGTGTTGATCTGTTGTGCATGCTGCATGCATTAAAAAATAGGGGTCAAAAAGACAAAAAGAAAAAAACTCAAAGGGTTGTTTTGCATGCAGCATTAAAATAAAAGTCGATGTCAAAATGTAATAACCCATGTTCTTGGGGTTTATCGAACCATTATTAACCCAAATATGTATTCCCTCTGAATAGGTTAAATTCATGACAATATATATGGCTTATTTAAAGCTTTGCTGTACTGTCCCAATATAGTACTTCTGATCATATTGTTTAAGAATTTCCCACAATTTCATTTGTCATGTAGATGTTAATTAGGACAAGCTCATGTCATTTTCAACCATACGTTAACCACTTCAACAAAAACCGGCATCTTCATTGCCGCTGTGAAACCAATATTTAAACAAACATTCATAGCTAGTAGACAAAATAGTAATTAAGAGTAGTCATGATATACATGTCTCTATTATTTTACTACTATAATAAAATAAAAATAAGTATTTGTAATATTTTAATTATAATTAAAAAGATTATTTGTGACTAAAATAGATTATTTTTATCGTAAATAATCTTTCTAATTGTAATTAAAGTGTTATAAATATCTCTTTTTTTTGTAATATATGCACAATATTATATATGTATTATTGAATAATAATCTCATTTTATCAGCGTGTTTTTTTTTAATTTGACAAATTTATAATTTTAAATTCTTTACTATTTTCAATGGCTAACATATCAGCACATAAGGTTATCATCTAATTAAAATTATAACTATAGATATTATTTTGCAAAATAGTTGATTATCTGCAAATTAATGGGATGGCTCAGGCCGTATGACTTTCTAGTCTGAATTTATAATCATAGTTTCCACATTACAGCAAGTGAAAGCCACGTTTAAAAATAAAATTAAAAAATCACTGAAGATAAAGCATAATGAGACTGCTTTTTTTTGCTTCCATTAACGGCCCAAATGATTTGATTAATAGAGTTGAATAATACCGAACATAATCATTACATATTAACTTCAATTCCAAGTACACTATATATGCTTTCCCACCCTCCACACGTGTACTGCTTAGAAGTATGTATTTGATATAATTTTATAATTTAACATACTACATCAATTAAATAATGGTAATTTGTGAGTTTATCCTTATAAAATTTCTTTATAATTAAACCATTTTTCTTGTGTATAATATAAGCATGCACGGCATAAAGCTATAAGTAATTAGAGTGATAGTATAAAGTTTGTCTTTCAAATTAAATTAGACTTGTTCATCTGGGTCGGGTTTTACTTAGTCCCATTCTAATTTTTTTTTTTCAATAATTTTGAAATTATTTTTTTAAAAAAATGAAGAAAATTTTGAATTTTCTGCCGAAATTAATCTCTCCAGCCAGGATTGTAAATTTCATGTTATTCATTGCAAAAGATATCATGTGGGGAACAAAATCCATAATCCAGCTATCATTAGTCCCATGCACACGCGCACTCGCGTGTTCGATTAAATTGGAGACCAAATCATTATTTCAATTTTCGTACCGTATTAAACAGTATGGTTGAAATATGTCATATCGGCTGACAGACCGGTACCAAAAATTTGTTATTTTAATTTGTTGAAAATTTCGGCCGTTTCGGTTTCTTTCGGTCGGATAGGCTATCTATAAAGTATTCCAAACATTTGACCTATTCCTGGCCTTGGCGACTGTAGACAGAAATTATCAATACGTGCTGTCATGTAATTTATAAAGAGTGTCTGGGCGTGTCTGCAGTTTATTTCCTCCGTTGAAGTAATTAAAGGTGAAGAGTCAGTTTTGACGTTCTAGAGTAGTTATATTGGCCATGCAAAGACATCAGATGGCCCACGTACGTTTCAAATATGTTTTTCGTGGGGTATAGGCATTTCTCATAAAAACACGAAAAAGTACTATGCGATTCTGTAGACGGACTGGATATTCTTGCCTCTTTATACTTTGCTAAGATTTATTTTCACATGAACATTAGTAGTACTGTATGTGAGTCCACCCAAAAGTAAAAAATTAAGTACAATATGATATCACATTCTGTCATAGATTACGTATACATATATATATAGAATGAGCACTACTACTACTATTAATTTATCCACTTTAGTGTACTTAATACAATTTATATTTTTCTACTTTGTTACTTTTTATTTTAAATATTTTTTTAAACATATTTAAATATTTTTTTAAACATATTTAAATATTTTTTAAAAATATAAAAGAAATACTTTTTACATAATCGATAATGTCATAATAACATAATGTCAGTCGAAATATTAAAATATATATATAAAAAAAAATAAAAACATAATAAGAGAAAAATAAAAATAAAAAAATACGAATAGTTAAACTAAAAGATGTATAAAAATAATATTTTTATACGATTTATATGCAAAAGATATACAAATTATATATGAATAATATTTTTGCTAATAATTATTAAATAATTTTTTTTAAATAAATAAATATATCAACTATCAAAATAGAGAGCAAATAAGTGAGGTGAAATAATAAAATTTCTCATAAAAAAAGAGCATGATATAATTTGTAAGGGAGGTAAACAGTCCGCCGAGGGATCCATGGACAATGAGCTTGCGGTTTGATAATTGGGCCGGATATTGAAATGGTTTGTTTCCATCCCAGGTAAACGTTAAAAACATTTGTTTTAATTGACTCTCATGTGAAGGCTGCAAATGAACAGAATTATTCGTGAATAATTTGAGCTCAACTCGTATAAACTCGATTCGAATTCGATTTATTTAATAAATGAGTTGTTCGTGAGCAATAATATTGGTTCGAGTATTGAACAAACTAAATTCGTATAATCTTGACTTGACTCGGTTTGTGTTCGTGAACAAAATTCGTATAAACTCAATTCGACTCGTTTTGAACTCGTAACAATACTCATAATATTTCTATATGCATATATATAATCTTACATATATTCTTACATATATTCTTTTATTATATATATTTTATGTGTTATATATATTATTTTTAATACTTTGTATAAGTAATATATTTTGTTACTTTACGTAGAAGTAACATTTTGTTTCTTTACAATAATAATGTATTAAGTTCACAAAAAAATTATTGAGTTAAATATTTATAAAGAGTAAAAAACTCAAGTAATTACTTGATTAAGTTCGGCTCGGTTCGTACAGAACGTTAGAAAGTAAAAATAAAAATCGATAAATAATTCGATTCGACTCAAACTCGTCTTTGATCGGATCGAATTCGACTCGATTCGGCAAACTCTCAGTTCGACTCGAACTCGAACTCGAATTATTTGAGTCCAGCTCGATTCGATTCGATTCGACTCGAACTCGTCTTTGATCGGATCGTTTGCCGCCTTACTTATGCCCATTTATAGCGAGGTATTCACCGACCCATAAATGAGGGGAGAAATCAATACAAAAAAAAACATGTTTATTGCTTAAAAGGTAAAAATAAATGAACTATCGATTATTCTCTAAGTATAAGCACTCACGAAGTAGAGAATTCAAAGTATTTTTATTTAATAGAAAATGGACTTCATTTCATTCAATGCGAAATTACAATTGTGACTAATAAATATAGGAAAAAACTCAAATTACAAGTTAAACTATTCATCTATTTAGGACTTCTCCCCACACAAATTTTTTTGTGATGAGCATTGTCTTAACTATTATACGTTCTCTAATGATAAAAATTTTTGAGATATGAGACTCTGTAAAAATAAAGACTTCATTCTCGATTTTTCTAAAAGTGTAATACTCTGTAAAAATAGAGATAACTAACTCTTATCCTCTAAAGGATGGAAGAGAAAATCACCTTCATCCTTTAAGAGCACTCACATCCGAGCTAGTAAAAGACTATTCTGATTAAATTATGAGGACCAAAATGGGGTTTTCACCCATTTCGGTCCCCAATCCTCTCCCCCAAATTGGGGTAGTGTTTGTTTTGCTACAATGGTCTCCCATATATGGGAGATCACTGTAACTCCTTATCTCAACCGGCTCGTTGCTCTTCCACGCTATTTCTCTCTCTCTCTTAAGCCCTCTCCATTGTAGTGAATATGCACAATATTATAATTAAAAAGACTATTTACGATCAAAATAAATTATTTTTGTTATAAATAATCTTTCTGATTACAATTAAAATGTCACAAATACATATTTTTCTTGTAGTGAATATGCACAATATTATATATGTACTATTGAATAATAATCTCATTTTATCATTGTGTTTTTTTAATTTGACAAATTTATAAATTAAAATTCTTTACTATTTTCACTGGCTAACATATATATCAGCACATAAGGTTATCATCATCTAAGTAAAATTACAAGTATAGATATCATTTTGCAAAATAATTGATTATCTGCAAATTAATGGGACGGCTCAGGCCGTATGACTTTCTAGTCTGAACTTATAATCATAGTTTCCACATTACAGCAAGTGAAAGCCACGTTTAAAAATAAAATAAAAAATAACTGAAGATAAAGCATAATGAGACTGCTTTTTTGGCTTCCCTTAACGGTCCAAATGATTAATTTTATTAATAGAGTTTGAATAATACCGAACATAATCATTACATATTAACTTCAATTCCAACACTATGTGTTTGATATAATTTTATAATTAAAATACATTAGTTTATGAGTTTATCCTTATAAAATTTTTTTATAATTAAACCATTTTTCTCGTGTATAATATAAGCATGCATTAGAGTGATATTGTAAAGTTTGTCTTCCAAATTAATCTCTCTGGCCAGGACTGTAGATTTCATGTTATTCTTTGCAAAAGATATCATTTGGGGAACAAAATCCATAATCAAGCTATCGTTAGATCCATGCACATGCATTAGTGTTTGATTGAGAGTCGGTTTGTTTTTAAATTTTATTTTATTTATTTATAATTTATTTTATATTTATAATTTATCTCAATTATTGATTTATTAATTTAACTTATTTCAATCTTTCATTTTATTATTATTCCTAATTTATCTCTATCGTATCTTTAAATCCAGATTTAAATTGGAGACCAAATCCTGGCCTTGGTGACTGTAATTGGTCGTTGACAGAAATTGTCAACACGTACTGTCAAATCTATAAAGAGTGTCTGTCCGTGTCTGCAGTTTATTTCCTCCGTTGAAGTAATTAAAGGTGAAGGGTCTGTTTTGACGTTCTAGAGTAGTTATATCGGCCATGCAAAGACATCAGATGGCCCACGTACGTTTCAAATATGTTTTTCGTGGGGTATGGGCATTTATCATAAAAACAAGAAAAAAGTACTATACGATTCTGTAGACGGACTGGATCTTGCCTCGTTATTCTTTGCTAAGATTCATTTTCACATGGCCATTAGTAGTACTGTATGTGAGTTCTACCCAAAAATAAAAAAATTAAGTACAATCTGGCCCACAAAAGATGATATCACATTCTGTCATAGATTACGTATACATATTATAGAGAATAAGTACTTCTAATATCTACTTAAGCTCCGTTTATATTCGAACGTGAACTCAATTCATCTCAATTTATTTTTATTTTATTATTATATTTTTATAATTTTTTTTATATAAAACACAAATTCTTATATACCTTTTTTAAATTCTAATACATATTTTTCAAATCCTAAAATAATAATAATATTAAAAAATAATAAACCAAACGACTTATACCTCCTTAATTTATCCACTTAGTGTGCTCTTAATAAAATTTATATTTTTCTATTTTGTTACTTTTTATTTTAAATATTATTTAAACATATCTAAATATTTTTAGAAAATATATATAAGAAATATCTATCCACTAATAATTGAGCAATGTCTAAGATTATACAGCTCCACATATTTTTTACAAAATTGATAACGTGATAATAACATCACATTAGTCAAAATATTAAAAAAATATATATATAAAAAATATATATATATATATATAATAAGAGAGAAAAAAAAACACGAATATTTAAACTAAATGATATATAAAAATAATATATTTATATGACGTGTATGCAAAAAGTATATAAATCGTATATAAATAATTTTTTTGTTAATAATTATTTCTTTAATTTTTAAGTAAAATTTTTAAAAATATAAATAAATATATCAACAGTCAAAATAAAAAATAAATAAGTGAGGTGACATAATAAAATTTCTCACAGAAAAAGAGAATGATATAATTTGTAAGAGAGGTAAATTTCACGCAGTATTTTTTTTTAAAATAAATAAATTGTGTCTGAGTAACTTTGAAACCCACATATGACATATAATATCCTCTGTCGCATGATATATTAGTTCTTTAAAAAAAAAAATTTCATGGACCCCAACACAGTACTCTTCCAATCATTTTTCTATTAATTCAGGGGATTAATTAGCATGTGTTCATTTAAGAATAATCCAGTTATGTCATAAAAATCATAATTAATAGCCATATTGTGTAATATTGTCCATAAAATTATATATATGTGTGTATAGCACTATTCTAACAGAAAATGCATGTAATTTGTTTTTTCTGTGATTTATTTTCACAAAACTTTTCAACTCATGTTATCTAATTTTTATAATTTTTTTAAATTTTCATATAAAATAAAATAAATAATTTAATTTTTTAAAATTTTTAAAATAAAAAATCATATTATAAAAATATATTTTAATAATATTTTATTTAATTTTCAACTTTTATCTTACAAACTAGTTTTACTTAAATATGCGCGAAAACAGAAAAAGTTTCTTGCCTCCAACTTTTTTTCTCACAGGCTTTTGAAGTCACCCAATCTAGACTAGTACTTGTAAGTCACCAACTGCCACAAACGAAATTTCTAAAGAAGTCCTTACCAACAAGGAAAAAAAAACCCCAAGTGCATGTTTAAATCAGCTACAGTGACTAAGAATTAATTAAGAAAACAAAGAAAGTGCTAAAAGCAGGAAAAATTAAACAAAGTAAGTGCTCAGTGCATCCAATTTTCAACACAATCCACCAAAAATACAGTGCTGCAACAAATCATGATCATACCCAGAAATTAAACCATGTTCAATGCGCATGCACAATCCAACCTCCCACTGTTCAGAACTATTTCAACTCAGTTCTCGGTCATCTTATACTCATTGCAACTTTTTTCTTTCTTTATTAATTTGTTTCATATGGAAAAATAATACCCCAAATTTGGATGCCAATGTTGGACTTGGTCGATGTTTGGTAGTGGGATTCTATCAGAGCATTAATGTAATCTTTACCTTTTTCTCACACGGTTTCAGACCAATTTAGATGTGATCAACTTGACCAACTTGTGTTGTGAATGAATGAGTTTTTCAAATGTTTGAACCCATGATTCGTGGACAGTTATTAGAAACCTTTTGGTGATTTACGGTGGCAGGCATAGACTTTAATTAAAGTGACACTTTTTTATTTTTAATTCCTTTTTGTTATCATGTTTCTAATTTCTTCTGTTTTTCCACCCCTTTTCATGCTTTATATAATTAGTCAATGCAGGAAATTGCTTAATGCAATCTTAGATCAACTTGCATATATGCAATTATTTCATTTCTTTTGAGCAACTTAGTCTAAAAGAGGCAAATAATCATTTATTAATTATCCCCCGATTTGACTTGATTTAGATACTGTACAATTTTTCTTATTGCCACACTTTCTCTGTAACTCGGAAGGATGGACACAATATTCTTTGTATCACGTAATATTTGGACGCCAAATGTTGCATATAGTAAAAGGAATATTAATGCTAGGGCCACCGGAGTTGTCCTGACAGTTCCCACTTATAACTTTAAACACTATAAAAAAATTATTTATTTGTGACCAGTTATTTTTTATTAATATAAATTTGTTTTTATCATAAATACTCATTTTTCTTGTAATGAAAATATACATTTATATTTTGTTTTTGTTATACATTTTTTAAATCACTTTAATCATTTATATAAAAGAAAAATTACAAATTCATTAAAAATACTTCATTAACCATTACGTAAAAAAAAAAAAAAAATCAAATCGATACAATTTGTCGTGTGGCTTAAGCTTTTTCCCTAGCTAATTGACCTAGAAATCTTACTCTATATGTTTATCTTGTTTCACTTACAAGTGTCGATTGGCAAAGTTTTCAAATATTCACAAACTGAAAATTAACAACCAAAACTTCAAGTACTTCTCGGTATAAAATTGTTCATGTTTCGATTGACGTTCTTAGGATGTTAGCAATCATTTCTAGATTAAATGGTTTTGCTTTAGCTACGGCCACCATTTTTTCCCAATTTGTAACCTAAAGTACTCTCACTTTTTTGCCATTTGCACCGTTGGTTTAGATTTCACCAAGATCAATGAAGAATAGGGCATGATCATCTAAAGCAATCTTCCCCACTCAAATGATCTAGACAAGTGCAAATTATCGAAAAGTTCGTTATTGATCCTTTCATATATAAAAAAAGATTATATATAGTTTGGAGTTTAAAATTTACTTTTCCATTTAGCTACATCAGTATATATAAGCATTAAAGCCTCTTATAAATTTTTTTTGTTTTCAGTTTATACAATTCTTGTAAAAAAAAAAAAACCTGCATTTGTTTAGTTTATTGTAAGCTGGCAGCTTTAAAAATAGGGAATCATTGATTAATTTCGTCTTGGTCAGTTTTTTTACATAAAAAATTAGTCGGAGGCTCTTTGATCCCTTCGGGAGAAATTACTCCAAAATGTTTTTTATTTAATCACATAGAAATATATAAATTTTATAATGGGCATGCAGAACCGCATCCCATTATTCAACAAGCTTGATAGCCGATGGAAGATTAAAGAGGCCGCCGAGGGATCCGTGGACAATGAGCTTTGGGTTTGATAATTGGGCTAGATATTGAAATGGTTTGTTTCTCCATCCCATTTAAAGGTTAAAAACATTTGTTTTAATTGACTCTCGTGCCCATTTATAGCGAGGTATTCTTCCACCCATAAATGAGGGGAGAATTAAATACAAACGAAAGATGTTTATTGCTTAAAAGGAAAAAATAAATGAACTATCGATTATTCTCTATGTATAAGCACTCACGAAATAGAGAATTTAAAGTATTTTTTTTTTCTTATAGAATATAGACTTCATTTCATTCAATGCAAAGTTATAATTGTAACTAATAAATAAAAGAAAAAACTCAAATTACAAGTCAAACTATTTATTTATTTAAGACTTTCTAGCACACAAATTTCTTCGAGATGAGCATTGTCTTAACTTCTATACATTTTCTAATGACAAAACCTTTTGAAATATGAGACTCTGTAAAAATAGAGATTTCAATCTCGATTTATCTGAGAGTGTAATACTATATAAAAATAGAGATAAACAACTCTCATTCTCTAAAGAATGAGACGAAAAACCACTCTTATCCTTTAAGAGCACTCACATCAAGTCTAGTAAAAGACTATTCTAATTAAATTATGAGGACCGAAATGGTTGAAAACCTATGGTTGAAAGAAATGGATTTTCAACTATTTCGGCCCCCCACATTCACTCCCCCAAACTGGAGGAGAGTTTGCATTTCGCTTCAGTTGTCTCCCATATATAGGAGATCACTGTAACTCCCTATCGCAACGAACCGCAACCAGTTTGTTGATCCCCCACGCCATCTCTCTTTCTCTCTCTCTCTCTCTCTCCCTTTCCATTGTAGCCCTGCACCTCATCTCCATTCATCAACTCCGTCATCGGCTATTTCTTCTTCTCTTCCGTGTGCTCACCTCTGATAAGATCAAAGGATAGGTTTAGGTAAACACAAATCGACTTTAATCCTTTTTCACACCTCTCTTTCTAAGGTTACACCGATTGAAATATTTCATCTTTTTTCTTGTTTTCAATTTTTCGATTCGTTGATGCTCGATTGGGGTTGATTGTAGTACTAATTTAGGGTTATTTTAATATTTTTTCGTGCCTCTCTTGTGAGATCCCAGATTACGTGTATTTTACGTATTATCTTTATTCTTATTGTTGATTATTTTAATTTATTATAATAATATTATCGGTTGTGTTTTATTTGTTTAAAATAATTGTTTGAGCTATTCATTAGTTAATATTAATTTTACGTTGTTTTCCTTATTAATTTTAATGTGAGGTAATTATTTTAATGATTGAAATTTAATTTCCTTTATTTTATTATGTAAGTTTATTTGATGTGGTTTCGTTATATTAATTATCATTTTATAATTAAATTGTGCTTGGGTTTTATTTATTTTATTACTGGATTTTAAATATTTTATTTTATTGTGCTTTATTTCTAGTTAGTCTTCATTTCTTTTCTTTCCATTCCTTTTTCTTTTTCTTCTCTTTTTTCTTTTTTCTTTTTCTTTTTCTTTTTCTTTTCTTTTCTCCCCAGTTTCCCCTAGCCTGTGCGTGACCCCCCCCCCCCCCCCCGGGCATCCCCTCTGTTTTCCTGTTCGGCCCTAAGCCCAGTCAGACTCCATCGCCGACCGTCTTGCCTCATTGCCGGTCTTGCCTGGACCCCCTGTCGCCGTCGAGCATAGCCCCACCAGCAGTGCACCTCACGGTGGCCCCTAGCCAACGCGTGAGTCTCAGATCCGAAATGGGTTATCTTGGCTTTTCTCTCATTTTTTGGCCACCGCCAACCACCCATGATACTGGCAACCTACTAGCAACCTCCCCTCACTCTGGCAAACATAACCCACCATCTAGAACCACTCAGTTCTGCCACTTGCTCCTCCACCTGAAAATGGGTCCTTAAATGGGTTGTTCTTCGCCGCGCCGTCGTCCGGCCATCGTAGACCTCACCACCACCACCAAAACACTCCCCTACCTCAGCCGACCATCCCTCTAACTCAGTTTCCCCATACACAGCCCCACCTTTCCTATACGACCCTAAATCCAAAAATGGGTTTCCACCCATTTTGAGCTCGATCCACCACCTTCCGGTGGTTGCACCGCCAAACAACCACCTTCATGAGATTCCCCATCCTTCATTGAGTATTTTCCTAAATTTTAGTGTCAAACCGAGCACTCTAGCCCAACGTACAAAGTGACCGCTATGAGCGCTGTGGACTGGTGCTTGCTTAAGGATCCATGTTTTTACTCACTATAAGTATTTTCCAAATGAACTTTAAGATTTAAATATATCTTGCAATTACAAATATTTGTAATTGGTTGATGTTGAGATTTGATGGTTGTTGAATATTTTATGCTTGGTCGTATGCATTGTATAGTGTATCCATGTTCATGTTTGTAAAGAAAAACGGGGTTTTCACATAATTGCATACATGTTCATGTGTTGGAAATGGAAACTGGGTTTTCATATATTAATAGTTTTCGGGTGCGTGTGTATCACGACCCCAAGCCGGGATGGGGCATTATCTCGATGGAGCTCATCTGATCACTCGGGAGCGGAATATACTGAGTGACGTCCTATGAGTTGTTGCCGGGCTACAACGGGATCAGACAAGATGGTAAACCTCTCGTGCCGACTCCGTGGCTCCCCTGTTAGCGGAGGCTAGGGGATGTCTGGTCATAGTACGTATTGGGCACAGGTAGCTAAGCATCGCCCGTTCCAAAGTCACTTGCGTGGTCGTTACCTTCGGTGTGATGATGAGAGTCAGGGTGTGCGGATGGTCCATAGGGGAAGATCATTGTGGATACGGTTAATAAAATAGATGTTTAGACCATTTTCTATGAAAGTGGCGGGTTTTGATTATTGGTGTTATGTGGACCATTTTCTGGGAAAATGGTTGTTGTTTTAATGGTTTTACGAACATCATTTTTAGAAAAAATGATGGATGTTTTTATTGGAGTTTTATCGTAGACCAAAATGGGTTTTTGGCGTGAGTTGTTATTTATTTTGAGAAAGATGATTTGAAGTTTCATGCATGTGGTGTCATGTTCATGAGTATTGTTATTGCATGAGTATATCTTATATATTGTGGTTTGTTTGGGTTATACTTACCTGCGATGTCATTTCTGACGTCGTAGTTTTTGGATGCAGAGTTTTGTGGAGGTTGAGCCTAAGAAGGCGACTCCGCTGTTGAAGTATGATATTGTAATTTATTATCTTGGGAATTGTTATTCCCTTTTTTGCTAATTATGTATCTTTATATTGTCTTTGGGATAACTGTATTAAATCTCCTGTTGGAGAATTAGTGTTAAACTGTTTTATAAAATAATTCTAAAAATTCTGATACTTAGATATTGACTTTAATTATCCGCTACTTTTATTTATACATGTCACGTATTTACACACTTAGCACTTGACGTTGGAGTGCGTGACTCGTGTTGTCAGCATCCCGACGCCACGATTCCCGTGTTTATTTTAAGGAAAATTTGGAGGCGTCACAGGTGGTATCAGAGCAGTTCGACTTTGGGTAAATTCGAAAGTTACCTAGGGACAGTACCAGAAAAGTTTGTTATTTTAAATTTGTTTGTTTAATTGTTTGGTTATTTATTCTATTTGTTCTCTATGTTTTTTCTACTAACTTATATTGTAAGATTTTCGATATATATTTCGTTATGTTGTACTTTTTGTTCTTATGTGCATTTTATTTATTATTTATTTTCAGAGTTATCTTAGTTCTGATTGATTGGTTTGCTTTGCTTTAATTCATTTTAATATTTATCCAATAATGTAATTGGGTAGTAGTTAAGATTTTAGTTAGTTGATTTTAATTATTTGATTTTATTTAGTTAAGTTGTTGAGTATTTATTTATTTCTATATATGCCTTTGTTTTGTTTAATTTGAAATTTGGTCTTTCGGATTAGATTATTATCTTATATTATTTATTTTATCGAATCCTTTATTTAAATAATTGTATTAAGGAATCCGTAGTACTGCCCAGATGACTAACACAAGAGGGGAGGTGAATTGAGTTATATTATAAAAATTAACACTTATAAAATAAATACACAATATAAAATATAAACAGAATATAAAACAGCAAGAAATGTAAAGAGTAGGGTAAGAAGAAGCAAACTCAGTATTTTTACGAGGTTTAGCCCCACTGCCTACGTCCTCACCTCAAGCTATCCCTTGAGGATCCCAAATTCACTATTCAATCTCCTTTAGGTGGAGATAGAAACCTATTATACATTTGAGCAGCACCGCTCTAAAAAATCCGTGTAGAACACCCTTTACACTTCCAATCACCTCACACTTGGTGATTCAACGATTCCCTGTGTAGAACACCTTCTACACATACAAGGGTTATACGCACCCTCTTACTGATACAATAGTTGATAGTGGGTAGACTATCAAAGTACACTCCTCAATGAGTGAGATATAAACAATACAGCGCAACTTATATCTCTCTAAAAAAGAACAAGAATTAAGGTTCAAAACTTTAGAAAAGAGAGAATGAGAGTTTGAAAAAATGATGCAAAATTTAGCAATAGATGTGTAAGCTCTTATTGTTGTGATTTTACAAAACTCAAGTGAGCTATTTATAGGCAAATGGATCACACTCAATCATCTTCCAAATTCAAAATTCAAATTTTGATGAAGTCATTGCATCTGTCATTCAATTTTCAAAATTCAAAATTTTGAATGAAGTCATTATATATGTCATGCACATGTAAAATATAATTTTTGAAAATAAAGCTTTTAATAAGATCATTCCATATGTCATGTATATGCAAAATATAATTTTCCAAATTAAAGTTTTTAATAATGTCATGCATATATCATGCTTATGTCATGCATAAAAAAAATACAATTTAATACTTTATGAGAAAAAATTTGTTTTTGAGCCTTAATCCAATTTCGAATTTTATCAAGAGATGTACAAAAATAATCTATGAGTTTCATTTGTAGACTTGTTCTTTTATACTTGATATGCATTTCGCTCCATTGCGTAGATAATTTGAGTTTGAGACTTGAATTTATTTGTTATCATCAAAATCTACACATAGATACAAAACTTGAAATCTTGGATTCAACACCTAGTTATAAAGTTTATTATTTTATTGTGGATTATTTTGTTTTATCAAGCTTTTGTGCATTTATCATATGGATTTGATTTTATTTTAATTTCATTTCATGAGTTTCCTACAAGATGATTTTGGATTTTTTTTATTATCTTTTTATTTTAAATACGATGTTTTGTCTCTTAAATATTTTGGAACTTTGAGATTCTTTGTGACAAAGATTTAAAGGAAATCGCTATTCTATATTCTTTTTAGAGATATGCATTGAAATAAGTTTTTAAATTTATTATCTTTTTACCTTGCTGCTTGAATTATTTTAAGAGTTTATTTATTTATTTTGACGAGTGAGTTTGTTTTGACGACTTGTTAGTATTTATTTATTAATTTATTTATCTTATTATGGTTCGTTTCTTTTAAAAGTTTTAAATTCTGGAAATTTTTACAATAAACCTTTTTAAAGTTGGATTTTGAGAAAAACTTCAAAATTCTGTTTTTTTTTTGTTATTCCAGTTCTCACTCACCTTTTTAATTTAACCTCTTTGTTCTTTTTAATGAAAGCTTTTGGTGACTTTGTGTTTGCTAAAGGGAAATAGGCTTGTTTTCTTGAACTGCTGGCATTTACTTATTTGTTTCTTAGATCCTTTCTCCCTTTTTGTTTTTATATGATATTTATGTGAATTATTTGGGTTTCACTTAGTGTCTAAGTATATTAGTATATCTTTGTGACACAGTTTGTTTTGATAAATTATTGGTATTTACATAAGTGTGTTTCTTCATTGATGTTTTATATGTTTTTTATGTGTAGTGCTTAGGTCTCACTGAGTGTTTGAGTTTCTAAGTTCTAATTTGATTTATGAGAGATTGCTGGAATTGTATTCTAGATAGACTCTTCTTAGGAGTGTAGACTTTTTGGTCATTGGTATATTGTTATGGAATCTGTTTTAGGAATATTTATGATAGTAGGTGATTATATGTTTCTTTGGTGAAGTTTTGATTTTGTTTGTGGATGCGTAAAGGTTGATGTATAATAATTATGTGTGTAAATTATGGAGAGTACTTGTCTTAGATTTGTGTTTAACTTGGGAGAAGTTATTTGGTTAATTGATGGATGTTGATTCGGTGTGATGGTATTAAATTCACTAAATCTAAATTTGGACTTCTAGGCGAATTAATCTGGGTGAGTAATTTAAACTTGGTATTTGATGAATTTAATGGTTACCTTTGTTGAGGTATCTTAAGGAATTAGTTGTGACTTAAGGTCGCATAGGAACTAAAATATTTGAAATTATTCCATCTCAAGAGTATTGAAGGTTCGGTTGGGAAAGTTATATGTATTGTGGTTATCATGCTAATTAATTTGAGTAGAGTTGATATGATTTTTATGTGATGTACGTTGGAGTTTAGGTATCAACTATAGTGGTATAATCAAAATTATGAGATATTAAAATTTTAGGATTTGGAAGAGTGGTATATGATTTCTTGTTAATAAGTGTTGAGCCAGCTTCTACTCATGGTGATAATTATTGAGGACTTAATTTTATGCATTTAGTGAGTTATCAGAGTGCGCGCGAAAGCACGATGTTTTGCGATGTACTTGGAGGTTCACGTTTTGTGCTGGTTTTGAGGATTAGTAGTGACTTGAAATTTGGGATAATGCTTGTGAGTGGAGATTTATCTTTTGGTTGGATAAATTATGGTTATTGATGGTTAAGTTGAGAAGCTAAACTTGGGAGTTTTTTTAAGGGTGACATGATTTGTTGTATGGAGTTTTTGAATATTAGGATTTTGAGAGGTTGTACTAAAGTTCTTGTACCTATGGAAATTTCAAATTACTTTGCTACCTTAGGAGTCTTAGAGATGAAATGTTATTTAGAGACTATACGTTTATGATAAAATAATATACATTTGTGTTTGAGGAAAATATGTGATTGTGTAATTGCATGGGGTGAGTATTGAACTATGTGATAAGTGAGCTATTAGAGTTTCTATTAATTGCAGTCAGGCAAATTTTAAGGACGAAATTTATTTTAAGGGGTGGGAGAATGTGAGATCCCTAGATTACGTGTATTTTACGTATTGTATTTATTCTTATTGTTGATTATTTTAATTTATTATAATAATATTATCGGTTGTGTTTTATTTGTTTAAAATAATTGTTTGAGCTATTAGTTAGTTAATATTAGTTTTACGTTGTTTTCCTTATTAATCTTAATGTAAGGTAATTATTTTAATGATTGGAATTTAATTTCCTTTATTTTATTATGTAAATTTATTTGATGTGCTTTCGTTATATTAATTATCGTTTTATAATTAAATTGCATTTGGGTTTAATTTATTTTATTGCTGAGTTTTAAATATTTTATTTTATTGTGCTTTATATCTAGTTAGTCTTCATTTCTTTTCTTTCCCTTCCTTTTTCTTTTTCCTTTTTCTTTTTCTTTTCTTTTTCTTTTCTCTTTTTCTTCTTTCTTTTTCTTTTCTTTTCTCCCCAGTTTCCCACAGCCCATGCTCGACCTCCCGTCCCCTCTGTTTTCCCGTTCGGCCTTAAGCCCAGTCAGACTCCATCGCCGACCGTCTTGCCTCACCGGCGGTCTTGCTTGGACCCACTGCCGCCGGAGAGCATAGCTCCACCGACAGTGCACCTCACGGCGGCCCCTAGCCGGCGCGTGAGTCTCAGACCCAAAATGGGTTATCTTGGTTTTTCTCTCATTTTCTGGCCACCGCTGACCACCCATGACACCGACGACCTACCAGCAACCTCCCCTCACTCAGGCGAACATAACTCACTACCTAAAACCACCCAGTTCCGCCACTTGCTCCTCCACCCGAAATGGGTCCTTAAATGGATTGTTCTTCACTGCGCCGCCGTCCGGCCACCGTAGGCCTCACTACTGCCACCAAAACACTCCCCTATCTCAGCCGACCATCCCCTTAACTCAGTTTCCCCATACACGGCCCCCCACATTCCTTGTACGACCCCAAATCTGAAAATGGATTTCCACCCATTTAAAGCCCGATCCGCCACCTTCTGGTGGTTGCACCGCCACACCACCACCTTCATGAGATTCTCCACCCTTCATTGAATATTTGCCTAAATTTTGGTGTCAAACCAAGCACTCTAGCCCAACGTACAAAGTGACTGCTACGAGCGCTGTGGACCGGCACTTGCTCAAGGATCCATGTTTTTATCCACTGTAAGTATTTTCTAAATGAATTTTAAGATTTAAATATATATTGCAATTAAAAATATTTGTGATTGGTTGATGTTGGGATTTGTTGGTTGTGAATATTTTGTGCATGGTCGTATACATTGTATAGTGTATCCATGTTCATGTTTGTAAAGGAAAACGGAGTTTTCGCATAATTGCATGCATGTTCATGTGTTAGAAATGGAAACTGGGTTTTCATGTGTTAATAGTTTTCGAGTGCGTGTGTATCACAATTCTAAGCCGAGATAGGGCATTATCCCGGTGGAGCTCCTTTGGTCACTCGGGAGCGGAATATACTGAGTAACGTCTCATGGGTTGTCGCCGGGCGACAACGGGATCGGACAAAATGGTAACGCTCTCGTGCCGACTCCGTGGCTCCTTTGCTGGCGGGGGCTAGGGGATGTTTGGTCATGGTACGTGTTGGGCGCGGTTAGCTAGGCATCGCTTGTTCCGAAGTTACATGCGTGGTTGTTACCTTCGGTGTAATAATGAGAACCAGGATGTGCGGATGGTCCCTAGAGGAGATCATGGTGCATACGGTTAATAAAATGGATGTTTAGGCCATTTTTTGAAAAAGTGACGAGTTTTGATTATTGGTGTTATGTCGACAATTTTCTGGGAAAATAGTTATTGTTTTAATGGTTTTACGGACATCATTTTCTGGAAAAATGATGGATGTCTTTATTGGAGTTTTATCGTGGACCAAAATGGGTTTTTGGCGTGGGTTGTTATTTATTTTGATGAAAATGATTTTAAATTTCATACATGTGGTGTCATGTTTATAAGTATTGTTGTTGCATGAGTATATTTTATATCTTGTGATTTGTTTAGGTTGTACTTACCTACGATGCCATTTCTAACTTCGTAGTTTTTAGATGCAGAGTTTTGTGGAGGCTGAGTTTGAGGAGGCGGCTCCACTATTGAAGTATGGTATTGTAATTTATTATCTTGGGAATTGTTATTCATGTTTTTTTATAATTATGTATCTTTATATTGTCTTTGGGATGACTGTATTAAATCTCCTGTTGAAAAATTTGTGTTAAATTGTTTTATAAAATAATTCTAAAAATTCTGGTACTTAGATATTGACTTTAATTGTCCGCTACTTTTATTTATGCATGTCACGTATTCACACACTTAGCACTTGATGTTGGGGGTGCATGACCCGCGTTGTCAGCATCCCGACGCCTCGATTCCCGTATTTATTTTAAGGAAAATTTGGGGGCGTCACATCTCTCTAGGGTCACGCCGATTGCAATATTTCTTTTGTCTTTTTGTTTTCAATAACCATGCATTGTTGATGCTCAATTTGGGCTGATTGTGGCATTAATTGGGGGTGATTTGAATAATTTTTCGTGCCTCTCTCTCTAGGGTTATGCCGATTGAAATATTTTATCTTTCTTCATGTTTCATTTTTCTGATTTTTTTATGATCGATTGGGGCTGATTATGACACTGATTTGGGGTTACTTTAATAATTTTTTAGGGTTACGTCGATTGCGATATTTCTTTTGTTTTCCTATTTTCAACAATCATGCATTGTTAATGCTCGATTGGGGTTGATTATGGCACTGATTTGGGATTATTTGTACAATTTCTTGTGCCTTTCTTTCTAGGGTTACGTCAATTGCAATATTTCATCATTCTTCTTGTTTTCAATAACCATGCATTGTCGATGCTCGATTGGTTCTGATTGTGGCACTGATTTGGGGTGATTTTAATACTTTTTTGTGCCTCTCTCTCTAGGGTTACGCCGATTGACATATTTCATCTTTCTAGTTGTGGGTTTTTTCGCTTTATTGATGCTCAATTGGTGATTGTGACACTAATTTGGGTATTGTTTTGGTGCTATTTGGCTACGATTCAGGCACTGATTTGGGGTGTTTTTCTCAAGTATGCTTTGGATGATGAGTTGAGATAAGATTTAGGTATTTTTCTCAAGAGTTTAGGGTTGTTGGTGCTTTTTGGCCAAGCATTTCTTTTGTGTTTCCAATCAATGACCCCTACATTTTTACTTGTTGCTTAAGCTCTCTTTGATTGTACTATTTGGTTCTATTTGTGATGTTTGTGCTTTGTTTAAGCTTCCTGACCAGTACTCAAATCTTTGTACATGCTTACTAAACCCATGTTCTATTTTTTAGAGTTATGAGTACTTTTTTCAACAATTGTCATGCCTATTTGTTCTATTTTGGTGCTTACTAAAATTATGCATTGTTTCTTAAAGATTTGGGTGCTTTTTGTCACCATTTGGCTTGCCTATTATTTCGGGTTTGGTGCTTACTAAACCATGTTTTGTGCCTTGGAGTTTTGGGTACTTTTTTCAACATTTTTCATGCCTATTTGTTCTATTTTGATACTTATAACTAATACCATGCATTGTTTTTTGGAGATTTGGATACTTTTTGTCACCATTTGGCTTGCCTATTGTTTTGGGTTTGGTGCTTACTAAACCATGTTTTGTGCCTTGGAGTTTTGGGTATCTTTTTAACATTTACCATCCTTATTTGTTCTGTTTTGGTGCTTACTAAAACCATGCATTGTTTATTGGAGATTTGGGTATTTTTTGTCACTATTTGGCTTGCCTATTGTTTCAAGTTTGGTGCTTACTAAACCATGTTTTTTGCCATGAAATTTTAGATACTTTTTTCAACATTTGCCATGTCTATTTGATCTATTTTGGTGCTTACTAAAATCATGCATTGTTTCTTGGAGAGTTGGTTACTTTTTGTCACCATTTGGCTTGCCTATTGTTTTGAGTTTGGTGCTTACTAAACCATGTTTTGTGCCTTGGAGATTTGGATACTTTTGTTACCATTTACCTTGCCTATTGGACCTGTTTTGGTGCTTATTAAACCCATGCATTGTGCCTTAGACTTTTGGGTAATTTTTGGTGACTTTGGCTTGCCTATGTTGGTGCTAATTGGGTTTGAGATTGCTACATTGTGTGTTTAAGAGTTTAATTGATTTTGGTGATGTAGTTTGTATTAGGACAGTTCCCAGGATGAATGTCTAGTCTGTAGGTTGTGATGATTGGGTTTAATTAATGAGTGTTCAGGCATGGAACGTCATTGATATGGTAGAGTAATCCGTGAAGTCTAGATGGCCAGCAATTGGCAATCGATTTTTACGACTTTGCAGCTATTCATGCATGTCTCGTGTTGGTAATTGATATTACGTTAACATTTTACCACTCTGAGTCCCACAAGTATTAACCTACATACTTTAGAGTGTCTACATAGATTATGTCTGTGTTTTATTTATATTTTCTACAAACTTGAAGCAAATACGACCCTAATGTCTGAGTTAAGTAGTAGTACGACCAATATATCATACTCAAA
The DNA here is from genome assembly GCA_036559045.1 of Platycarya longipes. Taxonomy (NCBI): domain Eukaryota; kingdom Viridiplantae; phylum Streptophyta; class Magnoliopsida; order Fagales; family Juglandaceae; genus Platycarya; species Platycarya longipes. The sequence continues at coordinate 20,637,613 of CM071798.1, forward strand.
AAACAATCGTCGCAACAAATAATCAATATATTTTTGTAGTATTAAAGCTTGTCTTCAAACAGCACACACCAAAGAGAATGATGCTGTCAATTCTTCAGTTGCCTAAATTATGAGGTTAGTTTTCTCATCCGTTTTGGTTATTTGCAAAATTTCTTAGTTTAGCATCTATGATTAATTGTAACTTTTGTAAGCTGATTAGACGTGTAGATTCTTTTGTTGGTATGACCCAGAAATACCACCATATGAATATAAGACAATTAACCGATTAAAGAATGATCTTCGTAAGATACAAGCCTCATTGAACGTCTAAAGTAGTAGATATCATTTGGAAATTAACATGGAGAGGCGTAAGCAAACGGTAGAAAAGACAGGTTTTTTAGTTTGTATTTCAACGTCTTGGTTAGTTGTAATATTTTTGTATTTTGGGAAATTTTGAGCTTGCCCACTTATTGTCTATAATTATACAACTTCATTGGATTTGTTTTGTAATATATTTAATTGTATAGGTTTTTTTTTTTTGTACTTATATTTGTTTGATTGTAGAAGACTACATCTTACAATTTTTTTTATGAGATTGTTTACAATCGTATTAAATTTATGCACTCAAAAGTATTGACAAAAAAAATTTATATTTTATTTTTTGTTGCTAATTGAAGTTGAAAATAATTAAACTAAGAAAAAGACAAAAGAGTAAGTGATTAAGAATGGAAATGGTGGTGACAGAAAAAAATAATAATAAAGAAAGAATAGAGTAATGTTATTTTAATATATGAGGAAAAGTATAGGAGATGAGATATATGAAGTATTTTTAAGATGGTTAAAATTTAATAAAAACTTGGAGTGGGATTTTTGGTTAAAATTTGGAAAAAATAATAGGGGAGTGGATGTGAATGCTCTAAAGGAAGAGCAAGAAAACCATCCCCCATTCTCCAAAGGGGGAGAGGGTTCTCTTGCTATGGATAACTAGTCTAATAACCTATTTCTTTTTATTTTTTCCTAACACAAACAACAAAATAGAAATACATAGAAAAAACAGAAATACATTAACAAAATAGAAATTTAAAATACACTGAAAATTAAAAAATCATTGAGTAAGGAGGTTGTAGTGGCGTGTGAAGGACACGCGTTACTCTAGAAGTGTGCTGGACGGTCGATCCTAAAGCTGTCAAAATCGCTGACCCTAAAAACGTTGTGCGTGACTGCAGTAGAGCCTTCTGGATGATGGCCAATGTTTTGAATACCGTATCGGTACTGATATCGGTCAAATCACTAAAACGAAATATTTCGATATCGGTACCGTTTCGTGTACCGTTTCGGATTAATTTATACTTAAATAAATTATATATATAAATACAATTATAAATTATATTTCAAAATAATAATCAATACATAAATAAATTATATAGATAAATATATATATGTAATTAATTTAGTCTAAATTGAGATTAAAACATAGTAAAAAATTAAAAATTAAATTAAAAATTAAAAAATTAAAAATTATATATTTTTTGGCCGATTTTGGCCGCACTTGCTGATACGGTCGAGAAATAGGCCGAAACGAAATATTAATTTATCTATGTCAGCCGATCGGCCAGTATGAAAAATTTTGACTATACCAATCGGTACATTACTGTATTTAAAATCCTGATGATGGTACTTGGAGGTCACACGCGTTTGAATCACGCGATGTTCCTTTTAGAGAAACTTTCAGCGTTTCGAAAGGTCGACGGCTTAGAAATCCTGCGATGGGACACGTTGTAGTTGTTGGCCGCAAAAAAATATCAATCACAGCTTCTTCATGGTTTGACCGGAAAAAACAAAAACTGGGCTGCTTGGATTGGGAAGTGGGTTGAGCTCATCTCAACTCATTTCCATTTCATCATTATATTTTTATAATTTTTTATACAAAACACAAATTTCTATACACCTTTTTCAAATCCCAATACACATTTTTCAAATCCCAATACACCTTTTTCAAATTCCAACACACCTTTTTCAAATCTAAAAATAATAATAATATTAAAAAATAAACCAAACTCATCTCAACTCATCTCATCTCCGAATCCAAGCGGAGCCTAAAACACCAACTGAAAAATTAAATACTAGGAGAAATTTCATCGGGGAGGGAGGGAGCAGCCGAAGCGCCTCCTACTCCCCTCTAAGGTGGTTTTCGGGCAATAAAAATATTTACCGCAGAGTTCATGTTAGAATTTGAAGTATTTTCGTTCCCAAAATGGAGTTGAAATATATCGTTATCCCGTGAACAAATCTAAATTGAATATTCTCTTAACTATCGGATAATGCGCAGTCCCATTCTCATAAAGGGAAACTATTAACTCCTATTCCCGCTTTCAAAAAAATACTCCTATTCCGAACCGCTTAAAGTAATTATATTTTATAAACTTAAATGGATGGGAATTTCTTGTTTATATGTCGTTTAGATTAGCATATTGATCGAAAAATGAAAGAGCATAAATTTTTGAAAATTTGACTCACGTAATTTGGACACTTAGGCTGGTTTATTTTGATAGATGAGTTAAAATAAAATGAGATAAAAATTTAAAAAAATATATATTTTTTTTTTAATATTAGTTTTATTTTAAGATTTGAAAAATGTGTTTTAAAATGTGAAAAAGTTGAAATGTTTATTTTATTTTTTATACAAATATAAAAAAATATAATAATAAATTTAAAATGAGATGAGATGAGATGATTTGAAAAAATAAATCGGGCCTTAAATCTCATCATTATGCGAATTATATATAGTGGAATTACCTGAGTTAAAATAATTTATTGAGTTTTAAGAAATAAGAGAGAAGAATATTGAATAAAAATATTATAAAATTAAAAAAAATTAAATAGGAAATATTATAAAATTAAAAAAAAATTATAATTTTTTTTAATAGGAAAATTTTATTTGTCATCTTTTTCATCATTATCTTCTCAAGATTCTTAATGTGTCACAAAATAATAGATTCACAAATAAGACATAATAAGTAATCTTTATTTATTTAATATCACATCATGAGATGATAAGAAAATTATTATAAAAAGGATGATGATTAGTATTATACGAGAAAGTACTATTATAACTCTTAAGTGTATATTTGGAAATTTGATGGATCATTTAGCTTTTAAACTTAAGCTTATAATTTCAAAGCTTAAGTAATAACGCTAGTATTTTAAAAATTATTTATTGTTTGTGATCCATATCATGTCTAAAGTAGTTTTAAATATGTTACAATTGTTTGTATATAAATTTGAAAAATATTTTTCGAAACAAAAATGAAATAAAAAGTCATTTGATTATTTTTCAAAGTACCACCATATCCTTAATAAAAATTAAATTATACTAAAAATAACGAAAGTAATCTAATAGAATTTTCAATAAGTATAATGAAAAATTTTATTCAATGATGCATAAGTAAAATAGTAATACAATTATGTATATAACAAGGGTAAAGTTGTAATTATGTAAAAGATATTTGGGTATTTAATTTTTCCAATTGATTTTTTTTTTTTAAAACAACAAGTCATTCATTTATAACTGATACATATTCATTACAAGACATCTCTCTGATTACAGTAGAATTAATCTCAGTAGGTCTATCTTCTATCCACCAGCATTCTCCCTTTGTATGTATGCAAAGCTCTCTTAGCAAGTTCATGAGCTTCATTGTTTTCTTCTCTAAAAATAAAGTCAAACTCTGAATCTAATCTTTTAGTTAAAATGCCTCTGATGTCTTCTACAATCTGCCCCATCCAAGCACATATAGGAGCCTTTTTATTGATCTCTTTAATCAACTTTTAAGGAAAGCTCTCTATCGCACAGTTCTAACACTGACTCCATGGCCCTCCACGCTGCAGTAGCTTCAGCCAGTTCAGGGCTTCCTATAAATTGCTTTGAGGCACATAATAAAATCAAGAGTTCACTTTAATGAGTCCTTGCGACAATATCCGTACCCATTCTGTTATTTGCCTTATCAATAGCAGCATCAAAATTAACTTTAGCGAAATTCTTCAACTGGTGACTGCCATTTATGCCTTGTTTGAATTCAACTGAGATAAATTTTAAAAGTTAAATAAAATTTATTAAAATATTATTTTTTTAATATTATTATTATTTTAGAATTTAAAAATATTAAATTTGGATTTGAAAAAATTGATTTGTTTATTATTTTTGTGTGGAGATTTGAAAAATTTGTAATGATGACATTGAGATAAGTTGAGTTCATCTTTAAATCCAAACAGGGCCTATATCCCTTCTCCTTAAACTCTCTACCTTATTTTGCTCCTTTTCTAACTTATCTGTTTCTTGGAAAATTTTAAGGTTAGATAAAGCAACTTGCATTATTTTGTTTGGATTAAAGGTGGGTAACGAGTATTCCGAGCAGGGGACAGGGTCCCCCGCAAGCATTTGGCTTCGAAGGCGGGGCAGGGGTGATATAAGGGGATTCCCATCCCACACATACCCCGCTCCTACATATATAAATAATAAATATATATTATATTAAATATTATTATTTATATATCTAAATAAATAAATAAATAATATATTTACAAAACGACATATTGTTTTGTCAAGTTAAATCCCCCTTGGGTGTTCATTTCTCCCTCATCTACCCCCACCCCCTCTGTCATCTCTAACTCTTGCATTTTTTCCAATTCGAGCAATGAAAAGTCATAGTCTCAAATTGCATCGGAATCCCTACTGCGTTCCTTCTTGAAATTGTCTCGCCATCTGTTCCTTACTACTGTCTCATCGTCATCTCTCCGAATTGACAGCAGTGGTATCCTCATTTCTCGGCACTGGCAGTTAGTCCAATTTTTCTCCCTTTTTTCATTTTTTAAATTTATAGAAATGGTAGATGGGTTCATTGATGGAGAATAGGAGATGGAGGAATGGACGATAGCAGGGGGAGGGTGGCTAGACCCTCACCCCTGCTACCTCGTTGCAGGACGGGGTACCCCGCCCCCAGGTAGGCGGGGGCTAAATGCAGAACAAAAAGCTTCCCCTCTCCCGCGGTAGGGCGAAGGTATGGGTACCACGCCTCCGGTAGGGCGGGTAGCACCCCTAACTTGGACAGTCAAATTTATTCTCAAATATAGTTTTATTCATCCTAGTCCATAATCCTTTAAAAATGACATAAGTTAATTCTTCTAATTGAGTCTGCTGAAAGCATTGTTGCATTCTTTTCCATATTTGGAAAAATTCGATCTCTACGCTGCTCCACTTCTGTACACCACTTTTTCTTTTCTGCCCACACATCACTTGCCATTGGGCATGTCCATAACACATGTTCTATTGTCTCCTCTTCCATTATCTTCTTGTGATACACGTGAGCTTAATGCTTTCCACATAAAATGTCTGTGTTAGGGATATTCAATCTCCAAATCCCTTTCCAAACATGTTTATGTGAGTGTATATTGGACCTCTCACCATAAATTTCTTTTTCTTTACTTCTCCCTACATTATAAGCATTTCGAACTGAAAACTCGATCTCCATCCTCCGTATAACCCCAATGGCCTTTTCTTCATCCCTATATTGCATATTTGGTTTCGTCGTTTCATTTCCCAATATCTGGAAAAGTGCATTTGAGAAAAAACATCAAGTTAATATTTTTCATGATCGAAAGGTAATTTTTAGCTTCTAATGTACTTTAATATGTGTCAACCAAATACCCTAATTTTATCTTTAAAGTGCTTTTAAGGCTATTTAAACATCTTTAACTCTTTTAATGGAACTCCAAACAGAACTTATGACCTCTACACACTACACACTGTCTACAGGAAATAATTTAATTTATAAGATTCAAATTTTAAAAATTTTATTTCAAATCAACTTATACCACGGGGATAGTGTATGGTCTAAATGCATTAGAATAGAGTTATTCATTTGAAAATCATATTATCCAAAGAAGGCCTAACTGAACAAGTGAACATGAGGCTCCATTGATATTATTCAAAATTTTAAACGAATAAAACATTATTCAATAATTTTGAAAAAAATATAGTATTGAGATAATAAATAAATAAAACTCATGGAAAAGAGCAATGCTAGAGAACATCCATTATTTGAGAATATCTATTATATTCAAGAGCAATGTTTAAGGACAAATTGGTCAATTTCTTCTAAGCAATACTTATGAGCACAATGGATGCTCTCAATAGTAGATGCTCTAAAGAATTTTTCTTTATTCAAACTTAGGATATTTCAAAAAGTTAGTGTAACTTAAGAAGGTTTAAATTCAAAATTGGAGATAAGTAACAGAGTATTCCCAATGAATTCTATATCATATCTTTTATAATACATCATTAAAACTCACTTTTTTTATTTTATATACTGACTTTTATAATTCATTACACACCAACTTATCTATTTTTTTTTTGTTTATATCATTAAAATATTATATTTCTTAATATATTTATTTATTTCAAATATCATATTCTCTACACATCATATATTTCAAATATTTCTCTATACGTCATATATTTTTACGTCATATATTTTGATATTTGCAATATTACTTTCTATATAATGTTACAAAAAAAAAAAAAAAACAAATGCTCAAGAAAAATAATACAAACAAACAGAGCTTGTGACCGTTACAGCGAACCAAAATTTAAATCTCTAACCTAACTCCCATTTCTCTCCCTGTTCATATGCGCAGAAATGGTGTCGAAGATCTCCAAGAGGACTCCGACGAAGTACGTCAAGGATTTCCGTATCAGTAGGCAGTATCGCCGCCGTCACCGTCGAAAATCCCCTGCCAAGAACAATGACGCCGCCATCGCATCCATCAGCAAGTCGATTTTGACCTGCCATCGTCGCCTCTTCAAACTCTTCTCCAAGTTGACCCACATCAACACCTCCAACCGCCAGCACAAGGCCTGCCAGACTCATGCAAAGATTCCCGATCAACACGAATGCACCGTTCGCAAATCGAAGCCGTTCGACAACTACGACCCACCGCGCCTCCCCCCGCTGACTTCGTCGAAGAGAACGGTGTTTCTCGACCTAGACGAGACCCTGATCCACTCCAATCCGGACACACCGCCGGACCGTTTCGACTTCGTGGTGAGGCCGACGATCGAGGGCGAGATCATGTGCTTCTACGTGCTAAAGCGCCCTGGCGTCGACGAACTCCTTGCGACTCTAGGTGAGAGATTCGAGATCGTGGTGTTCACGGCGGGGTTGAGGGAATACGCGTCGCTCGTGCTCGACCAGCTTGACCGTAAGTCTGTAATATCCCACCGGCTGTACCGAGATTCCTGCAAGGAGGTGGACGGGAAGTTCGTGAAGGACTTGTCGGGTTTGGGGAGAGACCTGAGGCGGGTGGTAATCGTAGACGATAACCCGGATGCGTACGAGTTTCAGCCCGAGAATGCGATTCCAATTCGACCCTTTACAGACGATCTCAGCGACACAGAGTTGGCGAGGGTGATCATGTTCCTTGAGGGGTCTGATGGATTTAAGGATATGAGGGAGGCTGTGAAGCAATACGTGACTACTGATCCATATAACAAAACGCTTTGATGGTATGCAAATTTAATAATTCCCATCAAGTTCGTCTCTTTCTTTCTTTATATATCAAGTTTCTAATTTTCCTCGAAAGAATATTAGATATTTATGTATGTATTGAACAGAAAGTTGTTCAATCATGAAGGAGAAAAGAAACTCAGGCTAATTTGTTTATGATTCATTTTCCTCCGAGTTGACACTGACGTAGAAATGCATAAATAACTCAATCAATTTCTCAGTTTAAAATTTTGGGACTATTGACAAGTAGTGATTTCAAATTATGTATGAATACATAGTGTTCAAAACGGGTTGTTTTTGCTCAGATTTACGCCCGATATGTGAGGGGCATATTGTTGGGATATCCCATGTCTATTATGGAAATGATTGGTGGTCAAATTATAAATGTGAGAAAAAGCTTCACCTATTAAGTTAGCCTTTAAAATTGAGATCAACTCATGACCAACCAACATTGTCCACCGTGTCAGAGAATCTTTTCGACTTAAAATGATTAAAACATTTAATGCTAGGTAACCAACAACTGTGAATTACCATTGTTCAATGTATTAGTTCGGTTGTCTAGATTTAAATAAAAACATGTTATTGTAACTTGAATCAATATATGCCTATTGAGAATAGGAGTTTTAACCACTTAGAAAATCAACATTGGTCTTATCAAAATAAATCATCAAAATCTGATGAGAAACACAAATTTGATGAGAAACCAACACCAATGCTGGATGCTCTTAGCAACCAAACAAAGGATTGTACATTTCAATAAACTATAAAAATTTTCAATATATTCACTAATATTTGAGAAGTTCAAAAGTGCTCATTCATTCTAATTGTGACATTTTACAAAGGGTAATGCTACACAAAAGTATGCACACCATGCACACTAAAGGTTTTAAAGTGTAAAATAAAAAAAGATAAAAAAGTAAAATTACATTTTTGAGGGGGTGTGTAGACTTATGTTTAGAATTTTTTTTTCACAAATACCTTTTCATTTATAGAAGTTGTGGCTCGTGACTTTTCACAAATACCATTTCATTTAAATAAGTTTTGACTTTTCATAAATATCATTCCATTCCAGTTGTAACTTTTTACAAGTGTCCTTTCATTATCTATAAATAGGGAACTCCACCCACAAATTTACTAACTTAAAAAATTCTTTACAAAATTAAAGAATCACTCACTCCTCCTTTTATCTCTCTTTCTTTGGACATTGGATATGTTATATTGGGTTCGAGGATCTCATTTTTTATGCACCCATAAGGAGATTAACGAGAACCGACATTGTTATATCTTAAGAGTAAACTGCTAAGAAGCCTAGTGCATGTTTATATATTGAGAGTAGACTGTCAAGAACTGACATCTCTTTCTAATTTGTTCTTGTTACTTTATATATTTTCTAGTTTACAAAGAATTTGCACATAAATCATCTACTATTCAAAAAATTCCCAACAATCTTTAGAGTAGAAACTCTCTTTGTTAAACTAGATATGTGTTAATTGATTGGTGACATCACCATGACTTTAAACGAACCTATTGCACCTGAGAAATTTGAACGAGCCAATTTTAAGCATCTACAGGAAAAAATGAAAATATGTCTTACAATGCTTGGATTATATTTTGTTAATTGAAAAAATCCTCTTTGTGTTGATTCACATGAGCTCGCACGTACTGTTGAGTTGCAAACATATGCAGAAAAATATCATTTGTGTAAATGTATAATTTTAAATCATTTAAATGACACATTAAATCTGTCAAAGATATTTGGAATGCTCTTGATAAAAAATATATTGTACAAGATGTCGAAATAGATAAGTATACTGCAAGACAATTTCTTGGTTTTAAGATGGATGATTCCAAATCTTTGGTAGAGCATGTCTATGAATTAACTATCCTTTACCATGAGTTGGACAACAAGGAATAGGTATTACTGAGTGGCTCCAAGTTGTTTGTACAAAAGACAAGTTATCTCATTCATGGAAGAATTTTGGCCTATCTCTTAAATATAAGACTAAAAATATGACCATGGAAACCTTGATCTAGAACAACACTTGAAAAATGATCATGTCCCACCATTGATTTCTAATTTTCAGTCTAAAGCAAATATTGTAAAAGGTCATAGAATGCATAAAAATCCATTACACCAAAAGTCCAAATTCATTAAGGACAAAACTAGTTATGCAAACAATCTAAATCCAAATCGTATATTAACAAAGATGATAAGAAATTTGTTTGTTTTAACCGTAACAAACTAAATCACTTGGCCAAAAATTATCGCTATAAAAAGAGGAAAAATCAAGGCAACGAACAACCAAAATTGCCCAACCCACAAGCTCATATGGCTCATATGGTGCTTTCCAGAATCGATTTCGTTGGAACTGATGAACGGATACAAGTGGCATGAAAGTAACGATGGGTAACTCCATCTCTGCACAACAATTTGAAATATGAAAAACTGAACTCAAATTAATGTCTAGAAATAATCTTCCATTAGAAGAAGTGTTTTACGTGCCAAAAGTGAGGAAGAACCTAATTAGTGAATCTTTATTCAATAAAGTTAGGTAGGCTACACATTATTATTTTAATCCAAATAAAGTTATTGTAACTAAATATGAGTCATTTGTGGGGAAAGGTTATGTGAGTGGTGATTTGTTTGTAATTAATATTCAAAACACTGTAGTAGACAAATTTAATTTTAATAATAAATTTACATATTCTACATGTTCTTCTTTGATGTGGCATGCTAGATTAGGTCATATTAATTATCATAATGTTAAGTGAATGATAGATTTAGAGATAATTCTTAAAATTCCTATTGATTTGGATAAAAAAATGTTTAATATGTGTTCAATCGAAACAACCTAGAAAGCCATTTAAATCTGCTATAAGAAACTCGTCACTACTTGAATTAATTCATAGTGATGAATGCTATTTAACTGGTGTCTCTTCTAAAAGTAGATAATATGTCTAAGTTTTGTTATGTTTACTTGATGAAAACAAAAGATGAGTCTTATAGTAAATCTTTCATCCTTAAAACTGAAATTGAAAACCAATTAGAGAGAAAAATTAAAATTATCACGTCTGGTAATGGAAGTAAATACTCTTCTAATTAATTGGCTCAATACTGTGAGGAGAATGGTATTTACACATGAGGAAGCTATTCTATATTCTCCTCAATCCAATGGTATTTCTGAAAAGAAAAATAAAACTTTAGTAGATATGGTCAAATGCACACTTTTTAGTTTTGGCCTACTTGAGCAATGATGGGGGCAAGCAATACTTGCATCTTGTTTAATCTTGAATAGAGTGTCATTTAAGGGATCTAATAAGATACCATATGAACTCTGGAAGAGAAAAATACCCAATATTAATTTCTTTAGAGTTTGGAGTTGTCTTGCAAATGTTGATGTTCCAAAAATTAAGAATAAGAAAACTAACTCCTAGCACAGTAGATGCAGTATTCATTAGGTATGCTAGATATAGTTATGCATATAGATTTTTGGTTATCAAATAAAAGATGTCTAAGGTATTGATCTCAATGCCATTATGGAGTCTATAGATGCAACATTTTTTTAAGATATTTTTTCCTTTAAAAAATAATTAGAAGATATTTACCTACAGTAAGTTTTCCTTCCACAATTAGTCAACCTACCATTATATCTAAACCTGAGAATGCATCTGGATTAAAAAATAAACTTGGAAGAGAAAAACGAGTGAAAAAGGAAAAAGATTTTGGACATGATCGATTTTAATACTTATTCTATGAAGGAAGACCCATTGACTTTCAAGGATGCCAGGCTTTCCATTGATTCTACTTTTTGAAAAGAATAGTAAATAATGAGAATAAATTTCTTAAGACTAATGACACCTGAAACTTAAGTGATCTTCCTTCTAGATGTAAAACCATTGGATGCAAGTAGATTTTTATAAAAGAAATTGAAACCTTGGTACTATTGATAAATTTAAAGCTATGTTGGTTGTAAATGGCTTTATACAAAAAAAGTATATCGATTATTTTAATAAATATTCTCCTGTTACTAGAATAACCACAAGTCATGTTCTAATTGCTTTAGCAACAATCCATAAAATTGAGGTCCATCAAATGGATGTAAAGACCACATTTCTAAATTACAATCTAGAATAAAAGACATATATGGATCAACCAAAAGGGTTTGTGGTTCCAAGTCAGGAAATAAAAGTTTGTAAACTTATTAAATCTCTCTATGATTTATAGTAAGCTCCTAAAAATGGCACCAAAAATTTGATAAAATAATTCTATTCTTACGATTTTAAGATAAATGATTCTGATAAGTGTTTATACACTAAAATAGTTGATGGTATATGCGTAATGCTATGTCTTTATGTTAATGATATTCTCATCTTTGGTGCCAATATAGATATTGTTTTTGATGTCACAACTTAGATTTTTTCAGATTATTGGTACGTTACTATATATTGCTAATTCTAGTGGACCTAATATTTTATATGTTGTGAGTAGACTTAGTAGATATACTAGTAGGCTTGATGATTCTCATTAGAATGCATTAGATAGAATTCTTAAGTATTTAAGAGAATTCGTAACATAAGGTATCTATTATTCTGGATATTCCATTGTATTAAAAGGAAACGGTGATGTTAGTTGGATAAGTGACATAGTAGATTGTAAAAGAATGAGTGGATATATTTTCACTCTCAATGAAGCAACTGTAGCTTGGAGATATTCCAAGTAAACTATGATTTTACGTTCTACTATGAAGTCTGAATTAATAGCGTTGGATACAATCAGACATGAGATAACGTGGTTTAAGAACTTATTATCAAAAATTCTGCTAGTTAAAAAGCCAATGCCAGCTATTTCTGTTCTTTGTGATAATCAGGTTGTGATAAGTATTTATAAGAATAAACCCTTTAATCATAAGAGGATATATTTGAGTATCATGCATTCTATGATAAGATACCTAATAAAGAAGAGATACCTCGGATCCTTTGACGAAAAGAATTGGCAAAGTCAAAGGTTATACGTGCATCGAGGAGGATGGGATTAAAGTCCATTAATTAGGTCACCAGTAGATCCATATAGGGTGTGAGTGCTACAAATACAAAGGTAAAGGAAAAGCAAAATGCTTTGAATAAGTCCAAGACTAAGTCAATTTATTGAATTGCATGAACCTTTGGAGAACTCACCTATATCAGTGTGGCTATGAGGTCGCAATCTATGGTAATTGGGCTATTCCCTAGAGCGCTCATGAATTCTAGATAAGGTGCACGACCTTTATGCACCACCTTAAAAGGAACCCGATATATATCGTACTATGTGTGTGGTGTGAAGAAGTCTAAGTTAAACGATTTCGAGTCAAGACTTAGTTCACTATCAATCTTTCAAATAGAAACACGCTAACACTAGGTAGACGTTCAAAGTTACAAGCTACCTCTGTAGATGCATAGTACTTATCCCAAAGAAAACTTTGTTCTATTCTATTTTTTTTAAATATTTTAATCAAGTGGGAGATTGTTGGTTTTTAGACTTAAAATGACTAAAATATTTAATGTTAAGAAACCAACAATTGTGAACTATTACCATTTTTCAATATATTGATTTGATTGTCTAGATTTAAATGAAAATGTCAATATAAGTTGAATTAATATATGAGTATTGGGAATAGGAGTTAACCACTTGCCAACCAAACAATGGGTTGTAGCCTTTGGTGAATTAGAAACATTTTCAATATAATCTTTAATACTTGAGAGGTTGTGACTTCTAAAAAGTGTCCCTCTATTCTAATTGTGACTTTTCATAAATACCTTTTCATTTATATAAGTTGTGACTTTTCACAATTACTATTTCATTCAAATAAATTGTGGCTTTCACGAGTACCGTTTCATTTAAATAAGATGTAATTTTTCACAAATTCCCTTTTATTCTCTATAAATAGGGAAACTCGCCTACAAATTTACTATCTTAAATAATTATCTATAAAATTAGAGAATCACTTACTTCTTATTTTGTCTCTTTTTTTTGGGCTTTGGCTATTTTATATTGGATTCGAGAATCTTCTTTTTGTTAAAATCTTGAAGAATAAATAGATTTATAGGATCTTTTACCTCTAGTCATTTGAGTTTGAGAATTGAAAAAGTTTGCAAAAGAAAGTAGAAATTTTATGTAAGGAATGAACTTCTAATCTTTTGCCTTAAAACTTTATGAGTGAGTTTAATGGAAAACACAAACCCTTTTATATAGATAAGACTAGGAACCCTTACTTATTACTTCTACAACTTTTGAGTTATCCTCATTATTTCATCCATAAGAAAATAGCAAGAGTCACTCATTTATTTATTAAGGGCAATTACCAATACTTGGTAGATAAGGTGGATCATCTTGATGAAGTGAATCCTTTTAGAAAAGACAAATGGTCCTCTGGGAAAATCAAAAGTCTAACATTATCCCACTTAGTTCACTTAATAGGTAAAACTGAAAGGCAAAAAATAATGTCCTCAATTCTATCAAGGTATTCTATGCATGAACCATAGCGATATTGCTCTCTATAGTGAACATTTTCTTTCCATGCATCACACTTTTGTGTGCACCAATAAGGAGATTGACGAGAACCGAAATTGTTATATCTTGGAAGTAGACTATCAAGAAGCCTAGTGTATGTTTAAATCTGAAGGCAGTGAAATCTATTCTAAAGAAAGCGTTCGTCACAACATGTCTCAACACTGAGTTATCTCTTTCTAATTTGTTCTTATTACTTTCTATACTATCTAGTTTATAAAGCATTTGCACATAGATAATTTATTATTCAAAATATTCCCAACAAATCTTTCATTTGAACTATAAGGTGATTCAAAACTCAAAGGAAATAGGCTCCTTATAAGTCACAAGATTTCAGAACACAGAGTATTGCAAGAATTTCGGTTGTTCGTGTCAATCGATTCCTTCTATCTCCTATTCTGTTCTTGTTATCTCTAATTGAAGATCTTGAGCATGAAGATGTCGGTCTTTCTTTAAGCAATTCAAGACAACAAATTGCAATCCATCAACACCAACCCCAATGCTAGCAACACAATTCGGCTAGCGGACTGTCAATAAATTATTATTTAAGACAATTCTTTTTATACACTATTACACTATCAATTATTGTAAGATATAGGTTGTCTATTGAGAAACCTCACCTGCTTCTCATATATCTTAATCACTTTATATTAATAAAATACTTGCTTTGCTTTAAAAAATACATAGATACCCCTAAACTTTAGGACTTGTTCCCCCTGTACAGTGTAAAGCGAAATTCGAATTATTTAGTATCATAAATAATATTGCTTCTTACCTTATGGATGATGACAACTCCACCAGAGCGGATATCATTTTGAAGAGATTTTTTCATAGAACAGTATATAGCCTTAATTTTCAAAATATCAAAATGAAAACCAAGTGATTGACATTTGACTCGTCAATATCATCAAACAATATAAGAAAAGCAAGAAAGCAAGAAACCCAAAGAAAAGGACTACTCATGCCAAATGTGTGAATGCTACATGGAGAAGGTTACATATAATCCAAAAAATTAAATTCAATTATAATCAAAGTAATAAATAAATAGAGAAATTCTTATTTTAAAATAAAATTGATTAAAATATTTTTATTTATAAATAAAAATCTAAAAAATTCGTTTCATTTAATTATAAAATAAATTTTTTTTTATGTAAATTGCAATGCAATCTATCGAATATGAACTGTAAAAAAGAATTATTTTTAAATTATAGGTTATAAAGAAAAATTCTATTTGTAGTCTTGTATTAAAATAATATTATTTTAAAAAATATTATTATAATTTCAAAACTTTTTTACATTAAATTTGTATTGTAATTTCTAAAATTAGAATTGTATTTAGTATTGCACGGTTATAAAGCATTGGATACTGATTCGCATATTCATAGAAAAGTCAAATCCTCTGATAGGAGGGGAGACCTAAGCCACATTCAGATCTATACGCTAAAAGTATTAGTCAATAGCACATCAAATATTACCTGTCCCAAACAAACCGAAACCTCATACATTATCTACATTCATTAACCAGAACAAGATATCAAATCTACGAAGGAGAAACAAACAAAGGTTAAAATGTGACATAAAAAGTGACGCAGTGCTTACTTAACAGGATCTGTTTAGTTGGGTGGAATACCAAACCAGAGTTTAGTCACAAACTTGAGTATCAGGCACGCTAGTACACAAAGCAGTGATAGAGGAAACCGATTCCTCTTATTAATATGAACTAATGGGGTGGTCTTAACTTGAGTCTCATTTGAATATAAGAAGTGTTTTATCTTATCTTATTATTATAATTTTTTAAAATTTACACACAGAATATAAGAAATAATTCAAAATTTTTTTAAATAGCAAAACAATAATATTATCAAAAAAATAATATTCTAATAATATTTTATTTAACTTTTAATTTTTATCCCAACTCATCTCATTCAATTCATTATCCATATTGCACCTTAGTCAATATCATATATAACGGGCCCAGAGCTTTGGGAAATAGAAGCAAATTAGGTATTCATGTCTTTATTTATTTCCAAGCACTAGTCATAGACCAAATCTAGTGGTTTTCATATCGCGAAACGGCAGCCCCGTTTTGGGCTTTTTGTCTGGGCTTGGTCAATCGTCTTGAACGTACGTAATGTAAATAGCAGCACAGCTCAATATAGCTAAAGGAAATAGAATAGTAGATAATAAAAAATTAGGAATAAATTGCAGTAGGCAGTGGCAGAGGGGAGGCCCAAAAGTGTTCAAAAGTGTTGGTAGCTATTATTGGGCTTTTACTGTTTACCTATTCTCATATCTTACGCATATGTTAATGGCTTTCATGCATATGTTACGCAGTATTGGGCTTTTACCTATTCTCATTTCCCATTAGCAATAAAACTCTTATTGCCGATAAAAAAAAATATTTTTATTCCCGTAATAGTTTTTCGTTAGATTGATCTTGTTTGTGTTGTTTTTGAAATAGAAAAATGATGGAAAGGTAAACTCCATAAAGATTAGTTACTTGGAGAAAACGGGTCGACCTCCATTTTTTCTGAAATTTTTTAATTTTTTTTTTTTGTACTAAACACCAAATGGAGACTAGAATTTTGCAAGGGTGATATGTTTTGACTTTTTCAGTGTCTACAATAATTAGTGAACGAGTATTTTTAACTATAAAGATTGTTAAAATAAGATTTTGTAATAAAATTAAAGATAAAATTTTAACAAATAATTTAGTTGTCTATACTGAAAGAGAAAAAGTTAAGAATATTTATTTAGATTCAATACTTGATGATTTTAGTTCTTTAAAAGAGCTCAACTTATAATTTTAAACATTTTGTATTTCTTTTTTTAATATATTTTTATGAATGTCTTTATATTATTTCAATAATATATTATTCTGACATATCATATTTTTTTTTTTAAATACATAGATTGTATTAAACGTATTTTATTTTTTATTTTAAGTCTTGCTATCAAATTATTCTATATTGTAAAAGAATTATATAAAAATAGAACAAAAAATATATTGTTATAATTTCACCTTTGCTTAGTCCCTCCTAAAATAAATTCTCAATTTTGCCACTGGCAGTAGGCCTTTATTTTTCATCCTCTACCATGAAGATATCATAAGTTTTGAATTAGGCATTTTCGGTAGAGTTTTCGTTATCGTATTTAACAAAAATAAATAAATTACATTCTTTGCAATTGCCACGTAAAAATGTATTTTCCGTTACATAAAGATAAAATAAAATAAATAATAATAACTTCACCACTTCCATGATGGCACTCTTTATTATGAGTGCTACCCGCCCTACCGGGGGCAGGGCCACCCTCTCTCTGCACTCTGCCCCAGCATGGGCGGAGTTCCCATTTGCACCCATGCTCTGCTTCCTCCCATGTGAGGGCGGGGCACCCCGTCCGGCAGCAGGGGGTGGGGGTGGACATCTGACCATCCGCTCCCCGCCCTTGAAGCTTTTAGGCCTTGAGTAAAAAAAAAAAATGACGGGTGAGCAGAGATTCGAAAATCACAATCCAAATTTCAAACATCACAATCCATCACAATGATCACACATATGCACAATCAACCTGTACAGCAAACAGTTTACAATTTCATCATCCATCTCTATTAATCATCTCATTTGCATTCTCCATAAACTCTAAAAACTAAAAAAAAATGGTCATGATTTACCTTCGGCAAGTCGGTAACAAATGTGGAGACTGGAGAATCAAAGATGACGACAACTCCATAGACAATGAGGATAGATAGCGACAAGCCAATGATAGGATGGCAAGATGACGGCGAGGAGATGAGAAGACATGGCAGGGTTGTGGCGACGAGATCACAAGATTAGGGTTCGCTTGGAAAATTGGGGAAAATGAAATTGATTCTGAGAGACGTGAAAAATGAGAGAGTGATTTCGACCAAAGAGAGGGGGTGCTTAAGTTAGTAATTAAAACGAAGTCATTTTAATTACGAACTTAATATTTTAAAAAACTAGATCTAGATTTTTTTTTAAATAATATATATTTATATATAAAAAACGGGGTCGGGTGCTGGGTATTTGCAGGCGGGGCCCCCTGGCCGAACGAGGCAATCTTCCCTACCATAAGGAGGGCAAGGCAGCGGGTACAAATACATGTTGCCCACCCCTGCTCTTTATGATCGGGGTGGCTAGATTCAAACACCTTCTATGCTAGAAAATAAATAAAAACCGCCTTTTATGGTACCGAAGCTCAAGTCATCTTGTGGTGATCGAAATTAGGTACCTCGTGGATGATTAAATTTAACCACTACATGAGTGATTATGAGAAATAATATATATAAGTCTCAAATACACATCTCATAAAAAAAACATATATGAAAAACTCATTTTTTATTGATATAACTCACATCTTTACAAAGAGAAACGCTAAATATATAAATGATAAACGTAGTATTGCTTATGTATTGACATGGCTGTAAGAAAATGAAGGACTAGAATAAATATTAATGATGACAATCTCATGAGGATGTTTGTCTCATAAATTGGTGAGGGCAAGATGAATAATGTGAGTAAATGATTTATGTACTAGAAGCCTTTATTTAATCAAAGTATTGTGTCGTTTGACACTTCATAAGAGATGCAACTTTTTGAATTAGTTAAAATGTTATATCTCTATATCCTTAACTACTATCATCCCTCATGGAAACCATCACCATAGAGGATGCAATTCCAAGGAGTACATTTGATGATCAAATCTTATGAAATAACATCTCCCAATTGATCACACAAAATGATGACAATCCAATTGAGTATTTACCTTGGTATCAATATGACTTATCCACTACTCAACTCTTATCTACATACCTTTGTAGATTAGTGTAAGAGCATGACAAGCTTTTGCGTGCACACGTTTTTGTCATTATCTTATATGACCATATCTTCCATCACATGTGCTCCTGTTGACTACATAAAAAGGGTAACTTCATTTCACTAAAAATACTTAATGAATGGTATCAATTCTCTGTAACTTGATCCATAATCAAAATCCCTGTCATAATTTACGAGTCCAGTCGAATACATAACACATGTATCAACTTGCGCTGAATTTTCATTAAGTACTTCCTCTAAAGGCTATTCTTGAAGTTTTTCCTAACCACCTTATCAACGACTTTACAGATGTTAACTAATTATTTAGTTAATCAACTTGCACTAACCTTTTATTAAGTACTTACCCTAAGGCTATTATTGAGATTTTCTTTAATTGCTTTATCAGTGACTTTACACATGAACAAATTTCATTTGAGTATCACTATAACTCCAATTTTCTAGATGTCCCTAAAATTTTCTAAATTATCCATGTCGACCATGAAATTGTCTAGATTTCTCTCAACCCCATTCTAGTCACATGTTCTCTGAATTTTTTCAGAGACAATCATTTAGTCATCAGATCTGCTATCATCTTGATCGAGAAAACAAAATTAACATTAACCTCTCATATTTCCACTATATCTAAAATATAGTGATAATGCACATCAATGTATTTTTCCTTGAAACTTTGTGTTCCACGTTTTATTAATAAAATAACAGACTGATTATTACAAAATACATTGATTGATTCTATGGATGCACCCAAATTCAAGTTTTTTATAAAGCGTTTTATCCACACTGCATTACTCACTACAATACTACAAATAATATATTATGCTTCCATAGTAGACTTAGCAACATAGTTTTGTCTCTTACTTAACCAATAAACTATTATTCCACCAAATAGAAATATATATACAGTTGTAGATTTTTTATCATCTGCATTACTTTCAAAATCAATATCATTATAGCCAATTAACTTTATATCACTATTTCCAAAGCAAAATTTCAAATTTTTATTATCTTGTAAATATCTTAAAATACGCGTCACTGCTTATCAATGTTCTTTTCTTCGATTGGATTGATATATGCTTACCAATCCTATTGCATGACAAATATCTGGTCTAGTACTTGTCATTGCATACATAAGGATTCCTAAAGCTTGAGCATAAGGAACATTAAATTTCGCTTATTTCATTCTCGTTTTTTGGAAATATACTTTTATTTAAAGTATGACCTTTGCAAATAGGTATACTTTAGGATTTACAATTTTTCATACATAAAGCATACTTAAGAATTTACAATTTTCCTTTCAAATATTTTTTCTAGATATTTTTCTTGATTTAAATACAATGGATTTGAATTTCTATCTCTAGAAATTATTATACCAAGCATATAGGCAGTTTCACTCATATCTTACATTTCAAATTCAGATTTCAAGAAATTTTTTATTTCTTTCATCATATCTAGACAATTACCCGTTAGTAAAATCATCAACATATAATGATAATAATGTCAATTTATTATCATTTTTTCATATATACACACAATGATCTAGTGTAACTCATTTTATATTCTATTTGTAAAATGGCTTGGTGAAACTTCAAATACTGTTGTCTTGAAAATTGTTTAAGTCCATACACTGACTTCTTCAACCTATAGACTTTCTCTTCATGTCCTTCAATTTAGAATCCTTATGATTGAATCATAAAGATATCATATTTTAATTCACTATTGAAAAAAGCCACATTTACATTTAACTGATGTAATTCTAAATTCATCCGGGAAACAATGAACATGATGATCCTTATGGATTTGAATTTTGCTACAGACGAATATGTATTTACAAAGTATACACCTGGCCACTAACTTTATTTTGTATCTTTTTAGACTATTATTAATTTTAAATTTTCTTTTAAGAATCTATTTACAGCCAATAGTTTTTCTATCTTTTAGAAGGTTAGTTAACTCTCAAATATTATTTTTGTTTATTGATTCAATTTTATCTTTCATGGACTAAAGACATTTCTTTGAATTAATACTATTGATCGCCTCAAAAAAAAAAAAAATAGGATCATTGTCTAAATTTTTCAAATTGGTATTTAGAGCATAATGATTTTAAAATAACATAAATGATCGTCTAGATCTTTTACTCTTATTGTCTCCAACATCAATATCTAAAGATTAATTTTCATCTGACTTTCTTTTGTTTTATTATTCTATATTTGAATAATATTAGAATTTATATTGTCAGACTCTGTAGCGATTTATTGATTTTCTAGATCATTTAATAAATCTATTTGATCAACTGAAGTAATAAGACTAGTATTTTCTAAGAACATGACATCTCTACTTTCAATCAATCATTTTTCAAAATGATAAAATAAGTAGTCACTTCCGTTTTCTACATACCCGATGGACCTGCGTTCTCAAAATTTACTTTTTAATTTATCCCTTAGTGACATTGGGATGAGCACTTATGTCTTACAATCTCACACTTTGAGTTTGTTTAAGTTTGATTTTTGTCTTATTCATAACTCATAAAGTATAATAAGTTTTGTTTTGATTTCAACTCTATTTAATATATAAGTCGATAATGTTTCACTCTAAAAATGTGTTAGAAGATCAACATATACTATCATCGATCACACCATATCTAATAAAGTTCTATTTCTCTTTTCTGCAATGTTATTCTGTTGAGATTTATATGACATGCTATAAATGTGGCTTGCACCATTTTATTTGCAGAATCGAGCCGAGCCGAGCCGAGCTAGTCTCAAGTAACTGGAGTTCGAGCTTGAGCTCAAATTGAAAGCTTATTGAGCCAAGTTCAAGTTGTTCAAACATGAGCTCGATTCGAATCGAGTTATTTATTAATCATTGTTTGTAATTTTTAACAAAGCTGAATTAAACTGAGTTTAGTAATGCTACATACAATCATGAAGTTGTAAGCGGCGTGCAGTCGTTTTGAAAAAAAGTGGGGTCCACTGTTAAAAATGTTAAGTTTTTTTCATGTGGGTCCCATATATATTCATTTTTTTTCAAATCGACTATAGACCGTTTATAAGTTCATGACTGCATCTATAATTTTTCACTAACTATTATACATTATCAAATAGATACTATAAGTAATAACTTAAATACTTAATTAACTAACATATAATAATGAACTATATTCAATAGATAACTATAAATGAATAGATATAAATAATTGAGTTATATACTACATGTTTAATTACGAAGGTAACTATACTTATGTTATTAAATAAGATAATATGTTTAGAATCAAATGTGTGTATAAGAATACTAATATATAGAAATAAATTATATATATATATATATATATATTCAATGATTTATGGGCTCAAATCGAATCGATCTAATGAGCTCAGTTGAGCATAAATGAGTTAGCTTTAACAAGCATTAATCGAGTTAAATTGAGTCGAGTTTAATCGAGTGTGTTAATTAATAATCAAACGAATTTTGTTTTTGCAATTAAACTCTTTTTACGAGTCGATCTTGATACAAGTTTAACCAGATAAATAATTGTGCGAGCTGGTTTATTTCTTGCCTTACTAGTGGAAAACTTTGATTTTTGTTGTCGTTTATTCTATTAAAAGTAATAAATAAGTTATAATTACTTTATTTTAACATATTTTTGAAACAAAGAAAAATAATTTTCCACGAGATTGCTACCTATTTTCGGTGAAATAGAATGAACGAATATATTAACGGTTCAACGGAGTTTCTTTTTCATTTTTTTTTAAATGATTAACGGAATTTCTTAAATCTTATGATAGGCCTAGCAAAACGTATTATTTAAAAGAATAATTTCTTTTACAGTCTATCAAATATGGATTACATTATAATCTATATAGAAACGCTTCAATTTTATGACTAAATAAAATGAACTTTTCAGATTTTTAAATTTTTTTATTTGTAAATAAATTTATTTTAATTAATTTAATTTTAAAATAGGAATTTTTCTATTTGTTTATTACTTAGATTCAGGGACGGAATCACTATTTAACTTGAGGGGCTTTAGCCCTCTAAAATTTTTAAAACTTAATAAAAATCAAATTTTGAAAAGTATTTTTATAAAATAAATTATATAAAAAATTAATATTTATTTCTCCTTAAATTTTATTTTATATATTTACCTTTTTAAATTAGTTTTTTTAGTTTTATTCTTGTTTGAATTATAAAGAAATTTAATTTTTTAGACTGTACTGCCCTATTTAAAATAATTACGTAATCTCGAAACACGGGAGGTTATTTGGGTAAACAAAACGGCAACGTCGTCCTAAAGTCTCTTGGGGAAGAGAGATAAATCGTTCCTTCACATCGATTATAATTTATATGCCTAGGTTTCATTGAAGTGCGAACGGAAGAGAACAACAACGACAGCTACCTTGATTTTACTTCTACGATGCTAACCCACAAAGATACCGAGTCTTGGGCGCCTCCTAGGAATTCCAACTTCTCCTCCGGCCAAGATATAGGTTGCCCGGAATCTAATTCTCTCCTGGTAATATTGTTATTTCTGTTTGCTGAATTATAAGTTTCGGTTCTTTCTTTGATGGGTATGGATGATGAAGAAACAGAATACTTGGAGTCCGATTTTGATTGCTTTTTTTTTTTTGTGGCTAAGATCTTCCGTTAATTTAGGTTATTTTAAGTTTGTCGTCCAACGTCCATGGTGCAGATAAATTTTCTGATTTTAGGGATTTCTTTAATTCTTTGAAATAGCTAGGTTTCTTAGGAGAAGCTCTTATAGGTTAGGAAGATGGAGGCTATAATTTAAATTTTGAGTGTCAAGCTGAGTTTGGTGTCTGGGATTTTTATAATTTCCGGCTGTCTCGAATTCTGATTCAAATATGTTTCTGTTTGATGAAATAGTTTGGTTTTGTTGTATCTGGGATATTGATTTGGCAATTTTAGCATAAGGTTGGGGAGGGAATATGTCATTGTTTGGTTAAATAGCCTTAAGTCTTTCTGTGTTCTGCATATTGATTTGGGAAAATTTAGAATCAGGATCTCGTGGTGTTTCTTTTTTTTTGGTTGGTAGTTCATTGGCTTATTAATTGAGTCAAGATTAGTGTTTTCGTTATTTTTCCTCTTTTGTTTGTGTGAATTGATACTAGTTTGTGGGTGCCAATATGCAATAGATTGTGAAAGCTGAATAATTTTTTGATGAATGCATAATAAGAGTGATATGTTGTGTTTCCTTTTGTGGATTCTGGTGATAGACTGAATATGGCGACCTCCAAAATCACATAGCTCATGATGTTATGCCGTCCACTGCTGGCACTGGAAGCAGTAGATTGGATGAGTCTGGAGAATGTGATACTAAATTAGCTCGAGGTTCCGAGGAAGCTGATGGTCAGAAAAGAGACTGCAAAGCTGGCCACCAGCAGCAAGGAAAATACTTCTTTTATGATTTACCGCTTTCTGAAGAAACTGGGGTTTGGATACCTGTTTCTGTTCCACCTATGTTGGAAAGCGAGCATGAAGAGTGGGCTAGAGGTTTTCACACAAATGGGGGTTACTTCCCTGAAGGAGACATGGGATGGGGCCAGTACCTTGGGGAAGAAAAGGAGTTGACCATGTGGGATGTGATGGTGGAGATGTTACTTGCAGCACGTGGGAAAGTTGGTGCTATTGCTTCAGGTGACCTCCACAGGTATACATTCTCATTTGTTTCAAGCCATCTACTTGAACAAGCTTGGAAAGAGATGGCCCAGACTTTGACAGAGACTAATTTTGGCAATGTGAGGGAAATAATTGAGGCGGAACCACCAAAATGGTTGGCTGACAGTGCTGCTTTTGCATGTATGTTATGTGGTGTACGGTTTCATCCAATCATCTGTTCAAGGCATCACTGCAGATTTTGTGGAGGAATATTTTGCGGCGAATGCACTAAAGGAAGGAGCTTGTTACCTGCAAAGTTTCGTGTTGGGGATCCTAAACGGGTCTGTGATGTATGCTGTGTTCGGCTTGAGTCTGTCCAGCCCTACTTGATGGACCAAGTCAGTCATGCTGCCCAGTCGCCAACCCAAGACCTGACAGACCTCAGCACTTTGAGATCATGGGTTAATTTTCCTTGGGGACAGTCTATGGAATATGAGATCTATAAGGCAACAAACACTATCCGGTCTTATAATAAGGTAAGAATTTGAGTTCTAAGATGTCTGTTTATCATAATAAATTGCTGCTGCCTAAAACTCTCTGTTTTTTTAACATATCAAAAAGTTTCTTTTTTGTTTTCTGATCGGTGCTGCAGCCTAAAACTTTCTGTTGAAGTCTTTGTTCAATTTTTTTAACCAGTCTTGTTAAACCTCTTATTTTTCATTCAAAGGAGGCTATTAGTCTAGCAACTGTCTTACTAGCTTGGTTGGAGGTCTCTCTATTGCAAATTTGCCGATGAAACTTAGGCTTGACTAGTGACTAATAACAGTGATAACATTTTTGCACATTTATTGCTCCATAAATTTTTTGTGTGATGTTTGAATATGCTTGCAGTGAAGTGGTCTTGCTGAATTGCTTGGATTCCTAGTTCTTACTCATTTCTTTAATTTATGGATTACAAACCAAATACCTTCTCAGGTACCTGAGAAGAAAATTCCAGATGCCATTCTACGGCAAGCAAAAGGCCTTGCAATCATTACTGTTGTGAAAGTTGGGGTGATGGTTACCTACAATATAGGAACCGGACTTGTGGTTGCTCGTAGAGAAGATGGTTCGTGGTCCCCGCCATCTGCCATTTCTACATTTGGTGTGGGTTGGGGGGCTCAGGTAAACTAGTCCATCTTTAACAACTTCAATGTAAATTTTCTTCATCTATTCCACAAGTAATGTGAATGGAAGCAGTAACTGTACTGACACATACAATCAACTGTCAGTGCATTTTCTCTTTCTGGACTTTTTCCCAAGGAGAACAGTTTTAAAATTTGATCAACTCTGTATTTGTTCTCTGATATATTGAACCAACATATAGATATTTATGCTGTTTAGATTATCAATCTCCCATTCATCTATGTATTTCAACTCGAAATGAACCTTGATTTTCCCATTTTGCAATTACGTTTGCAGTATGTTTGATCTCAATTTTTAACGCGTTCTCTATTCCTTTGAAAATTTGAGAATCTTTCTATCTTCCTACAGGCTGGAGGAGAATTGACAGACTTCATTATTGTGTTGAGAACAACTGATGCTATCAAGACATTCAGTAGTACTGTACATCTTTCAGTTGGAGCTGGTTTGAGTGCAGCTGTGGGAAATGTAGGAAGGGCAGCCGAAGCTGATGTGCGTGCTGGTGATGGTGGTTATGCTGCTTGTTATACATACAGCTGCAGTAAAGGTGTGTATTATCTGAGTGATGCATATATCTACTGAAGGCTAATTGTTGTTGCGTATTGTTATTCTTATTGTTATTTTGGTTGGTGTTTTTGTTATAGTTACTTTTTCTTTTTTCGCTTAAGTTTTCTTTACACTAGCAGAATATGATTATCGTTTAAAATGCAGGTGCATTTGTTGGTTGTTCACTTGAAGGAAGTGTAGTCACCACTCGTACGAGAGAAAATTCTAGATTCTATGGTAGCCAGTCATTGACTGCCTTAGATATACTTCTTGGCTCCCTGCCGAGGCCGCCTGCTGCTGCCATCCTCTATCGTTCTCTTGCGGAAATTCGAGGATTAAGTGATTGGAGTTGATTATTCGACTTTGTTGTCAAGTTTCACTGGTCAATAAGTATGCAGTTTGTAAAGGTTCTTTGCTGCCATTCTTTGGACATGTAAAGTAATTTTCAAGATATGTATAGTATGTCTATTGGGAATCCTCCAAGGGAATACGCCAAAAGTGCCCAAAAACAAAAAAGGAAATGTAAATGTTTATGTATATGGTGACAACTACTTGGTTGAAACGCCTGTCATATCTGCCGCAAATTGTACATAAAACTTGGATTGTTGGATTACATTGCAATTCATTACATGAAAGAACATGCTGAAGAGAGTTCATGACATTTCTCCATTAGCTTCCATTTATAGTTTTTTACTCCCAATTTTGATGGCTCTAGTGCAGAGAAAAACCGACCA
Organism: Platycarya longipes; assembly: GCA_036559045.1. NCBI lineage: Eukaryota > Viridiplantae > Streptophyta > Magnoliopsida > Fagales > Juglandaceae > Platycarya > Platycarya longipes. Next base: position 20,664,623 of record CM071798.1, read on the forward strand.
TCACTTGCCAATGATCATGGCATAAGCATTGTCTATTATTATTATTATTATTATTTTAAAAATATTATAATATTTCTTTATTATGATACAAACATATTTATGCTTGTACCATTTATTGTCACTTTATTACTCATTTTTAGCACTTTTTGTCAACTTTCACCCTTTACTTCCACCTCATTAGATGTCTTTTAGATATTTCTTTCTTACACTTTCTCATCAACTTCTACGGTCCATCCTTTATTAGCAACTCTCGTCTTTTGCACTTTTTGTCAACTTCCACTCCTGATTGCCACCTTTAACCTGCCCTTTATAGACAAACTCGTCAGCTGTCTCTTCCACTTTTCGTCTTTGCACTTTTCTCATCAACGTTTCTTGTTCACTTAAGGTGAGCTTTACCTTGAAACCGTCCGAATAAGTAATTCAAACAACTGGATAATCTCAGCATTAACTTTTGTCTTTGAACAGTATTTGGTTTCTAGTCGTTTATTCAGAACTCATTTTAATTTATTTCATATTAAATTTATCATTATATTTTTTTAAATTCTCATACAAAATATAATAAACAATTCAACTTTTTAAATTTTAATTAACTTTTTTAAATTTTAAAATAATAATAATATTAAAAAAATAATATTTAATTTAATTTTTAGAACTCATATTAACCCATCTCATCTTATTTCTAAATCTAAATAGAGCAAGTTAATTGGAAATCATTTCACATTTGCTTATTTTTTGCAGATCTCAAGCTTCTATTTAAGGTGTCATATCTGGTTTGGTTGTCATCTTAGATTTTAGATTGTGTTTAAGTGTCAAGAAATATTGAAAAATGTTGAGAATAGTTTGAGTAAAAATTGGAGTAAGTTTGTAGGTTTTATTAAGAGTAATTTGAGTTGTTTGGATGTATGAAATATGTTGAGTGTTGACTTTTGATTGATTTGATTATTAATAATAATAATAAAATGATTTTATTTATTTATAGTAATAAAAAGATTATTTAAATTAAAATTGATAAAAATAATCTATATATTTTTTTTAAATTTGCAAGTTTTTTTTTTCACACTTCAAAATTTATTTAATTTAATTTATTTATAATTATAATAAAAAATAGAAAATAAAAATTAAGAAAGAGTTTTGGTAAAGAGGACTTGCACGGCTGAGAGAGAGAAAAAAAAAAACTGATTGGATGTGTTCACACTATTTTACACATTATTTAGTCTGTATATTTAATGCAATCACACTATTTTTTTAAGGCACGTTCACACTATTTTAAAAGTGTTTAAAATATTTTTATGTGTTTGAAAAAAATTGTCCGTACGAAAAACAATTTGATTGGATGGTGTCGAAAGGTTCTAAAATATTTTTAATGGATTGAGTAAAAATTAAATCTAATGAGAATTTAGATATTAAAATTTATTTTAAGTTTATATTAAATTGTTTAAAAGTCAAATAATTTAACTTGTGTAAATAGTAAATTCAAATCAAATATTAAATATGGCCAATTCAATACAATGGTCAAATATTTATTTATTTATTTATTTATTTTTTCTTACTTTACTCTAGCTTCTTATAATTCTTGAATAGAGAAAATTAAGTTAGTAAAAAAATATTATTGAATGAAAAATAAGTAGAAATATTTTTTTAAAAAAATATTGATTAATAATTTAATTTAAATACAATATGATTACTAATTATTTTTTTAAACTCATAATTTAATTAAAATATGATTATTAATTAATAGATAGAATAATCACATATGATAAAATTAATTAATTCAATAATTATAAATAATTAAAAAAATAATTATTAATTACTAATTATTATGTATCTTCATAAATATATAATTTAATATAGAGATTTGATATGAATAGTTAAAGTTAAAAGTTAATTATATTATTTTATTATTATATATTTAAAAAATAATTAAAATATAAAAACTTATATAAATAAAATAATCAAAAATTAAAATGAAAATTATATTAATTAAAATTATACTTTAATAATTACCAATCTAATGAAATTACTCTAATGAAATTATAATTAAGAGATGAAACTCTTTACGGCAATCTTTGTAGTGTTGGTGGTCATCTCTTGCAGTTTTGACTTTCGGGTTATTATTTTAAGCCATAGATAGGCAACATGTTGGATCTTGATTCATTTCTCGAGAAGTCTCCACTGATCTCTCTTTCTGCGTGTAAATTAGGATAATGTTTATTGAACCGTTCCGTTATTGATGGTTGACCCATTTTATTTATTTTTATTTTTTATTTTTTACTTTTACTTAATGATTAAAAAAATGAATATGATTTAATATAGGTATTTTTTATTAAAAAAAAGTACTTAAAAATGTTTAAAAAATCAGTCGAAAGAAAAGAAAAAAAAAAAGAAAAACACTGCAAAAATGGGTAGGACCCTTCGGTCCCAGTAGCAATACCCAATTAACAAGTATGTCAAGATTCTCATGATTATGATAAGAGGTAGGGGAATATAATAGCGTTAAAAACTTAATAATTATCAGCAAGAGAATACAGCTGGTATATGTTACACATGGCATGCAATCATCAGTTCTCACCGTTAAATATAAACTCCACTATTTTTTGTATATTCGATATCATAATATTTTATGAATGATATTACATTAGATGAGTTTACAAATAAAATAAAAAAAGATATTACATTAGATGAAGTTTCATCGTTAACTTATATAATTATTATATAAAAATAATATATTTTATTAAACATATTTTTAAAATATATATAAGAGTTCAATCAAATTCGATCTGATTTGATGCAAAATTTATAAACCCTAAAACTATATCGGGTTTTCTCAATCTACAATTTATAATACCAAAACCGACCGAACTATTTTTTCAGCCTGGACCGAATTTCTTACTCCCCTAGATGCAACTAGATTTTAGAACTAATCCCGGACAAAAATTTAAAACAATGCACTCTTTTATTCATTTTTGGGGGTTAATCTAATTAATTTATAATAACGTTAGACATACAACTTTCTTTACAACTATGTATTAAAATGAGGTATTTATGTAAATTGAAGATACTTTTATAAGTTACTTTACAAAAATATCCCTCATCTAATACATGCTTGTAATAAAAATTATATCTGTATCACTGCTCATTAATTTATATGAAAGGTTTCATTTAGCCCTTGATAAGGAGCGGGCCCAATCCAGAAGCCCAACCTAATATATGGCAAGGATCAAGTTATTAGAGTCTTAAGGACCCATATGACTCCATATTGTAGCTAGAACTGAACAAAAAAGCCAAAAATCGGACCTAGCCTGCTTGAAATAACCAAACCCAAAAATTGACCGAAAACATGTATTACAATTTAAGTTATTTTCGATTTTTGTCGTTCGATTTTCAATTGTGTGGCCTCTTTCTCTCTCTCTCTCTATCCTTACCGATTTCGCCACCTTAAGTCCTCAGCTTCCACCACCAGACCCTGCCGGACCACAGCCCTGCTTTTACCGGAGCGGAGGTACTTTACCTTGCTGATTTCAGAGCCCCATTTACGCTCTTCAATGTCTCATTGCTCAAAATTGTCAAGTCCTCTCTCTATAAAGCATCGACGTCAACGACGTACTCTCCTTCCACCACACCCAACTTAACCGAGACCAAGTTTTCTAGGAGTCTCGTAAACTACCTCAATGTCATTGCCGATTGAAGAAAAGGTTAACCCCGATTTTATCCTATTTCAGTCATCACACACTCCACGTACCTGAAATTCCTGAATCTGGGGAATTGGATTAGTGAGATTCAAAATTTTTTTTTTTTGAGATAAACTTCAATCCGGACTAGGTGTAAAACTTTAAGTTTACACCACTCAATCACAAAATGACACGAATGCATTTTTTCAAAAGTAAAATACACTTAGTTGTAGGAAATCCGAATATTTTTCAACCATACATTTCTCCTCTTTCAGTTTTCAACTTCACCTATTTCACCCTCTTCTCTCTCTCTCTCTCTCTCAGCCCTCTACTCTCTCCCCGATTTTTGCTATTTACGTCTTTCCCAACAACATCTTATACAATATATTTCTGCGATTTCTTCTTCAATTACCGCGGCCGGGAAGTGCAGGAAAATGCGATTTCTTCTCATATACTCTCCCGTCCTCCAAGAAACCTCATGGGAATAGTAGTTTTGTCACAATGTGTTTTCTTGTGTTTCTATAAGATTTTTTTTTTTTTTTTAATGCGTGTTTCTATAAGTTTAATTGTGCGGAAGTATAATTTATTTATTTATTTATTTATCTTTTCCCCCCTTTTTTGACCAAGTTGCCGAAAAATATTAGTCCAACAAAATCTAATTTAACTGAAAAAAGTGTAATTTATTTGCAGTTTCTTTTATTATTATTACTATTGAGAGGGGAGAAATTGAATTTTCTTATTGAATTTATAAAGTGGAATGGGTGAAAGTGAAACCTAATCTATAACGTTGCAATTGTTGAAATTGTCTACTGTAAATTTGAAATGGGTGAAAAAAATAAAAAAAGGGATGGGCCGGATGAATTAATTGATAGATTCACTATACCCAAATTTATTTTACCTTTAAAGAGATGCATATGTGTCATTTCATGAGTGGTTGGTGTAAACTTAAAGTTTTACACACAGTCCGGATGCCAACCTCTCCCTTTAAAAAAAAAAAAAAAAAAAAGTAGTCTTCAATTATTCAAGTAATTAGTTAAACGATATGAATCAGCTTCGGATCAGGTCGAAAATTTATGTTTTCAAGTCGGGTCGTGTCGCCAAACAACCCTACTAATTGTAACCATCAAATAAGTTGAATGGATAACTGACCTAAAAAGTTGGGGATGAATTTAACATTCTCGATATCAACATCAAATCAAAGAACATGAAGATAAGACCCAACAAAATGATCATCCTTAATATCTATAAATAACTACCTACAGCCATATACGAAGCAGACAACATGTTCTGATAACAACTTATCTTGATCACTATCATAAATGTATATCACTGATTTATGCCTTATTTGTAATCATAGATCAGATAAAATGAGAAAAAATTTAAAAAAATAAAATAAAATATTATTGTAATATATTTTTTTAATATTAATTTTATTTTGAGATTTGAAAAAATTATTTTAAAATTTAAAAAAGTTGAATTATTTATTTTATTTTGTATATAAATTTTTAAAAAAATATAATAATAAATTTGATATGAGATGAAATAAGATAATTTGAAAAAATAAACAAACTTTAGACATCGTAAGTGCATTAGACACACCGGGCCACCGTCTCTATTTGTTGCGGGCAGTGGACTGTGGCAGATCATAGAAAACATCCTTTAACACTCAAGAATCTTCAACATTATCTTCCCTAGTGATTTATTTTCCTCTTAAACAGAAGTATGCCATTCAATGCAAACGTAAATCCCTAATGCACGGGGAAAAGTCAATACAGGGAAAAAAGGTCTTCGTTCAGTAGTTGTATGGTGATCACTTGAGTTCAGCAACTTCTATTTATAAGTTTCAAAATTATATGCATTGGTGAGAGAGCGAGAGAGAGCGCATACATGCACAGATTAAACTGCAACTGTGGGCGGAGGAGGAACAACATTAACCATCAATGGCAACCAGTAAAAGCTATCGCCAATCCATTTTGAGCTAATCCAGACATTCAAAATCCCTTTCAATCACACTCCTCAAATCACTCCAGTAACCAAATACCAAATCCATCATAAAAGTTCGTCTTTTAAGGGAAAAAAATAAACACGAATAATGGAATAAAAAAATGGAACTAGGGGCAAAGCACAACCATGAACTATTTATAATTTACTTTTGGTTCTCTCCCTTTTGATCGGGGGGAAAAAACAGAAAGAAGAAGGGAAAGAAAATGGATGGAAAAAAAAAAGAAAAAAGAGCTGCTCCTACTCAATGTACTTTTCTAACTGGCATGCCTTGCCAAATGAAACTTTTGCACGAGAAGGTAGACCCAAACCAAGAAACCCATACCAACTGATATCAAGTCTCTCTACCTGCACCACAAAAGCAATCATTAATAAACAGAAAAGGTAGTAAACCAGGAATTATTCCATCTGATAACCATATTGTATTGAAAAGATACCTAGTTCTAGAGTTCCCGAGTGTGAGCTCAAGATCATCAGATATGCATTCCTCGTGGATCCTTTCTCCTTCCCAGGGCTTCACCAACCCAGTTGTGTTACTGCCAAATGCAAATTCAGTTGCAATTTCATCTGACATCGGAACATCTGCGGTGTGATCAATGCCTGCAGCTACTGCAGGCGAGCATGTGCCACTCTGCCCGGGAGTCCACATCCGAGACCCTCCACCTGATAACGCCTCCTCCATAAAGCCAAAGGGGTTTCGTGCTACAAGGCTGAATGTAGGGGATGCTGGGCCGCTTTGGGAGATTTGAATACCAGAAAACCACCTTGAATCAGGCAGGACCTGATGGCGAGGACTTGGTGGGGTAGATGAGGGCAGGAAAGAATAGTGCTGCCCAGCCCATGATGGCACTGCAGTTGGATCATCCCAGTCATTTTTAGTTCTAGGAGTTCGAGATGTGGGGGAGCTCAATGGAGGGGTAACTGGGGCACTGATAGAACCTCCATGGACATGAAGATCGTGGGACAGCTTGGATGAGGCTGATGATGATCCTGATGAGAGGTTTTTCAGCCATGGAATGAGAGAATCGGCATCAGCATTTCCGTTGGCCTTTGCAGCATAATGAGATGAGACTGGACTCGGGAAGGAAGATGAGGCAGGACTTGGATTGTAAGAAGCACATGGACTCGGTTGGAATGATGAGCATGGACTAGCAGAAGTTGATCCACCCATAATGTCCATTCGTTTCACGGGTTTACATCCCTGCACAAAGGCAAAAAATAGCTGTTGCTCACTACAGCTGAGCCAAATAACTCATAATCATACAGTGGTAAGATACAGACTAGACTGAACAGCCTTAGACTGCAGTTTCATGACAACTTCAACAGTCCTATTAGAGAAGGTTGTTAACCCTTATTATACATCTCCTAGGAATTACAATATATGTGCCATCAAATAATACCCCTAGCACCCCCCCCCCCCCCAACTTTTTCTTTCTTTCTAATACTTTGCAAGAATTTTGCGTGGTTTGAAATATCTGTTCCTCAAGAAAAACAAATTAAAGAACTGATCATGTCAAAGGAAAAAAAAAACACTCAAAATTACCAAGAAAACGTTTGGCTGGGGTATAATTGACCATCAGAAAAACTAAAAATACTTCAAGCCTCCATAGTAACTTGCCAACTGGTTTTTATACACACTTCTAAAGTTCTACAAAATAGTTATGCTTATAAATGGGGATATTACTTCAACCAAAATATGGATTGGGCTATTATGGTGAATGCTAGCTGCTATCAGAACTGAAACTAAAAGTATGACAACATTTAATTTTATTCATTGAAACTGAACAACAATATTCAGTCCAGAGGACGAGGCAGGTACTCCAATATTTTTCTCCTCAAGATAATGAAATTGCATCTTAAAATGCCGCAAACTAAAATGGGATCATTCAATAAAGGCACCAAAAGTTTTCAAACGTGAAGAAACCCCAAGCCCCAGAACAAAGTATAATCAAAGAAACCAATTAGAAAACAATATTTGTATCACCTACAGTCTCATTATGGTATCAACATCCTCGTATCATTTGTTCTACCCATTCTCCTGGACAAATAATTTGATTGCTGGTTTTTGTCACCCCTAAAAACAACTGCTTCCTGCCACACAGACCACAAGTAGTCGACAATACAACATTACCCTTCTCATCATATTGCACTAAGCCAGTTCCAAACCCTAGCAAGCTCTTATAATAATCACGTGTAGAGATGGTAAATACTAGGTCTACAAAACAAGTATAAAAAACTAACTTACAAACTAATGTCTCTTATTGTTTTGTGCCGTATCTACTTCACAATAAAAAATAAAAAATTACAGTGTAACATACCACTAGCATCAGGTAACCATATGAGAAGCAGGAATTGAGCAGATGTAGCAATTGCAACAGAAAATAATAAGGCACATAAAGCAACCTTACTATTTCAGCTCTTATACATGCTGCTACGATGGTAGCAGCAGGAATTTTTCTTGTCGCTCGGCTTCTTCCTCTTTTTATGATTATACCTTACATAATGAATATAATAGCCTTAATAGGTATAATAACATTACTATTAGGAGCTACTTTAGCTCTTGCTCAAAAAGATATTAAGAGAAGTTTAGCCTATTCTACAATGTCTCAATTGGGTTATATGATGTTAGCTCTAGGTATTGGGTCTTATCGAGCTGCTTTATTTCATTTGATTACTCATGCTTATTCAAAAGCATTGTTGTTTTTAGGTTAAGCCATAAGTTATTGTAATTCTATAAGTTAAGCAGTATTTAATTAAAAACGTAGTGGTTAAAATTTTAAAAACACTATCTTCCTAAACTTTCCTATAACAGTAGTGGATTATTTTAATTTTTTTTTTAAGTATAAAAGTAGAGGATTATTACTCCATAGTCCATACCAACGACAATAAGAGGACTTTGGGAAGTATTTAAGATATGATGGCAATCATGTGATTACTATTAGAAAAAAAGGAAAATACTATAGCCATAAAGTGATTACACAAAATCTATCCTACAAACTAACGTAGCTTGATGTAATTCGTTAGATTATAAAATTATTTTTGTTATAAAATAGATCTGACATATCAGATAAAAAACTATATCAATTTGTTAAATTATTTTTATATATTTTCTTTTAAAAAATACTTTAATCACAAATAGATTACACAGAAGTAAACTTATAAATAAATGTGACTTAATTTGATAAAAATTATTTTTATTATAAAATAGATTTAATGGATGTTATAAAACTACATGAAACTTATAAATTTTTTTTGTAAAATTTTTTTTGCATCTATATCAATTCTCTTTTCTTTCTAAAGGTAGCAGTCCTCTTAGAAAAAAAGCCATGCTTAATGAGAGATTAATGTCAACAATTGTGTGCACGGAACGACCACACACCCTATCATCCCTACCACATGCTCCCTAATCTAGGAACAGGCCCACTTTCCTCCTATAAAAAACTAACAACTTGACGGTATCCAAGGATTCGAAAATCTTTATTTCCCAATCGAAACAGCAAACAAAACCATCCAACTTATTTAAAAAGAACACCGCCCCCACACGCCATTAAAATGCCACGCTCTCAATCATCTTTGAGGAAAGTATTCTCGGTGCCAAATTACCCGGGAATCTCGGAAAGGTAATCAATTACCACAAAAAAGGGTAGTCCCTATTGGCTCGTTGGTCGTTGAAAGTCACCTTTTCCTGACAGAAAGCGCCTAGCAACGCACCGAGTGGGGAGGTGGCTCAGTCCTCTTGCAGTGGCAAAATGCTCGGAAATTAAAAAAATAAAAAAAATAAAAATAAAAATAAAAATAAAAATCTCCGAAAAGACTGAGAAATGAAAAAGGAGAAACCATTTGATGCGAATTAAAACAAAGTGAAAGTGGTGTGGAAGTTCACAAATCTCGACGACGGATTGGTAGTCCTAATTGACGAGACGGCCTCTTCAATGCTCGGGAGTGGGTGGGGCAGTGGAGAGGAGTTTTAGTCATAACGGCGGGCTCTTTCGTCCCGTTATAAAGTTTCTGCGTGGTCTCTATGACTCTCCGTCTCGGTGTATCTTCCGATTCATAGCAAGAGGGCGAATCCTAAAAACAGAATCTTCGTGTTTCGTGCCCTTAACGAGAAAAAGGAAATACGACTAAACGCTGCTTACAGAAAAAGATAAATCCATCTCCCCCGCCGATCAGTTCCACACGCCTAACGTGCCTGATGAAAGTTGGCCATTTCGGAAGAAAAAGAAAGAAAACCCACCGCCACCCACAGATCGCATCTCAAAAAGCTCGCAATTTTAAACAACAAATGAGATAAAATAAATAAATAAAAATAAAAAATAAAAATTGCAATCTGATATGATTACCAGCAGCGGATTTCATCCCAGCTCCACAACAATTGGTTAACTTGCGGGGACAGGAATGCTTGGGGGAGAAGAAAAGAAAAAGGTAAAGTTGGGATTCGTTTCTGTACCTTTCGGTAGGTGGTGCCGTCTTCTTCTACGGTCCAACCGGCCTCGTTGCAGAGAGCTTTGAGGACCTCGTTGTTGTCGCAATGCTTCGGGAGCTTGTAGTTCCCGTACATCCGGAGACCGGTGTAGATCTTCGCGGCGAAGGCTCGCCTCCTCCGCTCCCTCCTCTTATTGTTCTCCCTCTCCTTCCACGTTGGCATTCTTGCCCCCGACGTCATTTTCAGCTACTGCTCTTTCCGAGAATACCCTCCAGCCGGGAAAAAAAAGTTTCTTCACATAACTCGGAAGAAGCAAGGTAAAGTTTTTCTCGGGATCCAAACGGGAAATAGACGTGAACCGAAGTCGATAGAGTGTGTTGAGCCCTGCAACAGGTGAGGCTGGTCATGAGCTTAATAAGAGGGAATAATTCTTAACTGGTCAGGGTTGGTTATCAAAATTACGAGGAGTGCCACTGCAACCGTTTACTTTAAAGAAAATTTTTATGTGAAGTCACTTAACTTTGGCAAATTTTACGATCACTTTTTTTTTTTCTCACATGAAATAATAAAATCAGGATCGAATTAAATTTGAGTCCATTTTATTTGAGACGAGTTTAATTCGAGCAATCAAAAAGTTAATTCGGCCAACCTGTTATAAAATTACGAAAAAATAATATTACAAAAAAATTTATTAAAAAAAATATTTAAAACTCTTATTACTCAATAACTAAGAGAGAGAGAGAGAGAGAGAGAGAGAGAGAGAGAGAGAGAGAGAGAGAGAGAGAGAGAGAGAGAGAGAGAGAGAGAGAGAGAGAGAGAGAGAGAGAGAGAGAGAGATCGATCTAGTATTGAGAGTGATCATTCACAAAATAAAAAAGGAGGAGAACACGAGGAGGAAAAGAATGAAGGGATACACCGCCTCCCCTTTTTGACTTTTCATTCGCAACAATCTTCCTTAAATCGTCATCCATAAAAAATATGTCTCGTTAAAATTTTACTAAGGAAAAATCTAGTAGGAGAAAAAATCACTATCGAAGAAAAAAGAGTATAGTATTTATGTGTACCGTTAAGTACTTTATGATTGTCTTATTAAAACCTTGCAATAGAAAATTCAATGAGACAAAACCTTAACGAAAGAAAAAGAGTACAATCAGTATAAGTTTTCAAAATATTTACTCCTCATTGAAAAGTACATGATGATCATTTCTCTTATATAAAATGCAACCAGTAATAAGGAGGAACCATTCCATGGTGCCATCAATTAAATGAGAGGAACGGTTAACATTATTTTTCATCACAATAGGAATCACTTAAACATTAAAATTAAAGGTGTATAGTTTCCAAACTAGTTGTCTAATAACTTATGGATTATATGTTATTTGTTCTCAAGAATTATTTATAACTTGTACATTTGTGGTTTATGTATTTAGCATAAAATTGACCACTTGCTTTTTTAATATTTAAACAAGTGAAGGTTGGGACTGTGGTTTATGGTTTTGTGGTAAAAGCCACAACAGTTCCTGGTCTGAGCCCATGGCTTCCAAGCTCTAGATATTGGTGACAAGGCAATTAATTAACTCAAAAGGCAGCAAATTTCCAGTGTACACCCATGCAAAAATTATGTTCCCATTGAGAGGTCACATGGGATATTTCCAACAAGCTCACAACTCTCTTAAAGGATACTAGTTGGATGGAAAAATTTAATCTGCTAGACACTATTTTGTAATTTTTTAAGATGATGCATTTTTATATACTAGCCACTTAAGAACCTCATGTTAAATGGAGAAAGTGCAAGTGTATTATCAAGATGTATAATTACTTGATTCATGACTACTTGCAAAGATATATATATATATATATATATATATATATATATATATATGAATGACAAGTCTGCATTAAGTTATTTTGATGTTGGATGAGGATGACTACCAAAAAGCTAGATGATAAACATGTGTCTAAATTAATTTTAGACATCTTTTTTGGGATCTTTCTAAAATGCTTACTGCAATTTTTAAGTTTTCGCATTCCAATATTCTGCATAATTTTTTTGAATCACGCAATTGATAATGTTTTCGTGAATAAATTTGTCAGATTATCGTTTGACCGTATTTTTTTATCTATAATACTCTGATTTAAGTGATATAAGCAGTATTATCTTTGTACAATATTGTTGGACTATTATTGATCATAAAAAGATCACATTTTTCTTGAATATATTGAATCACTGATCTCAGCCAAATATACTCTAGAATTGGTTCATGAATTGCAATGATTTCTGAATGATTTAAAACTGTGACAGATATTGTTTATTTGACAGACCTCCATGATATAGCAGAATCTTCATAAGTAAATACTGTTGAATCCAAAATTTCAAGTTTCATATCTACATATATATTTTGATGATGACAAATACTTGGTAAAAATTTGAGACATGCAGTAATACTTAAGCTCCTATTAAGAATATGCGTTAGTTTTTCAAGTAATAAACAAACATGATTTCTATTTAAATAATATATTAAAGGAAACATGTTAATATTCTCATCTAAAATTTCTCCCCCTCTTAGCATTATTAGAGAGAACATGTTTATGCATGGCAAAAAGGAACATTAAGAACTACCAATGTTCGACAAAAATTACAAAAGCTTGAGGCCTAGTTTTCTCGATTCAGTACATAAGAAAATTCAAATCCGATTGATATTATTGAAATGAGATCTTTGCGAAGATTTGAAAGTTTTGGGTTACTGTTTAAAAATGATAATTTTCACTTATCGAATACTCACGTAAAATTTCATATTCCCCATTGATCTAACTATTGTTCATCCAAAACGATACTATGCCTGAGAGAAATTATTTTATTAATGTTCTAGATTTGAACCAAAAAACCTTTGCACCTCAACCACTTATCTTCTCTCCTGAGGTTGTCAACACCATGATAGGAGCAGTGATACATCTTTCTGGTAAAACTAATTCTGAAATTATTGCAGCATCAATAACCCTCAATGCTTAATATGCTTCCTCTATTATAATCATGTATTGGAGGTTACTTACGAGTATGAGTGATGTTGATCATCTTAACAATCAAATATCTGAATTGCATAAAAAACTTGCAACTAAAGATAGAAAGAAAAAAAGTTAAGACAATGAAAAAAAAAGCTGAAAAATTTGCAGGCTGATATTCTCGTGACTTGAAACCATGAATAGAAGAATTGGAACGAGAGATAGCTCAAATAAAAAGTCAACAGCAGCAGCTAACAACATAGGTTCAACATTTACGAGAAAAATAGGAATAACTTGCAGGTAATCTTGTTAGTTTAGCTAAATAACTTTTAAAAATATGCATTCAACATATTTTGTAATCTTGACTAAGCAAGATTTGAAAAGATGATAATTTGTCTTATTCTTATTTATTATAAGAATCGTTTTCAACTTCATTTAGCTTACGTTAAATCTTCTTTTCATATCTATAATTCATCTATATTTGTATTCTTATTCTACAAATTTTTAATGGCTCATCAGTTTTCTCTTAGTATCCCTCATGATCAAGATATAAGGTATTTTTCACCTCAGTCACAAGTTGTTCCTTCATCTTTTATAGGTGTCATATTGTAGCAAGCGAGTGATTTGACTAATAAGTCAGATCAAGAAGTCATTTATGAACTAGTGACTCTCAGAACTCGATTCTCATCATCCATTATCAGATTTTTCGCTCGATTTAAGTCCAAAACTTGTTAGGTTGAAGAGTTTAATGAGAGAATTTCTGTACATCAACGAATTAATCAATAATCTAACAAAAAAAATTATAGAGTTAAAGCAACAGAATAAGAATTGAAAATCCTTACTTGTCTCTTCATTTCGACTACCTAATCCTTTAGACAAGGATGCCATGTTGATCTTTGAAAAACAAATGAATTTGAAAGATGAGGCTAAAAGTATCAAATTTTTGTAAGTCATCTAACATTTGAATAACAAGATCTTTCATTTTCAAATTCATTCTTTAAATATATAACAGTTCATGTTATCTCTTTAGGAGTTCCAAAAATATTTAAATTATCAACATAAATTGCAATAATGACAAATCTGGATTATGATTTCTTAATAAAAAAATATAGGCATATAAGATTATTTTCGAATCCTTCTTTTAATAGATATTCGCTGAGGCGATTATACCACATACGTCCAGATTGTTTTAATCCATATAAAGATCTTTAAAACTTGATAGAGTACATACTTCTAAATGTACTTAGATTAGATGGTTAAGACATTTTATATCTTTCAAGGATTTTCATATATATGTTATGATCTAATGATTCATATAAATGTGTAGTGATCACATCTATCAATCGCATATCTAATACTTTTGTAACTACCAAGCTAATTAAAAATCTAAATGTGATTGCATCCATAACGGGAGAATATGTTTCCTCATAATCAATCACGAGTTTCTGTAGGAAACCTTGTGCGACAAGTCGTGTATTGTATCGCACATTTCATTTTTCTCATTACGTTTCTGTACAAATACCTTTTTATATCCGACAGACATTACATTCTTTGTTATTTGAACAACAGGTCCAAATACCTCTCGTTTTGCTAGCGAGTGTAAGCTTGAATACCTACTTTCCATTTTAGCCAATCATTTCTACGTTGACATTCTTTTATGGTTTTTGACTCACTTTTTTCATTACTTTTAGTAATGTCAATAGCCATTTTATATGAAAACATGTTATTGACAACAATTTTATTTCTATCAAGATTTTCTCCAGTACTCATGAAATGTATCGAGATCTTGTTATTTTTAGGTACCTGTTCCTCTTAGGGGAAAATATTTCATGAAATACTTCTTCATGAGGTTAATTTTCAGAAGATTTTGAAATAGAAGATTTGATCTCTTCAGAAACATCAATTATGCTTATGGCATGTATTGTAGGTATGAGTTTTTTAGGAACACTAAATTCATTTTGTATTTTTCTATTTCGAAAATTTTTGTCTTTTGTACTAATTAATCGTCCACGCTTCAGGCGTATTTTAAACTCATCTATTACTATTTTGACAACTTATCCTTCAAGGACTACAATTTTTATTGGAGTATTAACAATATGAATATGTGATTTTATCACACCTTTAGTATTAGTAAATACATCTGATAATTAATTTGTAATATTTTACAAATGAATAATCCTCTGAACTTCTAGTTTACATTCATTTATAAAATGATTAAATTGAGACAAGACTTTATTATTCCAAGTAATTTCTTATCGTGTTTTATGCACCTACTTTTTATTATTTTAAAACATGGTATAATATTAAAAAAAATTACTATAATATATAAAAACTTAGTATAAGTGAATCAAGTGTTTGGCTGTATAACAGGTATGTGCCAATATCCAGTTATACCACATCTATGACATACATATTCTGAGGGTCTTTACCCTTTTCTAGTTAGATCACTTCTGGTGATACGGTGTATTTTTATTATTATCTCTTATGTTGTCGCTTCTGGAACTCACATTTCTATAAATATATATATATATATATATATATATATATATATATATATATATCTACTACATCCACGCACTCGACTCCTTTGAAAGGATGCACTATTCACTTTTGGAAATGATGTAAATCCAGTACTTTAGGGAATAATCTAAAACCAGCAGAACGTGACTGGTGACTTATTAAAAAAAACTCATTATTTAGCTTAACTACTAGAAGATGAGATAAAATTTTAGAATATTTGTAGAACTTTTGTTTTCGATACTGTTGCTGCAGGAGCACACTCGATACATGAAAAATAGTATATGTCTTCTTTAACATATCATCATCAGTGACTTTCTCACTACATAATTTTAATATTGAGTTGATTTTTAAGAGTGTAGAGTTATAGTCACTACCACTTTTAAAATCTTATAATTTCAAGTGCAATAAGTCATAACAAGCTTTTGGGAGTATTACATTTTCTGGTACTCATATCTCTTCCTTAAACCATTTCACAAAATAAGAGGATTTTTCACTATGAGATACATAACACAGTCCTGCAGGGACATCTGATTTTCTTCTTTGATTATATTTCTTAAGTTCATCATATCTAAATGGATCGCATCAAGGATCCAAGATAAATCACTTTTTTCAGAAATGTCAATAGTAATAAATTTCAATTTTATAAATTTAACATTTTCTACATATATGAATTACGAAAAAAATATGTGGATCTAAGAAATATATTCATATAATCATGAGAATGAAAGTAGAATATTAAGAAGTAATATTCAATAATATTACATTTTATATTCATCTCAAGGACTGCAAATAATATATTAAAAAACTTACTTGAAGTAGAAGACCACTAGTTTCAGAATTGGCAGAACCTCGTGCTGATAACGTATTACAAAATTAAAAGAAAAAAAATATTACAAGAGAATTCATAAAAGAAAATATTTAGAACTCTAATTACTCAAGAACTGAAGTTTTCTTCTTCCTTATAAAATGTTCTAAAGCTTTCATATATATAGAGAGTTCTAGCGTCGGGGATGGTCATTCACAAAACAAAATAGGAAGGGAACACGAGGAGGAAAAGCAGAAGGAGGGGAGGGGGAGGGGGGGGGGCATACACCGCCCCCACTTCTTTTTGACTTTTCATTCACAACACTCTCCCTACCAAATACGGGTAGCTCCATATCTTTATTCGATATTGTTCGCTTTAGCATTTTAGGGCCTCACAGGGTTAAACAACTTCAGACAAGGTAGAGGAAACCCTACATATAAGGCGCTTGACAGTGCCGGACGAGAGCAATGTGGGACACACTGTTTACAACACACCCCCTATCGCGACTTGCATGGGCCACAAAATACAAGTAGCTCCATATCCCCATCCGATATTATCCGCTTTGGCACTTCAGGATTTCACAGGTTTAAAATGCGTAAGACAAAGTAGAGGAAGCCCCACATATAAGACGCTTGACAACACCGAACAGGAGCGATGTGGGACACACTATTCACAACACAACCCATTTATTTATTATTTTATTTTCTATATTACACAATTTTTTCATTTCATAGTTGCATAATAATCCGTACAAATTTCAAAAAAGTTTTAATGATATATTTTTTTAAAGAAGGCAAACTGCATTTATTAATGAACAAGCATTACAACTGAACTTGAAAAATACGTTATAAGCCAACTAACGACGATCTATAGCTCCTTAATGCACTAAAAGTGATTGACATAGTCTAATCCTGGCTGCATAACCTCTATAAAACATCGTCTGAGAGACAGCTCAACTCTGTCCAAGACAGAATTAATAACAAACCCAACAAACCTTAGTCCGATTTAAGATGAGACCAACGAAAACTCCATCAAACAAAAGTTCAACGGGGGAAACACTCTATGGACCAGAGATCCTAAAGATAACATTTTTATTAAACAAAACATTACAAATAGATAGTAAAAACAAATGGAAAAACTGAAATATAAAGATCTGATTTCAATCTTAAGGGAAACTAAAAGATCCACAAGAAATCTGTGGCTGTGAGTGGTGTGTGGGGAGCACGCACCACCCCTAGAGAGTAGTGGGCGAACAAGTCGAAGTGCCAATGGCCCTAGTCCTTGCGACGCTACATGTGGCAGCAAAAAGCCACCCATATGGTGGTGCATAGAAAGCAATCTCCCACTTCGGGGAGCACATGTCAAACACGCACCTCTCCTATTAGTATGGTTTCTCTTCTGACTGAGAGATTGGCGCCCTGGGAAGCCTGCAATGGGGCGCGTTGGGTGACTTGGGCATCGGAAGCCTTTGGATTGCCATTCACCGTAGACGCTCCAAAGGCTCAAAACCAAGCTAGTTTGTGACAACTTGAAATTTTCATTATATAATATTATATTCATAATAAGGATAATATTGGTGTTTTTAGTAAATTGTAAATTTTTGGTTTGGACTTGGGCTTCAATCTTCGAAGTATGACTTCAGTATTGGCTTTAAGATGGTGTGGCATGGCCCATAGACCCATAAGAAAGATGAATGGCCAGCCAAACCCAATGTAGTGGGACACTTGGCACACTTAAAAGAGTCCACTTTAGTCTTCAAAGACTGGTAGGTTTATGGGAGAAAAAATTTGTGAATGAAAAGTTTGACTAGTTGATTTTTTAGAAAAGTTGTGAGTGAGACAAGTGGAGAATCTCCATCATTTGGGAAGTCAAGTTTCAGGTGACTAAGGGAGGGAGCTAGCCGACTCCTTTGTTGCTCCCAATGGATCCAATCTTGAGATGAGATCTTGAGGAAAGATATGTTAAGGAAGTTGACAAGTGACTGGAAGGATATGACATCATTGAATAGAGAAATGGAGGCTTGAGTGAGGGAAGGTTTGGTTGGCTCACAAATGGTATGGCCGACTCCTTCATTTGAGTTTCCTCATGATTTTTTCCAAATTTAAGTGCATGACAAGTGATGAATCTTGTAAGAGTGATGTGAAGAATGACATGTCAAAAGGAGGCATAATTGGAGAGAAGAAATGGTGGCTTGAGGCAAAGGGAGGATTCGGGTGATACATGGGAAGTGGTAGAATTGCAATTTGTAGTTCTCCATGTGTTTCCATATCTAGGTGATCATGACTTGCAAGAGTTGTGTAAGGGAGTATAAGACACATGTATAAGTATGATTGACTTGTGAGTTGATTGCTGGCTTGCTTGTAATGAAGGAAACCTTGGAGGGAAAGTTAGGCTTTGGTGGAGAAAGGCCAAGCCTTGGCTGACTAATACATGGTGCAATCTCTAAGTTTATGCTTCAAGATCCTTGTGAATGACTTGTGAGGTGATCAATGATAAAATGCGATGTGACTTGATAGAGGGATAGTGTGATTCCCACCCTTGTAGGTGCCGACCATAGTTGGATTTGGGAAAACCAAATTCCATCCTAGTACATACTAAAATTAGGCATCATTTGTCATAGAGATGGAAATCCATCAAGGGTCAATCAACCCGTCTTGTGTCAGTCATAGACTTAGGGTCATGGAGTGCCTAGAGACACCCCGTTGGCCGAATGACCTTGTTCTCTTTCCCATTTCTTTTGCCTTTTCTTTCTCCTCACATCTCTTGGCAACTTCACACTCTCTCTTCCTTTCACTTTCTCTTGTGTTATCTCACCATCCAAGCACCCATTTCCTCATACTTAGCTTGAGTTGTTCAAAATCTCATTGAGTGAAGCATCCTTTGGAAAGGTAAGCTAGTCTTTGAAACCATTTCATGTATAGATTCCTAGGTTTCTACCAACACATGATACCCTATGTTTATTGTTATTTTCTCTTTGGCTACATGTTTTTAGTTTTGATTTAATCTTGTTATTCTTATACTCTTTTTTAGATTTATCTTTTTCTACACTTGGAGATTTGAAAGTACATCTTTAACCTAACCCTAGCATTCTAGGTATATGTTTAAGGTGAATGTATTGCTATGATGATTGTTGGATGTTTGATGATGCTAGGATAGTTTATTTGAAGAGTTTCCTTGTATATCTACATATATATATATATATATATATATATTTCATACTTAGTTAAGATATTATTTTAGGCTTGAAATTCATGATATGACGGCGAGTGTAGCCATTTTTTTGGAAAGGAAATATAAAGAATATGATGTGATTAGTGACTAATGCATGTGGACTTATTATAAGGATTTTGGTTGACGAAAACTTGCCTAGAGGTCATGTATGTGTTTCGGCTATGAAGGGTTTTGGGGTTAGGATTTTCAAGACTTGACTTTTTATTCATGAGTTGGTTCTATCTTGGATAGTTGGAAAGTTTAGAAACCGGAAACTAGGAAAATCTATTACCATGAATTTCGGATTTTTATATGAAATTTTATTTGTGAGAAAGTGATAAAAAGTGTTAGATTAAAGGCTTTAGGGTTTCGGTCAAGCCCTCCTTGTGATGATGAAGTTGCCTAGTTATTTTTATTGAGTCATGCTTGAATGATTAGGAGAGGGAAGATGGGGAAAACACTAAGTTTTGGACCTTAGAGGGTCTCGGCCTAACCCCTAGGGGTGAAGGTTGAGTACTTGTTTTCTTTTGATTAAACTATTTGCATGTTTTTCTATACTATGCTGATGATTTCATGAGATGGATTGATTGAGACGCATGTGTTTGTACTCGTCCCATGAACCTATGTTTAACATGAAGAGTTTCGTGTCACATACATGAAGCATAAAAGTTACGATTTTGGGTCAATATGTATTTTTCAAAGAAAAGAAAGAATTAAGTTTTTATAAGAACCCCAAAGTCTGGAACAAGGTAGTGTCCCAATAAAAGTCATTGTTCACTTAGGAGTGATTAAATTCGAGTGAAAATCTCTAGGTCAATAAAAAATAGTCGACGGACCATGCATGACTCCAAAATGAGTCTAGAGTGTGGTTGCACCTAAAACTAGTGGGTGTCTAAGGATGGTAAAGGCTTTGCGCCTTGCCGTTATAAGAACTAATGATGTAATCACCTCGATTTGAGTGGTCACTAGGTGATGAAGAGTGGATAACGTAGTCACCTTGGGCTTGAGTGGTCGCTGGGTGATGCGATAACACATAACGTAATCACTTTGGGCTTAAGTGGTCGCCGGGTGATACGGTAACTAGCGGGAAACACATTATGTATAGGAGAAACCATAAGGTGTCCACAAGAAAGTTATTACAAGAACGACTTTTAATTTCCAAGAATGATATGAATATGTTTAATGGCGCCTAAGATAAGAAATGATAAAAAGATGTTGTATATGTGAAAAAGAAGTCAAAGTAATATGAAGGTCTTTTTTTGAAAAGCATGTGTATGAATCAAAGCCTCAAAGAAAGTCGAGTTTTATGAAAATTATAGTGTACATGTTCATTGGTTAAGTCACAAGTCTCATATGAATGAGCTCGGTTTGGTTTCGGTATTCACTTATATGTATGCTTATGATGCTTTCATTAAGATAACTGTGTACTTACTGAGATTTCTCGAAATCTCATCCCTTTAAGTTTCAACTATCGTTCCTCTTTGGCGTAATAGGAGTGGTTGCATGTGATAATGGCTTCGACGAGTCTGACTCTCAAAGAGACTCTCCAGACCCCTGAGGGTTTGGCGGTTTCCTCTCCTTTTGACGTTGTGGCTTCCGTTTTATATAACCGCCTTATCTCGAACATGCAGATGAGCATACTCAGTCAGGCTGTAGATCGCCACTGTATTGGATGCTGCCTTACCCTAGGTATTGATGGGTCCTTGTTATTGGACCGCGTCTATACTTCAACGGCAGGGACTGGTATCCAGCGTGGTGACAGTCTGGGCTTGGGGCGTTTCCTGTTTGGTCCAGGAGTCAAGGAGGTCAAGAAGGAACCCCTATTCTAGGAGTGGTTTGTGGGGCCAGTGGACATTGAATGTTGCATCTACTTATATTTAGTTTATTTTGGAGGTTCCCGTTGTTTTGGGAAAGTTGATGTTTTGTAAAACCGATACATATGGTGGTAAATATTTACATATGAAATTATTTTGGGAATTAAATTTTAGTTATACCATGTGACGTGCAGCAAGATTTAAGTTTATTGCCTAAATTTTACTTGGTTTGACCTTTTCTGCTGCGAAAACTTTATACACTATTTTTCAATTAGACGCATGCTTGAATTTATGTTATGAATGAGCGGTGAGTATCCTTGCGTTACTTATCACCGACGTCTCGATTTACGTCCGATCCCAAACGTAAGCAGGGGTGTCAACAGCCAGTTGTTCCCACAACCAACAAATTAGAAAAAACAAAGCAAAAAAGAAATGGAAAACAAAGGCAGAGGGTGTAAAGAGGAGGGGCGGGGGAAAGAAAACTAGAAGAAGGAAAAAGAAAATGGAAAACAAAGCAAAAACTACAAAAGCAGAAAATCAAGAGATGGGAGATGGTGGCGAGAGAAAGTGGGAAAATGGGGAAGAAGAAGAAGAGAGGTGGAAGGAGGAAGGAGGGAGAGGGAAGGGGGGAAACTGAGTCTCCCACCCCCCTCTCCGCGGCGCTAGGGTTGCTTGGGAGAAAACTAGGATTTGAGAGAAAATAGAAAAACGACGTTCCACATTCTGTTCATATTAGTTTTAATGATATATGAATAAATTTATTGTGATTATTTGATCCTCAACATGAATAAAAATGGCAAAAATATTTTATTAATATAGAATAAAGATATATACAAGTTTTTAATGTAGAAATTTTGTATGAGCCTTTTAAAAAAAGTATACTTTACTATGTAAAAGGGTGAAAACTCATTTTTTTTTTTCATTTTTTAGTATGATCCATTTTTTTTTTTACAAACTACTAGAGCGAAAGTTGTGATTTGAAAGTTATCCCTAATTTTAATTAATCCTTTGATCTTTTTTCTACAAAATATTATTCCAAAAATTCTCCTTAATCAAAATTCTAAGATTGAAGTCTACATAATGGTTAAAGCTTTATCCCCACATTATGTTATTGACTACTTCGACATAGTGGTCAAAACTCACTCCAATTGAAGGCACCTCCATTGATCAATGCATCAAATATTGATATGAGCATTGTTGCATTTGATAGTTTATATAAAAATTTGTCAGATGTTTAGACCTATAAATAATTTTCTTGTTTTTAGTATGTTGGAGATATGGCTTGAATTGCATTCAATTAAGCACATCAGACAGTTCTTGCTCGAGTGGTAGCTCGAGCGAGCCTCAACCTGTAACTTCGCTCGACCCTCACTCGCTATCCCGCTCGAGTGAGGCATCAGACAGGGAGTTTGCTCGACATCCTAGCTTGAGTGAGATCACTGACTATCCAGGCAGTGACTTCGCTCGAATCTCGCTCGACGTCCCGCTCGAGCGAGATTCGACCCCAGGGTTGCATCGCTTCCATGTACTAGGGTTAGCGTCGTCTGGAATAGTGTTTCGCTCGAGCGAGAAAGTCTCGCTCATTTGAATGTCAAACTGTGAGGAGCTTAGGATTTCGCTCGAGCGAGAAGAGTCTTGCTCAAGTGAGAAGATGAACGCAGCAGCTTGTGAGAGCTCAGAAGTGTGTTTTCTTATTTGATTTTGTGAGTGGAGAGCTATTTGTAAGGGTGTGACTGTTGTGAGAGAGAGCCTTGCAACTTGTAAGTGAGATTGAGTGTTTCTAGAGCGAGAAATTTGTAACTCAATCTCTGTACTCCATCTATATTTTATAGTGGAATTCATTGAGACGACTCAACAGTGGACGTAGGCTTGTGTTAAGCCAAACCACTTCAAATCCTGGTGTCCATCGTTGTTCTGTGTGTCTCTGTTTCATTTCTCTTTGTTGCATCCGCTGCGTGGCTTCATATTTACTGTTTGTCCAACAGCCCGAATCCCAACAAACTGGTATCAGAGCTGTTGCTTTGAAGAAGGGATGGTCTCAGTAAATTTTGGAGTAGAGAAATTCGACGGACATAACAACTTCAGTTTATGACATATCAAAATGAAGGCGTTGTTGCGACAACAGGGTCTGTTCAGTATTCTAGAGGTTATTGGGGAGTCTCCTACGCCGTCAAAAGATGAGGAAGAAAGGGCTCACAGTACAATTCTGTTGTCACTATCAGATGGGGTCTTAGGGGAAGTTGCTGAGGAGGAGACTGCGGTTGGTCTGTGGAACAAGCTGGAAAGCTTGTACATGAAAAAATCTCTCACTAACCGGTTGTATTTGAAACAACGGTTATACACTCTCAAAATGATGGAAGATACTCCTATTTCTGCACATTTAGATGAATTTAATAAAATCATTATAGATCTGAAAAACATAGACATTAAGATTGATGAGATCAATCTTAATGTCTATGTTCATTGCCTATTTCGTTTGATAATTTTGTAAACTCAATGTTGTATGGTAGAGATACAATCTCCTTAGTAGATGTTAAGTCTGCTTTGAACTTTAAGGAATTGAGAACAAAATTTGGGGGGTTAGGTATGGACAATCAAGCCGATGGTTTGTTTGTGAAATGTTCCTCTGGTGATAGATCTGGAAAAAGATATTCAAGGAAGGATAGAGGTAGTTCTAGTAGCTCCAGATCTAACAAGAAAAAGGTTAAGTGTTATCACTGCCATAAGTTTGGTTATTATAGAAGGGAGTGTCCTCAATTGAAAAATGTGGAGGAAGAGGAAAGTTCCTCTAGTAGTGATGACAGCGAAGAAGATGACAGTTAGTCTCTACTTCCTTGAGGGCAGTGTGGTGACAGGTGGAGTATCCTCACATGTTTCAAATTCAGATGTCACTCGCATTCAGTACATGTGGGTTTGCCAGACAGGTGTGGTCATTTATGAGTGGGTAGTTTTTACTTGATGTGATCAGAAGACAGTAATCTTAATTTTTATTTACATTGTATTCTCGAAAAACAGTGTAGAATCAGGTTTTCTACAGTATTTTTTATCAGGATACATCTTGTGTAAAGTCGTGCTTTTGTTTTACTCATATCTGTTTTATGATCATTGGAGTTTGGCTTTGTCTATCTGTTTCTTTGTGATGTCTTTGGTGTTCAAACACTTTGGTGAAGACAATTGATCTACAGACAAGAGGGTAGAGTGTTACTTAGACCATACAGTTTTGTTTCACTCCATGAGGAGTCGCTGAATGGGATGAGGTTCGTGCTGAGTCCACAGTTTGCTTTTGGCTTTGCTAGACTTGTCTACAGATTGTGGCTGAAGCTGTCAACAATAGCTTGCTATTCGATAAACCTTCTCTTCTTTAATTCCACAGAAAGGAGAGAGAGTTATAGCAAGAATGTGGAGTTGCTGGGAGAGCTTCAGAATAGAGTACGTGTGGTACTCTATATCATGCTTTTGTGGTTGAGTATGATTTTTGTCCATGGCATTGGCGCACAGTAAGAGAAGGTCTACAGTTGGTAGATAGAGGAGGCAATTTGGCCACCTTTTGTGTATGCTCATGCAAGTTTTGTTGGGTTCTTACTTTGGCAGAGGATATTTGTTTATCTTCATATTCAGATGCCATTTGTTTGAGTAAGCAGTCTGTATTGTGGTGCATTGCTGTTTGTGTTGGGTATTCTCTTTGAGGGATTTGTGGGTCTTTTGTATTTTGTGGAGCTTGGGACAATTCAAGCCAATGTGGAAATTTGTTGGAGATGTGGCTTGAATTGAGTTCAATTAAGCACATCAGACAGTTCTCGCTCGACTCTCGCTCGAGCGGTAGCTCGAGTGAGCCTCAACCCGTAACTTCGTTTGACCCTCGCTTGACATCCCGCTCGAGCGAGGCATCAGACAGAGAGTTCGCTCGACGTCTCGTTCGAGCGAGATTCAACCCTAGGGTTGCATCACTTCCAGGTACTAGGGTTAGCGCCGTCTGGAATAGTGTCTCGCTCGAGTGAGAAGGTCTCGCTCGAGCGAGCTATTGCCTATAAGAAGGATCACGTTCATTTAAACTCAAGTTGTGAGGAGCTCAGGATTTTGCTCGAGCGAGAAGAGTCCTGCTCGAGCGAGAAGACGAACGCAGCAGCTCGTGAGAGCTTAGAAGTGTATTTGCTTGTTTGATTTTGTGAGTGGAGAGCTATTTGTAATAGTGTGAGTGCTGTGAGAGAGAGCCTTGCAACTTGTAAGTGAGATTGAGCGTTTTTAGATTGAGAAATCTTCAATCTCTGTACTCCATCTCTGTTTTATAGTGAAATTTATTGAGACCGGCCTAACAGTAGACGTAGACTTGTGTTAAGCCAAACTATTTCAAATCTTGGTATCCATTGCTGTTCTGTGTGTCTCTGTTTCATTTCTCTTTATTGCATCTTCTGCGTGACTTCATATTTACTATTTGTCCAATGGCCCGAATCCCAACATAGTATATAATATATCTTTACATTTATGAAAATTAAAACTTTTTAATTCTATATATTTATAATCCTATCAATGTTGTCGACATATGCCATGCATAGATGAGGGACAAAGCAACGTTTAAAGAAATTTTTCATGAAGAATACGTATAATAATTACTACTCAACAGGAGTCAATGTTTTTACAATTTTAAAAAGCAGTAAAAAGATTTAGAACCTAACACGAATATATGACTTGACACGAACTCGAATGACTTGAATTCGATTGATGCATTTTGTTATTAAGGTTGGATTGACCACCCAAGGGTGGTGTCAAGTGTGAATTGTGTGACTAATTCGAACGATGAAAGACAATAACGCGAAAAAGGTTTTGAGGAAAGCTTTCTTTGCATTCCCATTAATTTAGCTCAAATGGTCAAATAATGCCAAAATTAATTTTTTAAAAAAAAAGTCAACAAGGTCCCAAGTTTCCATCTAGATATAACAGTGTTATATCTTATTTCATTATTATAATTTTTTTAAATTTTTATATAAAATATAATAATTGATAATTTAATTTTTTTAAATTTTAAAATAAAATAATATTAAAAAATAATATTTTAATAATATTTTATTCAATTTTTAATTTTTTTTATCAATTCATCTTATCTTAACTCAATATCTAAACCATACCTAAATTAAAAAAACAACAGTTCCCATCATTTGAGAAAAATAATTATACTATTTACAAGCCGATAAGGAAGACGCATATTTACAATACAAATGTTTAATAGTGTGAAGTGTGTGCCATTTACCAAGTTTTCAATAAAAATTCGTCATCTATAAGTCGGTTACGTGCAATTTTTTTATTTATAAAATTACAGACAAGGTTTCAGCTATGCATTTCGTAATGAGTAATCATTTATTTATTCTTAATTTTCTTTTCTTTTAATATTGTTTTCTCCGTGTAACATATGTTCGACCATTACTGCATGCCGTTGTTAGTATATTTGTATTTATTTTATTCATTAAGGAATAAAATGTTTAAGGTTTGCATATGATACATACTTCAACAATAACAAAAACTAATAATTAGTATAAAAAATTACTTCAGTCATGAAAAGATCCATAAAAGTGAATATTTTATAAGTTGACGTGATTTGATATGCTGCATTATATTATAAAATTATTTTTTTTATAAAATAAATATAAAGTATGATATAAAATCATATCAAGATATAAATTTATTTTGATAAATTTTTTTTTTTTTTATAAATGTAACATTTCTAAATGTTAATAGGTAATACTACATACAGTCCAAAAAATTTGAACTTTTTTACAGTCCAAGCAAAGACAAAACTAAAAAATCTAGTTTGGATGGTTAATTTATAAAACAAAATTTAGGGAGAGACAAATATTAATTTTTTTATATAATCTATTTCATAAAAATACATTTTAAAATTTGATGTTTATCAAGTTTTAAAAATTTTGAGAGGGTTAAAGCCCCTCAAGTCAAAAGGTGGTTCTATCCCTGAGTCTAAGTAATAAACAAATAGAGAAATCCCTATTTTAGAATAAAATTAATTAAAATAAATTTATTTACAAATAAAAAACTTTAAAAAATTGAAAAATTCATTTTATTTAGTTATAAAATTGAAGTGTTTTTATATGGATTGCAATGCAGTTCATATTTGATAGACTGTAAAAAAAATTATTCTTATTAATATAATACAGTTTGTACGCAAGTCTTTAAGTTCTCTATGTTGGCTTGGCATCTATCACAAAAAAATTCTTCTGTTTTGTTGAAATAATGATGGCATGAAACGGTAAGAAGCTAGAGTCTCTCTCTGTAAGTGAGAAACATTTGGCATAATTGATGTTGGTGCTTGGCAAGCATTAGTAGGGAACTAACCATCTTCATGCTCAAGACAAAGTTTAGCTAGTTGCCTTAAAAAACACCACATTTTGAGCTAGCCAATCGATTTAAAGACTTTGGTATATAAAAATTGATTATCTAAACTAGAAAAAGTAAATTTTCTATACGTGCAAATGAAATACAAGCATCAGCGAGGACGTGCGCCGCGGGGTCACAAGTTAAGTGGATATGCGGCTTCCTCGGCGCTTTGTGGGGGTGGCACTTATTGCACTTTTACTTGGGTTGAGGTTTGACATTGGATACCCACATGTGGAAAGCTTTTTTAAGTTAAATATTATCCAAAATATCAATATCGCGGTGTTGTTTAGAATTCTGCACTAAATTTTTGAGGATAATCATTTTGGAATGGAAAATATTTAAATATTTTTGAAGTGGAATATAAAGAATGAAAAATTATAGTCTATGATTTTTTCATCACACTAAAAATCATCGTTAGAGTAGTTTAATCATCTCATGTAATTTAACAAAACCATTAGTTGATAATTCACATATCCACTTAATCTGGGGTTACTTAAGATAAACATTAGGAGCTAGCTATTAACAACATCTTTATTAGGGTTGTTTAACCAGATTTGATTTTTTTTTTGGATCCAGTTTTAAACCCAAAAAATTGGGTCATTCGAGCAGATATTTGCCCAAATTAAACTGGGCGGATATAAATTATAATATCTACCCGGAATCCAATTACGGATCCGGATCTTAATCTGGATACCCGTAACCGGATTTATATTAAAATAAATGAACTCAACAATAAACATACCTCTATGGCTCGATCACTCTCGAAATCGACTGAAAAGACTCTAGATCTCGAAACCGGCCTCACTCTCAACTCTCGATCTCATCTCTTGAAACCCTAAGTGTCTCTCTCAACTTTCGATTTTCTGCGAAACTCATCTATCAAAACTAGCATTTCTCTCAACTCTCGATCTCTCATCGGCTGCCTCATCTCTTGAAACCCTAAACGCCTCTCTCAAATCTCGATCTCTTATTGGCAAACCCTAGCCATCTGCAACTGTGAGTCGCCGATTGTGAGTCTTCAAAATCTAAGGTATGTTACTCTCTCTCTGATTCTGTATAGGATTGGTTTTATTACGGTATTGTTTTTTTGGAATAATGTAATGGTTGTTGACTGTGTTAGTTCCTTCGATTTCAATAATTGTTTAATCCCAAGGATTGGTACCACAACTTGTAACTATTTTCTTGGGATTGGTTGCTTTGATATACAAATGCCAGATTCCTTTAAATGGGAAATCTTTTAGTGAATAAATACCCTAGAACTGCTATTTGTCAATTTTTGTTGTTGGATGATGCAATGTGTCAATTGGAGGTGTAAATTGTAGAATGACCATTACTGGGTAGGTAGAAAGTGTATCCAGCGAACCAATATCCAATTTTTTGAAGAACTAAGTAACCCTTGGATGATTGGATCAAGCATCAGAACTTCACAGGCATAATAAGATAGTAATATTAAATCCAATACCTATGCTTTTCACTAGTTTATATATATTTGCATTATTTTGATTGCTGGAGTTAGTAAAAGTGGGTCAATTATAAGGTATATATATATACACACCAGATAAGTTCAAATTAAGTACAGACTTCATCATATAATGTCTGTACTATCTGAAATAGAAGATTTCTCTCAGGTTAATATAGGCACGAGTTCAAGGTTTGAAGCAGTCATGCCCTCATCAGCAACTCATTTGTCTTCTATGGATATCTCTTGCTCTTTCTCAGCTTAAGGCTAATTTGATGCAAGCTTCCATAAATTTGATCATAAAATGGGAATTGGTATTGTCATTCGGGACTCAAATGGGAGATTTGCAAGTGATGCATGCTAGTTTCCCAAAAGAATTATGTTTCTTCAACTCATTTAGCAGAAAGTTATGCTCTCTTCAAAGCAATTACTGATCTATGTGATGAGTTGGGGTTTGCAAATGTTGATTTTGTAGGAGATGCTAAGACTATCATAGAAGGGATCAAAGATGAAAACCAAGACACTTCGTGGACAAAGCAAGTAATTGATCATATAAAACAAAGTTATGGAGTTTATCTAGAATTGCAGATTGCTTTTGTTAGAGGGGGAGCAAGTCAAGTTGCGCACCAGGCAGCTAAATTAGCTTTTTCTTTTGATTATGATTGTGTTTGGATGGAGAATGGACTGGATGTATGTGGTCCAACCTTGACATTGATTTTAACAAAGTTTGTAATTGCTGATTTATGAAATGAAGGAAGTTCCTTTCAAAAAATATTTTTTAATTTAAACTCTTATTTAAAAAAAATAGTAAAATCCGAATACTAGAATTATTAAAATCCAGGTATCCAAATTTTAAGAGAGAAAGAAAAGAATCCAGTTATCTAATTTTAAATCTGGGTATCCAGATATGATTCGGTTATTCATCCAGATTGTAATCGGATTCAATCTGGGCGGATAACCGCCCGGCTTTTGAGATCTGGTCCGGATCTGGTTATGGCTGGGTATCCGAATCCGGATCCGGTTGAACACTTCTAATCTTCATACATAAATAACACCTAGAGATAATGAATTATACACTCATTTAAATACTTATATTGAGACCACTTATCTCTAACTTAGGCATCGGAGTTCTTCTGGACACCTTGTGCCGCCCTCTTATTAGTTGTAGGTCAACCAAACCGTTGGTGGTATGAAACATGTTCTTAACAGTGGCGTCGTTTATGGAATCTCTACAAACTTCAACGTAATTTTTACATGCCAACTACTATGCAATCCAAGGCAACTCATAATCAAGATATAAATACAACAGACGTGGAAGCAAGGTTGGAAGAGGCTAAGAAAAAGTTGAAGAAGTTGATGGCAATGGTTGAGCAACTGTACAAGGAGAACAAAGAGTTAAAACGACAAAATTTCATTACACCACCCATCCAAAATGGACAAACAAAGTGCAGGAGGCATGAATGAAAAGTTGTGCATCTTCATAGATAAATACGAGGAGATGGCGAGAAAACTTGGAGGATCTTCCTCTATAGAGCAGCTGCTAAATTGGACTAATCTTTCTTATATGGAAGAAGTAATAGTGGTATACTCCCACCTAAGTTTAAAGTTTCCCAGACCAACATGTATGATGGATCCCAGGACCCTATAGATCCCAAAGGAGGTAGCTTGCCATGCTTTCTCGTTAATGTTGAAAGCAATAATACAGGGTTGGTTTAGGACTTTCGGCCAAGATCTATTAATCGTTTTGAAGAGTTGGCTAAGCAGTTCTTAACACAGCTAATAGCGAGTAGGAGGTGACAACACCTTGCCGAAGAAAAATTGACCACGAATGATTAAGGTGAAAAGATCACACTAGCCACACTTCTAGAAGGAATATAACCTCGAAGCCCATTTATGATCGAGCTGGCTAGAAAAACCGATTTGACTCTGAGAGAATTCATAGACAAGGCTAATAATTATGTTAATGTCGAGTATACATTACAAGCCTTTTTACAACCCTTGAAGCAAGAGGCAAATTCAGAGATTAAGAACTCAAATGGCACGAGAACAGAAAGGCCGGACCAAGTCATCAAGGCGAGAGACGAGAAAAGTACCCTAACCATCGAGACCAAGGGCCTTGCCTCATCCACAACAATCCGAGTGTGCTAGAAAATGCGAATACCACAAGGAAAGAAGCATGCCCATCCATAAGTGGCCAGCTTCTTGTAAATACCAACAATAAGATAAAAATTAGACACAAGAGACAGGCATCGGTGAGGTTCGGGGAGAGCAAATCATGACATGAGAATGTTACGTGCAGGGACTCAAAGCAGCGACACCTAGCGTATGTGTCGCGAAAAGCCTGGAAGAGAAGTTGGCATCTTCACAAGTAATTGTAGCCAGCCAAGACTTGGAAGTAAGGGATAAAACAATCTTATGCATGCAGAGGCAAATGAGCCTCTAGAGATAGTAGCCCTATTCCCAGATCGTTTGAACGCCACGACTCGAGTAGGAACATGGCTCCCCCTGAGTATAGAAAGGCGTTAAAACAAATGTTTGTAGAACATAGAGATGTGTTCGCCTGGAGTACAGAAAAGTGCATAGCCATAGGCGAATAGGTAGTCTACCTCCTGGTCATAGGGTTTATAAGAGAGACATACTATCCAGAGTAGCTCTCTAACATGGTGTTAGTCAAAAAGGCTAACGGGAAATGGGTTATGTGTGTGGACTCCATAGACTTGAATAAATCTTGCCCTAAGAACAACTTCCCTTTACCACGAATTGATGTTATTGTGGAAGCTACAATGAAACACCAAGTGCTGAGCTTTATGGATGCTTATTTAGGATACAATTAGATCTACATGAATGAGTCAGATGAGGAAAAGATGACATTCATCAGCAACAGGGGTCTTTACTGCTACCAAGTGATTTTTTTGGGCTAAAGAATGTCGACACAACTTACCAAAGACAGGTCAATCAAATGTTTAAATAGCATATTGGAAAAACTATGGAAGTATACAACGACGACTTGTCAGTGAAGAGTAAGGAGCCTGCCCAACACCTATCAGACCCAAGACAATCTTTCACCAAGTTGCATAAATATAAGATGAAATTAAAGCCAGCAAATATTTGGGTAGACTTGGAAAAACTCTTGGGTTCCATCATCCTTTAGAGAGGCATTGCAGAAAATACTGAGAAAAATTAATGCCATTCAGAATATAGCGCCACCTCAGAATATCAACGACACCCAACAATTGGAAGGTAGATTGGCAGCCTTAAACAAGTTTATATCCAGATCTACAGACAAATGTCTCCCATTTTTTAAGGTTTTATGAAAAGACCACCTATAGAACGAAGAGTGTGATGAAGCTTTCCACGAGTTAAAGAGGTATTTATCTAACCTGCCTTTATTGAAGTTGCCCAACCAAGGGGAAACCATTAACCCATGCGCCAATGTATTACACGACATCGAGACTAGATATTCATAAATGAAAATGTTAGTGTTTGCATTAGTGATAGTCGCTAGGAGATTGTGGTTGTATTTCTAGACTCACCCAATGAAAGTACTAATGGGACACCCCCTCGAGAGAATATTACAAAAACCAGATAGTTCAGGAAGAATATTACAAAAACCATTAGTCTTGAGAAAACATGCTAGC
The DNA here is from genome assembly GCA_036559045.1 of Platycarya longipes. Lineage (NCBI taxonomy): Eukaryota > Viridiplantae > Streptophyta > Magnoliopsida > Fagales > Juglandaceae > Platycarya > Platycarya longipes. The sequence goes on from CM071798.1 coordinate 20,697,548, forward strand.
CAAAGTTGCCTCTGTGAAAGATGATGCAGACTTACCTTGGGAGGTGTAAAAGAAAGTGATAGAGATCCCAACAATTAGGTTACAAGTGAACCAGATTAGGCCAGTCGTCCCAGAGTGGGCCAAGAGAATATTAAAGTACTTGGACAAAAGTAGACTCCTTGAAGAGGAAAAGAATGCAAGTAAGATTAGGAAGAGTGCAATACAGTTTGTCAAGATTGATGGAATCTTTTACAAAATGGGCTTTGCCCACTCTGTTAAGCTGCATCTCACCTAAGGATACACCATAAGTCCTAGCAAAAATATATTAGGGCATATGCAGCAACCATTCTAGTAAAAAAGCTTTAGTGAGGAAGCTATTACTACTAGCCCAATGCCCTAAGAGACCCCAAACAATTCGCAAAAAGTCCATTAGATACAAGATCTACGCCCCCGTCCCACATTTTCCACCCGAGAATTTATTCTTCGTTACAACCCCCATGGTCATTCGCTCAGTGGAAAATTGACCTAGTAGGCCCCTTCTCGCTAGGGAAGGGGGGAGTAAAAATATATAGTATTGGTCATAGATTTTTTTACAAAATGGGCAGAGGTAGAGCCTCTTACAACCATAATGACAAAAACTATCACCAAATCTTTATGGTAGAACGTTGACTGCCTATTTGGCATTCTCCACAACCTAATATTTGGTAATGGAGAAAAGTTTGATTCAGAACATTCAATGAATGGTAAAGAGCTAGGAATCTAAGTCAAATACTCGTTACCAAGACACCTACAAGCCAACTAGTAGGCGGAGTCAATAAACGAATTCTTACTCAAAATTTTTAAAAAGAAGCTCATAAACAGAAAAAGAGAATGGGTGGATGAGCTCCTAGAAATGCTGTGGCCTATAGAACAAATGCGAAGATCCCAATACATTACCTTTTGGGAGCGACAAAATCACCCTCATGGAAGTCAGTTTGCTTACGCATCAAACTCACCACTTCAGCCGATTCCAGAACAATGAGGTGCTTGAAGAGCTCCTCAACCTCCTAAAGAGAAAAGAGAAAAAGCGGAGATCCAAAATCTTCTCAACAAAAAGAAGGCAAAGTGTTACTTTAACAAATGAGTCAAAATTTAAGTCTTTCAAAATAGGCGACAAAGAAGAATGACAAAGAAGAAATGAGAGTGACAACCCAAAATAAAGGAAAACTCGATCCACAATGGGAAGGGCTGCCAACATTCGACTGGGGTAATATCCCTTGGGCAAACCCTAAGTATTGTTGCTTAGCATCAGCCACCTATTGTGGCTTCTTGCCCCTCCTTATGAGCCTTTCCTAAAGACTGCACCAAAGGTGTAGGAAGGTGGTTGAACCTCTACCCCCATATCAGACTCAACAATTACACACTTGACATCTCCAATATAGTGAAGTCATTTTTTGGGAGTCTCTAACGGTGGTGAAGCAGGCCTCTTTTTTGGAGGCATCATTGCCTTTAATGTATACCCTCTAACATGGGAGCGATCAGGTACCATAAGAAACATGTCGATTGGTAGGAGTCAAGAGCTTCTCGATCCATATGGCATCCTTATTGTCCTTGGCCCAATTAAGAATTATGTCAACACGAGAACGTTCTTTGTCAGTCAAGTCTATCAAAACACATTTATTATCATGAACTTTTCTAGCATTGTTTGACATGGATGTGCATTTCAAAGGGGGAAAATTCCCAACCTCCACCAAAAATAAAGAAAAACATTTTCTAAAAATTTTTGTCATTTGAATGTCGAGCTCTAAGTAAACCCAAATGTTGGGAGCAAACACGAAAGCAATAAATATTATTTGGCAATCCCTTCATAGAATAGAAAGATAAGAACTCTCGAGCAGTCAAACCTGGGTACATCTCTCCCAGAGTTCCAAAATCATCCGAAACTCCACACATGAACACAAAAGCACATGTCAAGCATGTGAATGAAGTTGTGCAGGAGCCAATTGGAGGAAATCCAGCACATAACGAACAAAACAAATGAATGGAAGGTGCAAGCCATGCGCTAGGGCACAAATTGAGAAAACAGCCTTCCTTGAAAAACCTTCCTTATCGATAGTGTCCTCAGAAGGAAGAGTAAGGACCAAGGTATCAAGGATGCAATACGTAGTCCTCATTTTCTTCAAATCTCATTCGGCAATTGTAAAGCGCCATGTGAATGCTTCAAAAAAAGGTAAAATTTGGTTATCAGAGGATTCGGGCCCAAAATGGGAAGAAACCCTCGCAGGAGCTTGAGTAAAATATTGTCTTGGCACAAAGGAAGAACCACAATGAGGCATCATTGAGTACTAAAAGGAGACTGGTATTTTTCTTTTGATGTTTGAGGTTTAGGAAGGAAGGGAAGCAAAAAGAGGAAATGATGCAAGAAGATGAAAGAAAACGAGTTTTTCCTTTTGAAATTTGAGATACTAGAAAGAAGGGAAGCAAGAAAGGGAAATAACGCAAAAATGTGAAAGAAATCGTAAGGAAATGATGAAGGGATTCTTGGAAAGTTGAAAGGGTGACACTGTCGTCTATCATAGTTTTTGAATAATAGAAAACAAAACTACGAAAACAATTATGAACGACGTTGGTCATGTCTTTGATACAATGAGAAGCTAAACCTTCCTAGACTCACACTTTAATTAATATAGGCCATCAACGAGATAAAAGGAGGAACAATCTCTTGGGCCGTCCACCTGCCCCAAACTAGTGGGATAGAATAACAATATAAATTAATTTCCTATGTGCAGGCACGAAGAAAAATTAGTGGAATAACTGTAATGGATATTTAGGGCCTTGAAAGGACAAACCCAAGTCTAAGGTCTTGAAGATTAGGGTGACTTATTGACCCAAAAACCTATGGATACATATTAGATGATATGGTTAATAGATAATGCCTCCTACAAACTAGGAAAGCTATCAACTATCCACTTATTCAGGAGTTATCTAAGATAAACTCTTGAGCTAGTCGTATCATCATACTCATACTCCTATAAATAATACCTAAAGGTAATATATTATGCATTTATTCATATACTTAAATTAAGATCATTTCTTTCTAATTTAGGCATCGGAGTTCCACTGACACTCAGTGCCGCTCTCTTATTAGTTGCAGGTCATCTGTGCAGTTGTTAGTATGAAACACATTCTTAACACATACATCCACAAGATCATGAAGATTTGAAGATATTCAAGATAATATACTACGGAGGTGTAAAAATTACAAGCTATCATTTTCGTTGTTAGAAGGTGAATGGGAGAAAAGAATAGAGCAAACGTGATAGTCCTTCCTTTTTGTAGTCTTTTGTTTGGTTATCTTAGCCCTGATTTATTTTTACAAAGAGAAATACTTTAGATATAAAGAGATTACATAATATTAAACTCACAAAGTGATGTGACTTGATATAGTAGTCATATTATAAATTTACTTTTATTATAAAATAGATCTAATGGATTACATAAAATCACATCAGTTTGTATATTTATTTTTGTGTACTCTCTTTTTCTTCAACTTTTTGAAATTCTAAAAACAAAAATTATATTAAAAAATATATTTTATCCAACTTCCAACTTTCAATTTTCACCTCATTTTATTTTATCTTATCCGTATAATTAAAATGAGTATTTTAAATCTATATCTATACATAGATGTACATGCTTGTCTTGTCATATGATTTTTGTTGCTAGTCATGAGTTGGCGAGTTTTGCTTTCATGCTCAATTAGCCTTCTCCCCAAATACTAATCTCATTAGTTTTGGCAAAACTTGGATTTTGCTGGACTTGTTCAGTAGATAAGTTATTTGTAAAAGGAAAATTAGAATATATTATTAAATAATAGAGTTTTTATAAAAGTTGATTTGATCTATATAATTGTTTAATTATGATTTTTATGATAAATATCATAAATCTAAAATAGAAGTATCTTAAATATAAAAAAAAAGAAAAAAGAAAATAGGAGATTATATTACTAATATAATAGTTTTTTTTTTAATAAACTTATGATTTCATTCCTAATTCAAGAAACAGAAAACAACTTATGACAAATAATACTAAGCTTTTAATATAATATTATCATAAAGAACAAATTATAAATCAACGTTTTTAATCACCCTATTTGAAATAAAATCAAGATAGGAGTGCCACCAGTGTGTTGTACCGTTAATCCTTTTTGCACATTGATACTAATATAATTGGTATAAATAACTTATATAAATAAACTTTTAAAGATATAATAGCTCGTTAAAAATTTAATGAAAGCTGCAATTTGGTTTATCAAGATTTTTAGATAAAAATTTTATATAGGTAAATGATTATTGATAATAATAGGAATGATCCAAGTATATAAGATGGTATACAAGAGATAAGACTTACCTAGGTCGCAGTAATAAAAGCAAGAAAGTCATAAAAGCAAGAAAGTCATGAAATCTATAGGAAAGGACAATAGAAATAAGGTTCTAAAAATAAGTATCAAAGTTCCTCTGTTGTCTGCTTTTTGTCTTCAAATGTACGATAGTTGTATGCTCCATATAATACAAATAGAGCTCATCTTTCATATAGTTTTGATTTGTGGAATGCCTCCAGAATGTTTCCAGCTGGCCAAAAACTCAACCACTCTAGTAGACAATATCCAAGCTAATTCTATTCGTTTAAACACTTTAGTCCACAACGCTTGAGCTATCTCACAATGTAGCAAGAGATGATTTATTGTTTCACTGGATGTCTTGCACATGGGGCACCAATTTAGTATAATTACCTTCCACTTCCTTAATTTATTTATTATCAGATTTTTTCCCAAGGAAGTTGTCCGAGTAAAAAAAGACCGATTTTTTTTTTTTTTGGGAGTGGGGGGGGAGGCTTATTCACTAGATTCTTCTCCATGGGAATTGATTAATCGGTAAGTGGATAAGAGACTTGTAAAAGTATCGAACCGAGAATGTACCCTTACTTGTAGGTAACCACCACAACTTGTCCACTTGTTGTCCATTAGGTTTCATAGAATACAATAGGCTAAAGAATTCTTCCAAATTGCTCACTTTTCAATCTTTTGTCGTCCCATTGAAACTGATGTTTCATTGGACTTGATCCCCCAATAACACGATGAAGTCCACTACTGAAACTTCTTTAACACATGTAACTTGGAAAACTAAGGAAAATGAATCCTTTTGGGCAATATTCCCACATCATATGTCACTCTAAAATCTTATTCTAGAACTGCATCCATCACAAATTTAGTATGATGAGTGAAGACTCCCCACCCTCATCTAATGTGTTTCCAAACTCCTACTCCATTAGCCATTCACCTCTTTAATACACTGACCACCTCCACAAACTTTCATACTTGCAATCAACCATCGACTTCTATAGGGCTTTCAGCTCTATATTCTATCTCCATAACCGTTTTCCAAGTAAGGCCTGATTGAAGGTTCTCATATTTTTTTTATTCCCAACCCACCAAAGGAAGTTGGCCTGCATACCTTGTCCCAACTAACTAGATGGAATTTAAAAAAATTCACAATGAAGGTTTTCAATTCAGACTACCACACTAGCTGGAATGGGAATAGTGATAGCAAATATATTGGTAAGTTAAAGACAACACTCTTAACTAAATTCATCCAGTCATTTTTCGACAATTACAACCTCTTCCACCCTAATAATCTTCGCTATCTTCTCGATCACTGTATTCATATTGATAAAAGCCATTGATACAGCCCCCAGTAGAAGTCTCAGGTATCCCATGGGGAGAGAGAAAGCCTTACATCCAAGTGTGTTGGTCAATTGCCAAATATTGCTTACATTTCCAACTAGCACTAATACTAATTTATTAAAGTTCACTTTCAAACTTGACATTGCTCAAAAACATAGTAGAAGTGCCTTTAGTGCTTGTAGCTGGTTTTGATTTGGCTCACAGAATGCTAATGTGTCATTTATAAATAGTAATGAGAAATATTAATAGGGCCCCCATTAGGGTCACTAACCGAAAAGCGCCATTCATAACCAATGCTGATGTCACCCTACAAAATGCCTCCATAATGATTACAAATAGAAGTGGGGACAATAGGTCCCCTGTCTTAGGCCTCGAAAATTGTTAAAGAAGCAAGCTGGACTGCCATCTATCAAAATTGAGAATCTTTCTGTTGAGATGCACTATCTAATCTACAAACAACATTTCTCCCCAAATTAGCATCTCCCTAAAAAATAGAGTAGAAAACTCTAGTAACATGATCGTAGGCCTTCTCCATATCCAACTTACATATGATCATTGCAAAACCAGATTTTAATATGCTTCAAAGCATTCATTGGCGATAAGAACTGAGTCTAGAACTTGTCTGCCCTTACAAAGCTTTTTTGTTTTGTTTTGTAATTATCTTATCCAATACCTTCCCTAAGCGCTTTGCAAGAACCTTGGAAATACTCTTGTACAACTAAAGGTATCAAAACGTATCAACAGGTTGTATACATGTCGTGTTAAGACATGTACATTATACTTAAAGAGTCAACACAAACACGACTCATTAAGGGCTTCGTGTCAAAAATCTCAGCACCAACACAACCCTTTAAGATAACGCGTTGACACTACACGACCTGTTAAGATACGTTAGTCGATATAATAAATTCATACAACATGGCACGATTTAACACGTTTCAACCTATTAACACGTTTTGACTCATTTGCTGAGTAATTTATTTTATACAAGTATTAAAATATAAATGATAGATATAAAACATAAAATATTAAAATACACCACAAATATAATCCACAGCCACAAGTGACAAAGTCATACCACCACAGTCCTGACATTGTGAAATATTAAAATTACATCCCAAATATGAATTATAATAAATAATACAAATTGTAAATATTTTAATTTTACAATTCCAAATATGATAAAAATACAAATTTAAACAAATTTAGAACTTGAAGGAGGAGGTGAAGCATCGTCATTGCCCTTGTTGATGTTCATTATATCTTTGGTTATCTCTTCCAACTCAGGATCTTCTTGTATTTCTCTAAAATAAAAAAACTAAAAAATTATCAGTAAACAAAACTATTAAGCATTTCCTCTACAAGTTGACAATGCAAAAAAAATGTGTAGGTAACTAACAATGCAGCAAAAAAAAAAAAAAGAACAAGAGACAATGCAGCAAAATGAGAAAAAAAAAAACTAGCAATGCAGAAAGAAATTTTTCAGTCACTAACAATGCAGCAAAAAAAAAACAATTAATATGTTTTTTGACGTGCATGAGCAAGAAGGAAGCCACCCATGAGAAGTTCATCTAGAGATGACGGGCCAAAATGTGACGAAGTGCATTTATGGCTCAATGCTGGCTTCCATTATCGCCTTAAATTGGCACTACCACAGAGAGGCGTGCAGATGCCATAGACAACGTCTTTTGGATACATTTTAGAAACTCAACTAACTTTTTTTGATAGAGCATCTCATCACTATTCAATAAAATAACATTAAAAAACTTTTAAAATGTAACTATAATATAGTGGTTATAATCATTACTAGGCAGCAGAGCATTTGGAGAAGCTCTAATATTATAAGAAACCATTAAAATGTCCTCATTGCAATCTTAAAAAATATATGTTTACCAAATTCAATACCAGCAATGCAGGAATTTTGCAGTTTGAAACACTGCCCCAAAGGAAATCACTACATGAAAGCTATTTTTGTGCTTTTTGCTTTAAAAGAAAAAAAGCAACAAACTAATGCACTAAATTTGCAAAATACATTATATAAAACCATACTAAATGCAATTCTCTCTTCACAAAATACCATAATTACATAATTTATCATTCTCTCCCACACAAACATACCCAAATATTATTTTCCCAAATCAGTGTTAACCTATTCAATTTGTTAGCTCCTAATCTATGTCTTTAAAACTCTCTATCCTAACTATTAATCCTGCAAAAGATAAATAAAGAAAAATCCAAGAAACAATAGCAGCATATCAGGAGGAACAACAATCTATGAATTAGAACCCTCGGTGAAAAAGACGGTTTGCTTGCATTCATAACTTCATAATGCCAATGTTTCATTGGATGTTTTCTCAATTACTATGTTAGAAATTCTAATCTCTGGAGGACCTATTGCGTACTTTAATTCGAGAAAATGAGCTTTAAATCCTTTAAGTTGCTTAAAGAATTACGGCTAGTCTGTAATGTCTGCTTTGAAGAACAACTCAAACAAGTAATGAAAAAATAAAATAGCGATCTAGAAGATGAAGAACAACTCAAACAAGTAATGGAAAAATAAAATATAAATAGTAATTAGTAAGAATTAAACCCTAATCCTAACAAAATTACAAAACCAGTCGCTATCAACAAATGAAGTTACATTTAGGGTTTGTAAGAAGAGGTGCGGCGTGAGAAGAGGAGAGATCGAGAGGGGCCATGCATGGGTGGGTGGGCAATGCCACGAAGAGAGAACTAGAAGTGGGTGGAGAGGGGGGACGGCGTGAGAAGAAAGAGACGCCGAGGTTCAAAGGTGAGCTGCATCGCTGCGTGGCTTGCTGATGGCAATGAGGATGGCGCAAGGTGCTTGTGAGAAGAAGAGAGAACATAGATGAGAGAAGCCAAGAACGGCGAGAAAGACTCGAAGTCGAGTTTGGGAGGAAAAATAAAATGAAGGGGAGGGGGCGGTGTGCGTGGGTGTAGCAGATTAGGAACCTAGGGTCTTTTGAAATTAAGTAAACTGTGAAGATATAAAAAATTGAAAATAAGTTATACATAAAATCGTGTCTTAACGGGTTTGGCCCATTATGACCCGTTATCAAATTGTATCTTAATGGATTTACACGATTTGACTTAAAATCCATTAAGAATAAATACTAATCCGATTTTATCGTGTCGTGTCACATATTGCCACTCTTATGTACAACCTATTGACAAGGCTAATGGGCCTATAATCATTTATGTTCGTTGCTCCGATCTTTTTAGGAAAAAATGAAATAAAAGTGAAATTTAGGATTTTCTCAAACTTTTCAGCCGAGAACAGTTCCTAGAATACACCTGTTACATCCTCTTTCACAACCTCCTAATATGTTTGAAAAAATCCCATATAAAAGCTTTTTAGGCCTAGTGCTTTATTTTTTACAATTCTTATTACTACAACATAAACCTCTGCCTTATCAAAATGTCTCTCCAATCAAGAAGCAATATGCGACTCAGTAGAAACAAAACCTAATCCATCAAGCTTTGGTCTTCACCCTTCTTGTTCTGTAAGCAGATGTTTAAAAAAATCGGCAACATGATCCCAAATTACGAGAGACTCCATGCAATCCACACCACCAATATGTAACATCTCAATGGAATTAGTTCTCCTATGGTAATTAGTTACTCTATGGAAGAATTTCGTACTTCGATCTCCTTCTTTTAGCCACAATGCTCTTAATTTTTTGTGCCAAGATATCTCTTGTGAGGAAATTACCCTCTCTAATTCTAAAACCAACTCTATCTTCCGATATATCTCTTCTAGGAAAAGAATTCTATCCTCCTATATCCTCTCTAGCTCATGTATCTACTTCTACATCACTTTCTTACACTCCCTTATGTCTTCGAAGGATTGAGTATTTCAAAATTTTAAGTCGTTCTTTAAAACTTTTAATTTACCTACAAGGATGTAAGAGGGTGTGCCATCAAATTGGTATGATGACCACCATTGACATACTCTGTCCACAAAGCCTTTATATTTAGTCATATGTTTTCGAATTTAAAATAATGGAGCCCTTCTTGAACACCTCCATAATCCAGCAAGATGGAGAAATGGTCTGAGCAAATGTGAGACAACCTCTTTTGACACACATCCGAATAATGCATTTCTCAATCTGGTGAGATTAAGAATCTATCCAATCGAGACCATTTCTAAGTATTAGACCAAATGAAAGAGTCCTCATTAGAGGAAGATGTACTAGATTCAAATAAAAAATACAATCTAAAAATTCTGTCATTGCTGGGTGCAGCTTGCTATCTCCAAATTGTTCGTTTGGGAATCTTATAACATTAGAATCTCCACCCATACACTATGAAGGATCCCACTATGTACTCCAGAAAGTTCTTCCCATAACAGTCATCTAATATTGTCTACGTCCGGCTCATATATATGCAAATGTCCACAAGAGATTATCTTCCACACTTTTAAAGAACAAGCCACTATATACTCACATATGGAGTCTTTTATTTTTTCCACCACCTTTTTATCCCACATCAATAAGATTCTACCCGATACCCTATTCGAAGCAAGATCCACCAATCCACGTACAGACAGCTCCAAATACTTCACACAATTTTCCTTGAAATAAATTTCAGCTTTGTTTCTTGTACGCATACTATGTTCGTGTTCCACACACAAGCAATTTTTTTTATACAAAGATGCTTATTTACCTCACTAGGCCCACAAACAATCCAAGGCACAATTTTAGGCTTCGTATAAGAGATACTATCACCTTCTCTTTGGATTTATCTTGGCTTGAGCTACCCCATAGTTCAATGACCATGTAAGTCTATTTAGCTCCCATAGTATCTTGGTTTGAGATTTCTTGAAATGAGTGTGACTCACCTCTATAGTAGTAAGTAAAGCCAAAAATTGTTCCTCAAAGTCTTCTCACTCTATCCCTAAACAATGTTGAATTTTCTTTACCTTGAGTCCCACCCAATCAATGATACTAGACTCGTTTGGTAGAATATAATTCAAGGGTATGGGCTCCCCTTCTCTACAAGCCCACTAAGAGTTTGATGGCATCCCCACTGCTTCCTCCTTAGAGATATTCCTGATGTCCCACTCATTAGCAATATTCCCTTATTACTTCCAAAGAAGAGAGAAGGCATTTGTGATCTAGTAGTAATAGTGCCCTCGTCTCCTTTAGATAGAGGAACAATATGATCCCTAGAGAGCTCGAGAGTTTCCTTAGAGTTCATCTCGACAGCTCCCACAGAGTGACCTTGTCTTGCCACTCGAGTCTTAAAATGTTCCTCTGAATATTTCATCGGAGTGAGTGGGCCTTCTTTACTGTTCATTGGCATCTTTTGTCTATAAAACACATAATTACATCACATGAAGCCAGAAAGAGATTCGTGATCTTTTCGTTAGGTCTTCCACCATCTTCGGCACCTGCTAGACCTCCGTTGGTGACTTTTGGATTGTAGCCGATGGTCCCTCACCTAATAGTGGTGCTCCCATTGATGGTGGGCTGGTGGTTACCCACTTTTCAAACCCTCCACACAAGTTGGGACCTGATAGACTCCTTTATTCCCTTTTCTCCACGGACTAAAGGCCAATCTAGCACCCAGCCATCACACTAAAGCAGACCCCAAAAGTAGAGCTTAGCCACCACCCTCCAACTCCGCTCTGTAATAACCATGAAGCCTTCATCCTTCACAAGGGAGAAGACTTCGACTCTATCACTATGACTTTTGAAAACCCCATCCCACTTACTCCAAACCACTCTAGTTTCACTCATAATCAATTCGTTACCAAATCTCGCCCTTTATCAGAGTGAGATTATCAACTTTCACGGTTGTATGGTGAGATCTAAATAAAATCATCAAATATAATAGAAATATTCGATTTTGATGAAACTAATAACTCATGAAAAGGTTCTAACAGTTCTGGCATACATGATTTGTTTGTGAATATAAAATATAACTTTGATGACAAATCCAAATTTGAATAAAAACTAAAAAGAATATACTTAATCAGCCCCAAATCGATTTATTTATATCATAAAAACGGCCCCCTCTCTCACACACATATATAATGTCATAGTTAATATCTAAGAGTTATTAACCATCTTATAGTTTAGAAAAATGCTTTAGTCACAAAAATATTTTATAAAATTATATTTAAAAATTAATATGAATTTACATTGTACATTAAATTATAAGATTATTATTATTATAAAATAAATTTAACATATTAGGTTAAAACACCTCAATTTATAAATTTATTTTTTTATATTATTATTATTATTATTTTATAAATATAGCACTATAATATGATCCAAAGAAAGGATATGGAAGTATCCTTATTCCTTCGCCGTGCCTTTCCTTTGACAAAATGAAACGAGCCTAGCCCACGTGTACGGCATTCAGATGTTGGAAGATCAGAGACAGTTAAGGTCTTCCTTAGAATTCAGAGATATCTCAGTCCGTCAAAGCACGCACCTCAACTTGATCTCTCACAAATCAACGAACACATGGGAATAATTCTTTCTTTAGAGCCGAGCACGAGGATAGCCATAGACAAGTTTTATGTTTTATTTTGTTTTTCAATATATTTTTTAAAAAAACTTTAAATAATATTTAAAAAAATACTTTTTTAATTATTAAATAAAAGAAAATTGCATGAAAACTATCCTCGAAATAGACTGATCTCGATGAGCGTAGATTAGAACTTAATCTGAATATTGAGATAAAATATGATAGTTTTAGATGAAAAATTTAAGGTTGAATAAAATATTATTATATTATTTTTTAATATTATTATTATTTAAGAATTTGAAAATGTTAAATAAAGATTTGAAAGAATTAAGTTATTTATTATATTTTGTATAAAAATTAATACAAATATAATAATAAAATAAGATGAGTTGAGATTAATTCTCAATCCAAACTGAGTCTTATTCTTCTCTCGAATGGCAACATTCACATCTCATCCCCTAAAAAGTAATAGTATTTCTTATTTTCTTAAATTAAAATATTTTAGAACAATAAAATTAATCATATATTTTTAACCATCATCTTTCAAAATCAACAACCAAATAAAAATATAACTAATTAGGGGGTTGGATCTGATCTTAAATAAGATCGAAAAAAGATCTTAAGGATCAACTATTGTTTGAATGTCCAAATTATTGTTGAAAAACATGCAATATGTTTTGTATGATATTACTTGCGTACGTGAAAAATTATCATATACCGTAAAGAATTAATAAATGTAAAAAGAATTGATTTTAAGTTTCAAGTTCGAATTTTAAAAAATAGTAATATTAATTGAAAATGGATACTTATTCAGTAAATAGCAATTATTAATCTCATATAATGCACAAGTGCACAAAGCAAGAAGAAGTCAAACTTGATTGTACAAGAAAAATAGAACTTTTACAAAATTTAGAAGTACTCAAATTCAAGTATTTTTCAATCAACAATCAGATCAAGTTCAAGCAGATACATTCACCAACAATAAAAATTATTTATATTCATACAAAAGTAAGCTTGAGGATTTTCCTTCTTTATCATTAAATTTATAGAACCTTAAATATAGAAAATGAACATGAAATCAAGTTTCCTTATTCATGTTTTATTTTTGATTTGTAGAAACCTACAATATATATATATATATATATATATAAAAATAAAAAAATCTTTGGGGGGCAAAACCCCCCTCCAATCCCCCCTTGGATTTTCTAAAGCTTAAAATTGTATATAATAATTAAAATTTTGCACTTATATGATGCCATATCAAAAAATTATAAACGGATAATATATATTGTTGTTCTTTTCAAAAACGAAAACACCATATCTCTCAATTCTCAGAAATGTTTTATCCATAAAGAGGTTATACAAACACATATTCACAAACTTATATGATTTGTTGTTATAATATGTCAGAATATAAAATTATTTTTATTATAATATAGATATAAAATATCGTATCAATTTATAACAATTTATAAATTAAATTTTATGAAATTTCCTTGTGGCTATTGCTACTTTTAAATATTTCTCATATGATTTAAAAAGTTTCAAATGGTTGTATTCATCTCTTTTTACTTATCTGATGAAATATTGTTTCAATTTTAATGACTAAAAGTTATAGCCACCCAACTCTCTTGATGTGACGTTTCCAATCTATGTTTAGGATTAAACGTAAATTAAAATGTCGGGACACATAATACAAGATTACATTCTCATTACATTTGCATCAGAAATATGTGCATGCGCCTAAATTACTAACAATATGCAGAAAATATCATAGTGGAATAATATCAGTTTTAAAAAATTAGCAAAGAAATCTAAATATTTTCGCTTATCACAAAATAAGCAAATTTAAAAACCCATAACTTTACAAATTACAAAACATTGTTAGATTTTTCTAAATACAAATATACAACTACTATTTTCTATTTGCGGAGTTCCTTCTTAACTTCATCTAATAGGAAATGACTCATCTCATTATAAGAAGAACGTTCTGAAGGACCTTTAAGGCAATTTAGAACTTCCTGTGACATCGAGATCTCATGCTGGGATTCCTAAGTTTGTAGTAATGACTAAAACATGCAAGAAAATTAATTAATTAGGGTTGTTGCATGGCTTCCCAAGTTTGTAGCAAGAAAAACTTTGTCCCTAAAGTAGGAAAGCTGCAGGCGCGGAGCAATTTTGGGCCATTTTTATCAAAATATAGCTAATGTGACAGAAACTCATATAAAGTATTTTTATAACTGATATAACGGATATTAATATACACAGCAATCAGCATCAATAATGTGGTGTAGATGCTATATTGAAATAATAATTTCATGAAAAAATAAATAATATATATATAAATGACACAGATGAAAATGAGTAATGCTACATGTAGTACTAGTCGTGGAGTGTAAATGACATATAATCGCTTTGAAAAAGAATAGTATTTATTATTAAAAGATTATTTTTTTTTATATGAGTATCATATTTATTTTTTTTTTTAAAGATTAATTTTTTTATAACTATTCATTTAATCAAATATCTATAGTTTAAAATATAATTATATAAATAATTGTGAAAAAATAAAAATTCATATAAACGTGTGGAGAATGGTCAAACGGTCTTTGTCAAAAGTCCAATAAGAGAGGATCAAATTTTGAAAAGCAAGCGGTAAGGGACCAATCATTCTATTATTGCCTCAATTTTAATGGGTCAGCTGTTATTTGATTTTTCAAAACGATTAAGAAAAATTATTCCCAGAAACTTCTTTGCCATGTTCGTTGAAGGAGATGGATTCCAGAAATTTCCCCAAGCAGGTCCACACGGTAACTAGCTTGTTTATTAGCATTTGTCAAACCACGTATTGTAGAAAAAAATTATTGTTTTATATGTGAATTCATACCTTCGACGTATGAGGTCGTGAGGTCTCGATTCTATTTTTCATAGAAATGTGTGTCTTCTTTATAAGAATTTAAAAATAAAAAATTATCATAAAAATATTTTATAAAATAAAATTTAATTTAACGTAATTTTATATGATATATTATATTTATTTTATAATAAAAACTAATTTTACAATAGCCATATTGTGAAATTATCTTTTTTTTTTTTTTAATTTTTAAATATATATATATATATATATATATATATAATGTTCTGGATATGTAAAGAAGGAACTGTTAATTAGGTTTTATTTGGATTCAGAAATGAGATGAATTGAGATGAGTTTAATTTATTTTTTAATATTATTATTTTAAAATTTGAAAAAATTAAATTGAGATTTGAAAAATATATATTAGAATTTGAAAAATTTATATAAAGATTTGTGTTTTGTATTAGAAATTGAAAAAAATGTAATGATGAAATAGAGATGAATTGAGATAGATTTTAAATTCAAACGGGGCCTAAATCGCCTTTAGAAAATTTTTATTTACTTATATTTATTATAATTATAAAGATTAAAATATAAATATTTTTAGCTTGACAGTTTTTTATACTTAATGTATTTTTCTGTAGAAAATAAAGTTATACCCAATTATTTTTTAGTAACGTAAATATTATTTAAAAAATGAATAAGTTTGAGATCCATATAAAAAGAATTAATATTTTAATAATAAATTTTATTTATTTTAAAGAATTTACATAATATTTATACATTTTATAATTATATATAATATTACTATTTTATAAATTGTTACCAGAAATGGACAAAGTCTATTTGGAAATTGCTTCAGAGTTTCTAAAAAATTCCGACATTTTAAAATAAATTGTTTAATGTAATTGTCAGATTTTAATGACGTGAAGATTAAGGAAATAATGTCCGTAGCATATAAGATACTATCAACTGGGGTTGTCGCCGTTACTTATCTTCCAAGTTATCAAATTCTAATTTATTTTTTGGGATTATCTTACATTAATTGTCCAGTGTAAGGACTTGCCAAATGGTTTATATTTTCCAACTAATAACAGAACAGAAATGAACTGGGTGTATATATACAGGTATTTTATACAAACGTACAAGACGACCTGTTAACTGTTCGCTCTTTGACGCCGAATTTTTCTGAGGATTCTTTTTTATTTTATATTTTATTTTCTGTTCTTTCGGGCAGAAATGGACGCTTGCCTGTCGTCTCGCGATATCTTTGGGATTCGGCCGGTAGTTGACTCCGTTTAGACTTCATTACCAGGAGGTTTTTTTCCTATCGACCTTGATTCCGGTGAGTTTCGATAAGTCCTGGTCGTAATTCGACTGGTTTTGTTTTGTTTTGCTTCGTTTTTTGAATTGGGTTTGGCAGTTCCATGGTATGTAGAGGCAATTTGAGCTCAAGTGGTCCTGGCATGGTGTTTCTGATGGATTAAGAAATAAAGGGCGGCTTTGTTGGGGTTTTGTTTTGTTTTCTGGGTTTCGTAGTTATTTGAATCCATTGCAATGGGAAAGCAAGGTTCTTGTTTTGATTGAATTTGAAGCTTGGCTGTTGACTTAAAAAGATTTTTGCAATAAAATTCGGGTTCTGGGTTTTTGAGAAACTTGAGATTTTAATTTTTCCGTTTGCTTCTGGGGAATTTGTGGATTCTGGGGTTTGAAGGCCTAAAGAAAGTTTTGTGATTGAGGAATTGGGAAAGAAGGATGGATGATTCTCAGGGTGGTTCGAATTCGCTGCCTCCGTTCCTTTCAAAGACGTACGAGATGGTGGATGATCTCTCCACTGATTCAGTTGTGTCGTGGAGCCGGAGTAATAAGAGCTTTATCGTGTGGAATCCTCCTGAGTTTGCGAGGGTTCTGCTGCCAAAGTTCTTTAAGCACAATAACTTCTCAAGCTTCATTAGACAGCTGAATACATATGTAAGCCAATCTGTTTCATTAATCTGTCTGATTATTCATTTGTTTTCATTTTCAATTTGTTGCTTAGAATTTTATTTTGCTTGAATTGAGTTGAATCATATTGTCTAATTATAGGGTTTTAGAAAAATTGATCCGGAACAATGGGAATTTGCGAATGAAGATTTTATGAGAGGCCAGCCACACCTTTTGAAAAACATACACAGACGAAAACCCGTTCATAGTCACTCAATGCAGAATTTGCAAGGACAAGGAAGTGCATCACCTTTAAGTGAATCGGAAAGACAGAGTTTGAAGGAGGAGATTGAGAGGCTTAGAAGTGATAGGGAGCAGCTTCTTTCGGAGTTGCAGAGGAACGATGAGGAGCGGCGTGGATACGAGCTACAAATTCAGCGATTCAGGGATCGTTTGCAGCAAATAGAGCTGCGACAGAAAAAGATGATGTCCTCTGTGGCTGGAGTCTTGCGGAAACCAGGGCTTGCCTTGAATCTTGTGACGCAACTGGAAAATCATGACAGAAAGAGAAGGCTTCCAAGAAGTAGTTATTTTTATGATGAACATGACATTGACGATGATCAGATGGAGACTTCGCAAAGTTTACCTAGAGAAAGTGGGGCGAGTGCTTCTACTTTGACATTGAAATCGGACGCGTTTGAGCCCTTGGAGTCATCGTTGTTATTTTGGGAGAGTGTTGTGCATGATGTTGGTCAAACTTGCGTTGAACAAAATTCAAGCGTGGTATTAGATGAATCCACGAGTTGTGCTGACAGCCCTGCTATATCTGGCTTAAAGCTTAATGTTGACATTCGGCCTAAATCTCCTGGAATTGACATGAACTCTGAACCTGCTACAGTTGCTGCTCCAGACTCTGTTGAGCCTGTTACCTCCAAAGAACAAGCAGTCGGGAATGCTGCTCCTGTGCCCACTGGAGTCAATGATGTATTCTGGGAACAGTTTTTGACTGAGAATCCTGGTTCATCCGAAGCACAGGAATTTCAATCAGAAAGAAAGGAATCGATGGCTGAAAGAATGAAACCAAACCTGGCGATCATGGCAAATTTTAGTGGCAGATAAATAATGGAAATTACCCTTGCCTAGCAGGTGGGGCATCTTATTCCAGTAGAAAGGACTTGTTATCGGTTGATTCCTTTCTCCGGCTTTTGATGTCCCAGTGGCTCACATGTAATAAATTTAGGTATGGATTGGTTTATACTGGTTCTGAATAAGTTTGTCTTCTTTTGTTTACTGTTTTTGTTTCTATAGCAACTTCAATTAATTCCCAGAGCTTAGCATTAACATTAGTTTTAGTATGTTTACAAACATTTATTGTTGACCTGATATATATATATATATATATATATATATATATGAAGATAATGTATGTTTGTTACAATGGGTGCACAAAAATACACATCAATAATAAGACAAGAATTAAGTAATCTTTGTTCCCTTTTGGATCTTGTCTCGATTTCACCCTCTGTTGCCCCATGCTCATACTCATTTTGGAAGCCTGCAGTCATCCACTTTTTCTTCCTGTCCTACCGTTTCCTTGGATGAAAAAAGTGTACCATCTCCCACCCCCACAAAGCCCAGAATCTAACCTACGACATAATCTAAACCCATCATCAGTATCCTCTTTAACTTCCATGTATGGAAGTAACGTGGTAGTCTTCTGGGTTTCTTGCAAGGCATATTAGAATAAAAAAAGGTTGGAAGGCATTTGCCAAGTGGCTGCTATGCTTTTATTTAGCACCCCATGTTTTCAATTCCATAATATTGCTACTATCTGCTGATGTGTACTATAAATTTAACTATTCCAAGCTAGGGAGGAGATTCACAGGTGTTTACCAAGTATTGATATGTGAATATGTGATACCTCCCCCATGCACCCTTAAAGGATAGAGAAAGGAGAACATCCATAGACATAAATTAACTCCATCTGTCATGATGTAATGATATTATTGCAATGGTAGGCTTTTGCATTTTTCCATGGAAACTTCAGCTGATGAAGAATGTATCATGTCTGCTTATGCCCTTAATGCAACAAAACATAAAATGTGAGTTGGGCATCACATAATGGAAATGAAAAATGTTAAATCTGATCTAGTTGTCAATGCCAAGAATAACACTTCAATTTAATGGCATTAAAATATATGGGAACATTGCATCAAGAACAACATCAGCACATTTCAGTGTCCATCTCAGCCCATTGGCACTATTTTCCATGGACGTCCTCCTTTAGAAATGAAGTAAATTTGTGGTACACTTGGGGTTGGAAGGAAGAGGCAAGTCAGTCACAATGATATATGGACGATTTATTTAGCTTTCATAAGCTTTTATGCCTCATTTGTAGTGATTGTTATTAATTAGGACTGCCCCTCATAATATGTAGATGCTAAGAGACTGTTGTAGAATTTATGTATAACCAACTTTAAATGTGCAACTTGCGATAGATATGTGCTTTAATATTGTCTGCATAATTGTTTGATGCAGATAATATATTGGAGCTTTAGATGATTGTATCCTTGTATTTGTTACATAATATGTTTTACTTTCCAAGAACTGATCTATGCTGAACATGTACAGAAGGATGTACCCATAGAACAATTAGAAGCTCTTATAAGCCTAAGAGGCATATGTGTGGAAAACTAGGCAAAATAATCTTGAGAAAAATATTATCGATTCATTAGTTCTTCGGAAAACAAACGAGGGATTTTCCCTCGTAATTCATTCTACAAAATCTATATTATGGCTGAAACACTGGCAGTAGCCTAATTGTTTAGAAGGGATACTGGGATCACCAGCTAAAATGAGTTGTGAAATCATTGTATGAATGTTTATTATTCTTAAACATGGGTCTTTAGTGTTCTCCCTTATGGTTTATGGCAAGAAAGAGTGTGACCAAAATTGAGCTTTTTTATTGCTAACTAAAACGGAATGAAAGTATTGACAATATTTTATGGATATATTTGCTACATATCATGTCGAGTTTAAGTGCGTGGTGGTTAAATAATTGAATTTATGTCTTTCCATCAGCTATTCAAGTTAAATTCCCAAACTCTCCTTACGTGTGTTAAGATCCTCTCTAGTAAGTAGGTCAAGCATGTGGACTATTTAATTAAATAGAAGGGCAGTTAGAGAGTGGGTTCAGGGTTTGAACTTAGGTCCACTGTTTAGATCTCATGTTAAATCGCCATTTGTCTCAAAACTTTGAGCTGGTAGAAAGAGGAAAGTTGAACAAGGACAATCTACATACCACACGCTCATTGTACTTTTATCCTGCTATGATGAGGTAACGTGCCTATTAAGCTTTGATTTTTCTTTAAGAAACAAAAGTTGATCCAAGGGTGATTAAAAGTGATACAGTTTACATAGTGGGATGTGAGATAGGAATGTGGCATGTGGCATTATTCATTGAATAATTTTATTATCTTCTAATAATAATACTTTGTGATGTGGCAGGACCAAATATGATTTCGACTATGCTTCACTTGGTTATGTTTGGAGAATTTTCAGTATGTATTGAACTCTTCATTTACGAACTTACATTCGTTAAACCTTGTATACAAACCACTAGTATATGTAGAAATTAATTTGAAATGAAGAGCTGAAAGGGTTTACATTTTGGAAGGTTTCTTCTGTCCTTGAAGTTGCATTTAGTGGTGTTGGAAGTTTCTGAGGTATGGTGAAAACTCCAACATACAAATGACCCTAAGAGACGCGGCTTTGTTTTTACCATGTATAAGGTGTTAATGGTATATAAGGGGTCACAGAGGCTTGTTATGTGACTTTTCCAAGTTCATGGTATGGCCACATATCTACAACACTATTATACCAGAGTTATCTTACTCACTCCGGTAAGTAGGCAGTTATATGTGAGTCGATTTTTCTTATGATGGCTAGAATTTGGATCGGAAAAGCAATTATGTATGT
The DNA here is from genome assembly GCA_036559045.1 of Platycarya longipes. Lineage (NCBI taxonomy): Eukaryota > Viridiplantae > Streptophyta > Magnoliopsida > Fagales > Juglandaceae > Platycarya > Platycarya longipes. Next base: position 20,718,508 of record CM071798.1, read on the forward strand.
CTTCCTAATTTATGCAGCAAAAATGTCACAAATTGAAAGATTGAAGATTGTGGTAGCTATGTGATAGGTTCTGCTACCGTGTACTTATAGTTACTGATGCATGGGAACTGGTGTGTCCAAAAAGTGTTGGATATGGAAGGCTGGTCCTGATTACTATCCTGAGTGTATGCATTGTTTTTAAATGTCTGGTAAATTATGTGTCATTAGGGAAATTGGCCCTGAATGTTCCCTCTCATTCACAAGTTGGTATAAATTATAACTCTCTCTCTCTCTCTCTCTCTCTCTCAAAGTTGACTTTGGTCATCTATTAAGACGGTTCATTTGTGTTATTGCTCTAAGTTTGTAATTTATCACTGAAGGTTTAATGGGTGTTTGTTGCTTCGATGAAATGCGTTTGGTTTTCTGCATTTAGATCTTTTATATTTTTTGCCCCACACAGCAAAAAGGGTCATACTGAGTTTTCCGCAAAGTTGGGACATTTTGATCCATATGTTTCTGTTTATGTATGTTGTTCTGTTCTTCTATCAAATAAAGCTTAAGCTAGTGCCTATTCTCTATTCTAGTGCCTATCCATAGATGGCTCGATCGCCAACCACCCACATTTACAGTTGCCTAGTCGGGCCATCGGGTGGTGGCTTGATGTCGAGGGATTGTCCATTTATATTACATTTTTAATTTTTGGAATATTTTTTACTTCTTATATTATTTTACGATCTTTTAAATAAGGTGTTATTTTACTTCTAAAGTGCATCATCCACATCACTTAAATGGTAATATTTGATTTATAAGATTTAAATTATAAAATTATTTTTTTAAATTAAAATAAGCAGTATGCAGTCTAGAAATCTTAGAATAGTAATACTTATAAATGGTAGGCACATACACGGTCTGATAGACTGATAAGGAACCTGCAGCGAACAATGATGGGTGCTAATAGGGGAGGAAAAAATAAATAAAAAAAATAAAAAAATTAAGGAATCGGTAAACCAACTCCGGCTGGATTAGACCGAATTGGTGGGTTTGGTCTGTGTGTTTGGGCTTGATTTGGTCTTGTATTGATTTTTTTTTTTTTTCTATTAAATTGGACAAAATTGATCAAGTTTTGACTTTTCTTTTCCAACGCCGAACTAAATTGGACCAGATCGGTTTATATATATTATTTAATTTATGATTTTTATATTATATATAACGTATAATATTATTATATATCAAATAATTTCGTATTATATGTTAAATAGTAATTAATATAAATTTTTTTAATTTTAAAATCCTATATCACTATATAATATATTATATATTATACTATATCATTATACTCTATAATATAATTATGATATATATTAATATATTACAATATATTATATTATATTATTATATACTATATTATATATATTATAAGAAAAATAAAATAAAATTAAGTTTAACCGATCAAAATTGATAAAATCAAAAATATCGATTTAGGAATGTAATTCGAGCGATTTGGATTTTTCAAATTTCAAAAGCGATTTAGTTCTACAATATGTCTAAAATTGGATAGTGGGCAGAATCAGACAGGTCGGTTACACTCCAGGTGCTAATTTGGTGCTTCTAACATTTTATAAATGAATTTTCGGCAATAGAATAAATTTGATAATTTTTGAAGTCACCCGAAGTAAATTAAGCCACAGTGACCACAAATCTTCAAACTTTTTAAGTAAAGGAAAAAAGTATCATTTTATGGGGGGACAAAAAAAAGGTTTAGTAGAGGATAACCGTATGTGGTCTCCCTATTTGGGCATGATCATAGTAGCATCGTACTCGATCAAACTCGGATGGGATGGGGCAATGGGGAAGCCTCAAATGCTTCCTCAAGTCGAGTTTAAATCATAATCTAGACATCAGCCTTGCTAGAGAATTCAATGAATCTTAAACAACCAATACTAATAGTTAAGGAAATTAATATTGATATTAGAATTTGAGATCTAGTGCCTGTCGAATCACATGGAAGTAACACACGGATGATTATGATACCACCCTTAGTTGTAAAATATAGACATTGGAATTGTTTGGTTAATGCGTTGATCTTATCTCATTTCATCTAAAGTTTTAATTATTATAATTTTCTCAAACTTTTATACAAATTATAATAAAATGATTCAAGGCCTAGTTGGATAGTGAGACGATATTTTATGAGATGGTTTTAGAGTTTTTTTTTTTTTTTTTTTCGATAAGAAGATCAAATTCATTGATAATAGAAAGATTACAGACATTTTTCAAACCATATGATTTGAGAAATGTAGTCTAGAAAATAATCTTCCCAAATCTCACAATCTTGAACATGCCAGGCATGCCTTGCAAGGGTATGAACTGCTGTATTACATTCTTTATTGACATGAAAAAAAGCAAGAAATAAAACAACTTGTAAGCTTTTTGACTTCAACAAATAAAGCTCCCAAAGCCGAATTAGTCATGTTATCCTTCTGAAAAGACTCAATAACCAGCAAGGAGTCTGATTCGACCTGCAATCTTGGGATTCTCTTGCTTGCACAGAATTGTCCTCTAAAAACTGCTAGCAGCTCTATGGCTTCAGGGTTCTCAAGGTTATGCTCAAGCATACTCACAACAACTAGAACTTCTCCTTTTGAATCCCTGAGTATGCAACCAAGACCATCCTTTTGGATATCAGCAAAGAAGGCTCCATCGATATTGAGTTTGAGAATATTCGTAGGTGGTGGCTGCCATTTTAGCAATTTCTTCAACTGCATAGCTGACTACCCTTGAACCTCTTTAAACTCTTCATCATATTCAAGACAAAACCAACAATTTTTTTTGGTTCTATCAATTGCTGCTCAAATACTATTTTATTTCTACGGTACCAAAGTCTCATACTAGTGAAAAGAATAGAGATAGCAATTCTATATTCTTTCCCTTACTTATCAGCAATGATATATCAACAATTTTAGCTGCATGATGAATAGAACTCTGGGAGCTACTGGTTCCATCTTTGCTTGAGAAACTGGCAACTCATCATAGCATGATTGAGGTCTTCGAGAATATTATTGTAGAAAACACAAGATGAGTCAAAGACTACCTTTTTCTTCAACAAATTATCCTATGTAGGAAGTGTATCCTGGCATGTTCTCCATGCAAACAACTTGATCTTATTAGGGACTTTCATTTTCCATAGTTTTTTCCAAAAAAGGTGTTGATTGCTCATATCAGAGGATTCTGCAATAAGGGCTTTCATTCGACCTGCAATGAAATGGTAACATGACTTAACCAAAAAATTGTCATGTCTTTCATGTTCTCATATTCATCTATCTTCAACTGCCCCAGGATGAATAGCCAGTTTAAACGGATCAAAAATCACATTAGGATTGAAGAGAGCCCTAATTCGAGACATATCTCACCAGCCAGAAGAGTCATCAATTAAAGAAGCCACTACAGCCTGTCTGTCTATATCAATTTCATTCTCTAGAGCTTGATGTCCAGGTAACCATTTTTTAGTCCACAAATGCGCCCTTTCCCTATTTCCTATCCTCCATCTACAACTCTCCCTTAACCATTTCATTGCCTTCCAAATACCTCTCCAAGTGTAAGAGGGGCTAGAGCCCAAACTAGCATAAAAAAAAGATGTTTTAGCAAAATACTTGGGCTTAAGCAACTTGTGGACAAGAGAATTCTCATTTTGAAACAATCTCCAACCTCGTTTAGCTAGTAGAGCAAGATTAAAGATCCGTAGGTGTTTGAATCCCAAACCACCTTGTGACTTCCTCTCACACATTCGATTCCAAACATCCAATATATCATTTGCTTATCTTTTTTTTGACCCCACCAAAACTTGGCCATTAGACCTTCCAATTTTGAGTACAAAACAGTGGTTAAAAGAAAATAGCTCATCGTATAAATTGGAATAGATAATGTAACTGCTTTAAGAATGATTTCTTTTACTACTTGAGAAAGCAATTTTTCTTTCTAGTTTTGAAACTTTTGCCAAACCCTTGACTTGATACGTTGGAAAGCTCTCCTTTTATTCCTACCAATCAAAGGAGGTAAGCCAAGATACTTTTCATATTGCTGGATTTCACTATTTCCCTACAATGAACATATTTCATTCTTTGTGTCCCTACTCACATTAGTGCTGAAAATCATAGCAGTTTTTTTCAGGTTAGTTTGCTGCCTCGATATGCTCTCATAAACAATCAATAAGTGCTTCCATCTTCTATTCTCATCCATATTAGCTTTGCAAAAAACAACACTATCGTTGGCAAATAATAAGTGATTAGCCATAGGGGCACCACCACAAACTTTTATTCCAGAAATCTGTTTGGTCAGTCTATCTTGCTTCAAAAGTGTTATTAATCCTTCTGTGCAAAGAAGAAAAAGATAAGCAGACATGGGTTCCCTTGTCTTAATCCCCTAGATGGAATAATGGGTCCCTTTGGTTCTCACTTCTCCATTTATAAGAATCGAAAAAAGACTAATTTAATACAAAACATCATCAAGTTCACAAAATTCTGATTGAAACCCATGATAGTCATATCAGTGCAATTAAAACTCCACTCAACCCGATTATATGCCTTACTCCTATCTAGTTTAATAGACATATATTCCGTCTTTCCCTTATTCTTATGCTTTAAATAATGAATCAACTCATAAGTAATAAAAAGATTATCAGTGATCAAATGACCCAGGACAAACTCACTTTGACTCCCCAATCACATGGGGCAATATAACTTTCAGTCTATTATAAACAACTTTTGCAATCAACTTATATGCCACATCACATAAATTAATGGGCCTATAACTGCTTACTTTCTCAGGGGCATGCTTATTTGGAAATAGAGTAATAAAATTATAGTTTAAATTGGAGGGAAAGGAACCTGCGTTGAGAGAGTCTAACATTGCAGCAGTAATAGAAGGACCAACTGTACTCCAATATATCTGGTAAAACACAACAGAAAAACCATCAGGACCTGGACTCTTACTTGGGTGCATCTGTGACAAAGCAGTGGTGACTTCACTCTCTGTGTAAGATCTAGCAAGATCTTCATTCATAGCAGTGTATCTCTATCTGCCAGAGAATTTATAGAATCACATGATCTTTTTGGAGTAGAATTGGAAAACAGATGCTGAAAATAGTTAGTGATAGTTCTTTCTTCTATTCACCAAATTGCCAAACCCCAAGATCATCTTAGATTTTCACCAAATTGTTTTTCCGCAGTCTCTGAGATTCCTTCATGTGAAAATACCTTGAGTTACAGTCTCCCTCTTTCAACCATTGTATTCTTGAACTTTGTTGCCACATCAGTTCATCTCTTGCCAGCCATTTTTTAACATTATCTCTACTCCCATTTAACTCCTCAAGATTATCAACAAAAGGAGCTTTCCCTTGAACTGTTTCCAAATGTTTCCTGGCCAAATGGAGCTCTTTCTGAAAATTTCCAAAGCAATTTCTATTCCAAAAGTTTAGTTGATCATCACAACTCTTGATCTTTGTCAGAACATCCCCCATATTAGATCTGGTTTCAACTCTTCTCCAAACACTCTTAACAATTGCTTCCCAATCCTTCTTCCCAATCCACATATATTCAAATCTAAATTTTTTTTTAGGTCTAGGGTTATCATCATCACCATCTACATCAATCCAAATAGGCATATGATCAAAATAAGCAACAGTTTCATGAATTACCTTAGCAAAAGGGAATTTATGTTGCCAAACCCTTGAGCCAACTCCTTGTCTAAACGTTCATAAACACATTGAGGACCCTCCTTTCGATTAATCCTAGTATATTTATGGCCCCTATACTCCAAATCCTTCAGATGACAATCATCAACAACTCCTTGAAGTGCTGAAATTTGCCAATCAAGCCTAGGCTAGCCACCCCATTTCTCATGATGATGTAATAACTCATTAAAATCTCCTAAAACCAGCTATGGTTCAACATTTTGACTACATTACCATCTCATTAAATTCCAGGTATTCACTCTGTCACTAACCACTAGATGCGCATAAATACTAGTAAAAAACCATAACCCCTTATTCGAACCATCATCAACAGAGGCATCAATATGATTTTTAGAATAATTCAGAATGGTTAAATTGACCTCTTGATTCCATAATAAAGCAAGACCCCCTTTCCGGCCAACACAATCAATAGATAAATAATTTGAGAATCCAAGTCTGAATTTACATACCTCAAATTCACGTGTTGTTAATCTTGCTTCTTGAAGAAACAAAATCGAGGAAACTTCCCTCTTTACAAGATTGTGGAGGGCACGAATGCCTCATGAGTTCCCAAGCCCACGAGCATTCCAGCTTAAGATTCTCATGGATCTCGGCGGGGCTGTGGAACAGCCGCCGCCGATTGAGTAGTCTCTATCGCTAAAGCATCATCATCCTTCAACGAAAACAAAGCTTTTTTCTAGAATCCATAGCCCTAACACCTTTAGTTAGCCCTTTCTGTTTCTTATTTTTGTGAGAGAGAGATCGCGATGAAGGTTCATTAGAGGCCTTAGTTGTTTTAGTAAAAAACGACACTCTCGTGAATTTCTTACCATCCAATCTAGTGGGCTTGGGCCTCAGCGCACAGCCCAGTGCAGCTTCGTCGCAACTGCCATGTAGTAACCCACTCTTATCACCCACTTCTATAACAACAGGCCCATGTGTTGATCGCATCCTAGCTTCAAAAGCCAAATCCATGTCAAACTGATGATCCACAACCTTGTACTGTGGTTGGGGCAACCCACCAACTGACGTGGCCTGCACTGAAGAAACTGGTAATTGTTTCTCTCTAGATTGACCAATCGAAGTAACTACTCCGGCGGAGAAGCTAGTACCCTAAGAAGCATCATCGGCCATCAGATAATGTACTGTCGTCGATTTCCCCTTCTTAGACAAGGGTTTACCATAACCAATAGATGGAGATGCCTGAAGCCAATTCCCATACGGTAACATTCCTTCATCCTTCGCAGATTTATTGGAAATACAATCCTTATCATTATGCCCCAATAACCCACAACAATAATAGAATGTGGGTAATCTCTCATAAGAAAACGTGATCCAAATTGGATCATCCTCCCCAATAGAGAACAGCGTTCCTCGTAAGAGAGGTTTGGTAACATCTAGAGTAACGCAGACTCTCAGATATTCCCCCATAGCCACTAACCATTCTTCCGCATCAACAATCTCCACACAACCCACTTTCCTTCAAATTAGAAATCCAATATATTCATTCTTGGCCCTGAAAGGAAGACCATGAAGTCTTATCTATAAAGTGGCTTCAAAGAGTTGTATCTCATGGACCGGTTTATTTCCATCTATTTCCATCATCATCAATAAATGTTTATCAAAGGACCATGGATCTGTTGTCAGCACTCGTTGCTTATCACGCATATCATCAAATTCCGTTAGAAAGAGCTGGGTCGGTGACAGTTCATGAAAATGGACATCATGGAATAGACGCCATGCTTTTTTCATTGTGGACTTAAGCATCTCTATGTTGAAATGTTTTTTCCAGTAAGAAGGGACATGAACAGGCACTTACCTTCCTTCCAGATTCTATCTTCCAATTTATCCATAGATGCCATCACATTATCACTTTCTACATCCGTCATTGATAATCTCTTATACATATCACGTAATTGATCGGCCATCATAAAAATGGTTGGATATAACCAATTTTTCCGATAACCAGAAACACTCTACTGCCTTAAAAAGAATGACCAACACTCCACACCAAGGCACCAAGCAAACCAATAATCAATCCAGGACACAGTGGATCAAAATCACGAGAAAAGAATGAAAATACTCAACAAAACTCTCAAGTAAATCACTGAATGAACGAATTTACCGAGAGGAAGAACAAATTGACTTGGCAGTTTGAACATTCTTGAATTGCCAGAGAACGGTTGGTTTATCATTTTTAATACTCTCCAATTTTAGATGAAAGTTAAAAGTCAAATAAGAATATATTATTAAAATAGTATTTATTATTATTATTATTATTATTATTATTATTATTATTATTTTAGTATTTAAAAAAATTGAATTATATCTCATCCCAATCTTTTTCAATTTTTAAAACAAAAATTACATTAAAAAAATTATATTTTAATAATATTTTATTTAATTTTAACTCTTATCTCATAACTTACCCTCCAAACTTCCCCCCCTTACGTTAACTACTCCCCCTCACTTTCATTTTGACTTCTCACCTATTGCTATCTCTTCTATTTTAAACACTGTACCATATATGTATCCTCACCCCTTGGTTTGCAGATAAAATCGCACTTCCTCTCTTTTTCGTGAAATCGTTCACAATACCTATACATACACAAGCATCTATATATAGTGATTAGTCAAAATTCTTTTTTACTTTTATATTTTTATATTTTCATATTTTTAATAAAATAATATTTAAAAAATAGAGATTTTGAGTTCGACTCCTTCTTCTAATGTATAAAAAAAAATAAAAATAAAAATAAAAAGTAAAATAAAATATTCGAGATAGATAGTTGATTACATCATCCGCTATCTCAATGTTTTGACGGCCACTCTCTCATTGCATCATTATCACATAAAAATAAATAATATATAAAATTAAGTTAAATTTATCAAATAAAAATAGTAAAATTTCTAATAAAAGCTATAACTTATATGAATAAAACTAAACCTGTTAAAGAAAAATTATATATTTACCATTTTTTTTAATCTAAAAGTAGTGTTTTTTTAAACTTTGAAATGCTTTTGTTTAAAAAATTGGACTTGAGAAAAAGTATACCGCCATGATTAATTACCCTCATCATCTAGTAATGAAATATTGTAGAAAAAGTAGATTTACAAATATTTTTTATGCATGTTTTAATTAAATATATTAAATTATAAAAATAACTTTAATACAATCATATATATCATTTTTTTTAACTAAAAGTCCTTACATATAGTATTTTTGCTCATCGTGTGGGCAGAGATTGAATCGGTTAGGTAAGAAAAATAAGGTAACATCTCCTCCGATAATTTCTAGGAGAAATTTTGGATCTACCTGTTTTACAAATGTTTTCAGTTACCCAATTCTCTTACGTTTGAAACAAAACATGCACCAAATTACATACCAATATTCAGTTTAATTAGAACATGTTAATCTATACTTATCATTTTATTTACAGAATATATAGGTGCTGATGTATCAACTACTTAAAATGGTAGTTTAAAAAAAACTACTTAAAATGATAAAAATTCAAAAATTCGGAATTTAAAAAAAAAAAAAAAACACGAATATAATGGGATTACCATTGATCAGAACCTATAAAATTGTAAGTACATATAGCTTATATATCTAATTAGCAAAAAAGTAGGCATCTGATATGAAGATAAATTCCATGCATGAATGGATGAGTTTCATCTCGATAAGTTTAGTTTGTTTGCAATTAAATTGAGGATTAACATAAAAAATTCAAGTTTTCCGTTCAAATTCATAACCCTTTTGAGAACCCTGCATGCATGCTTATATATACAGCTAGCAAACCTGGGAATTAACAAAGTACGTAAGTATTCTTATATATCAAGCTCTCTCGGTTGTCATTAATGGCTAAGTACAACCGAAACCCTTGTGCCTTTATTGTAGTTGTGGTTTTTCTTTCTTGGGTATTGCTTGTGCATAGTAGTGCCGCTGAAACTGAGTATGTTTCGGCGGTGGGTGATCCGGGAATGAGAAGGGATAGCCTGCGAGTGGCGATAGAAGCATGGAACCAGTGCAATGAGGTTGGTGAAGAAGTTCCTTCCCTTGGCAGCCCAAGAGCTGCCGATTGCTTTAACATCTACAATACAAGTGCTTTTGCACCACCAATCTTCGGTTAGTTTTCCATTCTTCAGCTTTTATATTTCCTTTTGTATTAAACTTCTTCGCTATATTTATTGGGCAATGCTATATAGAGTCAACTTTTGTTTAGTCCAAGCAATGTATAGATAGAAAAATTTTAATTTTAAAATAAAATTAATTAAAACATCCTTATTTACAAATAAATTTTTTTGAAAATCTTGAAAACTCATTTCATTTATCCATCAAATGGGGCGTTTAAATTAGGCTTGTAATGTAGTCCGCTAATATAGACTGTAAGAAATTTTTTTCATATTTATAATATCGTTTTTTTCTTTGAACCAAATAGTTCTAGGTGGTTTTTTATTGTTATAAATTTTAGTTTGCATTTGTATATGTTTGAGAACGAGGGATTGTGTCATAAAGAAAAATTCTATTTATAAGTTGGTGTAGATATATAATACATACGACTGAAATGACATAATTTAATTTAGAAGATAATTTAATTTATAAGTTACAAATAAAATCCTAACATTTAAGTGATGTGGACATACTCTACACACAGACTTGGAGAATAAAATAATTCTGATATCAGAAAAAACAATTTTGGATCGATGACTTTGTTGTGATGACTTTGTTTAATTATTTGGACAGGAAACAGTTATGGGTTAGTCCACAAAGTGACGGAGGAAGACAACAGACTGGGGGTAGGAGACGTCTACCCCGGAGTGGAGCCAGATGCCCTTTTCGACGTAGACCTTTATGCTGCACGCAAGGAAGTGTATCTTGGATCAAAATGTCAAGTTGAAGACACCCCTAATCCATGGCAGTTTTGGATGATCATGCTGAAGAGTGGTAACATGGACACTTTTAATAGTCCATGCCCTAAAAATGGCTATAAAGTTGGACCTTTCGGACCCGACGGCAGATTCCCTTGCTTTGGAAAAGGGTGCATGAACCAGCCAAGGATAAATCATGACTATACCAATTCTGAAGGGCCTAATAATACCCTTACTCTTAAGGGAAGGTTTTATGGGTCATGGGATTTGGATGCAGATTTGAGCAAAGGTTTGGTTGGGAATATCTCTTACCATTCAGTTACTTGGGAAAAGGAAATTGGCAATGGAAGTTGGGTTTTTCATCATCTCTTGAGGACTTCAACAAAGTATCCTTGGTTGATGCTTTACTTGAGATCTGATGCCACCCATGGTTTATCTGGTGGTTACCATTACCCCGGTCGAGGCATGTCTAAAATTGTAAGACGTACCTAATTCTCTCTTCACTTTAAAATATTACTCATTGGTAGCTAGGCATGAATATGATCAGTAATTTCATTCACGTTCGACTTTTTTTTCTATAAAATTATAGAGATATTCTACATATAATTCTTAAATAGGGATGACTTATGCAAATCCATACAATTATGTTTGATTTTTTTATTTATTTTAAGTTACAATAATATCAATTTCAAAATGATGCTTTTTCTGATCATTTTGTCTTTATATATCAATGAGATTGCATATACGATCTTCCAATTAGGATTGTAAATGATATTATTTTCAAAATGATGTATTTTCTGATCCTTTTGTCTCCATACATCAATGAGATTGCATATACAATCTTTCAATCACAATCAGGATTGTAAATGAAATTTCTCAAAATGATATTATCAAGCCACTTTGTAGAGCACATTTAGCTAATAAAATGTTATTATTATCAAATCTTACTAAATGTATCATGCAGATACCCGAATCACCAAACTTTAAAGTGAGGTTCACCCTGCATGTGATCAAAGGCGGTGGTGAAAGAAGCCAATTCTATTTAATGGACATGGGAAGCTGTTGGAAGAATGATGGCCGACCTTGTGATGGAGATGTGACTTCAGATGTCACAAGATATAGCGAAATGATCATAAATCCTGCAACAAAAAGATATTGTCATTCAGACGACATAAGACACTGTCCACCTTACCACACATACGCTAATGGGACAAGGGTTTACCGCAACGACACTGCTAACTTCCCATATGCAGCCTATCACATGCATTGCTCGCCAGGGAATGGAGAGCAGCTCGAGATGCCTTACGCCATGTGTGATCAATTTAGCAATCCTCAGCCTCAAGAGATTCTGCAGATTTTGCCACACCCAGTTTGGGGTGAATATGGTTACCCTACTAAGTTTGGAGAAGGTTGGGTTGGGGATCCAAGAACATGGGAACTTGATGTTGGGAGGTTGTCCCAATCACTTTACTTTTATCAGGTATGGATTGTTTTACTGACTTGACTTTACATACTTCGTTAAATCTATTTTATAGTAAAAATAAATTTATAATATGACATATTGCATTAAGTCAATGTCAGTTTATACATTTATTTTTGTGATCAAAGTACTTAACATTAAGGAATTAGGAGAAAATCATGAAAATGTTAGGATAAAAAATGTTGTTGATTAATCTTTAAGTGATCATTAATGTTTAATGGAAGAAACCTTGATTGCATGGATTATTTAATTAATGCAGGATCCAGGAACTCCACCAGCTAGAAGGCAATGGACGTCGATTGATTTGGGAACAGAAATATATAAAGACCCTGACCAAGTTGCTGAATGGACTGTTACCGACTTCGACATCCACGTACCTAAGCAATGAAGCTTATTATAATTGGGAAATAGTCTAGCTTTTACTCATCAACTTGGTAAAATTACAGAGGATTTTTGTGGATTTTCTTTTTTGTTTTATCACTTGTTTTTGTTTTTTTCTTTTTTTTTGGGTAGTGAGAAATATCTAGTCTCAGGATTCTTTGTTTTTTATTTATTAGGTGAGTTAGAAAATAGAAGATAGAGAGCTCAATTGCAAAATTGATATATATGTGAATATTTCTTTTTTGGTCTGAATTATAATGAGCTAATGCATATTTATGTTAGAAAATCAATGAGTAGATATTCGTAAAAAGTTAAAAACAAATGCTTGTATTTTTAATTAAATTCAGGTTGCAACAGAGCTTCATACATATGATCTTAAAAACATTCTATCAAAATTATTAGGTTCTGTTTGGATATTAAAAATATTTCATCATCTCATCATTATTATTTTTTAAAATTTTCATATAAAATATAATAAATAATTCAATATTTTTAAATTTTTAAATTTTAAAAAATAATAATCATATTAAAAAATAATATACTAATAATATTTTATTCAACTTTTAACTTTCATATAAAATATCACACTTAAAAATAATAAATTTCACAATATAAACCGCACTTAAATATTTGAACGTATGTTTAAACTTTAAATGCCTAGAACTCAAACGCAAACATGACTTGACGTCTAATTGTAATATTATGCTCAAATACTTAACGAAAAATGTGCAATATTATTCAAATATGTATATTTAGGTATAATTGTTTTTATTTAAAATGATAAAATGAGATGAAATGAAATTAATTGAAATAATTTATAAATAATAATAAAATTATTAAATTAAAATGATTTGATATAAATTAAGATAAAATGAGATATTTTTTTATATCCAAACGGTGGCTTAATGTTTTTTCAAATACGTTACGTGCAGTCTTAAGTCGGCTAGAAGTAGTTTGTGTTGATTTTAAATTTTCAATAATTACTCTGTCACCATCAGAAAGAAACAGAATAGTAGAGCCGATTTTTTACGCTTCTTCTTGTGATGATCTCATCCTTTTTCCTTATGTTTGTCCTTATCTCTTTGTTGCTTTGCGTTGGTAGAGTTTGAGTTGGATTTTGTTTCAAGCTCATTGGCACTTGAGCTTCTCTCTTAGTAATTAAGGTGAAACGTTTTGCTGTAAGAGGGTTGGTGAAGGAGTCGGGCTGCTGAAGTGGGGCTCACATCCTTAGCCCAAACTCAGCCAATAACTTTTTTTTTCTTTTCTGACGGTGAACCTCTACAAGCTCCGTTCTTGTGCACTGTTCTCTTAATAAAAGTTTTCTTCCACGAAAGAAATAGGATAAGTCGTTGGCTTTTTCGTTAGAGATAATAATATGATATACGACTCGTTAGTTTAACGAGAATACGATACGATAATAGTAAATTAAGATTTAATTTTAATGAGTTTCAGATCAAAATGGGTTGACTCATTACGACACGATTTCTTAACGAGTTAATAGCAAATCAACCTATTTTAACTTGCTATAACATGTTAAGAAAGTTAAAATTACAAGTATACCCTTACATTTCAAAATAAAATTGTTAAAATTTTAATTTTTATTATTTATATTATAATTCATTTTTATAGTTAGTATTATAATTTTTATAGATATTGTGATTTTAACATTTATATAAAATTATGCTAAGATTAATTAAGTTAAATGGATTAATTTCGGATATATTCAACACATTTACATAAATAAGTTAAAACGTATCATATTTTGTCGTATTAATTTATTTCGTAATATTCACTAATAGATCATAATGGGTTGACACGATACGACACGTTATGTTAACGGGTCATGTTAAAATTTGAAATTTTGACACGATAAGTTTAATGGGTCGGGTTAGGATTAACTTATATAGTATAATATATGTCTTGATATGAAACGAACACGACTTGTTGACACGATTTGACATCCCTACTTTTCATCAAAAGAGTGTGGCTCCAAAGAATTGTTTGCATTTACGAGATGTTGAACATTGGATCTTGAGGCATTGAGCCTCAAGACCAAGGCCTTCACCACTTAAGTCATCACCTTGAGGTTAGCCTATAACTTGTTAATGAGATAAGTAATGGAATGTGAATGAGAAATGATACTTGCAGTCATAGAGTATGTAAACATTGTGTATATACTTTGAAAAAAAAATGAATAATTATGGAACCCATATAAAAAGATTTGATTTTTTATTATAAATGGACTTTATTTTTTTTCAAAACAATTACAAGATGTTTATACACTTCACAATTGTATATAAAATTATTCGATATAAATTAGGCCTAGCGACCAAAATCATCTCTGTAGTCCAAAAAATAAATACAATCTAGCCCATATCCATAAATAAACAGTGACATGTCGGACTTTGAATTGAGAAGCCCAACTGAAGTAGAGTTGAATGGAGTCGTGCAAACCAAGCTCATATGATTTAGAAATGGTGGATGGATGAATCTAGGTAATTGTGACATCAACACATCTTCCTTTAAATAGCCATGCAAGACTTCATCATCCAAATCTAATTATTGAATGCTCCAGCTATTAGTAAGTGCAAGAGACAAAAATATATGAATTAGGCTTTACAATGAGGTTGAAAATCTCTTTAAAATCAATTATAGTATGTATATAAAAGCTTTTAATCACAAGACGAGCTTTGTAAAAATCAATTGTGCCATCTACCTTCTGTATAATCTTGAAGACCCATTTGTACCCTACCTAATTAGTAATGTCAGTGGAGGTGTGCCATTCCTCATCAAGGGTAAAAATTCGTCATTCATAACTAGACACTATTTTAGATAACGTATAGCTATTGAATAACATGTGGGCTCAAAATCACGAGGTAGGTGTGTGAAAGGCATGGGGTGATGGATAGGGGATGAGACTGGGAAATAGTTGTTTGGGTCAAATTATATTATTCTGGGCTTGTGCGATAATTGGAGTTCGTAGCTCCTTCAACAATTGGCATAACGTCTTGATCATCCTCAACTCGTATTCTTATATGTAATGCATGTCAAATGAGCAAAAGTCATCCGGTCCAACAGAACCAAATTATACTTAGCACTATCATATCTTCCCTCTTTGATAATGTCTTGTTCCATGTTGTGTCTCTCCACCGCTCGAGATATCTGAAAAAATGCTTGAAACTATATATTTTCTCAACTCACTCCGAAATTTTCTATGATTCTTTTTTAAGGAAAAAGGTAGACAAATTAATTTACTATAGTCATCAACGAATGAAACATAGATTTATTATTATTGGCTGATGTAACTCAAAAATCTGACCCTAAAAGATCTTTTAGAAAGCAAAATGAGACGTTCCTTAAAGCTGAATTTCCACTAAAATAAAAAATAAAACAAAACAAAACAAAAGATAACTACTAATTACAAGTACATCCTTCAAACTCAAACCAGAAGAGGAGTCCCCAGACGAACAAAAACCATGTAAAAAGAAAGTTCTACTAATCAATGGCGGAGTTAGGAATTTGTTGTAGTAGGGGCCAAATGAAATTAAAATTCTAACAAAACATTTTTTATTTTATTCCTATACATTTTTTTTAAAGTATAGAATAATCTAATAATAAAATCTAAAAAAAAAAAGATATTTAATATAACATATATATTAAAAATATATATATAATATATCAATAATATATAATATGTCATTTTTTTTAACAAAAAGAATAATATATCATTGAAATAATATAAAAACACTCATGCAAATATATCAAATAAACTAATACAAAATATCTAAAATTATAACTTATGTTCTTTTAAAGAAATAAAATTATCAAGTATTAAATCTAAATCTAAATTCTTATTATTTTTTTTAATATAGATAACTAAATTATTTGCTAGAAACACATTCAATTTTGTTGCAAAGTTTTGTTTTAACAATATTTAATATGTCATTATGTTATTAAACTATTTTATTTTATATGAGATGTAATTTATTTATTTTATTTGTAAATCAGATTAAATTTTTTAATATTGGACTTATAAGTAATTAATTTATAATATCAAATAATTTTGTAAAGGAAAGACCAAAATAATTCTTAAAAAAAAAACTAATATAAGATGAGATTAATATCATCTATTAAATTATAAAAAAATAATTTATATATTTTCAAAACTAATATATATAGATATTTACATTATTTCCGATATATATTATAAAGTGTATTATAAAGTGTATTACGTATAATGGTTTGCTTAATTTATTATATATATATATATATATATATATATCATATATGAGGGTAATCATAGGGGTAGGGGGGGCGTAGCTCCGCCGTTGCCACTAATGGTTGAGAAGCAAAACAATGCACGTTTTTAACAAAAAAAATTATTGGCATCAGTCCAGTTACTGCAACAGCCCCTCACAGGAACAGTAATTTATTGTTCAACTTACTGTTCATGTGAACAGTAAATTACTGTTCCTGTGAGAGGCTGTTGCAGCAGCCGAGCTACTGCCTAGCCCCCCTCTTTTAACAATCTTATCAATAGATTGTTTCAACAACTATCGACCAATTATGGTATTAGATTTAATATTGTTTCTCGACTAGATTTTTCAAACTTTCTACTATATATTGTATTAGAGAATTTGTTAAGATCACTAGGGTTGTTCACCCAACCTGACTCGACTCGATAAGATTACTTCCGACTCGATTATAGACTATTCCGTTTTCCCCATGCCAATACCCGATAGCCCAACCGATAACATTTTCAGAAGAAAACTGATATTCCGATACTCGACGACAATATTGGGTTTGAAGGCCAAACGTGCTGGGGAGAGATCTGAGGAAATAGAATCACCACTGATTGCAAACAAAGTGGTCTCATGTTCTGTAATTTCTCTCTCTCACTCTCTCACTCTCTATATATAATATTATGTGTGTCGAAACTGGTCTCACTCATCCAAAGCTTTTGCTATATCACAACCCAAAATCGGCGCTGGTTGCAAACAAAACCTACCCATTTCCGAACACAGAAAGATCTAAGGAAAGATTGTGAAGGAATGGAGGCTTTGGGAGAGGAGGAAGAGCGGCAGTGAATCTGAAGAAAGATTGTTCTTGAAGAATATCAAAGTGAAGTTGAAGACAACAAAGGAGAAGACCATTCGGTAATTGGCTCATGCGAGAGCTTGAAGCTGAAGATGATGAACAATGAGAAGACCATCAGTTTTGGAAAAGTGAACAAGATGGGTTTTAAATCGGTAACAAGTAATACCCGTTATCGAAAACGGGTTGAAATAACAAGTCGGGTCGGATCTCGAGCATTTTGTTCAGCTTTAAAGATCACCATGCCCTTCTCATGTATTTCTTTTTTCTAACAAAATATTCTTATCATAAAAAGAAAATTGAGAAGTTGCTGGGAATTAAAGGCTTAACTAAATTAGTATCCAACTATTTTTAAGACTTTTGGATTAATGATTGAGTTTTTAACATTTGATATCAAAGCAGGAATCATATCACAATTTCAAGTCATGGAGGAAAAAATCTATAATCTGAATTAAAATGTCTTAACACTATTTATGAGCATGGTGTTAAGTTATTAAATAGTGATAAATAGGGCTGCAAACGAACAGAGCTGCTCGTAAACAATTTGAGCTCGACTCGTATAAATTCGATTCGAACTCGATTCGTTTAATAAATGAGTTGTTCGTGAGCACTAATATTAGTTCGAATATTAAATGAGCTAAACTCGTATAATCTCGACTCGACTCGTATAAACTCGGTTTGTATTCGTGAACAAGATTCGTATAAACTCGATTCGACTCGTTTTGAGCTCATAACAATACTCGTAATATTTCTATATACATATATATAATCTTGCATATATTCTTACATATATTCTTTTATTATATATATTTTCTGTGTTATATATATTATTTTTAATATTTTGTATAAGTAATATATTTTGTTACTCTATGTAGAAGTAACATTTTATTTCTTTACAATAATAATGTATTAAGTTCACAAAAAAATTATTGAGTCAAATATTTATAAAGAGTAAGAAACTCGAGTTATTACTCGACTAAGTTCGGCTCGTTCATTAGAGAGTAAAAACAAAAATCGATAAATAACTCGATTCGACTCGAACTCGTCTTTGATCGGCTCGAATTCGACTCGATTCGACAAATTCTCAGCTCGACTCGACTCGAACTTGTCTTAGATCGGATCGTTTGCAGCTTTATTGATAAATGAGTGAAGTCGTGAAAAAAAAAAAGACTACTACTGCACTAGTGTCGATATAATGGGCAGCCGTTGATGCCAGATTTAAAAGCATGATGGAATATTATAGTCCTTAGGCTTGCTAAATTATTATCTAACCATCCTAAAACTTTTAGATAAATAATCGAGTCTAACCGAAGCAAGAACAATGCAGTAAATGGTAAGAAAAAGAAAATGGGCAATGCTAGCGTGCTCGTTGTAGCGGACCGTTATGCAAAACTTTTTTTTTTATATTTATATTTATATTTATATTTTCTTATTATTATTTTAAAATATAAAAAATATATAAATAAATATCAATATACTAATAATCATTTTCTTAATCACTAAAAAAGAAAATAAAGAAAATAAATTAAATATATTAAGCGTAAAAAAAAAAAATCAAATTTAATAGTCATACTATATTTTTTAATATTCCGCAGAATTTTTCTCTGATCTCTATTGGTTCACTTGCTCAATTGGTTGGCAAAGGCGGTGATTTTGGTGCACTACGCTCCAAGGAACGTGTACCAAATGGCAAAAGGGACAGCTCAGCGGAGTCGAAAAATCTAAGTTGAACGCAGAGGGAAACTGTAGCAAACTTTGAAGGCAACGCCATTGTGCTCAATGTCAAGAAAAACGGGATCAACCATCAAGACCTCGATTGTTGTGGACTTGTCACGAATGCTCTGTCTATAATACATTTTAAGATTCGTTTGAAAGTTTAGATTCAATTGATTAATTCAACTCAATTTGAATTTAACATGAGTCTAAATATTTAATTTTTAAATTATTAAATTTATCTCAATTTAAAAAAAAAATTATATACAAAATTTATAATATTTTTTAACTCAATATATTTTTATACGTAAGACTCACAATTTTTTTTAATTTCTCAAAAATAGATATAAATATATATTAAACATCTAAACATATCTAATATCATTATAAGTGGATATTACAAAACTCATTACATCATTTCAATTTATTACTATTTATAAAAAATTTAACTCATTTCAATTCAACTCAATATCCAAAGGAGATCTTAAAGTTTGAATTGGGTCAAGTTGGGTTTTGTTGGAGTCAATTCACACGATCTTATTTAATTAAACCGATCAAATTTTAATTCTAGTATGCTAATTTTGTATTGGGTTTGCGCGTTGTGATAAGATATTAGATTTTAATATGGTATCATGATGTTCTGGTGGTGTCAAGTCAGGTTCGGATTGTATATAAATCAATAATTATAATGTTGTAGGCCGACGCATTCGAGTAAAAAGGAAGAAATGAAGAAGTAGAATAAACAAAGAAACAGATATATGAAATGAGAACAACAGATGCTTATTATCATCATTAGCAAATATGATCTCTCAATGCCAGATTCCACTATTGATATGTTCAACTAACACCATGATTCTATTCTTATGTTTCCAGCATTCAGTCACCAATTAATTTTCAAGTAAATGGCCTACTTGTACATCCACTCATTTTAGTCCAATAAAGACATGGCCAACAAAGGCATTTCCCCACAATACCCTTCAATTACAAGAAGGTTGAATTCCCCCCAACAATTAGACTCGAATGGGCGTCTGAAACCACAAAATTTCTCCAACAAATGTTAACATCGGCCATTAGCAATTTGCTGGACTAGGGCAATTTATGGTGCTCTAGTCAATTCCCAAATAATGATAGGAGCATAATACCACTTTATCTCAATATTTTGAATATCGTATTGTACTAGTCGTACTAGCCAATATTTATCGTATGGGATCAGTAATCAATACAAAGAAGATAGACGTTTCGTACCAGATTAAATACCAGTCATTTCAGTGTGTTTTAATCAATACTAACCGGTCTGCGATGTGCTGGCCGATTTTCAATGTACTAGCCGAAATTTATATTTTTGTGTTGTCAATGTATTTTTATAATTTTTACGCAAATTCTCATATCTGAAGACTATTTTCTTAAATTTTTTTAATCTCCTTTTCTCAAAAATTGAATATCAAATCCCTACTCTCCTTTTTATGATAAAGATGAGTGATTATTTTTTTAATAATTATATTGAAAACTTATGAGTAATATTGAGTTTTATAAATATATATTTTAATCTTTTAAGACTTACATTAATGTTATCTTGAAATACAATTTATACATATATAATTAACTTAACCACATATAAACTATCACAAAACAGTATCGATATTAAAATATTAAGTTTAAATGTCTTACTTGAAACGATCATTAAAACGATATTTAAAACTTTGCTTCATGACCATATTCAAACCTCTCAAAGAGAAGTCTAGATTACGGGGAGTCGCAGATAGCCAGATGCAGCATCACGACGGCCATTTTGCGGTGACATGCTTGACTGATAGGAATCTATTGGCCAAAAATCGTAGGATTTGCATTGATCTAACTTATGGTCCAGCCTTACATCACGTATAGAGACAACCACTAGTTTGAACTTAAGAAAAAAGTTTCCATTGCTAAAAGTATATTCTTGCCTCTCAGAATCTTTGTAAAGCAATTCATCAGAGCATAAAGGCAAAGATCCCTTATTCTTATGATTTAACAACCGCAACCTTCAGAAACCGCATATTTTGACTCTTCAAATTTGTAAATGCTCCTCGCTTGACATGTGCGGAAAAACACAGAATATGCATTCTGACATTACCAAAAGTGGGTATTGGTGATTTTAGGTGTAATATGCACTCAATAAACACCTCTGTAGTTCTCTGATTCATCGCAAAAGATATTGGCTAAAAAAGAGTAAACAGTACCATAGTGCCAACATATATTAGAGTCAAACCTGCACCTAATGCCCATAAACTTTGAACAGGGTGCAACAGTAATCCCAAGAACAGCAACCGAATCCACCATCACATGACTAGTTTCCATCATATCACATATCATCTCAATCAAATTCCATACCTTATATACTAGACGGCTCCAATTATGAGGTTAACCAAAAAAGAATGAATAGAGATCTTTTTTTGGTCTGCGTTTGGTTGGGGTATGATTTGATTCTCATACTCAATTCCAGCCATTCTAAATTTTATGGGAGTAAGGCACGAAATACTTCAATGCACGGCTATAACAAAAAAGTCACCAAGCAAGTTCTTGGCAAGAATCAATTCTTATGATTGGAAAATGAAAAATAAAACAGGCAAGAGCAAAATAATTTGTGAGCAACTGTATCAATCTGATAATTTTGGGAACATTCTCTACTCTTGCTCGGAATCATTGGACAATACATGTATTCAACTTAGGCTAATTGCTCAACACCACTCATCATTATTTCATAACACATCAGATATGGTATTTATATAAATTTTTTTCGTCATTGTAAAGTTCAATGAAAGAATTTGTGAATATTTCCAACAAAAATGGAACATATATGAGCAGGGTAGACAACAATATGAGGTGGATGTTACCACTACAAGACAGGCACTGAAATGGATACTGGCACTGAAACATCACCAGCAAAACCCGAATCCCTGTTTGTAGTTGAGTTGCCGGCAAATGCATATCCTACACCCAATCCTCCAAAATGCAAGGATGTATTCTCGCATCTCTGAAATACTCTAGCAAGTGAAGCTGCCTTTCTTCTTGCCCGTTTTGTACCTGTAAATAACAGAGTCTGAAGTAAACCAGCCAACATTGGGGCCTTAAGTACCCTCTCAGTGGCAGCTGTTCCAC
The DNA here is from genome assembly GCA_036559045.1 of Platycarya longipes. Classification (NCBI taxonomy): domain Eukaryota; kingdom Viridiplantae; phylum Streptophyta; class Magnoliopsida; order Fagales; family Juglandaceae; genus Platycarya; species Platycarya longipes. Next base: position 20,740,890 of record CM071798.1, read on the forward strand.
CACTGCGGCACAACTCGAGCAATGCTGCCACCGCATTCTCTTTTCCCCTTGGCGTCCCACATCGCATCATTGCTATCAATCCCGCCACCACCATTTCCTCCTTCCCCACTGCTTCTGCCCCAAATGGTTGCCGAACAATCAAGGCCAACGCACCAGCTGCTTCCTCAGCAACCCCTTCATTTCCCAAAGCCCCTATTAGTGCTGCTACAGCCCCTGCCTCTATCATTCTCAAACAATTTTCTGTGTGGGTTGACAAGTTAAATAAAGCAGTCACAGCATCCTTCTTTCCTCTAGGAGTCCCTTCTCTCAACAGCCCTGCTAGGGCTTCCACTGCCCCTTCCGCATCTGCTATTCTCTTCTTATAGTCATGAACCGCAGAGAGACTGAACAAAGTTGCTGCAGCATTTTCCCTTGCCTCTGTTGTGTGCCCAAATCTCAAAACTTCAACAATAGACTCCAAACACCCTTCCTCATCCATTATTCTGCTCTTGTTCTTCTCATATATTGATAGATTAAGCATTGCGGTCACAGAGTTCTCCTGTGCTACGGGGTTTGGAGAAGAAAGTAGCTTCCGGAGATGGGGAATAGCGCCAGCTTCCGCGATGAAAGCACGGTTTTCCTTCCCTGTTTTAGCCAACAAACGTATCTCACGAGCAGCAACAGTCTTTGCACCCTGCAAACCATTTGCTAACTGCTGAATGAGAAGTGCTGCTGTGGCTCTAGTAGCTTCAAGTGCAGCCCGGGATGGGGAAGCAGCAGCAGCAAAGTTTTCACCAGAGCCTTCTGTGCTCTCAGGAAGGTCATAAGGAACTCCATGGGCAGTGCACCACTGCATGATCAAATTCCTCAAAGCCCGATTGGGCACAAGCCGGTTATGTACAAGCATTTGCCCTGTCTTTGGGCAATTACAATGACCTTCCTCCATCCACCTTGCTATTGAACAGCGATCATATGTCTGTCCCGTGGAAATTATCACGGGGTCTCGCATCATATCCAACGATATTGGGCAACAAAAGTCCTTGGGGACCTTTGTAAACGTCTCGGCAATCTCCTGCATGATCAACCCCTTTCTCGGCCTCTTCACACTCCCAGCAATTCCCGATCCCATCTCATCCTCCTCAAATCCAAATATCAGAAACCTGCAAAACCGCGTAATTGCTACAAACCCATTAAGTACAGATACCGTAGGTTCCACATCCCCCTCATGATTCACAATTTGCTCCTCCAAGAACTCGATCTCAACCCTACAACTCTTTGCATCCTTAATCCTCAATCTATCAACAAAGAACGAACTCAATTCCTCCGAATTCGGAACCTTCCCGTTCTGAAACTCATCAAGGAAACCAAAAAATTGAATCCTAAGCACCTCGTCGTTCTTATCGATGAACAACTTAGCTCGCCGAGCTTGTCTCTGCATAAGCTCAACCTGTTCCCTTATATCCTCGCTCAATTTTAAGTCTTTCAGAGGGAATACATCCAAAAGGGTCGAGATTTCTTGGTTCAGATCATGAAAATGGCCCGAAATGGATTTGTTTTGAAGCAAGAGCCATAACTTACTGGATTGGGCGCAGTGATCGAGGAGTATCTTGGACCGGTAGAGCAGCAGATAAAGCTCCTTGAAGCAGAGCACCGCCGTGGAAGGCATGGTAGAAGCAGAGCCCGAGTCCTTGAGATAGTCCAGGAGCAAGAGAAAGACCTGAATTTTGCGGATGAGGGAACGGGAGTTGTTGCGCTGGAAGAAGAAGGACTTGGGCGAGAAATTGGAGACGAGCTCTCCCGAGACCGATGCTAGGGTTTGCACCAAAGCGACGTCGGATAGGTCAACCGGAGCCAAGAACGCGTCCAAAGACGGCGATCTTCGCCTCCTCAGCGACGAGAAAATCGCCGCCGTCGCCATAAAATGGAGTAACCTTTTGTTTTCCGCACAAAGCGATCGAGGATAAGAAAAAGGATAAAGAGAAATATCCTGAAATCCGAGATCTGATAAAACCGATTCTCCCTGAACCCAACAAGTGTTCGACGGAAAGCCAAAAACTGGAAAACGAAAAACAAAAATACTATGAAACAGTCTTACAGCCTGTGGTGGTTGTTGTTGCTGTTGTAGTTGCTGAGGTTGAATCTTCAGAGGTTGGGGAGGAGAGAGGACTTTTTAATAATGTTTGGATTCCGCGTTTTCTTTTTCTTTAATTATTTTTCTTTTTCTATTTTTCGAGAGATGGAAAAAAAGGGTCTCTGAATTTTCCAAAGGGTTTAAATTTTAATTTTGTTGTTTTTTAATAATGTCTTTGGGGATTGGATTAGTTTTCTAGTTGGAGGAATTTTCGTTCGGTTACGGTATGGGTCAGGGGTAGGGCTTGCAAAGAGGTCAGAGCGTTAAAAGCTGTCTCTCTCTCTCTGGATTTTTGAGAATAAGTATGACTATGAATAGCTTGGTCTTCCCTTTCTGCTCTGCTAACATAATATTCATTCACACCCACTTAGTCAAATGAACGTAATCATTATGTTTTCTTTCTTCGTTTTTAAATTTCCTTTTTTTTTTTTCAAATATAACATGATTTACAAATTGATTAAAGTGTCTCCATATATGCTTTTATGGAAAATTTCTCAATTATTATTTTTTTTATAATAATATCATTTTTTTTTTATAATTTCTAGTTTAATAAATAATTTTTAATAATTTTTTAATTAATAAAGTCAAACTCAAAATGCAAACAAATGTAATAAAAAAGATGTGCTATTTGTTCCCTTTTACGTTTTACTTTTACCCACAAACCAAATTAAAGTGGGAAAAAAATAAAAAAAGGTAATGAGCACAATAGGATTTTGCGTCGAAGAGTTGACCAAACGAAAGAGGGTTGGTCCCACTAATCTTTTTAGGCCCCGTATTAGATGGTTTCTTTGCCTTTATATATATATTCTCTTTTTTCGGGCGTTAAAATGGGTCCAATCTCCCTAATTTTCGAATTTGACTAATTACCGCTCCCAAAAATTAAATGAAACATTTAGGCCGAAGTGTCACTATCTTATTAGAAGAAAGTTCTGGAACACCCACTTATTATGATCACAACTTTAAAAATCTCACTTCAAATTTCAGAATTATTTAAAGTTCTGGAAGGATAGAGGGGTTTTTTTAAGTTCTTTTTCAGATAAAAGATCAATATAACTAAAGTTAAAAGCGTGCAAGTATTGAATTAGTTGTTTTGTAAAAAAAAATTGTAATTAAAAAATTAATTTTTTTTTATGTGAATTTATATTTATTCATTTTTTTAATGATTATATAGTGATTGCACATTCATGATTGTAATTATTATTTTAAAAGAAAAATATTTTAATTATAAATAAATTATATAAAAATAATTTTATAAATTAATATAACTTTATATGATTTGTCACACTCTAAAATCATTCTTATTATAAAATAAATTTAACAGATTATATGAAATCACCCACCGCTCACCTCAAATCGACTTATTTACACTCTTACACACAAATAAGATATTGTACCATGAACATAGCTTCTTTTGTTCGCTAATTCTTAACTTCGGTCTTTTAGTTAAAATATCAATAAGATATCAATAATCATTTTTAGTGATTTATTTTCTGAAGAAAGGTTTTCGTGATGTACATACACGTTTTCATATTTATATATAATGGCTGGAATACATATAATTCTCAATCAGTATGATTTTCTTTATACTTTCTATTCATGCCATCATATAAGTCTATAATCAAGCAATATCAAAACAATCTTTTCCTAAGAGGAAAGTTATGCATGTCCATATCATTGGTATCACCCCTTAGACGGAAGGGATCACCTAAAGGTTGGTACCAGACCCTAGAAACTCGGCACAATCTCTTGTTGTTCCTAAAACTTTGCCTTAACTTCTACACAAAGTCATATTGTGCAAATTACATGACCCCCAAGAAAAGGATTGGATGTTTGCTCATCCAGTTAAGATAAGTGTTATAATTACAAAAATATTTTATAAAAATAAATTTATAAATTAATATAATTTTATATGATATGTATTTAAATCTATTTTATAATAAAAATAAATTTATAATCTAACTTAAAATAGTAAAATATTAAAATATTAAATCATGTCAGTTTATAAATTTAATTATATTGAATATTTTTGAAATTAAAGTATTTCTAGCTCGTTAAAGAATGGCCACAAAATTACAATATTTCTCTACTTATTACTACCTGAATTACTTAACTTGATAGGTGTAAAAATTGGAAGTGGATAGATAACCGATATCAGTCCTTTTTCGCATTTTTTCCTTCTATTCTCGATAATAGAAATGGTTTTTCCAAGGACCAAAACAAACCCTAGATTTTCAAAGGACCAAACATACTCGGAATCAAAGTGGAGAGAGAGATCAAAACTTGATTAGAAATCTAAATTTGAAATCAGGGGTTTGGATCATTTAAAAAGATTTTATAAGTTCATTCAAAAATTACTTATTTAATAATTAAATAAAAATAAAATAAAATAAGAATTTTTATCGACATGCATCGTTTTTCTTTTTTATTTTTTGAAAGGAAGGGGAGGGAGAGAGAGGAAGCTACCGGCTACGTACGGCAAAGGGAAATGCTGGCAGAAGAGTAAAATCATTGAATTAGAGCCAGGCATCCACCTGTCTTTTCCCCCTGTCGCCTGGTGCTTGTAGAAGCACGTCGCTGGTATTTTTATGACCACTGATTTGATTTTCTCCGTCACGATCACGCCACGTAGAGTTCAGTCAACGCGTTACTTGCCTTGAATGGAAAAGTCAAAGAAAAAGACAGCCCCACGTCGAAACTGCCACCGTGATATTGAAACCTGCTATTTTCCAACCTAAATATTATTTTAATAAAACTATTAACACTTATAACAGTTAAAATATAATATTTTCGTTTGAATTTTTTTAGTATTTTAAAAAATATTTTATCTCATTTTATTATTATTATTTTTTAAACTTTTGCACAAAAATAAAAAACTATTCAATTTTTCCAAATTTCAGAATATTATGAATATTAAAAAATAAAATTTTATTCAATTTTTAATTTTTATCTTATTTAATTTCATCTCAATTTATTATTCATATATACTTTAAGATAAAAGATATGTATCGATTTTACATTTTTAAAAACTAATTCCATATTAATTATTTTCCTAAACCGATATTTCTAATTTTGTTGATTTCGGTTTGATTCAATCCAGTTTTAATAAAGTATTAATTTGTTATTAAAAATTTTTGTAAAAAAAATTCTTTAAAAAAAATTCTATTAAAAATCTGCTTTGTACAAAAGATTTGCTTTATTAAAGATTTGCTATTTTAAAAAAAATATAGTGTATACAAAATATTGTAAACAAAAAATGAAAACAAAAGATCTACTGCAAAAAAAAAAAAAAAAAAAAAAAGCCTTTAAATATAACTGACAACTCTTATAAAAATTTGTAACAAAAAATCTGCAATAATAAAACAAATTCAAAAGTCTAAATTACAATTCATCAATAAGAACATTCCAACTCCAAAATTACAAGTTTAAATGTCCGAATTACAAGTCTAAAAGTCTAAATCTTAACTCTCAAAGTCTAAATTATATATAATATTATACTAAAATCAATTAAAAAAGTACATAAATATGCAAATCAGTCTGATTCAATCTAAAAAAGTGTAAAACTGATTCCAGATCGAAGTTGGCTAATTAAAAAACAACCGATCTTGGATTGGACCAATTCAAAATCCGATTTTCTGATCTTTCAATTAATTTTTACCGGCTTAATGAGAATATACGAAATTTGTACATTTTAATCAAATATGTGATCATTAGATGACTGCCCAATAATATATATATATATATATCATATAATAGCTCATGACAGAATATATATGCTACAAATTTTGTCAGTCCACAAACCTAATTAAAATACACATTCAAGTCAAGATCGGTGCAGACTGCAGCAAGGCCGGTTTGAATTTTGAATCTGAATGTTCTAAAACCCTGAATATATAATTAATTAAACCTCTTTTAAAGTAGATTGCCGACTGATTCTTAAGAAACCCGTGTTTTATTTGGAAAATTGCTTGCGTGTTGCATACTGCAGGCCAGATGCGTGCATGCATGTGTGCATGGTTCCTTTCCTTCCTGGCCTCCCTCCACCTCTATGTCGATCGGCTTCAAACACCAATTGTTAAGTCCCACGTGTATTGCGTCTACCATTACATTTCTCAAGGTAATGTATGTTACACCGTACACGTATAATTTAAATTTATAAAAAAAAATTATGTGTAATTATTTTTATATTATTTTTGTGTACTCTCTATCAATATTGTGATTAGTTATATTACTTTTTAAATGTAAAATAAATATTTTGACCAATCATATTAATAAAATACATAAAAAAATATGTAGAAGTGATTATAATTTCTAGAACTCAATGACAAAAAATAAAGAGTAGTGCTATTCTTTTGCTTGAGTAGCACCGCTCTAATGTTTCGCTAGTATAAAATTAGTTTTTTATTTTTATTCTCATTTTAAAATATTTTTAAAAATTATAAAAATATATCAATATACTAATAATCCCTTTTTAACTATTAAGTAAAAGAAAAATAAAAAGAAAATAAAATATATGAGTGTTAAATGAGGTGTCAAAGTGAGTGGGCAAAATAGCATCTCTCAAATATAAATACTTAAAGAATAATGCTACATTGACGCCATATTTTGACACCTAATAGATTTTAATTTTTTTTATTTAGTAGTTAAGGAAATAATTATTAGTGTATTGACATGTTTTTATATATTTTTAAAAATGTTTAAAATAATAAAATATATGAATAAAAAATTAGAAAAAAATGAAAGACCAATTTTAGTCTAGCAGTCAATATTTTAAATACCGTATCAGTGGGCGTACCGATCAAGGCACTGAAATGAAATATTTCGATATCTGTACCGTTTCGTGTACCATTTCAAAATATTTTATATATAAATACATTATATATATACATATATAAATTATATTTCAAAATAATGTTCAATATATGAATAAATTATATATATAAATATATATATGTAATTAATCTAGTCTAAATTGAGGTAAAAAATAGCCCAAAAAAAATGGTAAAATGCCCAAATTCGATGCGGCCGAAATATTGGACAGTATGGCTGAAATATCGGCTAGTATGGCGGATATTTGAACCAATACGAAACAGACATAATTTTCGTATTGCCCAACCGGCCGTACCAGCTAGTATGATACGGTATTTAAAACACTGCTAGCAGCAACTTGCAAGCGACAGAGTAGCATCGCTGTAATAAAAAAAAAGTTTAAATCTATCTGGAATTTGAGGAGCCAAACCTGGAAGAGGACAAGAGATGACCCTCCAGAGTGATTTATCATGGTCGATCATGCTAAGGGCAATACCATCAACTTGGCTATTTGATTAGGAGAATAACTCCTAATAGGTGACTCCTTCAATGGTTTACTATCGAAGATGAATCGCAAAATGCCACGTAAGTGGCTCCTTCAATGTTCGATGCATCACAGGGGATCCCTGTCACTTTCATCACTTGACATCATGTTTCATCTGCCTCTCCCAAACTCTCTCCTTCCTCCCGAACCCTTTTCTGTCTCCTTCCCCCTAAAGTCGCTAGCTCTCTCTCTCTCCCTCACCCTCATGAAAATCCTAGCTTAAAAATCTCTCTTCCTCCTTCCCTCGACATTTTTCTCTCCATCTCGAAATCCTAAATTGAAATCCCTCTCACTCGCCTTCCCTCTATCTACAACTTCATTGTCAAGGGTGGGTATTACAAAAAAAAAAACCAAATATTCACCTCGACAGTGAAGTTGCAGATAGAGAGAAGAAAATGGAGAGTGATTTTGGGTTAGGATTCTCGTGAGAGAGATGGATATGTTGAAGGAAGGAGAGGGAGAGGGAGAGGGAGAGGGAGAGCGAGAGGGATTTTCGGGTTAGGGTTTTCTTGAGGGTGGGGGAAAGAGAGAGAAGGAAGGTGAGAGAGAGATTGTGACTTCGGGGGGAAGGAGAGGGAATGAGAGTTCGGGAGGAAGGAGAAGGAAAGAGATTTGGGAGAAAGGAGAGAGTTCGAGAGAGTTCAAGAGAGGCAGATGAAACCCGATGTCTGAGTGATGAGAGTGACGAGAATCCCTACAATGCGTCAAACACCTTTTCTTCATGAACCCCTTACATGGCATACTACTATTTGTCTCCAATAATTCCTCATTATAGTTTAAATTTGTCTAATATCATAATTTCTATCTTTTGTTTATCTTATTTAATGTCTAATCTCACATTATATTATTCATCTAAATTTTATATAATAATAAAATATTATTTTCTTTCAGTTTTTATTAATTTTTTCTTCATATTTTTCAGATTTACTGATCGTATTTTATTTTTAATCGCAAGAAACAATTTTTTAACTAGTTTTCCAATAATAGTATTTTGAATCAAATAAATATACTTTCTTACCTACTTTTTCCGAGAAATAAGAATATCAGTTTACCATATTTGTAATTTTATCTAACACAACAAAATAAACTAAAGAAAATCAAAAGCATAATTAGTTTTTTTTTTTTTTTTTTTAGCGGGGGTAAGAAAGTGAAATGTTATATTCATTGCCATGGCCATGATTCTCAATATATAACTATTTTGAACAACTATAGCGAAAATCTATTTGGCTATTCTATCGCCCATTTCAATGAGGTCCAAATAACCGATTAAAAGAGATTTGGTAGTGAATTGAGTTAAAATTAAGAGTGTAAGGAGTTCAGTTTAAATAAAAAAAGGTAATCGGCCAGACTGAATTATTTGGTGAGAGTTAAAAATTGAATATAATATTATTTTTGTTTTAGAATTTGAAAAAATTAAATTATTTATTATATTTTATTCAAAATTAAAAAAAAATTATAATAATTAGATAAGATAATTTAAAATAATTTTTAAATCCAAACAAGACTGACCAAAAGGTATATTACAACAAAACCCTTTTTATAATTTTTTTTATACAATTCTTTGTAGAATAATATGTTTATATATATATATATATATAGTCTAATCTTCTCTAGACATGACTATAGGAGCCTTTCTCCCCCAATAAAATGTTTGACTTGAATTATAGCTACTGCTCGAAGGACGAATCTGTTTATATAACACCCTCAAAGTATTTAGCAGGTCTAAAGCACATTACATAGCGCCTCCAAAATCATAATCACAAGTAATTCCAACTTATGTCTTCTTGGATTTCTAACCTCTAAGTCATGAAATACCTGTTCGTATCAATTAGACTATTATCTTGATGGTATGTTAATATAAAGTTAGTTTTATAAAAGGATGATATTTTATAAGTTATTTATAAAAGCTCCATTCATTTAAACCATGATCGTGTAAAATTGTAATAAAGGTTATTTTGTTTCTTTCCTCCCCTAACACAAAGCTAACGCATGAAGACTTCATTTTTTTAAGAGTCTTCTGATGTGGTTAATTAACTTCTAAACTTATAAATTAATCTGTCATTGGATAGTTGATTAATAAATAGAAACTAGTTAATGAAGTGTAATTATTTACCTGATGAAGAGTTAACTCAAAATAATTATATTCCACCGATGATCTTAACTCACGGGGATGCTCCTTAGGTCTTGGGTTTTAACCGGTTTAATTACCAACTCTCTTTATCAAAGAATCAGTTATAAACTATTTTGGGATCTATTCCGCATTAGAAGTTGTACTCATGTATTACCTAATTAACGCTAATCAGAATTGGGCACGTATAGTTAATTAGGTAATACATTTTTTATTTAGAATTTATTATTCGAATAATGGCATTTACAAGTTTAAAATCGTAGACTTTTTTTTTTTTTTTTTAATAAAGGATTTGCAAAAGATACATGCATTTGGAGTTTGTTCCTAATATTACTCTTATTAATCAAGAATGGATCCAAAAATCCTCAACTTGACTATTTTTTTTTCAAGAAACAAAAATAAAAAGAAAAAGAAAAGTTGTGTAAGATGAAGAAAAGAGATCCCAATGAATTGAACCCCTCCAACGCTCCGAATTAAAAGAATTGAAGAGCTGTTTGACAAGCATGAGAGTAACTAGCTAGGTGTGAACTCCAGGAAGAGGAGATCAGAGTGGACATTACGCTTGACATCAATCTGATTATTATATTAATACTACTAACAACTTTGAGTTGTTCTTCGTCAAGGTAGAAGAAAGCAAACACGATTTGGCAGGAACCTGCGTGCCTATTTCATCGCTTTGAATATTCCTGAAAGCGACGCCAATATGAACACTACTGAATGCTGCAATATCTCATGCATTTTTTTATCTTGCAGCTTAAATTTGCCAAAAGGCAAGCCCTTTAATGCATGATTATTATGACATAATAATTCACGCGCGTAGTACGTACGTATTAGTAATATTATAAAAAGCATATGGGGTTTACGTGGAAGGAGGTAGGAAACTTCATTGTAATGTGGACAAAGAGAAAACTCAAAATAGGGTTTAAGATCGTTGAACTTTTTTTTGGAAGGAATATTGCTCTTATTCATCTTAAACAATCAAAGAATGAATACATGAAGCTGGAATGTCCTTTAATACAATTAATGTTCTTTTTGGAAAGTTTAAGTGCATTCTTTGCAAGAGCAAGAGTCACATTATTGATATTTCTAGAAATGTAACTAACAAACCAACAAGGCAACTTGGCCAACAAATTTGTCACATCTCAAATGATCATCTCTATTGAGCTGATCTACTTGTCTGGAGAATTTTTAATATCATTCACTACTAACCGTGGATCTCCCTCAAGGATAACTCGTTGCAATCCGTACTGCTAGCAAAGGATCATAGCTTTAAGTGCTGCATATTATTGTCCCATATAAGTATTAGGAAACAGATTTCTTTGAGATCGAAGTGTTGCCACCACCTGACCTTTCCAATTTCGGACTATAACTCCCACTCCCACTTTCCAATGTATTTTATTTATAGTTGTATCCCAATTTGCCTTGAAAATTTTGATAGGAGGTGCTCTCTATTGTCGCTCAGTTGGGACATTAAGAAATTTTCTCTCATTCGATTTCTTCAGTACACCTTTCTTATAGTCAAAAACGGCTTGGTAGGCCAACAACACCACTTTACCTGGGGACAAAATTCTTCTTCAAAACCAAGCTATTCCTTCTCCTCCATAGTTGATAAGTTGTAGCAAACTTTGCAACTTCCTCTTTATTTAGGATAGAAAATATATAAGACAGAATTTCCTTGAAAGATGTCTCCAAAACTAGCCCCTTATGAAGTCTTTCAGAGCAAGATCCCCAAACATCCTGAACTGAATATACAGGATCACAATGCATGAGTGATTGTTTCTTGATCTGGGTTGCACACTACAACTTGGAGAGTCTACAATCTTCCTCTTGAATAGATTAAATTCAGTAGGCAAAAACTCAAGACAAGCTGTCCTTATAAAATTTTTAATAGCATTAGGGGCCTCCAACTTCCAATTAGTAAGTTCCTTGAAGATTGACCCTTATTTCCTTCATGAAGATGTCCTAGCAAGTGATAAGCATTTCTTACAGAAAATTTTCCATCACCTATACATCTCCAAGTAAGGTTATCTAGAGCATTATAGAGACCGGTGGGAATCTATCTAATCAACTCTGCTGGTTCCTCTCAAAGAAGTCTTTCAACAAAGTTACATTCCATTTCTTACTGTTATTGTCAATTAAAGAGCTAACTAGAGAAACTTCTTGCAAAACTTTTATAGGAGACTGAACTTTGAAGGATTTTGGTCAAGATATCCATCTATCATGTCATATCTTCATAAACTCATCATTTCCTATTTTTCAAATCTGGACTTTGGTAAGAATCTGCTAAGTTACCATGAAGCTTCTCCATAAGAATGATGCATTACTGCCCAACATGTCATTCAAGAAATCTATTCTATAAAAATATCTTGCCTTGAGAACTCTGGCTGTTAAAGAGTGAGGATGTTGAATGATCCTCTATCCTTGCTTAAATAGTAAGACTAAGTTGAAATTTTCAAAATCTCGAAGTCCAAGTCCACTTGCCTATTTAGTCTTGCCTAGCTGCTTCCATGACGACCAGTGAATTTTATATCTATCTTTCATTTGCCCTCACTTAAACTTCTACATGAGCCTATTTAGTTCATTCAAAATAGTCTTTTGAATCTTGAAAGTACCCATATAGTATGTTGGAATAGCCTAAATAACTAACTTGGTAAGAACTTTGTTAGTCTGAGATAAAAACCTGACTTTCTGATTGTTTATTTTGCTCCTAATTCTATCCAGTATAGGCCTGAATGCAATTAACTTGTATTTTTCCATATAAGAAGGAAGCTCCAAATATTTCTCATAAGACTTGAATACTCTCAACCTTGCAGTAGAAAGAATGGAGTCATTTGTTTCTTGTCTTGTGTTCCTATTGAAATATATTGAAGTTGTGTCTAGGTTTGATCTATGATCGTAGGTTGTTTCATGAGAATTTAAAAGGCTTTATAATCTGCTCCATTCTAGTGGATTTGCCTTATAAAAGAGTAGGCTATCATCTGTAAAAAGAAAATAAATGGTTAACAAGCAAATTAAGATCCTCGGGCAAATGGGAAACCAAAATTGTGACATTACTTCTCAGCTTTATCCAACATATGACATAACATTTCTGAGCAAATGATAAAAAGGCAAGAAGAGAGAGGACCCCTTGTATTAATCTTCTAGAAGTTGAGAATTCCTGCCGTGGTGCTACATTAATCAAAATTGAATATGTTACAGTACTCACACAGTGTATGATATGCTCAACTCATGGCGTTTCAAACTGCATTTTCAACATAGCACATTTTAGAAAACACCATTTTACTCTATCATAAACCTTACTCATGTCCAATTAAAGAGCCATCTTCTTCCCCCTCATTCTGTTTTGCATGGAATGCATAGCTTCATAAGCCATATAAGGTCATCAGAGATCAATCTTCCTAGAATGAATGCACTCTGAGACGGAGAACTAATCTAAAAAAGAATCTGCTTCAGTCTGTTAGCAAGAAATTTAGCTATGATGTAATAAAAAATATTGTGCAAGCTTGTAGGTCTATATTCAAAGACTAGATTTGGGTCATTCTTCTTTGGAATTAAGGCTATAAAGGTCTCCCAAACCCTTTTCTTGATTGTAAGATGTCTTTCATTGCAGCAACCACCTCAACCCCCACTGTACTCTAATGATCTTGATAACAATCAATTGAGAAACCATCTAGGTCTGGGGAGCTCAATGGATTCATCTTAAATATGGAGCTTTTGAGTTATTCAGTAGTGAACTCATTTAATAGCTTCCTATTCATTCATGCATTGAAAACAGGGCCAAAGTCCTCCAGGATTTCATCTATCCCAGCAAACAGAGAAGATTTAAAAAGGACCTAAAAGAAATCTTGGAATAACGCACTTATTTTCCTCTAATTTCCTGCACACTAACCCTTATCATTGGAGAGCATACTTTTGAAAATACTTGGAATTTCTATCACCATCCTTGAGCCACATTAATTTTTCTCTTTGCCACTGCTTTATATCATCATTCTCAAGATATCATCCACCCCTTTTTGTAGACCAAATCACCTTGGTTGATACTTTGCAACTCCTCAATCATTTCTCTCTTCTAAGTGAGTATTTTCCTTTTGTTTCCTCGAGTTGACTTGGCCTAAAGCACCAAATGACTTCTACATCTTTTTGGACCATTCTTAATCATACTTTGTTTACTATAGCCACTAAATCAAGATTTTCAAACAAACTGTATGCTGTTGTGGCACTCCTCCCTTCTAGACTAGCTTGTGTCGTACCTGACAACTCTTCTATGGGAGATTTCCTCGCCACCATTATTGAAAAATGAGATAAATAAATGTGAGTAATCAGAACAAATAACATGCAACACATGAATTTCAATATCTCATAAAGCAAAGCCATTCATTATTCCCCCATACTTTAACAAATATTTCTTTAGTGAAGTCTCTATCATCTCTCTTATTACTCCAAGTAAATTTTGAGCCTTTATAACCCTAGATCACTAAGTGCATAATCATCAAAAGCTTCTCTAAAAATTTACATTTAAGTCAATTACGGTTCTTTTTTAATGATGCCAAAAGGGGGAGAAGTCAAAAGTGACCGCAATTCTTAAAGTTAAAAATCTCAAAAAACTCGAAGTAAATGAACTCATCGGGTCACTTATTACCCACGAGTATACATTGAAAAGAGGAGGAGAAGAAGGAAAGCAAAAGAAGAGCTTGGTACTCAAAGTTGTTCCTCATGAAAGTGAAAACGATGAAAACGAGGAAAGCGATAACAAAGATGTAGAAATTGCAATGATCACAAGAAGATTTCAGAGATTATTAAAGAAAAATAAAGCTCTTCCAAGAAATCTTTTAAAAAATTTTCCAACAAAAATACAGGTAAAAATGACTCATTAACTTGTTATAAATGCATAAAACCATGACATATTAAGGCAGATTATCTCATGCTAAAGAAAGATCGATACAAAGGCAAGAAAGCAATGAAAATTACATGGGATAATAATTCAAGTAGCTCAGACAGTGACGCAAGTAATGAATAATCTGTAAATTTTTGTCTTATGGCTAAAGATGATCTTGAGGTAACAAATTTTGAAAATATTGAAAATCCTTCTTATGAAGAATTGCAAAATGCTTTAGAAAAAGTATATGACGAACTTGAAAAATTGGGTATCAAGTATACTATTTTGAAAAAGAAAAATTCTTCTTTAACAAATGAAATTGATGTTTTAAGAAAATATAATATAATTTTAAAAGATGAAAATGATGAGTTGAAAAAGAAAGTGGCTGATTTAGAAAATATTGTTGAAAACTTTACAAATGGAAAAAGAAACTTTGAAAAACTTCTTGGTAGTCAGATATGTGTTTTTGATAAGGTAGGCTTGGGATACATGCCAAAAGAAAAACTCAAACCCTATAAAAATTTCTTTGATAAATCGATTAAATCAAAATCATATTTTTAAAATTCTTTTCATAAAAATAGATTTTTCAAAGAAAAATATTATTACAATCACTCAAAGTTTTCAAATATGTCATATGTTATTTGTAATTTTTGCAATAGAAATGGTCATAATTATCATGTTGTCCTATTAGAAGAAAACATACAATGACTATTAGAGCCATATGGGTACCAAAGAATCTTGTTTCTTCTAATACTAATAAATAAAGGACCCAAAGAACTTGGGTACCAAGAATTTATTTTTAATTACTTTTGTAGGTATGCATGAAGTATTCTACTAGTAAAAGTAAATGATTTTTAGACAATGGATGCTCAAGATACGTGACAGGAGACAAAACTAAATTCATTGATCTCATTTCTAAAGAAGAAGGATGCGTGATATTTGGAGACAATTCAAAAGTGAAGATCATGGAAATAGAAGATACAAATAATACAAATAGTCTCAATCTCAACAAAAAGAATACAATAGAAGAAGTCCAACATGGAGACATCAGGAAAGATCATCAAGATTTAGTACAAGATGCAACCAAAGAGTGGAAACATGTGAAAGATCATCCAGTGGAACAAATTTTAGGAGAAACTTCATGAGGTGTAAGTACTCGATCATCTCTTAGAAATATTTGTAATCACACTACTTTTTTATCTCAAATTGAAAAATATTGATGAAGCACTTATTGATGAATCATGGATTCTAGTTATGCAAGAATAGCTAAATCAATTTGAAAGAAATAATGTATGGACACTTGTTCCTAGACCCAAAAATCATGTTATTATTGGAACAAAATGAGTTTTTAAAAATAAGAAAAATGAGTCTGGAATCATCACAAGAAACAAAACTCGACTTGTAGCCCAAGATTTCAATCAAGAGGAAGGAATCGATTATGATGAAACGTATGCACTTGTCGCAAGATTAGAAACTATTCGAATGTTATTTGCATATGCATGTTATAAAAATTTCAAATTTTTTCAGATGAATGTTAAAAGTGCTTTCTTAAATGGTTTTATAAATGAAGAGGTATATGTTGAGTAACCTCCAGGTTTTGAAAATCATATTTCTCTTAATCGTGTTTTTAAACTCACAAAAGCATTATATGGACTCAAACAAGCTCCTAGAGTTTGGTATGAGAGGCTTAGTGATTTTTTGATTGAAAAAGATTTTTCAAGAGAAAAGATCGATACAACTCTTTTCTTCAAATATGAACATGATGATACTCTTCTAGTTCAAATATATGTGGATGATATAATATTTGGTGCTACTAATGAAAATATGTGTCAAGATTTTGCTAAGAGTATGCAGGAAGAATTTGAAATGAATATGATGGGAGAACTTAATTTCTTTCTCAGATTGCAAATCAAACAAGCAAAAAGTTGAATATTTATTAATCAGTCAAAATATATTAAAGAGTTACTCAAAAAGTTTGAGATGGAATGTGCGAAGGTGATTGGAACACCAATGAGTCCAACCACTAAACTTGAAAAAGATGAAAGCGGTAAGCCAGTTAACTCAAAGGTATATCAAGGTATGATTGGTAGTTTATTATATTTGATAGCTAGTAGACCTGATATTATGTTCAGTGTATATTTATGTGCACGTTTTCAATCATTTCCAAAACAATCTCATTTGATTGCAGTCAAGCAGATTTTTAGATATCTTGTCGATACCATTGACCTCGGATTATGGTATCCTAAGCACACTTCTTTCGATCTTATTAGTTATTCAGATACAAATTATGTTGATTGTAAAGTTGATCGAAAAATTACTAGTGGAACATGTCATTTTTTAGGTCATGCACTCGTTTCATGGTTTAGTAAAAAACAAAATTCTGTTGCATTATTTACTGCTGAGGCAGAGTATGTTGCTGCAGGTAGTTGTTGTGCTCAAGTTCTTTATATGAAACAACAGCTTGAGGATTTTAAACTTATGTACAATCACATTCCAATCAAATGTGATAATACAAATGTTATAAATCTTTTAAAGAACCCGATACAACATTCTAGGACTAAGCATATTGAAATTAGATATAATTTTTTATAGAGATCATGTACAAAAAGGTGATATTGTACTAGAATTCACAAACACATATGATCAATTGGCAGACATTTTCACAAAACCCCTACTTGAAGATACATTATGCATGATTAGAAGAGAAATATGAAAGATGCGTGTCATAAATATCCGTTAAACATTTTTATTCTATTATCTCAAATGACTTACAAAAACTTAAGACTTCTAGCCTCATCTTTCAACTGCATTTACTCTTCATAGATCGACATATTATTCTCATCTAAAGGATTAGGTAGTCGAAATGAAGAGGTAAGTAAAGATTTTAAATCCTTATTCTGTTGCTTTAACTCTACTATTTTTTTGTTTGACTCATAAATAAGTCGTTGAAGTACAGAGATAGTCTCGCTAAACTTCTCAATTTTGTGAGTTTTAGACTGCAACCGAGCGGAAAAAATAATAATGGATGATGAGTATCGAGTCCTGAGACCCACAAACTCATAAATGGCATCATGATCTGATTTATTAGCTAAATCGGTCTCTTGTTGCTTCATGACACCTACGACAAAAGCATAAATAGATTGATCACGAGAAGTACTGAAGGGAAATTGACGAGCCATTACAAAATTGTAGAATGAAAATGCAGATGAATTGCAAAATGAGAAGAAGATTTTATGCGAAATAGATAAAACTAAAGATTGCTTTTATAGAGAGGAGAATAAGAACAAAACAAACTATCACAACTTCAAATCTCTGCAATATCGTGCTTGTCAATAACGTCAAGCAGATTTGAATCTTCTTCCGCACCGATTTGTCAGTGTTAGGCCTGCAGCTTTTGCAGCCTTTGTCGGATACGGATAACTTCACTTATTCAACTTCAAATCTCTGCAACATCTAATTCGTCAATAACATCAAGCGGATTTAAATCTTCTTCCGCACCGAGACGATACAGTTTGGCTACAGCCTTTGGAGATTTTGTCGGACACGAGTGACTCTAATTTTTCAAGTCTCTACAAAATCTCATTCTACACCAAATCTCGATAATATTTTATTTGTCAACAACATCAAGCGGATCTCTGCACCGAGACAATAAAGTTAGGTCTCAGCCTTTACAGCTTTTGTTGAACACAGACGGGAGAAGAAATTTTATTAAAACCAATTGCAGTTCCTTTTTAATGATGCCAAAAGGGGGAGAAGTCTTATACTAGTATAATACTACCTTGTTATATATGCTAGAATCATGTCTATATTTTATTTGAAAAACTAACGCATATTTTTAGGGGGAGTTTAAGTATTACTGCAGGTCGCAGATTTTTACTAAGTATTTGTCATCATCAAAAATGGAGAGATTGTAGAATTCAAGATTTTAAGTCTCGTATCTACGTATAGATTTTGCTGATAACAAATAAATTCAAGACCCAAACTCAAGTTTTCTACGCATGAAGAGAGTTAAGCACATCAAGAAATCAAGCATGAGCAAAAAGAATATCAAGTCTACAAATGAAGCTCATAAGGTAATTTTGTACATATCTTAAAATTTGAAATTGGATTAAGGCTCAAAATTAACATTTTATCATAAAGTATCAATTTGTATTTTTTACATTTGCATAATTTTATTAAAATATTAATTTCAAAAATTTTTTTTTTTCACATATGCATAAAGATTTGAATTTGTAAGATGATTGATTGTCATCTTTAATATGTGCATGTGTTGTTTGAAAATCTTGAAGGGTGATTGTGTATTTTTTTGACAAATGCAAAAAGAAGATTATTTGGTTTGAAAAATAAATCATACTCATTTTGTCATGTATGAAAAGTAAAAAATTAGGTTTGATTTCTTTGAAAAATGAATGGAGTTGTCTTTGACAAATATAAAAAGGAGATGTTTTTATTTGAATATTTTGAAAGTGAATAGTACTCTTATTTGACATGTGAACCTTTTCAAATTTGAATATGAAGACTTATTTGCCTATAAATAGCTCACTTGAGTTTTGCAAAAATCACAAAAAGAGCTTACACATCAATTGTTAAGTTTTGCATCATTTTCTCAAAACTCTCATTCTCTCTTCTCTAACTTTTGTGCCTTAATAATTGTTCATTGTGAGAGAGATATATGTTGCACTATATTGTTTTTATCTCACTCATTGAGGAGTGTATTTTGATAACCTACCCATTATCAGTTTTTATATTTGTAAGATGATAGGTATAACCCTTGTGTATGTAGAAGGTGTTCTACATGGAGAATAGTTAAATCACCAAGTGTGAGGTGATTGGAAGTGTAGAGGGTGTTCTACAAGGATTCTTTGGAGCGGTGTTGCTCAAATGTGTAATAGGTTTCTATCTTTACTTGAATGAGATTGAATAGTGAATTTGGGATCATTAAGGGGTAGCTTGAGGCGAGGACGTAGACAGTGAGACTAAACCTCATTAAAATATTGAGTTTGCTTCTTCTTACCCTTACTCTTTATATTTCCTGCTGCTTTATATTCTGGTTATATTTTATATTGTATATGTGGTTTATAAGTATTAATTTTTTAATATAACTCAATTTACCCCCCTTCTTGTGTTAGTCATTTGGGCAACAAAGAGCTTCACTAAAAATTTACATTTAAGTAAAATAGTTAAATTCACTTTGAGTAAATTCACTAGTAATAACAGGCAACACATGAATTTCAGTATCTCATAAAGCAAAGCCATTCATTAATTCCCCCTACTTTATCAAATATTTCTTTAGTGAAGTCTCCATCATCTCTCTTATTATTCCAAGTGAATTTTGAGCCTTTATACTCCTAGATCACTGAGTGCATAATCATCAAGAGCTTCTCTAAAAATTTACATTTAAGTAAAAGACATTTTAGCAGCAAATTTCTCCTAACTAGGAAGGATCTTATTAAAGCCCCCATGCAAAGCCAAGGCATCTTATTAGTGGGCTTAACCATTTTTAACAATTGCCAACTTTCCTTCATTTTCTCATGTACAAGATTACCATAGAATCCTGACATTAACCATTTTATCACACGATCAGGATTAGTAATTGTAATAGCCCCAAATTTTTTAAGGTAAATTATTTTATGGATATTATTCTAAGGAAATTTATTTGATGCATTTATTTATTAGGAAATTAGAGTGGGAGATTTAATTGAGGAATGTGAGATTTCACTTAGTATTGGGAATTATGCAATTTTGGATTAATCTATCGAGTTTTAGTAAAATGGGAATAAGTTATTCATATGAGGTCCAAATGAGGTGATTCCAATTGGTATAGAACCTTAAGAGATAGATCTAAAATATTTATGTTTGAAGTTTCCTGAGATTCGGAATGAATCAATAACTTATTTGGGAATCAAGTAGGCAGCTTGGGAATGGGCTCAAATGGAACCCAAGTTGGATAAATTGAACTAAATTGGGGCATGTAACTAATTAGGCAATTGGTTTTAAGATTTTCTGGGATTAGGACAGGTGTATGGATAGTTAGAAATGGATGGAAAGTTGATTTGGAAGCCAATTGAATAGTTAGTATGATGGGAACTCAAGGGGAACCAAAATCTGGTTGATAGGTGACTAAGTGGATCAAATTTGGCTCTACCTTAACTAAACTAAGAAGTGGCATTCTAGAACTTGCTTAAGGGAGACCTAAGGGAGTTAGGAAGGAACCAAATGGGTAGGAAAATCTGGAAGGGGGCGTGTGACACAAGGGGAGAGCTGGAGATGAGAGATGCATGCATGGTTAGGTGAAATGCCACCTCACCTCTTATCCCTTTAGCTCACTCCTCAGCCATGGATCAAAATGGGCAGCCAAAACATCTCAAATGTGAGCCCTTGGATGACTAATCTAGCTGCAAAGCCTAGGATTTGGGAGGCTTAATCTTCATCATGAGATTTACTTAGATGAACACCTTATCACCCATGCAAATCTGGCAACTAGTGCACCTTAGGTGCTTTTCCTTTTCTCTCCCTCATGTTGGTCGACCACCACCTTATAAATAGAGTCTTGAGAGCTTTCTAAGCTCCTTTAGAATGAGAGAACACTTTCTCTTTGGAAGCAATACCAGAAAAATCCATCCAAACCCTTAAAGAGTTCAATTGTGAGCTAAGTGAGTGAGTGTGGGAGAAAAACTTGCAAGAAGTTGGTTGGATCAATTCTCTTGAGCTTGGAAGAATTTGTAAGTCTATATTCTAGCTTAATTTAAGCATGGAAATGGTTTATTGAGATGATTGAGCTATGTTTACTAGTAATGAACACTTAAGAACATGATTAAGTGGCAATGTGACATATGAGTAGGGTTGATTGTAATTTGTCTTATAAATATGTTCAATAAAATTTGTAAGAACTTAGATTTAAGTTTTTAAGAAATCAAATAGGGTGTATTGAAAAGATTGGCATGTTTTGAATAGAAAAACTCTTAGAGCCGTGAGTTCGCTTGACCCTCGCTCGACATGTGAGTCGAGCGAAGGCAAAATATGAACCCTCGCTAGAGTTTCGCTCGATACTCTGTTCGAGCGAGTTCCAACCCGAGACTTCGCTCGATACTCGCTCGACAACCCGCTCGAGCGAGATGCCCTGTTTTGCTTAGACTCAGTGTTTTCCTAGAATAGAATGGGTGTTTCAAATGGAAAGGATTATCAATGGAAATAACTCGTATGACTAAGAGAGAAATAAAAAGAAGGAAAACAATATATATAAGATTAAGTTAGTCACGTCGTGACGGGGACGGCAAGACGTAACGCCCGGATGACTGACGTGCCGACAGGGACGGCGACACGTAACGCCTGTCGCGTTATAAGAATGACTGATCTTCACGGGGACGGCGAGACGTAACGCCCGTGAGATTGACCTGAATAGCGGGGACGGCGAGACGTAACGCCCGCAGTAATATGTGTATATGTTTTGTGTCAAGACGGGGACGGCGATACGTAACGCCCGTGAGATTGACACCAGACTCATCACAACGGGGATGGCGAGACGTAACGCTTGGATGGTGGATGAGTGTATGTGATGGGGACGGCGATACGTAACGCCCATCAGTGATAAGAAAGAATAAGAATCTTAAGGAGAATAGTGTAATTTAGTATAAGATTATGGTTGAGTTAAGAATTGTATCAATTAGACGTATCAGTTAGACAGTGGTCTTACGAGAGGTATATTAGGGTAAATTTCCCTTGTCATCAGTGGTGATAATATTATTGTTGTTTTCCCTATTTCCTTTAAGCTGTTTATGTACTTACTGAGATTTCATTCGAAATCTCACTCCTTTGTGGCTCCATATATTTTGTGCATATCAATTTATACAGGATTCGATAACCAGCAAGGGGACAGCCTCGATGAGGCAGGAGATTTCAGGGAGTCCTGAGGGACTTTCCGACTATAGTCCTTATATGGACATTTCTTTTGTTTCCTTCGGACCTCCTATCAGTAATCAACCCACCAGAGCTTGGAGTCTTGACGCATCCACTTTTGCTGAGGAGAGGCGACGCACAGGATGCTGTTTAACCTTAGGAGTAGATGGCTCGTTGTCTATGTGTGGAGTTTGTTTGACTCCACAGGGACAACAGCTCCAGCGAGACTTTAGTATTAGTATGAATAGGTTTTGCTATGGGAGAGAATACCCCGAGGTTAAGAGGGAGAAAGAGTGAGGTGAAGGAAAGTTATTTTGGATGAATGTAAAATATTTTGCTACAGTTTGGGTCTTGTATATGTAAATAGTACAATGTTAAGTTTTAATGAATGTTGTAAATATCTTTTCCCATGTGATCTTTAGAAAGTTTTATATCTAAAACCTGATCCGCTGCGAATTAAGTGATATATGTTTTCTTTATTCTTGTTAGTACGAGGGTGAGTAGCCAAGTGTTGCTCATCCAGACACCTTAATTTACGTTAAATCTCAGACGTAAGTTGGGGGCGTCACAGTAATTATCAAGGAAATGTGGCTTCTTGAATAAGAAAATAAATTAATATTAACTTCTTTCTTCTAAAGCACTGTAACCCTCCACTTTTACCAATGCAATCTACAACAAAACTATAGTCAACACTCAATCTGTCAAGAATTTTCTCGACCTTTTCTCACCTTCATTTAGTTTTAGATAAAAACATCATCCCTGGGAGCATGTCCTTACCAGAAGCTAAAGCTCATGATTTGTTCGAAAGTTCCCAAACCTTTAGAAGTTTCAATTTATGAGTTTCATTGTAATTGACAAGGCTGCTTAGCAATCTTTGCCAAATCATTTTGCTTCATACTCTCGAAACCTTGATGAGGTTTGAATCTTTTAAAACCACTTATTCTTTAATCACATTATTCCACTTATGGTTTGAAACAACTGAGTCTATAAACATAATAGGATCTGCATTTTTTTCCATTTGGATTAGATATTAGATCTATTTTTAGAAGTCTTTTATCCCCAAAAGAGTTTAAAGGATTGCTAACTTGGACATGGAACTCCTTGGTGGTTGCCACATGGTAATCTTTTATTGCTTTGTCAACTATCAAATTCTTCCCTTTGCAATCATGACTTGATTGGTATCCATTAATTGCCATATGGGATATGCAATTAGAATCTTTCACATCTGAATCAACACCACCAGATTGTTGGTCAACTTTTCTTTGATACATAGCATTAGAATGTTGCCAAAACTAGAATCCACCAACTGGTAATTCCTTGAGATTAAGGGATTGAGTTGAGAATCCCTCGAAATTGCCGCTTTCTATGAATTCTTACCATTTTGAGGTGGTTCTCTAAAGATTTCGCCGAGAAAATCCTGTCGGCTCGCTTTCGTTATGCCCTTGTAATCTCTTTATCTTTCTTTTGATGAGAAACTTTGTAGTAGCTTTATTGTTGGCCCTAAACAAACCGCTATACTGTGATATGAGGCCTTCATTTACACTCTTGCCCCAATCCATTTTAGCATAACTTCTGGAAATGTGTTTGATTATGCCACAATGATAACAAAAATTTGGTTACCTCTCATATTTGAATGGAGTCCAATTTTTTTTATCACCAATATTAAGGACCCAACCTCTGGCCAGAGGTTTAGTAATATCAACCATCACTTTTACAAGTAAATACTTCCCCTAGATCGTGCTACTACCATATGTGTCAACCATAAAAACCTCCCATACTAACTTCCCCAATCTTTCTCCCGTATTATAATTCATACCTATGAAAGGCATATCATGTCATTAAATCCAAAGAGTTTCAAAAATAAATTGCATATCCTACAGAGAAGAGTCCCCTGCACATTCTTTCAAACATACCAGAGCCTTATCAAAAGATCATATACATCCTAGCATGATACTCTTCTAATCAGTGTCTTTTTTAAATTCAATCAAAAACTTATTCCAGCCTGCCTCTTTAAAGACTGTCTTAGCTTTAGTTTGCCATACTTGAGAAAAAGTTACTCTGGAAGCACCTTCGTTTATCTCCTTTTTTGCAACCACAAAGGCCATAATACACTTCTTACTCTTAGTAGCCAACAATAGCATATCTTCTTCATTCACATCAACTTCTTGTTGTTCCTCTTCAATTAATTTGAGCCCCTCACAGAGTTTGGAAATTTCATATTCTCCATCTAAATCTCTACAAACATTTTGCCCAAAAGACAAAACTCTTAATTTATGAGGAAACCAAGAGAAAAAGCCCCACTATCACAAAGGTAAAAGGAGGACCAGTATTGTACATATTTTTATAAGATCATTGAACTTGAATATGCTGACCCAACCACCATGCATGACTATGCCATCATGTTGTTTAATATGAGTTTCCTCACATTTTCTCAATCCATGGGGTTAAATAAATCTTTTCTTCAGAATTGAAAAAATATATATACACTCTATAAAATAAGATGCTTGTATTTTGTTTTTCTATTCCCCTTTTTCTCTCACCTTTGTGATATTATGGGACAAGTTACTAGTATTAACCACATGGTTAACATGTCTTTTTTGCCTTTAAAATCAATAGTTCATATTGTTCTACTTTTTAAGCAATTTAATCACGTTAAATATATGGTTTTTTTTGGTACTTTTCTAATAGTTATGTACAGTTCAGTTAGGCTAGCAAATCTAATGAAATATCTTTGTGCCATCCCAATACCAAAATCTTCAACCTCCCCAATCACCTATCTAAGGATGGCCTTGGGCAATAGGCATGGTCTCTACATTACATGGTAGGGTTATTTCTTTTTTTTTTTTTGGGGGGGGGGGTGTGTTTCGAGAAGAGCATGTTTATGACCATTGTTCACCATGAGCCTATCAATCTCATTGCTAATGTTAACCATAATTTGTTGCCTTTGTTTACAAGGCTTCTGCGACCACCACCACCAATCCACCGTGCAAAGCCACCATCCTAGAGTTCCAGCAACTTCAAGGAAGCATCCTTCTCTTACTCTCTCTTTCTCAATGTCAACACTCGAATCACACTTAACTTTAGATTTACAAGAGAATGTAATTAGGCCTTGTTTGGCTACATAAATGAGATAAGATAAAAGTTGAAAGTTGAATAAAATATTATTAAAATATAATTTCTAATATAATTTTTATTTTAAAATTTTAAAAATTAAGTTATTTATTATATTTTGTGTGTAAGTTTGAAAAAATTGTAACCAAACCAAGTCTTATAAGTGTAAGAGCTTTTTCATGGCCATAACTTCTGACGAAGTTTTTGACAAGGTCAAGTGGTGGAATGGGTAATGTGGTTGTTTCTATTAAAAATAGAATAAAGAAAGATGAAGCTAGCATCTGCCATTTCCAAATCAGAGTTAGACTTTGACAAAATCATGTTTATCTTCACGAACTCCTACCCTCCACTATGTAGTAACCATCCACCGTGAATCCACCGATCTTATATACGTCTCTCTCTCTCTCTCTCACTTCTAATATCCATTGAAGTCTGTTATCCTTGTTTATAAGGCTACCGTGATGGCGTAAACACCACCATCAAACTATGTAAAACCATTGTCCCACGACACCATCAATCTTAAGGAATAGGAGCACATCGAGCTCACTTGAGGGCGAGAACCTTCAATCGCACGATGCTTTCTAAGGGTGAGCACTATTCCTTGTGTGGTGGGAGAGCACTATTGCTTGCCTGCATGTGTTTTTTTATCATTGTCGCTCTCCTGGGTTCTCCTTTGCTAGGGAAGCACCACTTGAGCGTAAGTGATTGACTATATGGTGGCATTGTTGAAAGAGGAAGTGTCCTTGCTCTATGGCAAGCACCTCGAAATGAAAGAATTCTTGCTCCAAAGTGGGCAAAGGAAAATGAACATCACGAAGAGCAAGAAGGATTGCCGCCCACGCGAGAACCCAACGGACAATAATCTAGACAAACAAACAACGTGAAGGATCAATGAATAGATCCTTAAATTGCAAAAACCTTGTTGTTCAATACTCTTCTCTTTTCCAGTGTTTGCCTAAGGCCATTCACGTTTCTTCACTTTATCCGCCACCCCGGTGGCATCTATAGGGTGCAAGAGCATTTGAGCAAAAGCTTCACCACTTAGGTGAGCACCATGGATAGCCCTTTTGCTCTTTGGCGCTCACCTACTTGGCGAACACATATTCTCTTGGCCACTTGCCCTAGGGGGAAGCATAAGTCGTTGACACTCATGTGAGTACTGTTAGCAAAAGTTGTCGCCCCAAGTGAGCAGCCCTAAACAAAAAAGTGCTCGACCCAATCGAGCACCAAAAGGAAATAAAAATCAGTGCCCCTAGATAGTGAGCAACAGTTCTTTCTCGAAACGAACAACACAAAAAGAAACAATGATCACACCCTTACTAAGACCACAAAAAGCAAGAATGCTTGTACGCTGAAGGAGCAAAACTGCTTGCCACCCAAATGTTGATGTATTGTAAAGATCTTCTGCACAAGGTCCTTTGGGAATTAGAGGTGATGAATAAACCTTGTGAATGCCATCCTATACTATAAATGTAAAAGTCCATGTTCAAAGTTCTTTATTAGCAAATGTACTTTTGATCTCCACGATGCTCACCTAAGGCTATTCATGTTTCTTCACGTTGCTTGCCACCCATCCAAGCACACACTGTGCATGCTGGCAATCAAAATGAATTTCCTCATGTCCCCTCAAGCAATTTTGCTCCATGATCCTTGCTTGAGTGATGAGTACTTTTGCTTTCTTGGTTGCAAAATGCTTCTCTTCTTTGTGCTTTCCTTTTTGGTCTCATAATGTTCAATTGGTGGTATTTGGTTTTGCTCTTCCAAGTACTTGTTTGGTGGTGAGCACTTTTACTCTTAGGGGTTAGCACTTTCGCTCTTCAAGAAGAGCAAAAGTACTTGGCCAAAACGAGCATACACACAAGTAAAACTAAGCGATACTCAGACAACCATGAAAAGAACCAATGCTCGCTTCCCCCCTAACACCCAAGCAAGAACCAATGGTCACCACCTAGCCCAAGACTATGGAGAACCAAGTGCTCGCCACGGGCAATCACCACAAACAGCCAAGTAGTTGCCTTCGGGAGAGAAAATTTTTCTGTCACCTTAATAGCACCAAGTGGGAATTATAGTGCTCGCCACCTTAGATACGAGGACCTCGCACATTCCTCACCCTTGTTGTTCTCACTAGTGCATGTGGGTGTTATGTGTGTGCATCTGGGCATGCATATATGTAAACTTATTTGAAATTGAAAATGTACCTAATTAATGTATTCATTGCACTATAATAGTCCCATTAATGTACTTCTTATGAGTAAGGAGTTCTTCCATTATTATTTTAGTGATTAAAGTCTAATTTTCTTCTCAATTTAGACTAAGATTAATGATTATTAGGCTTTTAAAAGTTAAAGTTGTTTGAGTTAGAACCTTCATTCCATTTACTTTGTAATTATATATAAAAAAAAAAATACTAAAGGTTAAGGCGTGTTTTGTAACCACCAATTTTGAACCATGTCAAGCATATGCAAAAAAATAAAAAAGGGATTGTCGGGTGTGTTTGTGACACCACCAATGCTAAAGTTGGAAAATAATCTCACCGGAAGAAATGAGAGAGAGCTAAGAGTTTGATCAAAGTGACTCACCTTTGTTTTACTAGCTTTATGCTATTTATACCCCTTACGTTGGGATTTTGTTTGCTCAGATTATCATATTACTGTATATATGCGACAGTACCTTGTCAATAACAAGATCATCCGTCAAGATTTCATATTCACACCCTACATCAATGCATTTAATGCAATGTGGTCTTTTGCATGTTATCTTTTCAACAAAGTGCCAGAAAGCATAGACACTTATCATGGCCTGAGCAATCTCCCATGATTGTGGGTCAGACTTGATATGCTAGGCCCCCATATTTTGAAGTAACAAGAACATGGGTCTAGCCCAATGAGAGAGATGCTTCCTTCCACCAGAATCTGTATTTAAATACAAAATCCATAAAAACTCATGGAAATCGATGTGATACTACTAAATGGGGGCGATACCCGCATATGTGGAGGCGGGGTCACCCCTACCCCGCCCCCCGCTCTAGCCCTGCGGGGGTGGAGGGTTTTCCTCCGCCTCCCACCCTCGTATACTGGGGCAGAGTACCTCACCCACTACCAGGGTGTGGATTTAGGGGGGGTTCTATCCTCCCCCACCTAGTGCTTGGTCCATGGCCCAGCATGTATTTTTGGGTAGTCCTGAGCAAAAATCTGAAAATCCGACTCTGACCCAGACTCCGCCCCAACTCAGACTTGTCAGAGTCGGAATTAGAGTCGGAGGAAAAAATCTGACTTTAATCGGAGTCGGAGTCGGTAAAGGATTCCTAAAAACTCCGACTCCGACCCGATCCGACTCCGATTTGTAACCCGACTCCGACTCCGATTCCGATTCCGACTATATATCCAACTCCGACTCTGACATTTTGCATATAATTTGTAAAAAAATATATATGTATTTTCATATACAACTATTATAAATAGATAATTAAATTACTTATTGTTTCCAAATAATTTACTCATAATATAATAGACGTATATAATTATAAACACTAATATATTAAGAATTACTAATGTAATAATTTGTAATATTAATATATACAAAATTAAAGACTAACATATAAGTAGTGATGTATTATAAATTAATAAATAATAAAATATCATAATATATCAAATTACTATTGTATAATTTTATAAGCATAAACTTATTCAAAATAATTTCTTAATAATATAATAGACATTTATTAAGACCAATGTTCAAACCTTAAATTCTAAATCCTTAATCCTAAATCCTAGACTATTACAACTATAGATTGATAATTAAATGAAATAATAGTATGTTGGCTAATGTATAAATATCAATGTATGAGCTAATGTACATTAATAGTAATATTAATGTATAAATACTAATATGTTTTTAAAGACTAATATATAAGTAGTGATGTATTATAAGTTAATAAATAATAAAATATCATAATGTATCAAATTACTATTGTATAATTTTATAAGCACAAGCTTTTTCAAAATAATTTCTTAATAATATAACAGATATTCCCTAATAATAATATAATAGCAATATTAATGTATAAACACCAATGTGTTTTTAAAGACTAATATATAAGTAGTGATGTATTATAAGTTAATAAATAATAAAATATCATAATGTATCATAATACTATTGCATAAAGTTTAAGGAATTTGTTTTATTTAAAAAACTTATAATTATGTAAAACTATTTTTAAATTCCATTTACTAACATAATTTGTTTCTTTAAAAATATTTAATAAACTTTCTTATTTAATTTTATAATAAAATAATATTAGTTCTAGTATTTATTTTGAATTAATTATATTATATTTATACTTTTAATTGTCTATTTTTATTTAATTTATTTATAAACTTATTTATAAATTTAATATATACCGTTAGATCTAGGTTTAACCTAAATCTAACGGTATACATTAAATGCATATATATCACCACTAACCTACCGATAGTCCCATTCCCCCCGCGCTGCTCCCCTCACTTCTCATGCTCTCTTCATTTCAACTTTCGAGATTCGGAGCTCCCTTCAGTGATAGCCCCATTCTCCCCGCGCCTGCTTCATCTGTTCAAGAGTTGCCGTCGGGAGCTACAATTGCTCTCCTCCAGATCAATACCGCTTACCGAAAAAGTTTAGTTCGTATAACCCACATGCTTATTCCGTTATTCGTGACTTTGGTCTAATTTATTGTGGATTTTGGATTTCGATTGATCTATGCTGAGTTTGGTCTAATTGATTTTGGTTCTAATATGTGTTAGTATGAGTATTGATTTTCTGTGGGTTTTCATATTCATACTCTTTCCCCAGTCTCGGTGTCTCGATTTCAATTTTTATAAGTATTGGAAATGGTATAAATTAATCCGTTTATCTTTATAAGTGAGCAAAAAATAACTAGGTTGTAACTTGTTTCTGTTTATAAAAATGAAAAAAAAATTGTTGTTTCCAACTGCATCCCTTGTAAGCATTGTCCTCATCTCCCCTGTTTTGCTTCATTTTCACATTTGGCCTGAATCATTCCATGATTGGGGGGTAATTGCAGAGGCATTCATTGAAGGTTTGAGGTATATAATATTTGTTTTTTTTTAACAAGACGCTATCGTTGTATTTCCTACTCTTGCTTCCTCATGAGATGAAATTTGAGCAATCTTTAGTCCAACCACATAAAAGTAGTGCTTCCCCTCAAGAAAAAGGCAGCTGGTTATTAAAAGTTCATGTTTGGTTTTGACCAAATTATAATTATTTTACAAAATTAATAATTTAGCTATTTTCAGTTTTTATTGTTCTCTAATATATATATATATATATATATATATATATATAATTATTAAGAGGAGTTCTGTAAACATTTTTCATATAAGGTAAAGCGTATAACGTTTGGAGAGATTTATGGGAATGTATGAACAAGCTTATTTATGTTTTTAGCATTTATTGCTCTTAATTATTTATAGGAAGAGTATCAGAGTATATATAGATCAGTAAAAGATTTTTGTATCCCATAAATTTGGGGTTTTTTTTCCCATACAAAGAAACATAACCGAATCATCTAAATAATTGTTGTGATGATTGTGCACACTTTCTGAGCAAGTTTTTGGTTGATATGTATGGATCTCTCATGTAAAATCATGTTCATCATGTAAACTTAAAGTAGGTATGTAAACTTAAAGTAGGTATGTAATATAGTCATGCATATTCGTTGGCAGGAAGAATTAATTCCTATATTATATTATATTTTATTTGCTTTGCTTGGTGGAAGAGCTAGCCATTGATGTAGTCCATGATTCATAATCATGTAATATATTTATATTATTTATATCTGCCCTATTTTAATATGTGTAATATTTTGTCCAATATATATATAAACTTTGCAGAGTCATTTTGTAAATCATGATTCATGATCAGTAAATCTCATCATAAAAATATATTTAAAAAATCTATATTTGTAATGAAATATACTTTGTATTTAACATTATGATATTTATATTTCTTCTATTTCTTTTTTTTTTTTTTTAAGTTTTAAATCATGAATGTTCAAGGCTTTGAAAGCACTCCTACATCCACCTATGCATCATGTCCAGCAGGACCACTACCTCCCCCTATGGAAGAACCTCCATCTCCCGTGATCGCAGAGTCTAATGAACAATTAGACTCTACAACGGCCACTCAGCCCACTTCTAAAACAACCTGCTCTACTCGTCAAAGAAATCCCCCCAAGAATAGATCTATTGTCTAGGATAACTTCACAAAAGATACGGACTGCGATCCTGATGAACCCACATGCACTTGTAACCATTGTGGGAAGCAATTTAAATGTCATCCTAAGAGGCTGGGTACTTCAACATTAAAAACTCACGTTGATCTTTGCCCTAAAGGACTTAAGAAACGAAAAAATCAACAATTCTTGATCCCAGAGGCAAGAACTCATGGAGGGGAAGGGGAAAAGGAATTAGGGATGACCAAGTACAATGAGAAAAAAATTAGGACTGCCCTAGCTAGGATGGTGATTATTGATGAGTTGTCTTTTTCAGTTGTGGAAGGTGAAGGGTTTCGAGAATACACTAGATCTCTTGATCCTAGGTTTCCTATTCCTTCTCGTTTTACGGTAATGAAGGATTGCATGAGACTGTTCTTGAGAGAAAACGATAGTTTGAAGAAAATGTTTTTAACTACTAAGCAAAGAGTGAGCTTGACCACTGACACTTGGACATCTATCCAAAACATCAATTACATGTGTGTTACGGCTCATTTTATTGATAGTAGTTGGAAGTTGCATAAGTGGATAATTTCGTTTTCTCGTATTGGTGATCACAAAGGGTCAACAATTGGTAGGGCATTGGATGAGTGTATGCTTGATTGGGGGATTGACAAATTACTTACAATAACTATAGACAATGCTTCCACTAATGATTCTGCTATTGATTGGTTGAAAACAGTTTAAGTTGGAAGATTGGAGTGTGTTGAGGATCAAGCGTATATCCACATAAGGTGTACTGCGCATATTTTAAACCTTATTGCCCGAGAAGGTTTAAGCGAAGTTGATGAGTCAATCAACAAGGTCCATAATTTGATTAGGTATGTGAAGTCTTCTCCTCAAAGACTTGCCACTTTTAAGACTTGTGTTGAAAGGTCAAAAGTTCCATGTCATAGTTTCTTATGTCTTGACGTACCCATTAGATGGAACTCAACTTTTCTTATGTTGGATGTGGCTAACAAGTATAAAAAAAAACCTTACAACTTTTGCTTGATGATGACCCGTACTCACAGGTTTATTTGTCTGAAGATGGGCATGGGAGAAAAGAATTGGGAGCTCCCGTGCATGATGATTGGGAGGCAATAGAGAACTTTTTGAAGTTCTTGGGAGTATTTTATAATGTCACAATGCGTCTTTCTAGTACATTATATGTCACTTCAAATCTGTTTTTTAAAGAGCTCGCTAGCATTCATAAGAACTTGATGGGTTTTTGTGAAAGGAACAATCGACGTTTCAGTTTAATGGCCTTGAGAATAAAAGAAAAATATGATAAATACTAGGGGAATATTGAAAAAATAAACAGGTTATTGTTTATTCCTGCAATTCTTGATCCACGGTGCAAATTGGGAGCTCAAGAATATTGGTTCAAAAAAACATTGGGTGAGGATAAATGTGAGGAATTTGTTGAAATCCTTAAGGATGATTTTACCCGACTGTATGAACAATATGTAGAGTTCAATGGTGAGTACACTAGCATAAGTGGTCCTAGAGATGATACTTCTAGTGCTCAGAGTGATACAAGTATCTTAAAAAGGGATAGCAATAGTGTTATTGATGACGACATTTTCATGGATCTCCATAAAGACAAGAGTTCAAGTATGTTAGATACTAAGTTGGAGTTAGAACGGTATTTGTTGGAAGCTGTTGAGAACCCCTCACAAAGTTTTGATATTTTAATTTGGTGGAGGGTCAACTCCACGAAATATCTAATTCTTGCAATGATGGGGAGAGAAATCTTGGCCATTCCAATTACTACTGTTGCTTCGGAGTCTGCATTTAGCACGGAGGTCGTCTTTTGGATCCATTTTGAAGTTCTTTGGCTCCTAAAACTGTGGAAGCCCTTGTGTGTACGCAAAACTGGTTGAAATCTACTCACATATGCTTGAGTCAAGATCATTTCGCTTTAATTGATGATGCAGAGAGTTATAAATTAGACTTAAGTAACATATTTCAAATTTAATTAATTATGTTACATAACTTGATTTGTTTTTTTTTTTTAAGACTAATATCTTATATTTTAATATATTAATGTAGAATTGATTACTAATATGGCGAACTTACTACGTGAAGAATGAAGATGATTGAGGTTTGAGGTGCTTTGTTATTGTTGAGTTTGTGTACTTTTTTATTTGTTTAATTTTGTTTTCTTATTTGTAGAAATTTATGTTGTATCTTATTTCCTTACTAATATTGTTCTTTTTTTTTTTCTTTAGGCACAACCGCACAAGTTGGAAATTTGAAATGACATGTAATTTGTAATTTGTATTAGTTATTTTGTTGTAATGTGCAAACTATTGTTTGTTTGTTTTCTATTGTTTATCTTTTATTGTTGGATAATAATTTGAAATTTGGGAAGATAAATTGTGGAATGTGGATGAATCATCTATATGATGTGATAGATGATAGAATATAGATTTAATGATGGTACGTGATGGGTGTTGTTTGCATATCCAGGATGATGAAATATGGGTTCAATGATGAACCATGATAGATGATAGATACTAAATAATGGGTATTGTTTGCTTTTATTTTTTATTGAAATGAGACAATAATATGGTTACTACCATTAAGTTATGTATTATTAATTTGTATGAATACTTTTATTTTGTAATTCTCAACATTTGGTTTTGATTATGTATATTGTATTATTAATTTGTAAGAATGATTTTATTTTATCATTGACATTTAACTTTGGTTTTGTAATTTTAATTGGTTGGAATTTGTAATTTTGGACTTTTGGCTTTGTATTTCGTTATGTAATGATATTGAAGCCCGACTTTGATTTATTATAGTTTGAAATTGTAAAATTGAAATGTCAAATGGGTTAAGAAAAAGTCCAATACAAAAGTTCAACAAAAAAACCCAATTCCGACTCTACTCCGACAAAGTCGGAGTCGGATCGGAGTGTATAAAAGTCGGAGTCGAAGGTCGGATTTCGTTTCCGACAAAGTCGGAGTAGGAGTCGGAGGATCCCATTTCTGACTCCGACTTAGTCGATGCTCAGCCCTATTTTTGGGCCCCAAATAACCTAAAAACATTATAAATCCAGAGTTTTATGGGCCCATTCTAGTGTTCTTGGGCCATTTTTAGTCCAAAAACAGTATGGGCCCATAACTTTGCAACAAAATATAAAAATAAAATTTAAAAAAAAAAAAGAAATCAGCACAATTAAGAAAAGAAAATTAAAAATACAAGAAAAAAAATATAACAAACTATCAAGCTAGCCAAAATAATAGGTAATCCTAAACTATTACAATTTACAATAATACAAAATTGTAATTAAACTATAAAAGTAAGTTACTAATCTATTACATATTAAAATAAATTACAAACATCAAATAATTAAAATGTTTCACAAAAATAAAAATAAAAAAGTAACTAAAATAAAGTTTAACAAATTGAGTCATATTAGAGTATCTGCCTATAACTTGGAAAGTTGGAACACACGAGATCATAAAATTTGAAATATTAACAATTTAAATTTGGAAATAATAAAATTAGAAAGATAAATTTGAAATGATAAAATTTTAAAATTAGAACTAATATGATAATATCTTACTAACCAAGATGAGATGGATTGATCAATCAACTGAACGGGCTATGAATTGTGAGATAAAAAAATCTGAAACATTAATTAGAAATTAGAAATGATAAATTAGAAAGATAAATTAGAAATTAGAAATTATAAAATTATAAATTAAAATATACTAACCAAGATGAGATGGGAATAATCTAGGCTCATGGGGAAGTCAAAATGCAACATAGGTAGATGTCTTGTCAATTATGACTATGCCTACAACAATTAAATTTGACATTAAGGAATAAGAATCATTAAACTTTAATATAAATAAAATAAAATATAGAATCAAATGAAATAAAAAAATCAACGACATTTATTATTACCAGATCTAGCCTAGAAGTAGCCTCCTCCTCAGCATCCGCATAGTCAAAAACTTCTGGAACGTGAATGGTGGTCCCGTTGACCCAATTCTGTGAGCAAATCAAGGCCTCCACAGTGGTAAGAGCTAACGAACTCCGGAATGAATCCAATACACGCCCACCCTTGTTAAAGGTCAACTCAGATGTTACGGTACTAATTAGGATAGCCAAAATACTGCATGTTATCTTAACAAGAATGAGATACTTCACTACATGAACTTCCACCATGTTAATATATCAAAATCTTTTTCATATTGTTCCGAACCCGCTGCCGAATATTGGTCTACATCTGACTTTGCCTTAGTAGGTTAAGAGCTTAGTTAGGGGTCTTCTGCGAGGTTTTGGGCCGAAACCACCTTACGCTTTTTGGCCATCCTGACATTTGGAGGGGGCACTGCAATAGGTGTAGGGGTGGATGCACTACTACCCCTAATCAATGTAAACTCATCAAATAATTTGATGAGAGTTTTTTTAACCGTACCCACAATTTGAGCAGCCTTCGTAGGCCCAAATGAAAGTCCTGACCCATACTTCCTGTCCTTAATCTTAATTTGGGGTCAAGATCACTAGCTACATGTAAAAGCACATTTTGTTACTCATATCCCCTAATATTTGTTATATTTGACCCTCATGGCCATTCTCATCTCTTGCATCTTGCTATGATCACTCAAAGCCATATTATTTATTTCTGTTTGCACCCTACATATTTGTTAAGTGAAGTCATGCAATGTAAGGTACAAAGTACCTGTGATACTCAATGTCATCTCGTAGAAAACTCATAAACAATCAATAAAAACTAAAATAATAGACCAATCATCTTCACTTGGATGCCCCATTCCCCCATACTCATCAAAATATCTCACATATTAGATGTCCTCATCACCCAATAATTTAAATGTTGTTTTATAATTTTGGGCTGCTTCCAACGTCATAAATGTTGAGTTCCATCTTATGGGAATATTCGTACAAAGGCCCTTCTTGGATTTTATGCCTGCATTTCTTGCAACAGTTTTATATTTCTCTAATCTAAATGGAGAAGACCTCACAAATTTCTCCAATCAAGTCATCAACATCTTTCAAGATATTAGAAACAACCAATTTGAGAATATGTGCGGCACACCTCACATGCAAACAATCACCCCCATGACTGACGTATTTGCCCCTTTGAGATAGGTCTTTAAAGAGGCCAACGCGACATCATTAGAGCCCGCATTATCAACTGTAACTACAAAGACTCTTGCCAAACCTCACTCCTTTATTGAGATCTCCAAGGCCATCCCAATTGTCTCACCCATGTGATCAGTTATCAGACAAAATTTTAAAATTTTCTTGTGAAATTTTCAATCAGAAGTAATAAAGTGCGTAATCAAAGACATATAGTTAAAATTCTGTACTAATGTCCAAGTGTCGGTAGTGAGACAAATAACTAAACTCGCCAATTATCCCCTCAATAAATTCGTCTATTTTTGGTATATCCTTTTAACATATTTTACCATAATGTAGCTAAAATGAATATCGAACTTAGGTTCCAAGCAACGAGAATATGCTTGGAACGTTTCTCCATCTACAACTTGGAATAGCATGTCGTCCATAATGATCATTTTTGCCAAGTATCTCCTACACTTCTCGGGGTCATACTTGGTATACCCCTTCAAAGAAGCACCCCCTCTACTACCATCTATTATTTTCTTGAGTCCAATCTTTAATCTAGATTGGCTCTTTTGTTGCAAGGATTTTAACATGAGACTTTTTTTGCACTAATTTTCTAAGTGCACTTTCAATTGGCAGGTAGCATGTCTCCTATAATGGCATCTATACAATTTACTACAATGCATACATTTAACTTGGTGGATATCGGGATCCTCACTTTCTACTTTCTCAAAGTGAGACCAAACAATACAAACAGGTTTTTTGAACGTGGGCTTGGGGGCAAGGTAAGGGTCGGTGGGACAGGGGGAGGGTCGGTGGGGGGGCAAGACTAGGGTTGGTGGGAACCGTGGGGTTAGGACTATGATCCTCATTGTCAAGTATATCAATGTTGGTGGTAGAGGTATGACATGAATCACTAAAATCCTATGAAGTAGAAGACATTCTTGACTCGCAAACTTAAGTCACAAATCTAAAAATAAGACAACCAAAAATCAAATTTCAAAAATAGAATATATATCAGTTACATTTTACTTTCAACCCTAAATAGCAAGTTGTTTACCATTTTAATTTAGAGTTTCAAGCCCTAAATTAATTTAGGGTTTCAGATTGGAACCCTAATTTAGGCTTCCAATCTAAAACCCTAATTAATAGGGAATTAAGGAATGGCATGAGTCCCTACATAATCTATTATCAAAAAAATAAACAAATCAAACAATCCAATTATCAAAATTTCAAACACATGCACACAGCAAAATTCACAACACATAATAACCAAATTCTCATCCTTCATTTCCCTTTCATCCCAACCAATCTTCAATCTCCATAACTCAACTCAACCAAGTAACCAACTATAAATATAAAAATAAAATAAAATAAGCGAGTGGCGGATTTCGGAACTACTTAACTCACAATGCACTTCACCAAGTGAGAGCTTAAAGGGGGAACTTTCGGGAGGTGACGATGGAATAATGTTTCTGGTGAGCTTCAGGGTGATCATGTAAGAGAGAACGCGAGGTGAATATATTGTTAGGGTTGATGGGAGTTTAGAATCTTCGAGACTCGAGAGAAACAAGAAGGTTGAGAGGACCAGAGAATGAGTCGAGGAGGGGTTGGTTTTGGTTTAAAACCCCAGGCAAAACAATGTCATTTTGCTAGGGCTAGTTAAAAAAAAAAAAAAAAAAACTAAGTCAAAATGAGTCGTTTTGCCCGAGTTAGTTCAAAAAAAACCCTAAGGCAAAATGACCCTTTTTGCTAGGGCGGAAGTCACCCATGTCTGCTCCATACCTCCACTGTACCCTAGAACATGGTGCAGGGTGTCTTGCCCCTCAATGTGCAGGGCGGTGGATCCACCCTGCCCAAAAGGGGGTGAGACGGTCAGAGTGGGGTGGCGGGGTACGGTTACCCTGCCGCCCACCTTTACTACCAAACCGATCAATAATCCAAAATCTATGTTAGATTTAGAAAAGTTGAAAAAAAAAATCAAAACAATAATCAATTAAAAAAAGGTGGTTGGGTTGGGCAAATATTACTCCTAATAACACTAGTATTGAATTAGTCTTTTTTTTATTCATTATTAAGCATACTATTTTTTATATTAAATTAAGCATATTATTTTTATATTTAGCTAATCTATTTAAAATCAACCCTATCTTGGATAGCTATAATTCTCTACATAATAATAATTATTATTAGTTACTTTTCTAATGTTTATTGAAGTATATCCAATTAGCTCTATTTTTCTTTTCATAAATTTTTTAAAACAACAAACTATACAATCAAAATACATCCAAAAATTTCAAAACATCAAAATACATCACATTGCTTAAAGTCAGCATCATCAAATTACATTCAATCAAGACATAATTAAAAAAAGAAAATCAATTCAGATAAAACCTCAAAGCAACAACGCATCATTTTTATAAGAAATTATAATTGATTGCCTAGATCAGCTATATTCAGATATATATATATATATATATATATATTATTTTATAGAGAGAAAATAATATTTTTTTTAATTAATTACCTATATTTGTAGCTCCATACAAGCATGCCGATTAATTGTAGATGAAAAATCGTTTTCATTTATATTAATTGTCTTTTCTATTAATTGAAGGTAAAAGATGTGACATTAGTCAAAAATTGGGACATGTATGAAGTGCGAAACTAATTTGAGACTTATATGATCTGAGTCCTTAGAGTCATGGAAACTATTTTCAATCAAATTATTCAGATTTTACTGTCTCCCCAGTTATACCCACATCTAGACATTTTATCGTTTATTTTTTAAAATGAGATGAGATGAATTAAATTAAAATAAAAATTGAATAAAATATTATTAGAATATATATATTTTTAATATTATTTTATTTTAGAATTTAAAAAAATTAAATTGTTTATTTTATTTTAAATAAAAATTTAAAAATATTATAATAATTAGATAAATATAATGAGATGAAATCAGAGCAGAGCAGATGAGGTGAGAAAGAAGAAAATAAACAACCTTTAATGTTT
The DNA here is from genome assembly GCA_036559045.1 of Platycarya longipes. NCBI lineage: Eukaryota > Viridiplantae > Streptophyta > Magnoliopsida > Fagales > Juglandaceae > Platycarya > Platycarya longipes. The sequence continues at coordinate 20,780,732 of CM071798.1, forward strand.
TCTTGACTCTTACATTGTCGTTAAGGTGGCAAAGATTTCGTTTTGAGGGCTATCCGGGTTTGTAGCTTGAAATTTCATGACCATAATTATTAATTATCTTTGCAATATTCAAATCACCGAATCTTGTGGGAAAAAATAAAAAATCACCGAATCTTGACTTCTTATATTTCACAAAAAAATTGATTCAGAATTTAGGGAATATTAAAATTAAGAGTGTCAAATTATATTAATGAGTCGTATTTTTATTGTGTCAAGACATATCTATTATATTATATAGGTCAATTCTAACCCGATTTATTAGCATTATCGTGTCATCTTAAACTCTAACACGATTAGTTAAAATAACGGATCGTGTCATATTATTCCATTTTGACCCATTAGTAAATATTACAAAATAAGTTAATCTAATACAATACGATTTGTTTCAATCTGTTTATATAAATGAGTTAAATAATTTCAAAATTAACCTATTTAACCTGATTAAATTTAATATAATTTTATATAAATATTAAAATAACAATACCTATAAAATTATAAAGCTAATCATAAATCTAAAATTACAATCAAAACAATAAGAAAATCAAAATTAGATTACTAATAATTTTACTATTAGGTATAAAGATGTACTTGTAGTTTTAACTTTTTTAACGTGTCATAACGTATTATAACGAGTCAAAACGGATTGATCTGTTATCAACCCGTCAACACGTTAAACAATTGTATTTTAACAGGTCAACTAGTTTTTGTTCGAATTCGTGAATACTAAATCCTAATCCGTTATTATCGTATCATATTTATATTGAATTAATGAGTCGTATAGTATATTGTCATCCCTAATTAAATTATTGCTCCCATTGGACAAATATTAAAAACAATTCAAAACCATGACGTCTAGAATATTAGAAGTACTTCTATTGTTTTTGAATAACTGATTAAATCACAATTTATCACTCTTACGGTATCGACCAAACTCTCATTTAATGATTAAATTTAATACATAAAATATTTAATTAAATAAAATAGATATTAAAATTTAAATTTAAATTCAAGATATATACTTGTATAAAATTATTACTTACCTAAAAAAATTAAAACCGCAATTAATGCAGAGAGACCGGAAGTCTAGACTGCCGATTTGGAAGGAGGGAAAGAGCAGACGACGAAGCAGCAGTACTTCTGTCCACCAATAATAATAATGGAATTTGGGTCCAGAATGGAGCAGGTGGTCATTCTGGCCATCACTGTTGAAAAAGAATGCTCCAGAAAACAGGTACAGATCATCAATACATTGGTCAGAAATTATTTCATTTTTTCCATTCTAATAAGGCCAAAGTTGAAAAATTGGCACTGATAACTCTCAATTATATTCCGTCATGATCTCATGAATATCCTTATCCATTGAGAATCCATCAAGAAGAACCCAGAGCAGTTCGTGGAGATCAATACAAGGAAAAATTAATTTATTTTTTAAGATGAATATTAATCATAACTTGTTATCCCTACCAAGAATTTAGTGTATTAGGCCCATGTACGAAGATGGTAGGCACGAGTCTCATCTCTCAAGCATCATTCTTACATAGACTCGAGCTCATTGTCTCCAATCAATCAGTCTTTTTTGTGTTCTTTTGTTTTATTTTTTAACAGGTTTATGTCATTATATATATATATAACCCTCAAAGCATTACATTATTTTCAAACAGATTTCCAGACTAGTTGGTGACATCTCATCCCAGAAAATGAACCTAACCTCTTCATTTTTAATCCAGGGTGTTTTTTATAATTTGACCCTTCGTTTTTACTTGTATATAAAAGCTCGTTTTTTGCTGACTACAATCTCGGGCGTACTCGGCCGCTTACAAATTGCCATACAGAGAATGACAAAGCTTACCCTATTTTACAACCAAACCTCTAAACTTTAAACAACGCAGGTTGTTTTCTATCGAAAATGATCAACTTTCAACTATTTTTTGTTTTTTAAAACTCTTTCACGACTCCATATGGAATGAAGTATAGTTGTGTAAACATAAAAATTATCTTTTTAATGAAGTGACACGATCGCGACCGTAGAATAAGTTTTGATTAAGTGCCAAGCCAAGCTTATTTATTTCAGACTCATACAACAGAGTTTTTGGTCAAGAAACGTTCTAAATCACGTCATAATATTATATTTTGCCATTTGTGTAAAGGATTCAAAGCTACTGATGAAACATAGCTGGCATAAAAGATGTGTGGTCCAGGATGCAACTCATTTTTTTCTTTATATATCAGCAAAAAGTCCCATAAGGAGGGCTGGAATTCTTGAGATACAGAGAAGAGGCTGCATAATTCAACTTTGTCCAAGAAGTGACGACCAATCAGTGACTTTTAGATATTGAGAGCTCAAAAATCTGTTTACATGTACCCCTTCAAATAACATTAGTTTCTAAACTCTCAAGAGGTTTAACCAATGTGCAAACACCTACGAGGCTATTCTTCTGATGTGAACAAAATCAAAAGCCTCAGTCAGCTTCTCTGCTAGTGCACAAAAGCAACCCCATTTCTAGATGATAAGAATTACCTATTGTTTTTTTTTTTTAATTGGCGCTGGGGTTCCAGAACAGCGTTCCGACTAATCCTAGGGGTGCGCAAGTCCTTGGCAAGTAGTTTTTCACAAGTATACATCGGTTAATTCAAGGAGAAAAGCCCAGGTCTGATGGTCACTAAAGTGGATTGGAACCTTAGACCTAGGGGGAGCATACCCCCCAAGCCCAACAAGGCCTTTACCACTTGGGCCAACCCCTAGGGGTTCTCCTTCTCACAATTCTATAACATGGATTATTTACATTTCTCCATCCATTTTAGAAGTCAAGGTAGGCAGTAGGCAGTTGTAACGCAGATAGTTGCAGCATAATGCATTTCCTATGCGGTGCCTTGCACAGGCTAATTATTATAAGCACAAATGTCTAAAATGAATAGGAATGAAAATTGCAACCAATCATACAAGGCTGCAATTGATTGAATGTAAGAAGGCCTAACACTATAATTAAAAGGGCTGCACAGTCTAATTTCTTTCCTGAGTAATAAATCATATCTTTATTCAATGAAAAAGGATTTGACAAATAAACTAACCTAGTAAACACCAGGAAACTCCCTAAAGATAAAGAATGCAAATGAGGTAGCCCAATCAACCCTTTGATCCATCCAATAATTCTATTACCATTACCTCGGAGATTTAGTAGAGAGACACTTTCCACAGGATACAAGCTTCAGAAACGAATGCGGCTTTTGCATCCTGATTTTCAAACGTGAAAGCTGCAGATGCCAACAAGAATAAGCATCATCCTCAAATCGATCACAAAAATATAATCATTATTAACTGCTTTTCATACTGGAATTAGAAATGAATAAGAGGGAAAAAAACACTATTGGTCTTGCTGTGTAATTTAATTAACTAAACCAATTTGATAGTTTAACCTGGGGAAATCTTATAAAGACAACAATCAGAAGTTTTATTAAAATGACCTCAGTACTGACTGGCAGTAGGTCCAACCAATTACTGAAAAAGCTAAACATATAAGAACATTCTTTTACATTAATGTGAGCTCTTCACCAAGCTAATGCTTCTCTAAGAGCGGTCAAATCCTAATATGGCCTCAAAGAAACATTAAGCATAGCTCCAGAAAGAAAATAATACCTGTCGTTTACAAAAAACTGAATGATATGACAAGAAGCGATAAGCATAGGCATATTTCTTTTTTGTAGGTAAGTAACATAGACATATTATTCATATAAGGATCTACTTTGTCTTGATTGAAGTATTATCATAGGGTGATGGACTATGATCCAACCAATGAAGTGGGTTAAACAATAGTTTGGCCCCACTCAGGCTCATTTTATGACTCTTGCCGTCTGAAAAATTTATCCAAGGCTTACAAAATATCAGCTTTTTTATAATTCATCCAGTCTGCCTGGTTGTAATTTATATGTACAGCAGAATACAAACTATATGAGGTTCAGCATATCCATCATACAATAAATACCCAATTTTCCATTGATCAATCCATCTCTAGTGCTATTCTTCTTCAATCTATCCTGGTTTTTCAACTCTGTCGCTCTCAATCGAAACATTTAAAACCATTTATGCTCTATAAACAATCAAGCAAGATGAGCATTCGGTACTAGATAACAGGGTTAATAATGCAAGAGATAGTAAGGATCCCTTAGATGGGCCCATCCATCCTGCATTAAGTAGCCCTTAACAATAACTGAAAACAAGCACACCAAGGTTCTCCTTTTACAACCCATGACAGGCAGATCCATGGTGTGCCTCCCCACACCATTCAATGAAAAGATTAGAGAATGCCTCTTCCAATACAGGAATTAACTTGTTGCAAGAAAACTGACAAAGTTTATTGATAATGTCTTAATAAATTCAATCAGAAATTACCTTCCGACGAGTAACTCTTGTTGCTTTCCAGCAAAGCAAGCTTCTTGATCTAGGTTCCAGTCTCCTGTAAGTTTTAAAATTTTTAAAACTAATTCAAACTCAGAAGGGAATATGCTTGTAAGCGTGCAAAATATTCTCAATACCAAGCTAGACACGAAATAGTTCTGTTCTGGCTAAAGAAGAAAAAGTCAATCCTGGTTATGGTTCTGGGAAACTTATCCATTTTTGACACAGCCTGAATAATAAAACTAAAATAAACATGAAATATAGAAGAAAGGATCGTCTGTTATAACATTCCAGAAAATGAGGAATCTCAAGATACAATCTCCAGAAAACAGGATCCACTGTTTTTAAAATATTAAACACAAGTAATATTTTCAACAGTGCATTTTTCAAACTACTTTGAATTTAAGTAGACAACTCTTTTGTTCAAGCAATTTCTATCTCGACTTGCAAGTCAAAAAGTAAGTCAAAATTACTTTTCTTGCTTCCTTGTACTCTATATTTTTAAATATCTTCTGAGAATTTATAATCTATATTTAACAATTGACTATTTCCTTTCTTTCAAATTACCCAATACAGTAATTTGCCTAGATTAGGCGAACAAGATCTAGCCACAGGATGATGCAACTACTGAATTGAGGGGACAGTATTGAGCTTTTACAATAATTTCACATCACCCACATTAATTTCTATTACACCAAGATCTAAGGGTTTCATGTCTCTAACAAGTCATGATCCATCTCATTCTTATTGAGTGATGGATATAAGATAGGTGGGACAAAGGAGTTCACAGCCAATGTTCCAGTCATTTAAAGGTATCAAAGTCTTGTGGTCTAATTTAGTAGTTCAATAAGTCATTTGGTCGCTCCTTAAGGTAAAATGAAATAATATCGATAGAGAATAAGAGAATTGCATTACGTACAAGTTCTCTTGTTCAAGCTTTTCAGCAATAGAAACTGCTTTGCGTTTTGACCATCCACTTCGCTGGCTACATACTTCTGCCTGCTGAATTACATGGGCAAGAGATACCTTGCTTCTAACAAGGCTCTGGCTCTGACTTTGTTCCCCAAATTTCCTCCTTCCTGGGGCTGAAGCCATGGTTGCTTCTCCAACACATGAACCTCCCAAACCTCTATTAGCAGATGCTACAGGATTATTTATGAGTTCATTACCCTTGGCTCCCCTGGGAGAAGCAGCTACTTCTACAATTTCACTCCCACCCCTTTTAGAATTGTCAGATTGCAAGAGCTTAGCTTGAGTGATGACCCTATTGATATCTCTAATTTGAGACGAGCTGACCTCAGAAGCTGGCAACATAAGAGGCACATGCACACCCGATGCTGAATCTTTCTTTGATTCACATCTTATTTCAATTGTCACTGGGGACCCAAGGACAGTCTCGAATGCTTCTAAGATATGCCCCCCAAGTTTCTCTGCCCTTGATTTTGTTTGGTACGAACTGAACATCAACTGCACAGTAGGGGCTGCAAGAATTTTGTGATTTAGTTGGACGGATAGAAAATGTACAAGAGCTACTGTATTTCATTAGAGTTTTTACAAAAAGATGTATCCAATAGTGAAAATCTGCAATGCCAAATTCGAAAAAAGAACGAACTTTAATATATACAGGAAAAATCATATATTAAAGCACTTGAGATATAATGAACGTGGTCTGCCACCCACAGGATCCAAAAATGATAATTTTCTAAAAACTAGGACCAAAATGTTAATGATTAAACTCATGACCAATGCCAAATAAACACTATGTTTCAATAATTAGTTTGAGTATAGAAATAAATACAGCAGACAACATCTCATGATAAATTGACAATGAAAGAGTTTCTCAAATGGTAATTTGAAACTCACAAAGGCATATAAACAAACTTGGAAAACATTGATAGCGTGTAAAAGAAATTAAAAAAAGAAAAAGAAAAAGAGCTTCATGCAAGTACTAAGAGCATGTTTGGGATTGCGTTTCGAGATTTTAAAAGTGCTTTTAAGCAATTAAAAGCACTTTTAAAGAAAAATGACATGTTTGGGTAATTTTATTAAAAGCACTTTAGTCGGTTAAAAAAGTTAAAAATCAGCTTTTTCAATAAGCATCAAATTAGAGTTTTTATCAAAAAACTCCTGCAGATAACTATATATTTTTAAAAAACTACTGTAACTAACTCTAAAAGTACGTTAGATATGGATCCCAAACAGTAAATAACTTTTTAATAGTAGAACTTATTACATTAAACTTTAAGCTATAAGCCTTAAGTTAAAATTAATATTTTCCACCGTAATCCCAAACATGCACTAAATCTAGACTCCAGATCATGCAGATTTAAGATAAACGGGTCATAATGCTAAAGTCAGGATGACAAAGAACAATTGGAATTGTACATTGGCGATAGAAGTGTACCAATTACTTCAATGGCTCTAAGGAAAGCAAGGGACTGTTTGCAAAAGAAAAGAATACAGCTTAAACCTTCTGCTGGTAGTAAAAGAATCTGTATAGTAGTTGAAAATATCTGAAGCTTTGATCTATCAGTCTACCTTCCAAATCAAAATAAAGATAGTTAACTGGACAGGAAATGCATTTGGAATCAGCTTGACCTGATTTGAAAAATTTCCAAACTAATCCATGCTAACAAATCAATAGGGCAAGTTTTAATATTTTTGAGTGGCAATAAGAGGTAGGGTAACCCAACTGGAGAGTAGATATATTTTGCCGAGGACACATCAAACCATTAAAATATTAAGTTGAGAGGCAAACAATGAGTCAAATCAAACGGTGTTTGTCAGCTACACAAGCAAATTGCTTCCTTCCCATAGATTGGACGAAACCCTCCTTTTATTTAAGAGGAAACACGCTAGTCCACACCCACAAGCAAGAAGAAAATGTTGATCATCTTTCTTGTTTCATCAAATTGAAGGCAACACAATTTATGTTGGTGTTTCTCTCGCAATTTTCTGTAAATAGAGTAATGTTAGGTACAAATCCCAAATGTACGAGCCTTGTACAAGCCTTTTGTAAAAATGTGGATCCCATCAAGAAAAATGAATTTTCATACTTTTCCATGGTGGGTCATATTTTTTATAAAAGGTGTGTGTGAGGCTAGTGAATTTGGTGCTTATATATATTATTTCTCATTTTGAATTATATGCAAAGTGGGGTTTACATCATCACTCCAGTATTCATGATTTTTATCTCAAAAACAATCTAAGCACTTGAAGAAGAGATCATCAATGTACATATATGTACGATGACCAGAAGAAGCCTATCTCTTGTGCAATGCTCCATCCCCTTCATTAGTAGGAAGCCGATCTCTCATGGAAGCCAATTTATTGATAGAGGGATGCATTGGGCAAGCCTATAGGAGAAATCCTACAATTGAAGGTTTAGGACATGATAGACATGAAGGTTTAAGTCAAATGGGTGATTTACATGATTATAACATTTTAAAACACGAGTCAGGAAGAAAAAAAATGGGATCAAAGAAATTGAATGGTTCCCTATAAATCTTCTGTTATGTAAAGCCTCTTTGCCCTTGAGTATTTCAAGGCAAGTCTGTTTTTCAAATCTTGAAAATGGATGTGAAGTTCTTGTTAATAAAATTGGGTGAAAAATCTGGCAACAGAAAGAAACTGTGTGGAGTATATGCACACGTGAATGTAGAAAAGGTTAAGTTCCCACATAGGAAATATACTACCTATGTGAGTGGTTAATGTAGCAAAATAGGGCTCAAACTTATAGGCATACCCTTTTGGCTTTCGTGAAGTTCCCAAATATTATATTATCTTTTAACTAGATGACTCCCCATGGCATTTAATTTCACAATAACTGGAGAGTTTGGCATATTTTCTTAAATGCCATAAGAAGTGAGAGAATTTCAACTAATCAGAGAGTTTGGCATATTTACAATCAGTGCCATTTTTGAGTTTCAAATTTAGCCTACATTGTGTCTTCAGAAGCTAATTGATCCCTGAAACTTGTCAGGTTCACAAGCACCAAGAGTTTTCAGTCTTTTTTTTTTTTTAACAATTAATTAAATTTCATAAAAAATGCAAAAGGCTCAACCCAAGTACACACTACATACAGGAGACACATATCTGGAATGAAGAAAAAAAAATATAGAACAAAATCATGTAAAGAAGTGAAAACTATCTAACAATGTGGAGAAGTCTATAGAAGCTGTGATGGTGGTGCATCAATCATTGCACTTGTAAATGATTCTTAATGCATGTTGGAGTGTACCTGCACCAAAACTGACTGAGATAAGCTTCCCTTCTTGATACAAAAATTCCTTTAAGCCATTGATTTGAATTTTCCCAAGCACCTCCAGCCAGATATCTTCAGTTCCTCTACGGCTTTTACCAGAAATCTGCCTGCCACTTACCCTAGACATGTCAGCGGCATATGCAGATGTCTGTTGATGAGCCACACCAGTGTCAACATGTCTTTTTCTCTCTAAACTAATACCCTTAAGCGTACCAATGTCACAGATATCAGCAGAACTTCCAGCAAGGAGATTTTCTACTCTGACATCTGTTGACAAGCCTCTCCCCTTATTGGGCATCCTGGAATGCTCACCTATTCTCCTGGCAGAATCTCTTCCACCAGCATCATATAGGGCCATGGGACTGTGATTAAAACTAGTGTCTGAAGAAGTAGGAAGCATGTACTGCTGATCAGGAGCAAGTTGAAGCAATGCTGCGGTTAGCCATGTTAACTTGCCATTTGACATCCTTAGTTGTTTTTCAGCCTCAGATAAAGTTTTCAAAGCTTGACGCAGTTTTTCCATATCTTCTTTGGATACTGCAACCAGTAAAGAACAGATTGAGCATGAATCAGTAGTGCCACAAATGAAAAGTTGGCATGCACAATTAATTACTAAAAAGGAAGGCTGAGGCGGATTACAAAACTGGGTTCACCAATCTTATAAATGAACAACACTTATATGTTTGCTCACATTAACAGATCTAATCAAACCACATCACCATAACTTGTAGATAAATGGATGAATTAGTAAATTTTTAATAACGGTAAAATTTATACTCACGGGGTTGTCGTCGAAAGAACTTCCTTCTAAGCCTTTCTTTTTTGAAGTCATAACTACCAGCAAGAATATCGGTAATCACCGTAGCAATCTGTGACATCAATGCTAATGGTTCCACACCAGTTTCCATTATTACTCTCAAATTCTTCACCGTGTTAACTGTGTCAGCAGATAGTGCTAAATCAAGAAGATCTACTAATTTCTCATCTGAGATAAGCCCGGCCTGAAAAAAAGAAGGGAAAAAAACTCTGTTGTAATGCAGGTAGGAATCCTGTATACCATGGATACAATAATTATAGAGAATATTCAATACTAATAATGTGTGAAGAAAGCAAGTGGGGTAGGAAATAGATAGGATACAAAGTTGCCATAGTTGTGGGGATAACTGTCAGAATTATCCAAGCAAGGGTGAACTATACCAGCACAACTACCAAAAAATGAGCAGTTGAACTAATCCTACAAACTGTGTTATTAGAAGTGCAGACAAAAGGGAGAGTATTTATAACTTTATACAACCTACAAGTGGCATAGATAAGATAGTAAAAAGGGGATAGGACACTATGGTGGCAATATGTTACACAACCCGTCAACCCGACACTAAAATAACGGGTTTGGGTTTGGGCTTGTTGTCAATGGATTCAGATCAAAACCTGCAACAATAGCTTGTTTTATGTCATGTCGGGTTTTGACACCCCTACGGACACCATAGAGGGGGGAGGGGGGGGGGGGGTAAGAAAATGAAGTCACACTCGCACATTTTAAAACAATAGCTGCAATCGAACGAAAGGTGTTTATCCATGCTATAAGAAATTGGAAAACTGGCCCGACCTTTGAAATCTAAGAAAAAGAATTGTATGGGATACCAACAAGCATGAGATACAGCAGATACACTAAACAACTAGAAGTAAAATATTTTTTCCCCTTATGATATGTACAGCTAAAAGTAAACACAAATATAAGGCCTAATGATTTAATTTTAGTTCTTGTACAATCCATCAAAGCTATACATTATTTTGCTTACCACTTTTGTAGTGCGATAAACACCTATGACTATAAAACAATTTCATTCACACCATTGTACCACATCTACGAGACCAAAAAAATGAATAGGAAAAATCATATATCACCCGCTTTGAACTTCCATTCTTTATGCAATATGATTGTCAAACAACTAAAGTTGTCATTTTGCTTAGTTTGAAACATGACTTGTAATTTACCCCTTTGTTAAGATCTAGCCATTGAGATGGATAAAAGTTAAAACGGTAGCTTGGCATAATTTTAACTGTTAGATCTAAGAAGGGGGCAGTGAAAAGGGACTGGTAGTTTGGAGCATCAAGTGATAATTTTGATAGCTTTGTTAGTCGCATTGCAAGCGAGCTTTAGTTTAAGCGCGATAAAGAGTAATTTTCCTAGATAATTTTTTTTTTCTTTTTTACCGAAGAACCAAGGTCACATATCCAAGAGTGACCCTCCCCAAATTAATAATAGCTCTCACTTATGGCGGAGGAACACCGTGGTAACAATCAAGACACCTAGGATTAACAGATAAGCAATAAAAACATCTCAAGCATCGTAAAAAACTACACACTAAAATCCGATAAATATATATCAATGATCCCATAATCAAAATTAAATTATAACGCCTATAAAAAATCTAAGCATTCTAGCCCCAAAACAACATTTTCTTATATCATATCCTCATGAGCATGTCATGATTTAAAATTTAAAAAAAAAAAAAAAAACCCAACATTCCATATATCTATGTCTCACAAATAGCTATCTATTATCTGTTATCATTTTGCCTGGCAATCCCTAGACATACATCCAAAAACCTTTGATATATATATATTATTTATCAGACAACAAATGTCTATTTTTTACCCACAAAACACCTAGGGAACGATTAAAACCACCAAGCACTTCCTCCAAAAGCTTGCAATAAAATATTGGAAAAGTCATCATATTTCTCTCTTTTGATAAGTTGAGTTTTATTGAAATAAAATTAAAAAAAATGTTATACAGCTAACTAAAGTACAATATGCACACCTAAATAGAAAAAAGTACATAGTAAAACAATCCTAAAAAAAAAAAAAAGGGTAGTGATCCAAGAGAAAGGGTTCTAGAGACAAAATCCTTCACTTTTGCTATTGCCACCATCTTCTCCTATTCCTCAAATTCCTGTCATTCTTTTCCTTCCATATGCACCACATTACACAAGATCGAATGCTTCCAGAAAGTAGCTCTCTTAGAGCTACAAAACCTGCCTCTCCACCACGCTAATAGATCTGCCACTCTATTTGGCATAATCCAATTGAGCCCCAAACGTACTTTCCCACAAAGCACTAGCTAGTAGCTACCATGCAGTGAAGCAACAGATGGTCTGTCATCTCCTCACTCCTCATCCACGTACAATACAAATCAACCACAATCATATGCGTCTTTCTAAGCTTCTAGCACGTGAGGGTCTCTAGAGTTGCTGTGCAACAAAGAAAGTCACTCTCATCGGGGAAACTTATTCCACCAAATTTGCTTCCATTAGAAAGAGAAGCTACCCAAAGGAAGTTACGTTGGGTAACGGTTTGACTGGGTTAATGGGGTTGAAGAGTCCAAGAACTCTCCTGCCAACTTCCTTCTCAGACTTTGCAATCTGAAGTTCATTTGTTCAGATTTATTAATGGTTCTAATTCATCTGGTACCAAAGAGGGGGCTGTTATTGCGTATAAGTCTGGAGGGAGCTGTTAAGATCTAACCATCTGGTACCAAAGAGGGGGCTGTTATTGCGATAAACATTAACAAGCAGAAAGAGTATATATGAACAGCATAGCATCCAAATTCTGATAGTGAAATCAAAAGTGAAAAAGAGCTTACCAGTTCCTGAACCAGATGAACAGAAATTCTCTGACCAAGCAAACTCAGTTGCTCAAGAGTCATCTCAGCATCCCTCAAGGAGCCATCTGATCTTGATGCAATGAGTTTTAGTGCATCCTTATCAATATCCAGATCTTCTTTGGTTGCAATCCATTGCAAAGCATATATAATATCTGCATCCTTCAGCTTTGGAAAAAAGAACTTCTGGCACCTGGATATGATTATATGAGGCAAAATATCAATACTTGAACTGACGAGGACAACAACCACACGTCTGAGAGCTCGATCAATGACCTTTGATATGGCACTCCAGCAATCAGGGGACAAAGTATCACAGTCATCAAAGATAAACACCCTATACTGTGATGGCAGCTGGGAGACAATCGTATTGTCAAGTAACTCTGTAATGTTCTCGAAATCAAAATTACTAACTGGGCCAACTTCCTTTATGTTCCTACTCTTACCAATGTCATGTGCAATGCATGAATTGCATAAGCCACAAGGTTTAGGATGTTCCGAAGATTGGCAATTCAATGCTCTGGCAAATATGCGGGCACAGGAGCTTTTACCAGTGCCATGAGGTCCATAAAACACATATAGCAATCCAACCTTCCTTTTCATGACAGCATTTAAAAGAGCCTGTGCGACCAGATTCTGTCCCACAAGATCCCTGAAGGTTCTTGGCATGTACTTTTGTGTCAAACTTTGGTGTCTACTGTTGTGATAGCCATCCAACTTGCGTTGATCCCCAGATCTGGCTTCAGAGGCAAGGTCAGAATCAACATCGTGTGTGTACAAATTATCAGAGAAGATACCAAGCTCACCGGAATATCCACGGATCCAACCAGCATTTTCAGTGCTTCCCTGAGATCCAGATGCCTCAACTAGAAGAGGCATTGACTCTGCATCGGATCCTGTAGATAGGGCTGAGTAGTCGGATGGCATTGGTGTGTCGGACAGTTCTCTCCCATGGGTAGTTGAACCTCCTTTCTTTAACCTTGAGTCCGACAGACCACAAGACAAACTTCTTCCAGCCATGTCAAGAATAGTTTTACCTCTGTGATGAATGATTGACCAATTCCAAGGAATCCCACACCCATTTCTTGGAGCCCTTGGGACATTTGAATCAACATAATCTTGTTCTCCCTCCTCCATGGAATACTTAGGCCGGCCTGAATCCTGAGCTAATGTACTAAATGCCACAAACAATCCCTGATCGAATTGATTCTGAGCAACAATATGTCTTGCACCTGTAGGAGCTTTAGTTCTTCTTGCACCTCGAAACTTGTGCCTTTTAACTCTACTTAACCCACTGCAGTACCCATGAATGCTGGCTTCTGGTTCCCTGATTGTTTTCTCAGGCCGAGAATGTTTTCCATGAAGACGGATGATAGAAGATGCTACATCATCACTATCCATACGAACAGCATTCAACTGCTCAGAGAGACTCTTTAACTGGATATTTCCAATATGCTTCCCCCTTGGTTTACTTCTCCCATCCTTCAGGTCAGAGTTCTCCAAATCATGAGCCAAATCATTACCATCTTGATCAAGTGGAGACTCCTCATTGCCACCCAAAATATCAGTCTTACTAGTCTTCCGACTAGATTCCTCTCTCCTAACTCTTCTAACATTCCCAACTCCACTCTTGCTACTACATTCACTGATGGCCGCTATTCCATCATTACTCCCACCAACCTCACCAGGAGCAACTTTTGATGTGGCTAAATTTGCTAAGGGTGGCGAGCTTCCCGGCATTCTCCAAGCTTCTCTCCGGTGCTCAGTGGCTGTAGACCTTCTTGGCTCCCGAAGCATGGAATCATTTTCACCCTTCTTTGGGAGTAGATCAACAATTGAAGTTGAATGCCAAGAGGGAGGACTTGCAGAAGGGTCCCTGAGAGATCTTGACCTCTGAAGGGCGACAAGGTCCCTCACAATAGACCTATCGGCTAATATGGGGCTATGCTTGTGCATATGGTTCTTCAAATGAATACAATTTGTCAAATGGATGTGGTTGCGTAGATGATCGCCAGTATCACCATTTGCATCCTTGAGAATCCTATCGTCGACAGCTTTGGTCATGATCAGACCATCAATGCACCCAATAACAGAAACAAATCAAATTATATAGCGATTATTATTGAATTAATGTCTCCAATCTTCGCAATTATGGCGTTAAAGGGCAACAAAATTCCTAAACAGTAAACACGCACCCAATATATCTCACTGATGGCACAGCAAACCCGCATTAATGCTGAAATTAAGCAATTAGAGATCGCCCATCATTCGGTGACAAATCCTGTAAACCCATTTCTACAATAACACCCAAACTTCAAAAGGGGGGGAAAAAACTACCCCCGACTGCAACCAAGGTTTCAAATGGACCATTTCTCCCTCGAAGGCATGATATGATACATTGACACCCACCAACAAACCCAGAAAGTTAGCGCTGTAAGAACTTTGGCCCACGAAGATGAATTCTAATTTCTAAAAGATCAAGCTTCCAGTAACCAATTCAAATGCCACTCCACAAGAAGCAGAACTTGCAACCACAAAACACCGCCTGAGGTCCAATGCATGAGATTACAAAGCACAAACCAAACTCTCGGCTTTCAACATGTAAAACTCAGAACAGAGCAAACTAAAGGAAACCCATGTTTTTAAATCAGGGAAGTAATCAGAATCCGTAATCTCAACCCTCCTGCTCTGAAAACCTTACAAGATTAAAGATTTTGACAGAAGGGAGAGAATTAGATAAGGTGGTGAGATAGAAAAGAACTAGCTGTGAGTTGTAACATCACATAAAGGGAACAAGAAAGGAGAGAAGGAACAAAAAGCAAGAAGGAAACGCTGCATTAATCACCGGAATCAGCAAAAGCAGAGGTAAGCCCCGGATCTTTCCCCAAGCTTCACATGCACTTCACGAGGCCTTATTTCAAAGAAACGAAAGTCTTCTATAGAGAAAGAGGGTTCTGTAAAATAGTAACGAGAGAGAGAGAGAGAGGGGGAGAAAGAGGTATGGGATGAGATCCGTTACAGACAATGAAAGGGCTCTGGGAAGAAGGGACCGTGCCAGTGGTAACAGTGCAGCAAAGCGGTTTGTCCGTTTATTTAAAATTGGAGATTTTAAATTTCTGTAATTTTCTTTTCAATTCTTGGAAATAATTCGTCCCCTTTTGTTTAAAACGAAAATCTAAAATTGTATATTTTCTTTTTAAAAAAGTAAAAAGGTTTTGAATTTGGTAGGGGGACCGGACGTGTTCGTTCCGTTGAATTTGCCGGTTTCTCCTTCGCAATGGCGTGGACTTCATTTTTAGCACCTAGATAAAGATGTCAAGAGCAATAGGGGTATAAGGAAGAGAAAACTTTCAAGGAAGTGTACTGATGAAAGCTAAATAATAGAGGTCAATCCTACTCTGTCACGTGGGGCACACAAGGGACACATATGTGAAGGGATGAGGCGCACTACAGGAGATAGATTTGAAAAACACCCCCCTCCCCGGGGCGAAAAATTCCCCTTCTCTTTGCTTATGGAAAAATCAAACCAAAACAAGATTGACCTTCGTTGTGCAGACATTGAAAAATCAAGTCATAAATCCTATAACAAAACACAGAAAAATTAGGAGTTAGATAACTACCTAAATAACTAGGGATGGAGTTTCACGAGAAGGCAAGGGTACTGGTGAGGGATTGAATTTTGTGGTGGTGATGGTGGTGAGGCGAGAGCGATGGTCATGATTTTCTTACTTTTGATGGGTCTATGAGTTTCATAGGAGAGAGGAGCTCGAGGATGATGGTGAGAGAAGGGAAAAGTTTGAGAGAAGTGAAGGTTTTCTGATTCTCTTAGGTTTTCTCTTAAGGAAGAATAAAGTAAATGAGGGTGTGGGACCTAAAGAAAGACGATGTGAAGAAACACATGGTTTGGGAGAAATAATCCCATGAAACATGTTGCAACCCGATTGTTAAGAAAACGCATATATGGCGAGATGTTATTAATCTCCAAAAAACATTATTTATAAGTGTAACCAGCTCAAAGATGCTCTGTAAAAGGAAATGATATTAATATACTTGCATCTCTTTTATTATTATTTAATTATTATTTATTTGTTTTTTCAATTTGGATTGAATTTAAAAAAAAATGATATTCTTACATAATTAAAAAAAAAAATCAATCAATCAACATATTAATGTAATTTAATTAAAAATAAATTAAAATTTTATAAAAATTGACTCAAAAAGTAAAAGAAAATCAATTTTTTATAAAATTAAATTATTTTTAATTAAATTACATGATCACATTGATTGATTAAATTTATTTTCTTCTAATTATGCAAGAATGTCATTTTCTGAGATTTTTCAATCCAAATTGAAAGAAAAAAAAAATACAAAATAGCTTGATAATAAAGTAATAGTAAAAGAAGTATAAGAGTATTGTAAGGGAATTTTTCCCTCACCCAAGGTTCATTCAGTCTCTCTTAAGAAGTAGTGAGTTTCGCCTATCACCCGGCTTATATTTCAACTTGGCCCATAAAGGCACTCGCCTCCAACAGAAGCAAGCAATGATGGTTAATAGGACATGAGAGCTTATCACAACCCGACAATAATCCACCCATGGAGACTCGCATCAAGTGTTGTAGGGAGAGAGGGACCCTTGATCTACTAACAACTGAGCATTGAATATAATCAAAGAAACTTGTGGAGGAAAACAAACAGGAAAGCCACACTGCATTAATGATGTTACTACTGGATTACATACTGTATTAATGGCGCCATCGTAAATGTCAGTTCGCATTAAAGAACATTGACAAAAGAATAGTGAAAAGAATGAGCATTCCACAGAGAAAGGCACAATATACCTCCTCCCAAGTTCTCGGTATAAGTAGTAGCTTACTAGATACGAGGAGGCTCTCTACACTCTCATTATTAGTAAGCCTTTAATAATATTTACTAACTTAAATATTGAAAACTCTCCCTCCATCAAGGTTACTCTCTTCCCACCTCCTTCTATATTATTTTTGCAAGCCCAATTCAAAAAATCGGAGTTGTTGAAACTAGACTTCATGCCAAACATGACATTAACAAATATCATTATCCAAAAGTAAAAGGGCAATTTTATGGGGCCCTGGCGTTAGGGCCCCTTTGCACCCTCACGAGGGTTTTTAAATTTAAAAAAAAAATTAAAAATTAAAAATTTTAAAAATCACATATATTTTATCTCTATACATTTTTTTATTATTTTTGTAAAAAAAAAATTAAATACAAAAATGTGTAAAAATATTTTACACTACGAGAGCGCAAAGGGACCCCAACGCCGGGGCCCCATAGATTTTCTCGAAGTAAAAACAACACTTTATTATGAGTCAAGAGTAATATGTTTTCCTTTTGGTGTGCCAACAAGTGAGTTTGTAAATAGAATTATTGTTAATATCAATATTTTGAATGTCATTTTTGGTGACTGTCACGGTCAAAGTATTACAATGAGATATTTAGATATTAGTACTATTTTAAAATAGTCTATAAATAAATAAATTATATACATAAATAAATTATATAAATATAATATATAAATGGTCTGGTCTAAATTGAGAGTCTAAAAATAACAAGAAATGAAAAAAAATTGGATAATAACATGAAATCTAACACCGGCTAAAACCGGAAAATATCGACCGATATAACTGATATTCTAGCCCGTAGGAAATGGTGGTAGCCTTTGTACCAGCTACTCGGCCAATACCGCATATTTTGCTTATACCAGTTGGTGCGAAATAGTATTTCAATGGTTAATATTCTTGTTCAAATTATAAAATAAAAATTAAAAAATAAGCACAGAAAATCAATTTTCAAATATTATTAAATGTTTTATGTTGTTTAAGAATATTACAATATAGTAGTAAATGCTGTAAAATTCACTGTATGTGTTAATTGTGTTTTTATTTTCTTTTAATTGAATTGCAATATAGTTTTAATTTTATCTTAGTTCTTTGAGTGCTTTTTTTTTTTTTTACAAAATATATATATATATATATATATATATATATATATCAGCGTTCTTTCCCAATATAAAAGATACGTAACCATAGAGATATGTAATTCTTGGAATGAACTTTTTAATATGTGACACGAAGGAACTGGCTGTGTGTAGTGATAAGAGATGGAAAGCTCCAACCGTTCTAAATTATTAAGTAAATTCGCTGATATAATAAAATGGAAAATGATAAAGAGTCAAGATACTCATGGTTGAGTCCCACTCCGAGTTTCACTTCAATTTTTTTTTGACTTAATGATTAAGAAAATATTATTTAATAATATTATAATTTTGTTAAAACATGTTTAAAAACATTAAAAAAATGATGTAAAAAAAAAAAAAAAAACTAGCGGAACCTAAAGCGGGTCCCAACTAGCGGGGCTGCAGCAGCCCCCTAATAAAATTAATTAGGAAAATCCCTAAAGTAATTAGATTATTACTATTATTATTATTATTATTATTATTATTAGATAAAACAATTATCATCAGCCACGCACTTGGATCTTGTTAATTATTTCCTAACAGTAGAATAATTTCTTATTAGGATAACAAATATAACTACAAAGTTAATGTGGACTTCATATAATTTGTTATTATCTTTGAGAGTATTCAAGATGTTATTTAATACTGATGGTGGAGGAATAATGTGAACCATGCCTATTCAATGGTGGATGAATACTAGATGGTGACAACCACCAGTTGCAGTGTGCAGAAGTCAAAGTGTAGATGGGAACCTCCTCCAACAGATGTGCTAAAATTGAACATTGATGGAGCTCTTTTCCCTGGTCTTAATAAATCTGGAACTGAAATGGTATTTCGAGATAGCAGGCCAGGGTCAAATGGTGATTACAGGTTGCAAGCTAGAGCTTAAAATCAGTGATTCAATGGAAGTGGAATTTCTAGCAGTATTTCGAGGTCTACAAGTCTGCTTACCTTTGGGAATTACTGATTTGATTGTGGAATGTGATTCACTATTGGTTGTCCAAGAATTGAGAAGATAAATCCATGTCTATTTGGGAAAATGTAATTCATGCTATAAAATCTCTGATGTATAGATTCAAGAATATAGTTTTCAACATAGGGGTCGTATTTTCAATGTTGTAGCACATTCTCTTGCATGATTTTATTGGCATCTTGATGACCTTATAGTTTGGTGGAATTCCTATTCGGAATGTGCCACTCAAGCTATATGGCATGATGTGCAAGATTTGATGTAATTCAATTTATTGAACGAAATTTAGTCAAGTTTGTTATTTAAAAAAAAAAAATGTTATCAAATACTCAAACCAAACCCCAAAACCACATAAAACTATATATATATATATATATATATATATATATATAACGAATATTTAAACCAAACAAATAACAGCTTAAAAAGAGTAATACTTTATATATAAGACATTGGAAGTTGCATGGATGTCCAACAGTTTTTTTTTTTTTCTTTAAATGCAGAGTAAGTTCGTACTGAGTTCTTGTTGAATAAAACCAAATCAGGAATCAACATCTAGTGTGACATTAGGCATGGTCCCCATTGGATGATGCCATCACCGACCTTTTTATTTTTCACAAAAGAAAATGCTATCTCAGTCTTAGACCAACTATCAATGTCACACTCCCGTGTACCACTCAACTCATGAATGATGATAACTTTTTGAAAGGATGAATGATGATAACTTATGTGAAAACAAAGACTTTTCTAATTCTTGTCGTGCTAATTTGTATTATAAATGAGAGGGGTTGTATTCTAAAAAAGATTCTATAAATATAAATTCATAAATTGATATATATATATATATAGTTTCATATCATAGGAATTAAAATAATTTTATAATCTGACATATTACATAAAATCACGTCAGTTTGTGAATTTATTTTTATAAAAAATTTTATAACTAAAACATTTATCTTACATATTACTTATCACCAAATACCCATATGATAAATATATAATGTTATAGAATTTCTTTAACAAAACAAGCAAGTTATTGTTGTAATATTCTATATTGTGTAGATCATCAATACATTCTTCATATAGGAGTGATCCTCAAAATCAAATATATTAACAAAGCTAATAATTTCTTGATTATAGAATTTCTTTGACAAGGCTAATTTATAAAAAGATAATTTATCTTACAAAGTAAATTCTGTCATCGCGCTCTCTGCATGCACATTAACTTATAAATATAATTTTTTTTATAAATAATATTTATTAGATATAAAAATCATAATATCTCGATGAATAATATGGAATAGGAAGATGTATACCACTAGATGGTGACAATTATTCCTTTCATTAATTGTTTTAGTTAACAGAGACCTGTGTGGGTGTGTGAGAGAGTATCCATCATGTTTTATAAGACTTCTTTAAAGTGCGGTTTGGATAATAAGATTAGATATTTAAAAAAAAAAAAGTTAAATAAAAATTATTATAATATTATTTATTATTATTAAATTTTGTTTTGAGATTTGATAATTTTAAATTGTTTATTCTATTTTATGTAAAAATTTAAAAAAAAATTATAAGAATGAAATAAAATAAAATAAGATAAAAAAACTCGCAATATCTAAAGGGACTTTAATCCCTACCTTAATAATCTTATCTGAAACACCCCATGATCTATTCCTGTTTTTAGCATGAACAGATCAAAGACATTCCAAAACACATGCATTGTTGGGCGCATGCGGAGGCATGGAACCAATCCAGTGATGATGTATTAGAAAAAGAGTCTCCAGAGGGGGGGACCCAAATGCTTTCAAATTCTAACTTTTGTTGGTATATGTTAATAAGGTACTTGTACCATTTTGTTTGGCACGTAGGTCTCATGGGTCTCTCTCGCCATAAGGCAGCGCTCCTTTGTTGCATATGGTCCTCTCAATTTCTGAGGATGCTCATCAACAACTAATTATAAAAATTTGTAAAAATTCAGATTAAATTATCTGAATTGATATGTAATTAATAATTTTTTTTTATAAACTTTATTAAAATGTATCTAAATAATATATTAAAATATGTATTTGAATGTATAATGCAAATTGAGATTAGTTTAATTCGCTTTTATAGAAAGTTAAAAAAGTAGTGAATCTCACTAATAATTGATTTGAGAGGGATTTAGGATCCATTTGAAATTTGGATTGAAATTATATTAATTCAGTTTAGTCTAATTTTAAGCTGAGTTTAATACCCAAATACTCAACTCTTAAATCATTAAATTTATCTCAACTCAAAACATTTTTACACGTGAGACCTACAACTTTTTCAACTTAATACTTCTTTATATGCGAAACTTACAATCTTTTTTAACTTTTTATTATACATCTAAATTTATCTGAAGTACACTCCATCATTTTAACTTCATATTATTTATAAAAAATTCAATTTACATTGTCTATTAATTTCTAAATTAACCAACGGATCGAGTGCATCCTTAATAAGAACATTATCTATGAACCTTGAGAAAGATGACAGCAATTGACTCGCCACCCTCTTCCTTCGAGCTGCTTAACCCAATTGATCTTATGTTACTTAAAAGGACATATACATTATTCAACTTAAACTAAAACAAGAGAATTTTCTCTTCGACACAAACATATTCTTTAATTTACAATGATAGATCATCAAGATGTTGTTCTTGTATGTTTTCAATTACCATGATTCGATATGTACCTGCAATGTCATAAAACTGATTAAATAATTAGCTCATTTTTTTAGAAGTTATTCCAGTAGGAAAAGGTTTTATGTATGTATCAGCTTCCACTTAATTAATATGGACCACTTACAAATCTAAACTCCGTATTAAGGCTACAACCATAAGTTTTGTAGATAATTGAGCCGAAAATATTGAAATAGGATCATGATGTACGTGCATGAGATTAACAACTCAATCCAAATGAGACTCACAATTAACTAATTAAGGGCTAAGATTCGATAGATTTTATGAAGCATATCAGTAAATCTAGAGAGTTGCAGACTCAAATAAATTTATAGGTAGACCATTATTAAAATTTTCAAAACTCATTTGAAACAAATTGGAACGGGTGGACATCAATTGAGTTGAGTTACATCGTGTCAGAGTTGAAAATTGAATAAAATATTATTCGAATATATTTTTATAATATTATTTTAGTTTTTTAAGATTTAAAAAAATTGAATTATTTATTATATTTTATTTAAAAGTTTAGAAATATTATAATGATTAAATGAGACAAAAAAAATTAAGATCAACTCATTATCCAAACAAGGACTTAGTCTGGTTTCAAAGACTTGAGTTCTCCGACTCTGTATCAATTTCAGGATCGAAGTTAGGACCACACTAAAAAAGGTGGCAAGGAAACTTGCCGTGAGCAGGTACCTTATGTTCTTTTAAATCTGGAAGCTAACAAAGGTTCACATCAGTGGAACATGATGACCCAAATTTGGGGGACCAAGATTTCACCAAATACAAAGTTTGGACCATATCCGGCAACAAAAGGACATCGCATAAGTTTTGAGGTGGCTTCCCTCTTCTATGTTCTAAGGGCTGCGAGAAAATTAAAGGAGTCCTTCATATATAATTGCTAGTTTAGAGCATAATTCATCACATGTTATGTGGTCCTTTATGTTTGCCTGCAGTATGCTAACAATGTGACCCCAAATAGAGAATTTATGGCTAAAATGTGAATTATAATGATCTGAATAATGGGTTTTGCTTAAAGTTTACAAATAATAATGATGTTTGCTGAAATTTAAGATAAAAAAAAATGCTTGCTATAGGGTAGGCTTGAAGGGTGGCTGCATGTTGGCATTAATGGTGCAGCATGCATTAATGGTAGAAACTAAAGGAAATAAATGTAGGGGGAAAATTATTGGTGAGTGAATCCTATGTATCATAAGCAGTACTACTTAAAAGCTAGATAGGCAACTGACCAACATGAAAGTTAGTTTCTGCAGAATTGGTTCAACTACCTGCCCGTGAATTAAGCGACCATTTCAACCAAAAACAAAAGCAAAGTAAAGCAAAACAAAGAAAACAAAAGAAATGAAAAGGGATCAAGATGATGAGAGTTGGATGTTGAGTGTAACCACTAAGTAAAAGAAATCTTTGCTGCTGCTTTTGGGACTAGGCACATTGTAGGTAAAGCAAGCAATTACTTTTGATAAATGAAATTTGAAATGATGATGATCATGACCATGCTAATAATTATATTTGATTTTAAATATGGTGTGGGTCAGATTTCTCTTCAATATGCGAATCTTAATATGTAAAATATTTAATTAAATAAAATAGAGTTTGGACTTAGAATGAACTTATCCCAACCACTATTCTAAACTAGCTAATTGGAAGAGTAGATTATACATATATATATATATATATATTCACAAATACTCCTAAAAACCCTTAAAAATATTGATGTTTTGAGTTGAGCAGTGGAGCTCAATATAGATTGACACTGCATGAGTTGCCCTAGCAAGTTAGCAACCACAAAAATTGCAAAAATATTTAAAAAAAAAAAACTCCAAATCCTTGATTAGCATCTTGCATGCCTGGCTCCTCAATGATTAATGATGTTCAATTATAAATATAATCTAATGCAGCTAGCTGACCCTTATTTAAGATTGGTTCCTCATTTATATCTTTAAACGTTTCATATCTAGAGTTGGTGGAGATAATCATATTAATTCATTGGAATAAGCTTCTTTTTTGTCTACTTCCAAAGAGACATTATTATGGTTTTGTGTTCCATACCCTAATCTTTTTATACACTTTCTAAGCTCTTATCTTTGAGAAAGGCAGTTAAATCTCAGCATTTTGTCTTTATTGATTCCTTAATCACGTGGCAATGCGTACCTTTGCGGCGGCGTGGCACCTCTTTGCAATGCTACCATATATGGGGGCAATTAGGGGACTGCACAACTTTTAGCCCAAATGGCAATTGGGAATATTAAATTAAATTATTTTATTAATCACATCTTCACCTTGCCAATTGCCATGCTAATATCTTGAAATAGATATCGTTTGCATTGATTTGCAAATAAAATTTCTCATTTTCTCCCTCAAGTTTTAGATGTGGGTGTTGTGGCTAAACTTTGGGCTAGGCCCATCAGATTCTTATAGGGACGCAGCCACAGTAAAGCCCAACAAATATTATATCTGTTGAAGTTCTAAAACATACGAACAAGTGCACCCATTTCTCTACACAAACAGAACCTTTGATTCTTTCCCTAATACTAAAATATAAATTCTTCAAAACTTCTAGCATGCTAAAATGGTAGTTCAAATTGGTTGCACAGCGCATGGTATGGTGCTTCCAGTGAAATACATACTTCCATTATTATATGGACTACTATAATTAACACAACACTATCAAATAAAAGTGTAATAAGTCCGGTCCGATAGGTCTTGGAACAATGGGTTCTAAACAAAATAGGGGCGGATTTTTCATTGAAGCTAACTCTCTACCTTCATGATCTCTAACTCCAACTTTTTTTTTTGCAACTTCATTAATAGCAATGCCCCAATTAGCTTTCTAGTAATTAGATTCAGGCACTGTAATGTAAACCATTATCATTGTTCAATGTATTGGTTCAGTTATCTAAATTTAAATGAAAATGTGACATGGTGACTTGAATCACTGTATGCCTCTTGAGAATAGGGGCATTGCCATCCAAACAAAAAGTTGTACCTTTTAGTGAATTAGAAATATTTTTTTAATATATTCACTAATACTTGAGAAGTTGTGACTTCTCACAAGTGCTCTTTCATTGTAGTTATGATATTTCACAAGTACCATTTCATTTATATAAGTTGTGACTTTTTACAAGTACCATTTCATTCTCTATAAATAGGGAATCCCACCCATAAGTTTACACTCTCCAAATTCTCTACAAAAATTAGTGAAAACAATTTCTCCTTTTTGTCTTTTTTTCTTTGGATTTGGTTATTTTATATCGGATTAGAAGATCTCCTTTTATGTGCATCGACAAGAAGATTAATGGGAACCGACATCATTGTATATTGAGAGTAGACTGTTAAAAAGTCTAGTAGTACATGTTTAAATTTAGAGGTGATGAAATCTGCTCTAAAGAAAGCATCTATCACAATGTGTCTCAATACTAACACCACATCCTTGCTTTTGTTAATTTGCAAAGCGTTTGCATACATATATATATATATATATATATATATATATATATATAAAATTTATTATCCAAAATTATTCCTGACACACTGCCTTCCTCAACCATATAGATCATGCTATAGTGATGCTAATCCAAACCCTTTGTGATCAAAGCTCTCAACAATTTTTAGAATAGATTTTGCCGCCTGAGTACACATTCCTTATTGAGAATGATATGTACTCTCAACTATAAACTTGCGGTTGGTTGAGAGTCTCCAAATTAGTTTGTCGTCACATTGTAGAGGGCTAAGAGGCATCTAACTTAATTAACTTTGCTTCTTCATAACCATATTAGAAATTGTAGCATCTTCAAGTAATTAATATACTGGAGAATATAAAAAAGAAGTGTCACGGGAACCACTTTGTAGATGCCTCTTCATTATGGTCCTCGTTTAATAAACCAAGGGGCGCATTACAATGCTGCCCCATATTGACCGCAGGGTATTATTGTCCCAGTTAATTTTTTATTTTTATATCATTATTTTTGTATCATTTTAAAATATTTTAAAAAAATATTAAAAAAATTAATCAATATAATATTAATCACTTCCTTAATTATTAAATAAAAAGAAATTAAAAAAATTAAAATACATGAAATATCAAAAATATGAGTCAAATAGAATAGAGATAATAGACTTATTCATAAACCAAATCACCATGAAGAAAGTAAGGCTTTAAAAATCATGCCAACAAAGGAATTTTGAAGCTCGTGCTTCTCCCAAACCCTCTCCTCTCCTAAGCTCCATAACCCTAGCCATCGACAGAGGGAGGGCTGGAGCCGAAGCTCCTCCCTCCCTCCCCCTTTTCCTTCCGTCGCCCCACTCCTCCTCCTCCCTTCCCCTTTCTCCTTTCCTTTTGGATTTTGTTGTTTTTTGTGTTTCTTTTTCAGAACCCGTAGGCGAAGATTGAGTTTTTGAAGCCGGGACGTCCGATGGTGGTCCCTGACCAACACGCACACCACCAGGGGTTTCGCCAGCCGCCGATGCTCCAGTTTGCCGAAGGTCTCACCGCATATAGCGGCGTTTTGGCTACACGCGGTTAGGGAGTCTCTTCTATGTGCCTCCAACCCGTGAGTTTCCACCGCCTTCAAGAGCGGTGGTCCTAGACGTAGCGCCATTGATAGCTGCTGGGCCGTTGTTTCAACATTCCCTGGGGGCGCGTATCCCCCACGCGCCTTGTCCATCCTCGGCTCTGCTCTTGTCCCGAACCAATTTCCTTTGATCTGAGTTTTGGCCTTTTTTGTGTTGTTGTAATTTTATTTTGTTTAGTTGGTATGTTTGTAAGAATAATTAGAAATAGACTTTCTTGTTGGTTTCCACTCCTCTTTTAAAGGATGTGACTAACTCTCCTTCTCCTTAGAGAATAGAGGTGATCTCCTCCCTCTCCTTGAGAGGTGGGAGTCTGGTTATCCTGAAATCCTCTCAGACAAACTACATTTATGCGGCGTGTTTTATGAGAGTTTAGAAGTTAAGATAATGTTCGTCACTTTATGTGCGAGGATCCTACAGACCAATGTTTAGTTAGGCTTGTAATGCGATTTTTCTGTACTTATCAGTCTCAGATGTAAACTTTTTGTTATGAAATGAACTTTTCAAAAAAAAAAAAAAGGAATTTTATTCTTGCAACTATTAAGCACTCTAATTGGATTGGCTAAAAATCAAATCGAATGTACTTTCAGCCATTAGGCCTTAAAATAAGGCCACATTGATTTGGCTAAAATCTAATTTTTTTTTAACTTTAACTACAATATTGCTAAAGTTTATTCTATCTTTGACAATCACTATTCACATGCTAAATTCTTATTTTATTTATTTCTTCTCTCTCTTTCCTTGAGTAAAAAAAAGGGTTAGTAAAAAAATATAGTTGGATGAGGAATAAATAGACTTTTTTAAATATTAATTATTAATTTAATATAAATAGAATGTGATTACCAATTAAATTTTTTAACCCATAATTTAATTAGAATATGATTATTAATTAACATATAATAGGTAGAATGGTAAAATATGATAAAATAAAATAAATTCATAAGTACAAAAAAATAATTTTTTCAATTATTAATTACTCATTACTGTATAATGAATAAATAGATAATTTAAAATGGAGATTTGATGTAAATAGTTAAAGTCAAATTATTGTTATATTATTTTTTTATTATTTAATAAAAAAATAACTAATCCAATATGGGACTTAGAGCACTCACAATGGAGTAGCGAAAATTTTTCTTGAAAATTATACTTTTTGCACAATTTTCTAAAAAATTATGTCATATTTGATCAAAAGCTACTAAAAGATTTATTGAAAAAGGTCAAAAGTACACTTTATTTTTAAAAATGAATAGTAAAGTTAAATTTTTCTTCAAAAAAATTTAGCTACTCCATTGGGAGTGCTCTTATATAAATAGAATGGTCAAAAACTAAATTTCTTTTATATTGGCTAAATGTGTCCTTTAATTTTAGTCAATCTAATAAGAATAATAGTTATTATCTCTCTGGAGATTGAGACATGCCTTGCCTCTTTGGAGACATGGGTGTTGCCAACTCAAAATGTTCAACTCACCATGCCGTACACAAGAAAAGAGATAGAAGACGCCCTATTTCAAATGGATGGTTATAGCTTGCTGGTCCAAATGTTTTTCAGCAACTTTTTCCAAAAATACTGGAACATTATTGGGGACCAGGTAACAACAACCACTCTACAAATTCTAAACCTTAGAGGAGATGTGACAACCATCAATAACACTTTCATCACGCTGATCTCGAAGAAAAAGTAGCCTTTAAAAGTCACAGAATTTCAGCCAATATCTTTATGTAATGTTCTCTATAAACTAATTTCCCAAACATTGGCTAATAGACTTAAAACTTATTTTGCCGAGTATCATTTCTCCATCTCAATCGACCTTTGTCCCTAATAGACTCATTTCAGATAAGGTCATTGTTGCATTTGATGCCATGCACATGATGAGATCTAAGTTGTCAGGAAAAGAAGGTTATATGACATTAATATTGGATATAAGCAAAGTTTATGATCGAATTGAATGGAGCTTCCTCAGAGTTGTCCTCTATAAACTCAGGTTTTGTGCCCAATGGGTTGAGCTAATAATGAGTTGCATAGAGTCAGTATCATATTCGCTTTTGGTAAACGGGATTCCTCAAGAACCCTTTCTTCCTGTCGACGCCCCTGCTTGCGCTTGGGCTCGTACGCAAACCGAGACGTTGGAAATAAGCATTACAGGGAAGTTCACCCATCGTCTTATCATGTATATATATATTTTTCTAAATAAAAGTAGTAAATAAAGGTTTTCGCAGCGGAAAAGGTTAAACATTTCTAAGCGTATATCACATGGTTCAACAAAATTAATATCCCAAAATACTTCATTACTATTAATATAAACATAACCATCCGTAATTGTTCATTCTTCCAAAACAATGGAAGCCCAAAAATATAACAAGTAAATACAAAAGTTGCGTAGGAGATTCCCTTTGTCCTTCCCTTTTAATCCAATGGCTCTTTCTTTATCCCATTGAAATCAGAACTGTAACAAAGATGGTCCAGATCCAAGGTCGGCCCTACCTTACAACTCATCCCGAAGGATGACTCATACATGCGTCCCCAGTGGAGGGAATCATCTACGCCAAGGACCTAGCAACACCCTGTAGGGCGTACGTCTGCCAATATATAAGTAGCTAAGGGTAGTGACTCCGCCGCCCATCGGCCTAGTAAGTCGAGAGTCACTGGCTCAACTGTAGCGAACTTAGTCGGGCCCTTGGGGTTCAAGATGTCGTCCCTAGAATCATACTCGACGGAGTCGTCATCACCTGCAACTACTTCTATCATCACGAAAAGAGGGACGATAGTGAAGAGATAAAGAGGGAGATGAAATTTCGAGAAAAATCTCAGTAAGTACATTTATATCTTAACAAAAGCATTTCGAGCATACAGTTAAATGAATAGCAAATAATTATCTATACTTTATGCATTATGGGCCTCATAACTATATTTATGCACATGCTCATGCTCATGCTCGTGCTCATACTATTTATTTTTCAACTTGTTTTCTTTATTTCTTTCATGTGTTTGCTTGTAACCTCATAAAACAAAACGTTTGAACTTCTTTTCAAAATTCATCTTTTCACAAATGCTTTTCATTTTCTCTTATCTTAGGCGTCACTTATCATATCATATCATATGGCTCGAAAACCCATCTTTTCGTCATGACTTCTTATTAGACACCTCATAGTTTCCCTACGCACCGTGTATTCCTGCTAGTTACCGTAGCACCCGGCGACCGTATCAAACCTAAGTAGCTACGTTTCACGCCCTTTCGTGCTCTTCATCACTCAGTGATTGATCACTCACCGAGTGACTACAAATTTTTCTGTATCGGTAAGGTAAAAGTCAATACTGTCATGTATCCACCCACTAGCTTTAGGTGCGACCACGCTCCGGACACCTTTTGGGGCCATACATGGTCTGTCGATGGTTCTTTGTCGACCACTCGACTTTAGACACTCCTGAATGAACAGAGAGTTTCACTAGGGCACTACCCCATCCCAGCCTTTGGGAATCTGATAAAACTTTAACCCTTTTCTTTTCTTTTAAAAACAAGTTTGACGTAAAACATGATTTTCGTGCTTCATGCATGAGACATAAGACTCATATCACTGAACATGTGAAACGTGAGACGAACATACGTGTATTCTACATCAAGCCCTTTCACAATTCAAGCACCATGTAACTTCACTTATTTTCTATATAGTAGCGCTTAGTGGGCCTTACCCACATCTAGGGGTGCTTGGCCCCTTCCCTCTAGGGTTGGGCCGAGACCCTCCCTTAGTATTTCCTAGCATTTTCTTCTCTTATTCTTCTCCAAACACTCCAATTTAATTTCAATAAAATAATTATATATTTTTAACACCAAAAACATGTCTTAGCCGAAACCCTAGGACCTTTAGATTATTATTTTAATCACTTCTCTTTTCATCAAGATAGCTCACTCAATTATTTAGGTGAAAACCCGTATCATGCTAGTATATTCCTTTAGTTCTTATACCTCTAATTTCTCCAAATAATCAAAATTTAATTATAACATAAAACAATAGTTGAAAAGATAGCTCAACCCAAAATCCTTAAATCTGAAATACATATATGCACAAACCCAACATTTTTCACCTCCAAGTCAAATTTTAACATGCATATATTACATCATCACCCATCATGTTGATCATACCACATTTTTCCTTTGTATCAAATATTCAAATCCACAACATAATAAAATCTTTAATCTAGCAAGATACTTAGACTTAAATATGGATTTTGCCACCAAATAACCAACATCAATAACACCATCCTATATCCTACTAGTTAACCTAAGGTCATGCGTGCATTTTCTCCATTCCACCTCATGTTGAATAAATTAACTAAATCCACACATCATTTTATATTTTAAAACTTAAAGAAATCATAAACTTAAATATGGGTTTATACCTAACTAAGCATGGCATTTTTTTACTAAGGAGTTTCATTTTAGCATACACAAGTAATGATTTAAACAATACAACCAAATTCATTCAAAAGTATACTAAGATTGCTAAGGGTAAGATAAGAATATACTTACAATACTTCTAGCTAGCTTAGATGAAATCTGAAAATATATTAAGCATTTCATTAGATTAATCTAAGAACATAACATCTTTAAAAGAAAATCTCTACACGAGAATATGGATGTGGTGCGTGTTTCATCTCTAGGTTTCTATGCTTGAATTATTTAGAGATTTTACTTACCTCTTCAAGAACAACTCATCTTCAATAATATTGGCTCTAGCTCCTATACACTTAGGATAATTTGATATTTAGAGGATAGGAGGAAGTGAAACAAAAGAAGATAGAAGGAGAGGGAAGGTTGGCTGAGAGGTAGAGAGAGTGAGAGGGTTTGTGAGAAAGTGAAACAACCAAGTGAGGGAAGCTCCTCCTTAGGCCATTCGGCCATGCCTCTCTATAGGGTACTAGGTACTCATTTCATTAGTTTTAGGTGTGACATTTGAGGGGTTGAATGACTCTTTGATTGACTTCTATCCCATGACCACTCCAAGACCAAATCTATCCTATGCCTAGGTAGATTTTGTTTTCCACCCATTTTCCATCTATGGCCAACGCCCTCCATGGGGTTTTTGGCTTCCATTTTCTCTCACATCACTCATCCATCTACTTACCATCACCTCATGTGTCAATTCAAGGGATTGAAAGATCATTCTTTTGGGGAAAAGGGCAAGCATGGTTCGGCTAATTCCACTTTGGTTTCAACCGAAACCTCCTTTTCCTTCCCATGGTTTCCCCTCTTCTCATGCATCTATCCATCAACTTGTCAAGTCACCACTCTTCCCTAAACTCCTACACATGTGTCATTTCTCTTCTCACACCAATCTCCAGTGTCCTCTCAACTAGATTTAGAAATGCTCTAGAAAGTCTCTAAATGAGGCTCACGGCATGCTTAACCCGAACCCCTTTTGTTTTTACTTTTACTTTTTCCTTTCCTCTCTCTCATAATACTACTCCTCACTTGTCAATCATCTTGTCAACTCATTCTTACATGCTCTACTTTTGATCGTTGGTTTGGATTGTGAAGGATTACATAGAAAATGCCCCAAAAGGTTTCAGCTACAAGCCTTCACCGAATCCCTTCTTCTCTTCTCTTCCACTTCCTATTTCAAATATAAATGTCACCTATCTAGATATGGTGTATCCTAGAAAGACTAAAATAGAAAATATTTTTGTTCTTCCCAAGATATCCCAATAATGGAAAAATCTATCCTACAAGACAACCCACTAGTCAACTCCCAACTACTAGCAATTTTTCACTCTTATCTACTATTCTTGGATGACTCATTAGGGTTTTTCTAGAGGTGACATGTGTCTCTTGTGTGGGCTTGATGGATCATGGGCCAATCTCATGGGCTTGTGGGCTTGTGGTTCCTCTCTTGGCCCACTAACTTAAGTTGGGCTCTCAAGGCTTCAATTTTAAGCCCAAGCCTTCATCCTCACTTCTCAATATTATTATTAATCAAATCAATTACTTAATTAAAATAATAGGAAACGAAAATCTCAGGTCGTCACAACCTCCCCCACTAAAAAGATGATTTCGTCCTCGAAATCAGTTTAGGCCATGATATGGATACTAATAAAATTAATATACCTCTAGCACTTGTGGCGGTGGATTCTTTTGACGACGAATAGGATAGTACATCCTCCTCCTTTGTCATAGAGTCCTGAGAGAAATAAAATATGGCATCCACATCGGGGTCGTAGTACATGTTTGTCCTTAATTCATTCAACTTATGCACAATCTCCTCCTCTGTGTCTATTCGAGGTATTCCTTCTTCTCTCTGTCTCATACAGTCATTTGAGGTATCGAAAAAATTTAGTGGCTCTCCCTAGGCTCACTCATCTCACCTCAAATCAACCTCCGTAATTGTTCTCTTTCTGCCTTTATCCATTTTCTAGGTGGTTGTCGCTCTTCATACGGCCTAGTGCGATGAAAAACAGGCACTCCCTCACGATCTATATCCATAAGATGGGTGCGATGTCTCGCAAAATGGTTTAAAAGTTTCAGTCTTTGCACTCTCATTCTTTCATGCCTTCTACGTACTATTCTTTGCCTGTTTTTTCTTCTTTCTCTTAATTGAGCTACCGTAGCTACCGACATGCGTGGGTTCCTCCAATTTCGAGCCATATCCTAGTTAAAGTTTCACAAGTCACTATGATAGTCGGGTAGTATCAAACATAAGACAGTTAAATCACCCATATATTAACATATCCATAATTATCCACACAAGATAACAAAGTTCAAATAAGAAGACAACAAGCACATCACTAGTTTACAAACAGATGAGGGTAATTGGCTCTCATAACATCCTCACGTTCCCACGTTGCTTCTTGAAAAGATGGGTTGTTCCACAACACTTTAACCAATGAAATTTTATGATTCTGCAATTCCTGTTCCTTGCAGTCGTCAATCCGTGTTGGTCATTCTTCATAGGTCAAGTTGGGGCGTAATTCAATATTGTTTGGGTCCATCACCATTGCCAGCCCTTCACCAAAACTTTTCTTTAACAACGACACATGAAATACATTGTGGACTCATTGCAAGCTCATAGGTAAGTCCAAACGGTAAGCTACTGCTTCAACCTTCTCAAGAATCTTATAAGGCCCAACATAATGGGGACTTAACTTTCTTTTTCTGCCGAACCGAGCTACTCCCTTCATTGGTGAAATCTTGATATATATCCAATCACCAATCGCAAAATCCAATGGTCTTCTTCGTCAATCCGTGTAGCTCTTCTGTCTACTTTGGGCAGTTTTCATTCTATCTCGTATCATTTCCACTTGAGTTCTGACCTCCTATAAGTATTCAGGCCCTAACACCCTGCTTTCACCTACTTCATCCCAGTACAGGGGTGACCTACACTTCCTCCCATACTGGGCTTCGTATAGTGCCATATGAATAGTAGCTTGAAAGCTGTTGTTGTAGGCGAATTCAATTAAAGGTAAAAGACTTTCCCAATCACCCATTGAGTCTAATACGCACGCCCGCAACATGTCTTCTAAGGTCTGAATAGTCCGTTCTGTCTGACCATCCGTCTGTGGATGATAGGCACTGCTAAATTTCAAGTCAGATCCCATCATTTTCTGTAAACTTTGCCAGAAGCGAGATGTAAATCTGAGGTCTCGATCTGAAACAGTTGTCTTTGGTACACCGTGCAGATGAACTATTTCCTTTACATAAATTTTTGCCAGCTTCTCCATCGAATTCGTGTTAACTACCGGCAAGAAATGTGCAGTTTTGGTCAGTCTATCCACTATTACCCAGATTGTATTTTTTCTTGCCGATGTTCTCAGAAATCCTACTACGAAGTCCTTAGACACATCTTCCTATTTCCATTCTAGGATCGGCAAATGTTGCAACATTCCTGCTGGGCGTTGATGCTCTGCTTTAACCAGTTACCATACTGAACATTTAGCTACAAACATAGCCACGTCCTTCTTGATACCTTCCCACCAAAATCTTCGTTTTAGGTCTTGATACATTTTGGTGCTTCCAGGATGAGCTATATAAGGGATGCTGTGTGCTTCCCTCATAAGCCTTTCCTTTAATTCTGGATCGTTCGGTATCAATGTTCTCTTTCTAAAATACAGTGTTCCATCATCTGATATCGTGAAGTGAGGCAATTCTTGCCCTTCCAACAATTTCTGTTGAATCTTTTCTAACTTGACATCCTTTCGCTGTCCTTCTTGAATTTCATCTTCAATCAGCGAGGTAATTTCTTATGCTACTACCAACATCGCTTCTCTAGGCAGGTTTTTTAACAGCATGTCTCGCATAGCTGTTAGCATAGGTGGTTCCTCCGCTCGAGTCTTTCGACTTAAAGCATCTGTCACAACGTTAGCTTTTCCTGGGTGATACTTGATCTCGCATTGGAAATCAATTATGGTCTCGATCCACCTTCTCTGCCTCATATTCAGATTCTTCTAACTGAATAGGTGCTTCAGGCTCTTGTGATCCGTATATATTTCGCATTCTTCCCCATACAAGTAGTGTCTTCAAATCTTCAATATAAACACCACTGTTGCTAATTCCAGATTGTGAGTGGGGGTAATTTCACTCATGATCTTTAAGTTGTTGGGATACGTAGGCAACTACTCATCCTTCCAGCATCAAAACACATCCTAAGTCCATTTTCAAGGCATCACTATATACTACATAAGGTTTGTGGGGTTCTGGCAATGCTAATACTGGTGCCAAAGTTAACATCTTCTTGAGTTTTTGGAAACATTGCTCACACTGCTCACTTCAGACATACTTGATGTTTTTCCTAGTCAAGGCTATCAGAGGGCCAGATAGCTTAGAAAATCATTCTACAAACCTTCTATAGTATCCTGACAATCCAAGGAAACTATGTATCTCATAAGCATTCGTCGGTCTCTGCCATTCCGTCACCGCCTCAATCTTAGTGGAATCTACGACTACTCCTTTGCTTGAGATTATGTGTCCCAAGAATTTGACCTCTCTAAGCCAAAACTCGCACTTGCTAAGTTTGGCATATAACTGGTGCTCTTGTAAAATACTCAACACAGTCTTTAAATGATTATTGTGCTCTTCATCGTTCTGGGAATATATTAAAATATCGTCGATGAAGACAACAACGAAACTGTCTAGATACTGTCAAAAAATTTGATTCATCA
Source organism: Platycarya longipes (assembly GCA_036559045.1). Lineage (NCBI taxonomy): Eukaryota > Viridiplantae > Streptophyta > Magnoliopsida > Fagales > Juglandaceae > Platycarya > Platycarya longipes. The sequence goes on from CM071798.1 coordinate 20,816,496, forward strand.
AGTCCATGAATGCTGCTGGGGCATTCGTTAATCCGAAGGGCATAACCAGAAACTCAAAATGTCCATAATGGGTTCGAAAAGCCATTTTGGGCACATCCTGCTCCTTGATCTTCAGTTGATGATACCCTGATCTGAGATCAATCTTTGAGAATACTATTGCTCCTTGCAGTTGATCCAACAAGTCGTCTATCCGTGGCAACGGATATTTGTTCTTGATGGTGACTTTATTGAGTTCTCTATAATTGATGTACATTCGCATCATCCCGTCCTTCTTTTTCACGAACAGAACTGGGGCTCCCCATGGCGACGAACTAGGCCGTATAAACCCTTTCTCCAATAGTTCTTCGATCTGCGTCTTTAATTCTTTCAGCTCTGTTGGCGCCATTCGATAGGGGGCTTTATGAATTGGAGCTGTGGCAGGTTCCAATTCAATGGCGAACTTAGTTTCACAATCCGAGAGTAATCCAGGCAGATCATCAGACAATACCAGAGGAAAATCTTTCACTATCGGAATGTCTTCAATGCTCTTGGCACCCTCCAATGCGTTCAAGGATATTAACAGGAACATTTCTGCTGCTCCTTTTAGACTTTTTGTCATTCTTTTTGCTGTCACGATAGAGGAAACAGAACTAACTATCTCCCCTTCATAACGCATCTTCTCTTCTTCAGGCAGCTCAAAAGTGATCTCCTTCTTTCGACAATCGATTTTGGCGTAATGCTGGGACAACCAATCCATGCCCAATATTACGTCAAATCCAAACAAGTGAAAAGCTATCAAGTTGGCATTTAACCTTACGCCAGCAATTTCTAGCGGGCAGTTCCTCACTATCCGTTGACATCCAATCACTTTCCTGTCAGGGAGTGACACTAATACCTTTTGAGCTAATGGTTCTACATCTAGCTTTCACCTCCAAACGCAATCACATGAAATGAAGGATCTCGTCGTGCCAGAGTCAAATAAAGCATATACCACATTACGCATCAAAATAATTTCACCTATAAAATTTTCGTATTGTTACCTTATGAAAAATCATCTCATACTTCAAATGAGTGGAAAGGTCAGATTATTACCAGTAATGATACCAGCATTGATGGCCTCCTCATCCTCTACGTCTGCCTCTCCAGGGGCAATGGCATACACTTTGCCTTTGTGGGGTTATTCATCTTTCCGCCAGGCGCTGCAACTCTTCTAGAAGCCATCTGAGGGCAGTCGCTCATCATGTGCCCCATTTAACCACACTGGAAGCAAGCTCCTGATGCCACTCGACATTCGCCTTTGTGCGGTCGTCCACAAGTTCTGCATGGTGGCGATGATGTCGGCACTCCCGGCCCGCTCACTTTGCCATTTCCTATATTTCGTAGGAAAACTATTCATTCTCTTTCCCACATCCTTTCCCGAAGAGTAGGGAAAACTCCTTTTCTTATGCATCTGAGTTTGACTAATCAGGCTCCTCTGCTCCGTTTCAGCAATAGCCATCACGTTTACCAGCTATTGAAAGTTTTCAATTCTTAGACAGGCCACTTGGTTGCGAATTCTTGGTTGCAAGCCATCTTGGAATTTCTTCGCCCTCATCTTCTCCGTTAACACCAGATGCAAAGCGAATTGCGTCAGTTCCATAAATTTTGCAGCGTACTGATCCATTTTCATACTCCCTTGCGTCAGTGTGGCGAACTCCATAGCCTTCCTCTATTTGACCGACTCAGCAAAGAAGCGGTCATCGAACTCTGTTTTAAATCGTTCCCAGGTAGGGGTTACGTTCTCTCTAATCTTGTGTTAGCAGTTTCCTCTTCGTGTCCCACCATAAACTGGCTTCCCCTTGTAGTAGGTGACCGGCATACTGTACTTTTTACGTCTCCGTGCACCCACTAATTTCAAAGGTGCGCTCCAAGTCCATGATCCAGCGGTCCGCTTTCATGGCTCCTTCGGTCCCTATAAAGTTCGGGTACCGATAGACCAGAATTTCTTATAAGGGCACCCTGACGTTCCTCCTCCAGTATTTGGAAGACACCTACTCTGCTTCATTTGGTTCTTCACCAATTTTGTCATCTGGCGGATAGCCTTTGCTATCGCCTGTCCACCATCTAACGGAGCATTTGGAATTCCTTCTGGTGGTGCTTCAAGTCTCGAGGTAGGAGCACGGCGCTTTTCTCCTGCCATGATTTCCTGGTTCTTTTCCAGTGGTTCACCAAACATCTATAACTTAATTTGCTTTCAATAGCCTATCATATTTATGTTTTAAGGTACCACGTCATTATCTCGTATTCTGTTTTTCTTTTATTATAAATGTACGTATGATCTCTAGCATATGTAGTGTTAGATTCCGTCTTTAACATGCCCATCTATGAATAAGGTTGCATAGTATAAAAAAAAATTGCAAAAGTTGTAATTTTGATGGCTTTATTATCAATCATAGTGCCTTTTTTAAAGTTTCAAAGAATGAAGTGTTAAAAGTAAATAAATATATAAAAAGTAAGTGTAATGGCTCGAGAAACGTACATCTTCAACCATTATGTCAAGAACTGGGAGAGCAGGGCCTTCTCTGAATTCGATCTTGTGGGAAACACCGGCTTTTTCGATGATGGGCAGGCCGAGCTCGTAGTTTTCTCTGTTGATGTCCACGGCTAAGATCTGTGACAATCAAAATTAATTAATTAATGAAACATTGTGAGCTGAATTTGGCATATTGCGCTATTTATTTAATTTGTTTTTGTGATGGGTTTGTTTGTTGCTCACCTTTCCATCCTCAGGAAGAGCGAGGGCTGTGGCGAGGAGAGAGTAGCCAGTGTAGACACCGATCTCCATGGTGTTCTTGGCATTGATGAGCATGATCAGCATGTTCAAGAATTGACCTTCATCGGCTGAGGTGATCATAATGTTCCTGGTTTACCATTCAAACCAAAATCACATTAAATAAATATTTTATTGGCATCTTGATGACCTTACAGTTTGGTGGAATTCCTATTCGGAATGTGCCACTCAAGCTACATGGCATGATGTGCAAGATTTGATGTAATTCAGTTTATTAAATGAAATTTAGTCAAGTTTGTTATATATTTATATATAAATATATATATATAATTATAATATGTTATTAAATACTCAATAAATAGTATAGAACCTATATTTTTTTACTCTCTCTAGAATTCGTGTAAAATATTTTAAGAAATTCTGATCCATCTCATACTTCCATTTTGTTTCACACAAACCAAACCCCAAAACCACATAAAACTATATATATATATATATATATATAACGAATAATTAAACCAAACAAATAACAGCTTAAAAAGATCAGTAATACTTTATATATAAGACATTGGAAGTTGCATGGATGTCCAACAATTTTTTTTTTTCTTTAAATGCAGAGTAAGTTCGTACTGAGTTCTTGTTGAATAAAACCAAATCAGGAATCAACATCTAGTGTGACATTAGGCATGGTCCCCATTGGATGATGCCATCACCGACCTTTTTATTTTTCACAAAAGAAAATGCTATCTCAGCCTTAGACCAACTATCAATGTCACACTCCCGTGTACCACTCAACTCATGAATGATGATAACTTTTTGAAAGGATGAATGATGATAACTAATGTGAAAACAAAGACTTTTCTAGTTCTTGTCACGCTAATTTGTATTATAAATGAGGGGGTTGTATTCTAAAAAAATTCTATAAATATAAATTCACAAATTGACATATATAATTTTATATTATACGAATTAAAATAATTTTATAATCTAACATATTACATAAAATCATATCAATCTGTGAATTTATTTTTATAAAAAAATTTATAACTAAAACATTTATCTTACATATTACTTATCACCAAATACCCATATGATAAATAATATTATATAATTTCTTTAACAAAACAAGCAAGTTATTGTTGTAATATTCTATATTGTGTAGATCATCGATACATTCTTCATATAGGAGTGATCCTCAAAATCAAATATATTAACAAAGCTAATAATTTCTTGATTATAGAATTTCTTTGACAATGTTAATTTATAAAAAGATAAGTTATCTTACAAAGTGAATTCTGTCATCGCGCACTCTGCATGCACATTAACTTATAAATATAACTTTTTTTATAAATAATAATTATTAGATATAAAAATCATAATATCTCGATGAATAATATGGAATAGGAAGATGTATACCACTAGATAGTGACAATTATTCCTTTCATTAATTGTATTAGTTAACAGAGACTTGTGTGGGTGTGTGAGAGAGTATCCATCATGTTTTATAAGACTTCTTTAAAGTGCGGTTTGGATAATAAGATTAGATATTTTTTTTTTAAAGTTAAATAAAAATTATTATTAAATTATTTTTTATTATTAAATTTTGTTTTGAGATTTGATAATTTTAAATTGTTTATTCTATTTTATGCAAAAATTAAAAAAAATATTATAATAATGAAATAAAATAAAATAAGATAAAAAAAAACTCGCAATATCTAAAGGGACCTTAATCTCTACCTTAATAATCTTATCTGAAACACCCCATGATCTATTCCTGTTTTTAGCATGAACAGATCAAAGACATTTCAAAACACATGCATTGTTGGGCGCATGCGGAGGCATAGAACCAATCCAGTGATGATGTATTAGAAAAAGAGTCTCCAGAGGGGGGACCCAAATGCTTTCCAATTTAACTTTTGTTGGTATATGTTAATAAGGTACTTGTACCATTTTGTTTGGCACGTAGGTCTCATGGGTCTCTCTCGCCATAAGGCAGCGCTCCTTTGTTGCATATGGTCCTCTCAATTTGTGAGGATGCTCATCAACAACTAATTATAAAAATTTGTAAAAATTCAGATTAAATTATCTGAATTGATATGTAATTAATAATTTTTTTTTATAAACTTTATTAAAATGTATCTAAATAATATATTAAAATATGTATTTGAATGTATAATGCAAATTGAGATTAGTTTAATTCGCTTTTATAGAAAGTTAAAAAAGTAGTGAATCTCATTAATAATTGATTTGAGAGGGATTTAGGATCTATTTGAAATTTGGATTGAAATTATATTAATTCAGTTTAGTCTAATTTTAAGCTGAGTTTAATACCCAAATACTTAACTCTTAAATCATTAAACTTATCTAAACTCAAAACATCTTTACACGTGACACCTACAACTTTTTCAACTTAATACTTCTTTATACGCGAGACTTACAATCTTTTTTAACTTTTTATTATACATCTAAATTTATCTTAAGTACACTCCATCATTTTAACTTCATATTATTTATAAAAAATTCAATTTACATTGTCTATTAATTTCTAAATTAACCAACGGATCGGGTGCATCCTTAATAAGAACATTATCTATGAACCTTGAGAAAGATGACAGCAATTGACTCGCCACCCTCTTCTTCGAGCTGCTTAACCTAACTGATCTTATGTTACTTAAAAGGACATATACATGATTCCACTTAAACTAAAACAAGAGAATTTTCTCTTCGACACAAACATATTCTTTAATTTACAATGATAGATCATCAAGATGTTGTTCTTGTACGTTTTCAATTACCATGATTCGATATGTACCTGCAATGTCATAAAACTGATTAAATAATTAGCTCATTTTTTTAGAAGTTGTTCCAGTAGGAAAAGGTTTTATGTATGTATCAGCTTCCACTTAATTAATATGGACCACTTACAAATCTAAACTCCGTATTAAGGCTACAACCATAAGTTTTGTAGATAATCGAGCCGAAAATATTGAAATAGGATCATGACGTACGTGCATGAGATTAACAACTCAATCCAAATGAGACTCACAATTAACTAATTAAGGGCTAAGATTCGATAGATTTTATGAAGCATATCAGTAAATCTAGAGAGTTGCAGACTCAAATAAATTTATAGGTAGACCATTATTAAATTTTTCAAAACTCATTTGAAACAAATTGGAACGGGTGGATATCAATTGAGTTGAGTTCCATTGTGTTAGAGTTGAAAATTGAATAAAATATTATTTGAATATATTTTTATAATATTATTTTAGTTTTTTAAGATTTAAAAAAATTGAATTATTTATTATATTTTATTTTAAAATTTGAAAATATTGTAATAATTAGATGAGATGAGAAAAATTAAGATCAACTCATTATCCAAACAAGGACTTAGTCTGGTTTCAAAATTCAAAGACTTGAGTTCTCCGACTCTGTATCAATTTTAGGATCGAAGTATGCACCACACTAAAAAAGGTGGCAAGGAAACTTGCCGTGAGTAGGTACCTTATGTTCGTTTAAATCTGGAACCTAACAAAGTTCACATCAGTGGTACATGATGACCCAAATTTTGGGGACCAAGATTTCACCAAATACAAAGTTTGGACCATATCCGTGCAACAAAAGGACATCACATAGGTTTTGAGGTGGCTTCCTCTTCTAAGTTCTAAGGGCTGCGAGAAAATTAAAAGGAGTCCTTCATATATAATGGCTAGTTAGAGCTTAATTCATCACATATTATGTGGTCCTTTATGTTTGCATGCAGTATGCTAACAATGTGTCCCCAAAATAGAGAGATTTATGACTAAAATGTGAATTATAATGATCTGAATAATGGGTTTTGTTTAAAGTTTACAAATAATAATGTTGTTTGCTGAAATTTAAGATAAAAAAATGCTTGCTGTAGGGTAGGCTTGAAGGGTGGCTGCATGTTGGCATTAATGGTGCAGCATGCATTAATAGTGGAAACTGAGGGAAATAAATGTAGGGGGAAAATTATTGGTGAGTGAATCCTATGTACCATAAGCAGTACTACTTGAAAGCTAGATAGGCAACCGGCCAACATAAAAGTTAGTTTCTACAGAATTGGTTCAACTACCTGCCCGTGAATTAAGCGAGCATTTCAACCAAAGTTTTGAATTCTATTTCGGTGACTGTTCTGGTTGAGGTATTGGAATGGAATATTTCGGTATCGGTCTTTTCCGATGTGCCGTTTCGAGATTAATTATATATTATAATAAATATTTATATATATATATATATAGATAAACTAACAACTAATAGAATAAAGACATATACATATAAGTAGGGTGTTCATTCGGGTTCTAGATTCCTAAATCCGGAATCCGGATTCGAAATTTTCTTAAACATTTTTTAAAAAAATTAAAAAATGTTAAGAAATAAATAAAATTTTAAACCGGGCCGGGTACAACCCGGTCCGTATGAACACCCCTACATATAAGTGTGTATCATGTATATGTATATATATTGAAAGAATTGAATATTTATAAAATGATTAAAAGTTACAAAAATACAAACTTGAGTTGAGATACAAAAATTAATAAATAAATAAATAGATAAAATATTAAAATATAATGATATTTAAAAAAAGACGTATTTAAAATTACAAAGTATATAAATATATTTTATATTCTAGAATTAATTAAATACCATTGAAATTTAAAATTTTTAAAAAATGTCACTCAAACATAAAAAAAAAAAATTACAAAAATAGTCTAAACCGGAATAAGGACCGGAATGGCAGGAATTTGGATCGGAACGGCCAGAATTCGACCGGAATGATCGGAACAGGCTGAAATTTAGACTGGAATGGAATAAGGAAATATAGTGCACCGATTGAAGGACTGGAACAGAACATTCCGTCCGTTCTAGCCGAAACGAAATGGAATTCAAAACTATAATTTCAACCAAAAACAAAAGCAGAACAAAGCAAAACAAAGAAAAGAAAAGAAATGAAAAGGAATCGAGATGATGAGATCTGTTGGATGTTGAGTGTATCCATTAAGTGAAAGAAATCTTTGCTGCTGCTTTTGGGACTAGGCACATTGTAGGTAAAGCAAGCAAATTACTTTTGTTATATGAAATTTGAAACGATGATGATAATGACCATGATAATAATTATATTTGATTCTAAATGTGGTGTGGATAGACTTTTCCTCAATATATGAAATTTAACATGTAAAATATTTAATTAAATAAAATATAGTGTAGATTTGGAACGAATTTAGAACCGCTGCTCTAAACTAATTGGAAGAACACTACAACATTTTTGACTTTTTTCCACAGACGATTGTGATCTAGAATAGTATATCTATTGTTGAAAATACATTTTTTTCACTAATTTTATTGGTGAAAGGTTGGTGGCATATAATTCATGGGTAATAATACTTTACCCATGAGAAAATTATTCTGTGGAAAACACTCTTTTTTCCACGACTTTAACTGGTAGCAATATTTGTTCTCAACTCATTTGCCACAAAACCGTTAAAACTATTGATGTTTGCAAGGATAAAAAAAAAAATTGAGTTGAGCAGTGGAGCACAATATAAATTGACTCTGCTGCTGCATGAGTTGCCCTAGCAAGTTAGAAACCACAAAAATTGCAAAAATATAAAAAAAAAAAAAACCCCAAATTCTTGATTAGCATCATGCATGCCTGGCTCCTGAATGATTAATGATGTACAATTATATATATAATCTAAGGCAGCTAGCTGACCTTAATTATTTATGATTGATACCTCATTTATAGCTTTAACGTTTCATATCCAGAGTAGGTGGAGATAATCATGTTAATGCATTGGAATCAGTTTCTTTTTGCCTACTTCCAAAGGGACAATATTATGGTTTTGTGTTCTAAACCCTAATCTTTTTATACACTTTCTAAGCTCTAATCTTTGAGAAAGGCAGTTAATTCTCAGCATTTTGTCTTTATTGATTACTTAATCACGTGGCAATGCATACCTTTGCGGCGGTGTGCACCTCTTTGCAATGCTACCATACATAGGGGCAATTAGGGGGCTTCACAAGGAGGCAACTTTCAGCCCAAATGGAAATTGGGAATAATAAATTAAATTATTTTATTAATCACATCTTCACCTTGCCAATTGCCATGCTAATAGCTTGAAATAGATATTGTTTGCATTGATTTGCAAATAAAATTTCTCATTTTCTCCCTCAAGTTTTAGATATGCGTGTTGTCGCTAAACTTTGGGCTAGGCCCATCAAATTCTTAAGGGACCAAGCTGCAGTAAAGCCCAACAAATATTATTTCTGTTGAAGTTCTAAAACATATGATCAATTGCATTCCTAAAAGGCTGGAGTTGGTAGCCTTGTGCACCCATTTCTCTATACAAACAGAACCTTTGATTCTTCCCCTAACACTAAAAAATAAATTCTTCAAAACTTCTAACATGCTGAAATGGTAGTTCAAATTGGTTGCACAGCACATGGGCGGTGCTTCCAGTGAAATACATACATATACTATTATATGGACTACTATAATCAACACAACACCATCGAATAAGAGTGTAATAGGTTCAGCCCGGTAGGTCTTGGAACAATGGGTTCTAAACAAAATAGGTGCGTTTTTTTCGTTGAAGCTAACTCTCTAATGTTAGATAGAGTAATGATTATTTTGTAGACTAGTTTTAACAGTTAATGCACATAAAAGAATACAAGAGATTACAAAAGTGGGGAACAATAGTGGAGAAACTTTTCACTCTGATTTTATGAGGACAAAGAACAAGCACAAAGGCTGCTATATACAAGGTTGGTGCCTTTGAGTACGACACCAATACAGACAAAACAAACGAAAAACCAACCTCTATATCATACGCCTATTACATACTTACATGTGTAAAGAATAAAATGCATATATAAAATAATTTGCATCTATATATTTTAACACTTCCCCTCAAGATGGATTATGTATATTCAATAGCTTCATCTTGGAAATTAAGGCCTCAAATTGCTGCTGTTCTACGGCCTTGATAAAAATGTCTGTCAATTGCGTTTGCTTCTTAAGTGTAGTGTTTTAATTAGCCATGTTTGAAGCTTCTCTCTCACTATATGGTAGTCTATATCAATGTGTTTTATTCTCTCATGGAACACAGAATTACCAGTTATGTGTAAGGCTGCTTGGTTATCACAAAATAGTAGAGCAGACTGAGAGTATGTAGCATGTAAATCTTTGAGCAATTGCAATAGCCACATTAGTTCACAGACTGTTGAAGCCATTGATCTATATTCGGCTTCTGTAGAGCTCCTAGAGACAGTGGGTTGTTTATTTTTATTTTTCTTTTTATTTTTTATCTCTATGAAATCAAGGAATCCCTAAGAAAGATACAGAAACCAGTAACACTCTTTATGGTATCTACACACCCAACCCAAACCGCATTTGTAAAGCCCTTTAGATGCAATTCTGATTTAGATGATAGGAAGATACCTTGACCTGGGCTTCCTTTAATATACTGTAATACCTTGTTAGCAGCAGCCAAGTGTGGGTGTCTTGGTTTGTCCATGAATTGAGAGAGCACCTGAACTGAATAGGATATGTCTAGTCTCGTGATTATAAGGTAGATTAATCTTCCTATCAATCTTTTGTATGTTGTAGGATCATCTAGTAGATTTCCTTCAGTTCTGCTCAGCTTTAAATTCTGCTCCATAGGAAATTTATGTGGTTTGCTCCCTAACATGACACTGTCCTCAAGAATTTCTAAAGCATATTTTCTTTGGCTGAGAGTGATACCATTAGTTGTTCTAGCTATTTCAATGCCTAAGAAATACTTTAGAGGGCCCAAATCTTTTAACTTGTAGTTGTTGTCTAGGAAAAGCTTAAGGTCCTCAACTGCACTCATGCCATTAGATTCTATTAAAATATCATTTACATATACAAGTAGAGCCATGAAAGATGATCCAGTGACTTTAGTGAAGAAGGAATAATTTGCTGTAAATTGATAGAAGCCATGGGAGATAAGGGTAGTGGAGAATTTGCTAAACCATTGTCTTGAAGTTTGTTTTAAGCCATAAAGAGACTTAAGCAACTTGCCAACTGTTTGAGGCTACCCCTGTTTAGCAAAACTTGGTGGCAAACTCATGTAGACTTCTTCATGGAGCTCTCCATGCAAGAAGACATTGTTGACATCCAATTGGATGAGATGCTAATTAAAAACAGAAGCAAGAGCCAATATGGTTTAACAGTCACCATTTTGGTTATGAGTGAAAAAGTTTCATAATGATCAAAACCTTCTAGTTCGGTATAACCCTTAGCCACTAATCTGGTCTTGTATCTTTCAAGAGAGCTATCAGACTTGATTTTGACTTTGTAAACCCATCAACAACCAATAGGGACCTTGCTATGTGGTAAGGTGGTAATCTACCAAGTGTTATTTGCTTCTAAAGTGGCTACTTCATCTGCCATGGCCTTCCTCCAATGGTCATTTCAAACAACCTAATGGAAGGATTTTGGTTGAGAAATGGTTGATAATTTTAGAGTGCAGGCTCTGTGAGAATTTGAGAGATGAGTATAAGATAAACTAGAAGCTAAAGGGTGAGGGTTACTTGCTTGTGAAGACCAGTGATAGAAGTAGAGGGTTGAAGTGGGATCTAAGAAGGGAGAAGCCTGAGATGAAAATCACTCAAGTAACTAGGAACTCTTCTAATTCTAGTAAAGACACAGGTAGGCATAGTTAGTGGATTATGGGAAGGGGAAATGAGAGGAGAAGATGATTCATTATGAGAGTCAGAAGAAGAACCAGTATCAGAAAAATCAGAATCATTGTGAGGTTCAGAATGAGAGTCATTGGGAAAGATTTCAAGTATGGACAAAGGAAGAACATGTAAGGAATTTTAGTAGATGAATGAGGTGGTAAAGCAAAAGTGAGGAAATGAAAGATGGACTCATGAAAGACCACATCTCAGGATACAAAAATAGTTTTAGTATTGAGGTCAAATGTAATAGCCCAAATTTTTCTAAGGTAAATTATTTTATGGATATTATTTTAAGGATCATTAGATTCACTTAGATGGACACCTCATCACATGCAAATCTGGCAACTAGGGCACCTTAGGTGCATTTCCCTTTCTCTCCCTCATGTTGGTCGACCACCACCCTATAAATAGAGCCTTGAGAGCTTCCTAAGCTCCTTTAGAAGGAGAGAACACTTGCCCTTTTGAAGCCATACCAGAAAAGAAATTGTAAGTCCATATTCTAGCTTAAATTAAGCATGGAACTGGTTTATTGGCATGATTGAGCTATGTTTGCTAGTAGTGAACACTTGAGAACATGATTAAGTGGAAATGGACATATGAGTAGGATTGATTGTAATCTTGTTATTATGTGTATGGAAGAGATTGGCAAGTTTTGAATAGAAAAACCCTTAGAGCCGTAAGTTCGCTCGACCCTCGCTCGACATGTGAGTCGAGCGAAGGCAAAATATGAACCCTCGCTAGAGTTTCGCTCGACACCCGCTCGAGCGAGTCCCAACCCGAGACTTCGCTCGATACTCGCTCGACAAGCCGCTCGAGCGAGATGCCCTGTTTTGCTTAGACTTAGGGTTTCCTTAGAATAGAATTGGGGGTTTCGAGTGGGAAGGGTTATAAGTGAAATAACTCATGTGTATAAGAGAAGAATAAAAAGAAAGAAAACAATTTGTATAAAGATTAAGTTAGTCACGTCGTGACGGGGACGGCGATACGTAACGCCCGGATGACTGACGTGTCAAACAACTTGTATCCCTTTGTAGTTGGAGGGTATCCAATGAAAATGCATTGCCTAACATGAGGTGAGAACTTGTTTCCATGGCTTAGAGGTGTGGTAGCATAGCATAGGCATCCAAAAACCCTTAAATGGTTGAGGGTGGGGCTGTGTTTATGAAGGACAACATATGGTGACATATTACCTATAACAAGAGAAGGTATCTTATTAATGAGATATGTGACAGTCATAATGCAATCTCCCCAAAAAGAGAGAGGAGCACCTGAGTGAAACCTAAGGGACCTAGCAATAGTTAAAAGGTATTGATGTTTCCTTTCAACTTGAGCATTTTGTTGGGGTGTCTTAGTGCATGATTTCTGATGAACACAACCTTTTAAATTATAGAAATCAGTCATAAGAAATTCTAGACTATCATTTGTTCTTATATTTTTAATAACAGAACCAAATTGAGTATGAACTAGAGAAAAGAAAGATTGTAAAATGGACCTAGTGTCAGATTTGTGCTTCATTAAGTATGTCCATGTGCATCGAGTGCAATCATCCACAATGGTGAGAAAGAACTTTAAACCAGAATAGGTGGGCACAAAAAAATGGCCCCTAAATATCACAATGAATAAGATCAAAAGGATTAGAAGCAATAGAAGTGCTGATATTAACGCCAAGCATTTCTGTTTGGCCAGAGGACATGTTGTGCAGTGAAATGAATCTTAACATTTAATATTAGAGTCTAACTCATGCAACAAATTAATACGAGAGGCAAAAACATGCCCAAGTTTGAAATGCCACAAGTCAAACAGCAAGGAGTAACAGGAAAGCTAGAAATAGAATTGATGCTCGCTATTTGCTTGAAAAATACAGGCCATCTTATTCTTCACCCACTTCAATCATCCTCTTGTTGCTAAAGTCCTAAATTAAGCATGTATGAGGTAAGAAAACAAGAGAACAGTGAGAATCAAAGGCAAGCTTACTAGTAGAGATTTGGTTAAACTAAAAAGTGGGAACACAGAGAACATTTATCAAAGTAATGTCAGAGGAGAGTCTAACTGTTCCTATGTGGGAAACAGAAATGGAAGAGTTATTTGGAAGCTTGACAAATGAAGAACACGGTGAGTAAGAAGAAAATAGAGTAGGATCATTAATCATGTGATCTGAGGCACCTGTGTCAAGAATCCAGGTGGGAGGAGCAACAGATAAAGGCTGAAGAGAAGAGAGACGAGCTATACTTGAGAAGTTGTGGGAAAAAGCTAAGATGGCAAATGGAGCTACAGAACCTATTGGCTTCATGGAGGTCGAGTTGAGAATGGAAATGAGTTGCTAATACTGCTCAGTGATAAATGACATAGCTGGGGCTTGCACAAAGGAAGAGACATTGGGTTGAAACAAAGAGTCTGCATTGGGGCCTGAAGCAGCATTAGCAGAAGCTGTGGTCTTGTTTTTAGACTTGAACCATGGGGGTATCCATGAAACTTATAACAACGTTCCATAGTATGGCCCAAAAAACCACAATGGCTACAGAGGGGTCTTTCCTCCTGCCTCGGGAAGGAGGTTGTGATGCCCCTAATCCAAGTCTGGAATTTAACGCAGACTAAAGCGTCGAGACATATAACTTAGGGTTACATATCAGTCGATCGTGCTATAAAAGATATGCATGCATTTAACACTTCTACAGTAGGTCATGCGCTCGCAGCGGAAAGGCTTACTTATTTACTATTAAATTAAAACATGCAAAGAAATCTAGTTTTGCAATGTGATTACATGGTCAACATAACTATAACATTCATTACATAAAATTTACAATACCTAAAGTATCAAGTTTCTTTTCAATACAACAAAAGATTTACAAAATATAGACATGAACCCTACTACTACTGTCCCCTTCTAACATCGGGGCTCTTTCTTGACTTTCTTATACTCATGACTCTAATAAAAAAGATTCATATTGATTTTATAGTCCCGCTGAAGGTGTTTCCCAATTCACATAAACGTCGTACAAGGATAAAGACCTTTCAGGATTCAAAACTATACAACTACCAATACACATGTTTCCTTCAGAGGATATGAAGGCCTACTGCATACTAACTTCCCACAATTGGTCATAAATGGAATTAGCTAGATCATCAAAAAGGGAGAGATATGATGGGCCATCACTGCTCATCAGATCCTCCTGGGAGGTCGGGATCAGATTTGACATTATTAAAACCTGCCAATGCTTCTATCACTTCAAAAGAAATGATAGTTAAATCAAATAATCACAACAATGAGTAAGATTACAGAATCCCAATAAGTACTCAATCAATCATAACACAACAAATTATTAATCATAAACAAATAATTAAATATATATACCACAATTATAGAACATATAAAATGACTTATGCATGATTCATGCTTGATGCGATTTCATAACAATTTTCTTGTATCCTAGAAAATCAGTAGAACATAAAACTTGTTAACTTTCCGTGAATATTTCATGATTTTTTTTTATTTATTTATTCATAATTGTATGTGTCATTTCCATTTGGTTCTTATCGGGCTTTAGGTTAACCCTCCTTATCATAATTTATCATAATGGATACATTACGGTTCCCCTAAGTATCGTGTGTTCCCTGCTGATTACCGTATCACACTAAAGTAAATATGTCATATTCATAATCATAGTTCTTACGGCCAATGATGGCACCTTACTATCCTTAACACCTACTAATGTCAGGTGTGACCACGCTTCGTGAACCTTTAAAAAGGAGTCATTCGTGGCTCGTCGACTATTCTTTGTTGACCGAGGGGTTTCCACTCCATTTTTAAACACTCTAGAGTGGACATAGAAGTTTCAGTAGGGCACTACCCCGCCCCAGCATTTGGGGTTATTATAAAAATTATTTTCTTTTAATAACACGATGACTTAAAGCCACGAAACTTATCACATATAGCAACATGCATATAGTTTAGCATTTCTTATATATATCATAAAGCTTATGAGTCTTATCATGTGTACATGTTCAAAACGTATAGATAACCATTCTCCAAAAAAAAATTATATTTATTCAAAATAAGGAATTAAATTCACTTATACTTAATCAAATAAGAAAAAATAATAATTTCAATAGTGCTATAACCCAAAATAAGGTAAGGCCGAATCCTATCACAATCCAAGACTTAAGACTTTCATCTCCTATTTTAATATATTAACTCATATCTTTCTAAAAGAAGTAACTTTTTTTTTTTCTATTCATAAAGGACCTAGCCGTAAGTCCCCAAGTTCTCTTCAATTTATTTTCTTTTAGCAAATTTTCATGTTAAACAATTACTCTTAAATCTCTTGAAATTTCATATGGTCCGACATACCAAGGACTTAATTTTCTCTTTTTGCCAAATCGTGTCACACCCTTCATAGGGGAGACCTTAATATACACCCAATCACCTACTGCAAACTCTGAAATTCTTCTACGCTTATCAGAGTAACTTTTCTGCCTACTCTGAGCTGTCCTCATTTTGTCTCTTATCATTTCTATGTGTTTTCTGATTTCCTGTAAAAATATTCATGTCCTAACACCTGACTTTCTCCCACTTCATCCCAATCTAAAGGTGATCTGCACTTTCTCCCATACAATGCTTTGTAGGGTGCCTCTGTATGGTAGCCTGAAAGCTGTTATTGGCCTGAAAGTTGTTATTGTAGGCGAACTCTATCAGAGGTAACAGACTTTCCCAATCACTTTGGAAATCTAATACACAAGCTCGCAACATATCCTCCAGAGTCTGAATAGTCAGTTCTGTTTGTCTATCGATTTGCGGATGATATGCACTACTTAAATTTAAATTAGTGCCCAACCTATTTTGCAAACTTTTCCAAAAGTGAGAATTAAATCTTGGGTCCTGATCTGATACTATCGTTTTAGGTACTCCATGCAGGCGAACTATTTTCTTAACATAAATACGCGACAGTTTCTCCATTGAATCAATATTAGCTACTGGCAGAAAATGAACACTCTTCGTTAATCGATCGATTATAACCCAAATTGAATTCATCCTTGCTGACATACGTTGGCAATTCTACCATAAAGTCAATAGATATATTTTCCCATTTCCACTCTGGAACTGATAAAAGTTGTAGTTCTCATGCTGGTCTTTGATGTTCAGCCTTTATCAATTGACATACCGAACATTTAGCCACAAAAATAGCTACATTTTTCCTAATGCCTTCCCACCAATAATTTCCTTTCAAATCTTGATACATCTTAGTGCTACCAGGATGGGCAGTATAGGGAGTGCAATGAGCTTCTTTCATAATCTTCTTCTTCAAGTTAGGATCGTTAGGAATCACTTTTCGTTTACCAAAGAATAGCATTTCATCATCTGAAATCGTAAAATTTGATAATTTTCTACCTTCTAACAACTACTGCCGGATCTTTTCTAACTTAATATCTTTACGTTGTCCTTTCCGAATTTCTTCATTTGTCAAGGAGATAATTTGCTATGCCATTGCCATTACAATGTCTCTTGGCCAATTTCTTATCAATAAACTTCATATTGCCGATAATACCGACAAATCATCTGTCTGAATTTTTCGACTTAACGCATCAGCTACTACATTAGCTTTTCCAGGATGATATTTAATCTTACACTGAAAGCCGTTTATTGTTTCAATCCACCTTCTCTGTCTCATATTCAAAGTCTTTTGACTAAATAAATATTTGAGACTTTTGTGATCCGTGAATACTTCACATTTTTTCCCGTACAAGTAATGTCTCCATATCTTCAAAGCATAAACAACAGCAGCCAACTCCAAATCATGGGTAGGATAATTTCTTTCATGATTTTTCAATTGTCGAGATGCATAAGCTACTACTCATCCTTCTTGCATTAACACGCATCCCAAACCCATCTTTGAGGCATCACTATAAACTACATATGGTTTATGGGATTGTGGTAATGCTAAAATTGGTGTTGTCGTTAACCTTTTTTAAGTTCTTGGAAGCTTTGCTCACATTGATCACTCCAAACATATTTAACATTTTTCCTTGTTAATGCCGTTAAGGGTGCAGAAAGTTTGGAAAATCCTTCTACAAATCTTTAGTAATATCCAGCTAGTCCAAGGAAACTACGTATTTCATGAGTGTTTGTCGGCCTCTACCATCCAGTAACTGCTTCTACTTTGGCCGGGTCTACAACCACTCCTTCACTAGAAATAACATGACCTAAAAACTTGACTTCTCGTAACCAAAACTCACATTTGCTGAGTTTAGTATAAAGTTGATTCTTCTGAAAGATTCCCAGTATAATTCTTAAATGCTCTTTATGTTCTTCATCATTTTGGAAATATATCAAAATATCATCAATGAAGACCACTACGAAACTATCCAAATACGGTCTAAATATCCGATTCATCAGGTCCATGAACACTGCAGGTGCATTTGTTAATCCAAACGGTATGACCAAAAACTCAAAGTGCCCATACCGTGTCCGGAAAGCTGTCTTAGGCACATCTTGCTCTCGGATCTTAAGTTGATGATATCCAGATCTAAGATCTATCTTTGAAAACACCGTCGTTCCTCGTAGCTGATCTAATAGGTCATCAATCCATGGTAGAGGATACTTATTCTTGATAGTAACCTTATTTAAATCATGATAGTCTATACACATACGCATCGTTCCATATTTCTTTTTTACAAACAAGACTAGCGCTCTCCACTGCAATGAACTAGGCCGAATGAATCCCTTTTTTAGTAATTCTTCAATTTGCTCTTTCAACTCCTTTGACTTCGTTGGCGCCATCCTATACAGTGCCTTATGAATTGGGATCGTAGCTAGTTCCAATTCTATAGTGAATTCCGTCTCTCGATCAGGGGGTAAACTGGTTAGGTCATCTGCAAAGACTTGTGGAATTCTTCCACTACTAGAATTCATTTAATACCCTTAACTTCCTCCAACTGATTCAATGCTACTACTAGAAATACTCTAGTTCCACCTCTCATACTCTTTCTAATATGTCTTGCTGTTACAATAGAAGAAACGAAACGAACTGTTTCCCCTATGTAACAGAGTTTCTCTTGAGTTCGAAAATAAAAAATGATTTCTTTTTTACGGCAATCAATCTTAGCATAATGCTGAGACAACCAGTCCATTCCCAAAATTAATTCAAATCCCATCAAATGAAAGACTATCAGATTGGCGGTTAACTTCATGCTCGCAACCTCTATAGGACAATTTTTCACTAAGCGGGTACACCCAACTATCTTCCCATCAGGAATTGCTACTAGAACTATCTGAACTAAAGGATCCACATCTAACTTACACCTCTGAACGCAATCATAAGAAACAAAGGATTTCGTTGCTCCAGAATCCAACAGAGCATATACTACATTTTGCCTCAATAAAATCTTACCTATAAAATTGTTCTATCATTACTTCCATGAAAATCATCATATAACTATATCAGAATAAGGTAAAAAAATGTTATTAGTGATGATGCTAGCATTAATTGCCTCCTCTGTATCCACATCCACATCTCTTGGTATGATAGCGTACACCTTTGCTTTTGCAGAGGTCTTTACTTTCCCTCCTGTAGCTGTAATTCCTTCAGAAACATTCCGTGGACAGTCTCGAATCAATGGCCCACTTGTTCGCATTTAAAACAAGCTCCTGTAGCTAAACGGCATTCATCATTATGCCTCTTTCCACATCTTTTGCATATTGGAAACAAAGTCAAAACTCCTTGACCCGGTGTTCCTTGTCCAGCCACCTTTTCTTTTTCTCTATTTGCAAAATGGAAATTTCTCTTATTTCCTGTATCCCTTCTCGGAGGATATGTAAACCCTATTTTTCTGTGTATTTGAGCTTGCATGATTAAGCTCCTTTGTTCTGCTTCCGCAATAGACGCCACGTTTACTAATTTCTGAAAGTTTCCAATTCTTAAACACGCAATCCAAGTGCGAATTCTTGGCTGTAATTCTTCTTGAAATTTTTATGCCTGCATCTTTTAAAGTTGCTACCAAGTGAGGGGCAAACCTTGCTAACTCCATAAATCTGACTGCATACTGTTCTACTGTCATATTGTCTTGTATTAATGTGGTGCATTCCAAGACTTTCTGTCTTCTCACCGACTCTGGAAATAAACGATCATCAAATTCTTTCTTAAATCGCTCCCAAGAAGGCACCACGTTCTCACCTAATTCCTGCTTTAGCAATTTCCTCTTCGTAGCCCACCATAGGCCCTCTTCTCCTTGAAGTAAATGCCTCGCATATTGAATTTTCTACGTTTCAGTGCAACCACTAATCTCGAAGGTACGTTCCAAGTCTATTATCCACTTGTCTGCCTTCAATGCTCCTTTAGTTCCCAAAAAGTGTGGATACCTATATACCAAAAATCATTCGAATGGACATCCCTGCGTCTCTCCTCTATTTCCATCATGATGCTGACATCGAATTTGCTCTATTTGTTGTTTCACTATTTCCATCATTTGACAGATAACTTCTGTTATAGCTTGTCCCCCTTCTAAAGGAGGATTCTGCATCACCCGTTCTCTAGTTCTTGGCAGAGTAACCACAGGGAAATGCTCCACTGTTGGCTCTGTGTGTCCTGAAGAAGTGGTAGCACGTCGAGTTTCTACCATTTCGACTTCCTACAAAGCGCAACTATGCATAAGCTATCATTGCCTTAATAACTCCACATCTTACAGGCCAACATACTCAGCATTTCACCCATCAACTAGCTTTCTCCTATTTTTCCTAAACAATCCAACTTATCTTTCTCAGATTGAAATCTATCTTAATACTATGTGATTCATTTTCTTAGGACACTTGTAGATTTACCCAAAGACGTAACGCTCTGATACCACAGTTGTGATGCCCTCAATCTATGTCTGAGATTTAATACAGACTGAAGCGTCGGGACATATAACTCAGGTTACATATCCGTCGTTCATGCTATAAAAGCTATGCATGCATTTAACACTTTTACAGTAGGTCATGCGCTACGCAGCAGGAAGGCTTACTTATTTACTATTAAATTAAAATATGTAAAGAAATCTAGCTTTGCAATGTGATCACATGGTCAACATAATTATAACATTCATAACATCATATTTACAATACCAAAAGTATCAAGTTTCTTTTCTATACAACAAAAGATTTCCAAAATACAGACATGAACCCTACTATTACTGTCCCCTTCTAACATCGGGGCTCTTTCTCAACTTCCTTATACTCATGAACCTAATGAAAAAGATTCATATTGATTTTATAGCTCCGTTGAAGGTGTTGCCCATAGGACATTCACATAAACATCGTACAAGGTAAAAGCCCCTTCAAGACTCAAAACTATACAACTACCAACACGCATGTTTTCTTTAGAGGAGATGGAGGTCTGCTGCATACTAACTTCCCGCAATTGGTTATAAATGGAATTAGCTAGATCATCAAAAAGAGAGAAATCTAATGAGCTATCACTGCTCATCAAATCCTCCTGGGAGTAGGGCTGTAAAAAGACCGAACCGGACCTGTAGACCAGACCGGACCAGTGGCCCGGACCGAGACTGGACTAGACCGAATGAAATTCGGTCCGGCCCGGTCCAAATTTACATGGACCGATTAATTCCGGTCCGGTCCCGGTCCAAAGGATTTCTCCCCCTGGACCGGACCGAACCCCACACATATATATATTTATATATGTATATATAAAAATAGTACATAAATTATAATATTAATATTAATATAAATTAATATATTAATATATTAATATATATTAACATATTAATATATAATATATAATCTTATAATATTAACATATTATAATTTATTGGTTGGCTAGTTGTAGTATAAAAATATAAATTATAATATATCTATATAGAATATTAGTAATAACTTATAAGTAATAAGTGTATTATTATTATTTAATATATTATTACTAATTTATCACTATTTACTAACATATAAATATATAATATACTAATGTAATAGTATTATTAGTTATAATTTACTAACATACTTAATATGTAATATATACTAACATATTAATATATAATATATACCCTTATAATTTTAAAATATTATAATTTATAGTAGTTGAATTTGGGCCAAAAAAATATTTGATCATTGTAGAATTTTAGATTAAATTTATCCTATTAAATCATATGGGGCACCCCTAGACCGGATCGGACCGCCCCTAAACTGAATTGGACCGGACTGGTATGGACCAAACTCCTGTTCGGTTCGGTCCAGGGTGGGAGAATTCTTGGACCGAATGGAATCGGTCCACAAATTTCCCGGACCGGACCGGACCATTTACACCCCTACCTGGGAGGTCGGGATCAGATTTGACATTATTAAAACCTGCCAATGCTTCTATCATTTCAAAAGAAATAATAGTTAAATCAAATAGTCACAACAATGAGTGAGATTACAGAATCCTAGTAAGTACTCAATCAATCATAACACAACAAATTATTAATCATAAACAAATAATTGAATACATATGCCACAATTATAAATCATATAAAATGGCTTATGCGTGATTCATGCTTGATGGTATTTCATAACAATTTTCTTGTATTCTAGAAAATCAGTGGAACATAAAACTTGTTAACTTTTCGTGAATATTTCATGACTTTTTATTTATTTATTAATAATTGT
This sequence comes from Platycarya longipes, assembly GCA_036559045.1. Taxonomy (NCBI): domain Eukaryota; kingdom Viridiplantae; phylum Streptophyta; class Magnoliopsida; order Fagales; family Juglandaceae; genus Platycarya; species Platycarya longipes. Next base: position 20,838,602 of record CM071798.1, read on the forward strand.
ACGTGTCATTTCCATTTGGTTCTTATTGGGCTTTAGGTTAACCCTTCTTATCATAACTTATTATAATGGATACATCACAGTTTCCTTAAGCACCGTGTGTTCGCTATTGGTTATCACATCACACTAAAATGAATACGTTATATTCATAATCATAGTTCTTACGGCCAGTGATGGCACCTTACTATCCTTAGCACCCACCTGCGTTAGGTGTGACCACGCTTTGTGAACATTTAAAAATGAGTCATTCGTGGTCCGTCGACTGGTCATTATCGACCTAGGAGTTTCCACTCCATTTTTAAACACTCCAGAGTGGACAGAAGAGTTTCGTTGAGGCATTACCCCATCCCAGCCTTTAGGGTTATTATAAAAATTATTTTCTTTTAATAACACGATGACTTAAAGCCACGAAACTTATCACATACAACAACATGCATATAGTTTAGCATTTCTTATACATTTCATAAAGCTTAGGAGTCTTAGCATGTGTGCATGTTCAAAACATATAGATAACCATTCTAAAAAAAAAATTATATTTATTTAAAATAAGGAATTAAATTCACTCATACTTATTCAAATAAGAAAAAATAATAATTTCAATAGTGCTATGACACAAAATAAGGTAAGGCCGAATCCTATCACAATCCAAGACTTAGACTTTCATCTCCTATTTTATTATATTAACTCATATCTTTGTAAAATAAATAACTTATTTTTTTTTCTATTCATAAAGACCTAGCCGTAAGTCCCCAAGTTCTCTTCAATTTATTTTCTTTTAGCAATTTTTCATGTTAAACACTTACTCTTAAATCTCTTGAAATTTTGACTTATACTTTAGCTTCACTCAACAAGTAAGTACCTAAATTTTCACTCTCAACTGCCTTATGACCGAAGTATCTAAACCCTTCAAATAAAATATTTTCACTTAATATTATAAACGATTTACATTAATCCCTAGCAAACAAAACGACCTAACCTAATCCTTGTATTAGTTTACCAAAGGTTCACTATATTCTACCTAGGATTCCTTGAATAAAAACTTAGAATTTAACCTTATCAAAATATAGGAAATATAACTAGTTTATTTCATATTCAAAACAAATAACCAAGGTCATACTTAATTCATACATATACAAAATATCCAAGCATTAGTTACAAGTGAATACTTACCACTTTTCAAGAAATAGACCAAGGCACCTTTGTTAAAGGAAGATTTCTACCAATTTCTTAAGAATGCCTTCACCCCAAGTACTAGAAATTATATTTGGTTGATGAGGAAAGTATGAAAAGGATGGAGAAGTAGCAAAAAAAAATGGTCTGGCCGAGTCTTATATATATATAAATATATATATATATATATATAAATATATATATATATATATATGTGAAGGGCTTTTTGCTTTGTCTTGGTATTGTGCTGGGTAGCAACCCAGCTCCCGCGGCAGCCTCTCACTTGAACAGTGGTTTTACTGTTTACATGAATAGTGAAAATACTATTCACGTGAGAGGGTATCGCGGCAGCCAGGCTGCTGCCAATCTTTTTTCTAGATTAGGATGTATTTTATTTCCACCAGCCAAGCGTCCATCTAACCTTAGGTTTCATCATATCCTTTTTAGACTTAGTTGTCATGATAATCACATGTTCTTATCCAAACTTTTTGATATGATACAAATCTAATAAAAACTAAACCACACGTGTATATATATAATACAAATCCGGCTACACCCCACCTGTATAAATATATATATATATATATACTTGAATTTTTATTGAAAAATCTTTCCCTTTCACATGTCTCAATTTCTCATGCCCCTTTATCTAAAAAAATTCAAGTGTATATATATATATATATATATATATATTCCTCCATCCTATCATGAGAAATTGAGACATGTGAAAGGGAAGATTTTTCAATAAAAATTCAAGTGTATATATATATATATATATTCCTCCATCCTATCATGTCAAATATATAAAAAAAACTTACACTTCTTAAACACCTCCTCCACCAAAATTCAAATATTACTCTTTTACACTTGCTTGATAAAAGGAGAACGGTCTATATAAATATATACATACATATATATATATATATATTTTTCAGAAATATCTCCAAAGAATAATTAAAGAAATTATATCACTCATAAAAAATCATAACATAAAATTAAAGATCTGAATGTCACAAAAGTGGTTTGGGTGAATGAACAAAATGTTGGCGAGAGAGTAAAGCCATTGGTTCAATAGGTAAGCTGGGAAGAAGCTCAAGTTGCCTTTCCTCCTCATGGACTAGGGACCTGGTTAATGGGTGGCAAAGGCACTATGAGGAGAATCTTAGTTTTGGCAACGGAGAAAGATTCAGTAAGGCCAACAAGGAATTGCATGACATATTCTGAATGTTGAGTAGCAACAACCTCCTTTAAGGCACCACATGTACAAACTGGTAAATGTTTGTAGTTACTGAGTTCGTCCCACAGACCTTTGAGAATGGTGAAATAGGTAGAGACCGAGAGAGTGCCCTGAGATAGTGCAGAGATTTGGTGTTGGAGTTGAAAAATCCTTGGACCATTGGCTTGAGAGAAATGGTCACGCAAATCATTCCAGACTTCTTGGGCATCTACAATGTATAGCACACTATTTACTATTTCTTTGTAAACAACATTGAGGAGCCATGAAAGAATCATTTTGTTGCATCGACACCAAGCTCCAAAGAGGGGTTCAGTCTTGGAGGGATGGGCGATAGAACCGTCATGGAAAACATGTTTGTTCTGGCTTTAAGGTGATTAGCATTGACTGCCGCCATCTGCGATAGTTTTCCCCTAAAATAATGAGAGGTTGCGCATTGGGATCGGTGCAATCAGCCATGTGAAGAAGTCGTTTGGCAGGGAAGAAAAAAGAAGGAAAGAAAGATGTTTGGTAGGAAAGAAAACAAGGGAAAACTCTTTTCTCGAGAGTGCTCTGATACCATGATAAAAGTAGGGAACAATAATAGAGAAACTTTTCACTCTAATTCTCTGAGGACAAAGAGCAAGCACAAAGGCTGCTATATACAAGGTTGGTGCCCCTGAGTACGACACCAATATAGACAAAACAAAAGAAAAACCAACCTTTATCTCATATGCCTATTACATACTTACATGTGTAAAGAATAAAATGTATATATAAAATAATTTACATCTATGTATTTTAACAAGAGAGTCGCCCAAGAAATAAAGAGAAGACGCTTCTAATATTTAATTGAAAATGATCAAATCAAGCAATGTCATAAGTCAATCTACAAGGCGAATTGTATAGTAAAAAATTGTTTGTATTGAACTTTTATCAAAATTAGCAAAATCCCAATAATTATGCCAAATTAAACACGAAATAAAAAAAAGTAATTTGCCAAAAAATTTGGCCAAAATCGAGTTTAGAATCACTTTTTAAACGATAAATAGAATATTAATAAATAAGGAAAAGAATAAGTAAAATTGGAAATTTGAAAGAGAAAACAATGGACTTTGACCTAAAAACGACGCACATCGAGTGTAGTTGGGTGGCCACAAAGTGTGTGCCGAAAAGCGATTTTCAAATGAGGGTTTTATGCGCAATTCTAATACCCGTAATCAAAATTATCGCCAAAATATTGAAACATATCGAAAACTGCCTCAATTAACAAAAAGATCACAATTACTTGTCACATTTGCGCTGATATGCAAACTCAAAATATTTCAGTGCCATTAATGTGTACTATGATAACTCAATATCATATGACTCAGGTCCTCTTGCATCTCTTTACCTTCTTGATCTCTAACTCCAACTATTTTGTGCAACTTCATTAATAGCAATGCTCCCAATTAGCTTTGTAGTAATTTGATTCAGACACACATCATTTGTTGTTTAAGGCTATATCAATCTGTTGCACCGGTTGTAACTTTAGTTGAGCTTCTTTGAAACACACATAGGATTGCTTGACTGACTGTAGTATAACTTGTTGAGGTGACCAGTCCTCCCCAAGTAAAACAACATGTTGGTTTTTAGACTTAAAATTATTAAAATACTTAAATATTAAGTAAAATGTAATGTGCACTATTATTATTGTTCAATGTATCGGTTTTGTTGTCTAAATTTAAATGAAAATGTGACATGGTGATTGGAACCAATGCATGCCTCTTGGGAATAGAACTTAACCGTTTGCCATCTAAACAAAAAGTTGTACCCTTTAGTAAATTAAAAATATTTTTTAATATATTTTCTAATATTTGAAAAGTTGTGACTTATTATAAGTGCTCCATCATTTTAATTATGATTTTTCACAAGTACTATTTGATTTATACGTTATGATTTTTCATAAGTACTTTTTCATTTATATAAGTCGTGACTTTTCACTAGTGTCATTTCATTCTTGTTGTAAGTTTTCACAAGTGTCATTTATTCTCTATAAATAAGGAATTCCACCCATTAAATTACATACTCCAAAATCTCTTAAAAAATTAGCGAAACACTTCGTCCTTTTTGTTTTTTTTTTTCTTTGGATTTTAGTTATTTTATATCGGATTAGAGGATCTCTTTTTGTGTGCGTTGACAAGGAAATTAATAGGAACCGACGTCATTGTATCTCGAGAATAGATTGTCAAGAAATCTAGTATATGTTTAAATTTGGAGGTGGTAAAATCTGCTCTAAGAAAAACATCTATCACAATGTGCCTTAATAGTGACACTGCATCCCTTGTTCTTGTTAATTTACAAAGCATTTGCATATATATAATTTATTATCCAAATTATTCCCAACACTGCCTTCCTCAACCATATAGATCTTGCTATGGTTGATGCTAATTTAAACTCTTTGTGATCAAGGCTCTCAACAATTTTTAGAATAGATTTCTCCGCCCGAGTACACCTTCTTTGTTGAAAATGATATGTACTCTTAACTATAAACTTGCAGTTTAGCAAAGAACGCATGGCATTTGCAGGATGTGGTGCAATGGATAGATCCATGTCCTCGTTGTATCTCCTCTTACGTTTGGCTAGATTCTCAGAATTTGTAGACTTTTATTATAAATGAAATGTTTGGTTTTCTATCAAAAAAAAAAAAAAAAACTATAAACTTGCAGTTGAGAGTCTCCAAATTAGTTTGTCATCATATTGTGGAGGGCTAAGGGGCATCTAACTTAATTAAGTTTGCTTCTTCATAACCATATTAGAAATTGTAGCATCTTCATGTGATTACTATAATGGAGAAAAAAAAAAAAAGTGTCACGGGAACCACTTTGTAGCCATTTATTTTTCTATGTTGACACTCTTCGCATTCCAAAATTTGTCATATATATGGTATTATTTCAATAAACCAAATAATCATGGAGAAAGTAAGGCTTTAAAAATCATACCAGCAAAGGAATTTGATTGTTGCAACTATTGCTAAGTAGAATATTGGGATTGGTTTCATTAAAATTTCTTTTAAAATTTATTAAAAAGTATAAATTTGATGGAAAACCAATACTTTTATATCCTTAATTTTACATTAGATTTATCAAAATAATAATATAATATATCATTTATGAAATCAATATACACATTTATAATTTATTTATCTAACAAATATATTCAAAGATAATAAAAAATTATTTTAATAAATGAATAGTAAGCTTTCATATTTGAAGAATGAAATGAAATTACTATAACTCAAAACTCCCCATGGTTTTATTTGATGAATCTAATGTAGAAATAATTTTAATAAATATATCAAATTTGCATTGATTTTTTAGAACATTGGTATTGAATCCATCAAAGGATTTATCATATACAAATTTAATGGTTTCATCTAAGGATAATGTTACATACAGTCTATTTTTATGGACTCCTTTGCAATCCAAATAATGGATAGATAGAAAAATCTTAATTTTAGAATAAAATTAATTAAAATATCCTTATTCACAAATTAAAAGTTTCAAAAATCTAGAAACTCATTTTATTTATTCATTTAATAAGAACGTTTTAATTAGGTTTGTAATGTAATTCACATATATGGACTGCAAGAAGAAGTATTCTTTTATCTAAAATAATTTCACATTAGACTCATCAAATTTAATCATTTCAAACTTTAAGCTACATTCTTTAAATTTGAAAAATCATTATTTAAGCTCTAAACTAATTATTTAATGTATTTTATTTTCTCTACTTTTTTTTTTCCAATTTTCTCTTCTCACTTTATTAAAAAAATATTATTATATTATTATTTTGATAAATGATATAATATATCCAATGTAGAGTTATAAATATAGAAGTATTAATTTTCTATTAAACTTATATTTTTCATCAAATTTTATTTTATTTTTGATAAATCTACTGTTCAAACAATTGGAAATTTTGCTTTTTTCATTTAAATTTCTTTATTCCAATTTATAAACTCTCTTTTTATTATTTATAAAATTCTTGCGTCATCGTATATTTACTGTTAATTAACTGAGATACCAATCAATATTTAATTGAATTGTAAATCTAAAATAACTGCGATGTGTAACATTCCTCCGTCGCCAAGGAGTTTCCGCTTACCACGTCATCTCCCCCCTCGCTCGCACATCTTTCACGAAAACCAAAATCCCCGCATTCAATTCCTCGGATTCCTTCTTCAACACCGTCGCTTCCTGTCGCTCGCCAGAAATCTAGGGCACGAATCTTCGCCTCTTGGCCTCTGAAACCATGAACATTTTCAGGTTCGCCGGCGATATGATGCACTTGACCAGCATCCTGGTCCTGCTTCTCAAAATCTACGCAACCAAATCTTGCTCAGGTAAGTTAAATTCCCCCGTATCTCTTACCTGTATTCATTTCCCTCTTCCCCATTTAGTTCCCGAGAAAACAGCAGGATGTTAAATAAACTAAATGGACATAATTTAGTTTTTTTTTTTCTTTTATTTGATAATTAAATTCTTTTTAATCTTGAGTACTGAATCCATCTTCATTAACCGAACCTCAAGTTTTCTCAATCCCGGAGGTTGATATATTCTGTGATTGGGCATCTTATTGAAGTATTTATCTTAATCTATTCACCTTTTCAGTGAATGAAGGGAGCATTAGTTCCCTCCCTCCCCCCGTTTTGCTGCTAATAATTAATTAGAAGGAAATAAAATGAAAATTGAAGTACTACTATTTTGTAATTTAATTGTTTCGTCTAAAGAAGTAGTGAGATTTCTTCCGATATCTAGTTGATGAGTTTCAGTGAAAATGATATTTCAAGCGCATGACTTGGGGAAAAATTTTAGAATCGAATATTTCTATTTGTTATTGCACCTTTTGTTTTGTCGGGAAAAGAATGGAGAAATAGTTTGTGCGATTACGGTTATGATTTATTGAAGTAACTTGGTTACGCTGGTATTAGTTGATAATTTGGTATGTCATATCAGGGATTTCTCTTAAGACTCAGGAACTTTATGCGCTTGTGTTTCTGGCACGGTACTTGGACCTGTTCACGGACTTTATCTCTGTCTATAACACCATTATGAAGCTCGTGTTTATAGTGAGCTCGACGGCCATTGTGTGGTGCATGTGTTGGAACCGGGTGGTGAGGCGTTCATATGATAAACAGCTTGACACATTTCGCCATTACTTTCTCCTTGCTGCAAGCTTTGCTTTGGCGCTTCTTGTGAATGAGAAGTTTACGTTTCAAGAGGTAGTTCATTGTCAACTTTAATTAGTCATCCTGAGATATTTTATACTTGGTGGATAATGTATGTGGTTTTTTAGGAGATAGGATAATGCCCATTCCAAACTTTCCTGGAATAATTTTCTTCTAGTTTAATGAATATTTTACTTTTACACAGAATGGTCTGATTATAAAGGATGGCTATTTGGACCTGTTATCTTCTAGGCTTTCTATTGTATTGCTTCCCTTGTCTATGAGTAGTGAGCTTTTGTGCTTTTCACAAGTACTTGTAGGAAAATAGAATGGATAGTACACATCCAATTTTTATTAATATTTTCTCTAACTTATATAAATTTTGCGAGCCTTCTGATGTTCTCCAGGCAGTAGGGAGTTGGAAGTATATTAATTTTAGGTTAACTGTTGAAAGAAATTTTGTAGATGAGAGTTTTGAAGTATCAGGTTCATTATAATTTTATTTTATTTTTTTTATAAGTAAATGGTTGTATTAATAGAATAGGCAAAGCCTAAGTACACAAGATGGTATGCATGAGACAGGAGCTATCTAGGTCGTAGGTGGTAAGTGAGATACAAGGAAATCATGAAAATTAAGACCATTGAACTCTATAGCTGTGGCTCATCAAGACCAAGGTTCATTATAATTTTCCTCAATAAATGAGTGATATATGGTGTGTGGAGGTAATTTATTAAAGTTTTTTGCGTTCAAGTACAGTGGATCTCACTTTTGGCTTTGGAGTGGCCTTTGCTATGAGAACTCTACTTCATGGTGATGGAGAAAAATCTTTATATGAGAGAGTTCTTTTCCTTTTATTTAAGCTCTAACTTCTGGATTTAGGAGTTTTTTTAAATGTGTTTACTACTACTCCACCTGACCTGTTTCCTTGCGTTTGGTTAAATAACTAGACTTTGTGGATTGAACCTTGGGAGTTGTTACCAGTTCATTTGTTTAGCTACTGCCTGAACGGGTCTGGGTTTATTGGCCATTTCATAGCGAATCCTATTTTAGTCTTATCTTTAAGACTGCATCCAAGGTGGTTGTCAAGGGCCATAATCTGTCCTGTGTCATTTTGATGCTTTCGCCTTTCGGGTTTTCTATAGTTTCATACCTAATATTCAGCTTTGTCCTTAACATACTTTTTGAGACTGTAAGTTTGCTTGATTGTGCTTCTGATATTTCATATCACAAAATATGTTGAACTATTAACTTGTACAAAAATCAACAATGTACGGAATGCAGTCTATAAATATGTCAGACATTTACTTAATTGTTGCACTTTGCCATTTTATTATAAGTAATAAATTTTTTTTTGGAAGAGCGTTAGTTGCAATTCCATAATATGATGAAACTTGAGCCAGTTGTAGTTTTGCAAATTGTGTTAGTTAATATGTTGAAATATTAACTTGTACAAAAATATTGTGGAAAAACCTTGTACAAATAATTAAAAACTCGTACAAAAAATGAGTATGGAATACAGTCTATAATTGCCAAACATTCACTCAATGTGACTGAAAACCACGAATAGTTGCACTTTTGCCTTTTGTCATAAGTAACAAAAAATATCATGGAGACCAAATGCAAAAAATGGAAAAAGTAACATGATCTGTTACTAACATTGTTGTAACTTTTTATAGATCTTCTGGGCATTTTCAATATATTTGGAGGCAGTTGCAATTCTTCCCCAGTTAGTTTTACTACAGCGAAGTGGAAATGTGGACAATTTAACTGGGCAATATGTTTTCTTTCTTGGGTACGTGTATTTCTTTACAAGTGTCCTCAGGAATTATATGTATTGTATGTTTATAAAGTTTTATTTTCATTTTTCTGCCTATCATTTTGTGTTATTGAATTCAGTTCTCATTTAAGATTTTGCTCCCCCTTACCCATCAAAAAAAGATTTTGCCCCCCACCTGCATTGTCATGTAATAGTTACAGAATTGCACTTTTGATGTTTTAAATTTTGAGGTTGTGACAGCCTTGTGGAACAAGATACTTGTCAGGGTAGGCATGGTTTGGGTGATACTTTTGCGAGTGGTGGACTTTTTGGCTAGCTGGTATGGTTCAATGGGATGTGGAGGCAGTGCGGAAATTTTGAAAATGAGATCCTTGTGTTTGTTTTGGTGGTTATGGTTAGAAAGGAATAGGAGGTGTCGATGATTGTGAACGTACTATGGGGGAATTCAGGGATTTTTTCTCTAGTACTCTTAAGTTTTTGGATGAAGAACCTTGTGTGGTATGAAAATATTTGTAATGTTTTGTTTTAGTCTCGTTTTTCTCTAGCTTGTATTTAGGTGTACTCACTTGTATATTTCCTATGTACTTAGCTATGCCTATTTACTTGAAATAAAATTTCTTATTACCTATAAAAAAAATGTTTCATTTTATATGGTACTTTTGGTTGTATGTATTGGCCTTATGGATTTGCAACTTAAATGCAACATAATGTGTCTGGTTTGTATTGGTGTAGATACTTTTATGAAAGGGTGGCAATATATTACACGACCCGTTAACCCAACACGAACACGACACGATAATAGCCAGTTAGGGTTTAGTCTTAATGAGTTTCGGGTCAAAACGGGTTGACACATTAAGACACGATTGCTTAATGGGTTGATAGCGGGTCAATCTGTTTTAACCCACTATAACACGTTATGACACGTTAAGAAAATTAAAATTATAAGTATACATTTACATTTAAAAGTAAAATTGTTAGAATTTTAATTTTGATATTTTCTTTATTTAGATTGTAATTCATACTTGTAGTTAGTATTATAATTTTTATAAATATTATGGTTTTAACATTTGTATAAAATTATGCTAAGTTTAATTAAGTTAAACGGGTTAATTTTGGACATATTTTACACATTTACATAAACAAGTTGAAACGTATCATATTTTGTCATGTTAAGTTATTTCGTAATATTTACTAATGAGTCATAACGGATTGACACGACACGACACGTTATGGTAACGGATCGTGTTAGGGTTTGAGATTTCGATACGATAAGTTTAACGGGTCGGATTAGGATTGACCTATATAGTATAATATACATGTTTTGACACGACACGAACACGACCCGTTGACACGATTTGACACCCCTACTTTTATGTTGTTCCATAATTTTCTGTAAACATCCTTCTCTACTAGAAGTATTAAAGAGATAATTGTGAATGTATTTGCATGTTAATGTCTCTGCTTTTTTTCCTTTTTGTTTTTGTGTGCTTGTTTGTGTTTTCATGGGCATTATATTGGTAAACAAGTTATGGGAACTGTATCATTCATGAAAAGGATACACCCCACACATCCATCATAGCAATTCTGTAAACATTGAAATTATATGTGGGCGTATTGTGCCTCCCCATCTAAAATGATATAATGCAAAATATATAGTTATTTTGGTTGATAAGAATTCTGAACCCCTTCAGAGAGACCCATCTCTCTATGTGTGCACGTGCACGCGGTTGTGTAATACACTATACACACATACACACATAAATACATAACCTTTGCTTTTGGTCCTTACCTTTAAACTTTTTGATCTTCCTCCGTGAATTGGGTGCCATAGATAGCTTTGTGTACTCATGAATGATAAATCTAATCGGTATGATTTGGTGTCACCTATACCCTTCACTCTCCCAGCCCATTTCTACACGGCGTGACAAGGGTAAGCGTCTTTTGGATACTCCAATCCTGTGGAAAACCGTTGGAGCGGAACTCTTGAAACTTAGATACATACCCTAGTTTGTAAACCTTAGGTTAGAATGCATGCAGCTTAATACAAGAGTATATGATGTAGGACACTAGAGAAATAGCAAGAAATAGACTAATATTAGATAGAGAGGGGAGATTTCAGAGGAGAACAAGAAGCTGAGAAGAAGAAGAAGCCAAGAAGAAGAAGAAGAAGCCAAGAAGGAGAAGAAGAAGCCAAGAAGAAGAAGAGGGAAGGGTTGGCAAGCGACGGTTGAACCAACTCTTTCAATTTCTCAATAATCATAGTCTATCTTCCAAGTCTAGATACATGCCCTTAAATAGCAAAATAATAAACCCTAACTAAACCCTAGAAAATCTATGGGCTAAGGCCTAGGGCCATTAAAACAAGCCCAAATCATAAACATAACATAAGAACCAAACTAGGTCCAAGCCCATTAGTACAAGCCAAAATAAACTAAATAAAACATAGATAAAATAATCCAAAATAATTATTTAAATAAGGGATGCCCTCATCAACTCTCCCGGGGTGGGAGCAAACTCGACTCTGTCGAGTGGAGATCTGAATCTTTTGTCGTGTGGAGGTTTGAATCGGTTGTCCCCACCAACTTTCTCAGCATGGGTGGAAGGTGACCTGGGCTAAGGAATACCCTGCTTACTCCGATAAAACTCCAATAAATCTGGATCAGGCTGCAGGATTGTCTCTCTAGGAATCCATGAATAGTCATCATCAGGTCGATCTCCCCAATGAACAAGGAAGTACTAAACCTCTCCATCAATGGTCAACACAATCTATTCATCTAAAATAGCATTAATATTATCTTTGTGTGCTGTGACAAAGGATGCTTGAGTGGGAGAGGTAAAAGATTTGGAGTCAATGTCCACAAACAGAGGTAAAAGGAGATCCTTGAGAGGATCAAAATGGTCTTTGTAAACAACTGAGTCCTCAATATTAAAAATAGAGTGGTAACCAGAATGTGATGGCAGAACAAGGACATATGCATTTGGATTAACTTGTTTTAAAATTTCAAAAGACCAGCACTACAAGCTTGCAATTTGGAAACGGGTCTAGTGGATGCCATTCCGATCTAATTTGGCTCATCACATAATTCTCTATATTAAATTCAGCATGCCGTTTAAGCAAATTAGCTTGAAGTTTATATAATGCATTACTGGCTTCAAGTTGGTTATTGATCTCAATATGCAAGTCATGAAGATGATGCAAAAATGTCACAGTTGACACAGACATGCTAGCATGTGGGGACATGGGAATCAGGTGGAACTTCTTAAAACATGATTGGGCCTCAACAGGAGCCACTATTGGAGATCCCAACAGAACTTCTATAACAACCACGAAAAATACAACAGAATCACTAACAAGTGTACGCTCGAATTCCATAGGGTTATTGGTATCCAACCCTTTTCGAGGCATGTCAGGGACAAGGGGCACAGAATCGAACCCATTAGGGAGGGTCCAGATGCAACCTAAGAAGGTATCTCCAGTATCATTCAAATCATCAAAATCTTTAAGGTCAGGTTCATAGACTTATTCTTCCAGTGGCTCATTGACTATACCCTCACGTTCCTCAATGACTAGGGCTTGACTAGGACACTTAGAGAAAATGTGGCCAAAACCCTTACAGTTGAAGCACTGCAAGCAAGAGGAAGTCTTTGAAATTTCAGAACCTTTACCCTTATTTGAGAATATGGGAGGAACAATAGACGGGGAATATCCTAGGAGAGACTTAGGGGAAGGTGTGGGCACTGAAGAGGTGAAATGATGGTTGCCGCTAGGCTTTTCATACGGTGTCCTCACAACCAACTCATAGTCTCGTGAAAGGATGGTTGCCGCTAGGCTTTTCATACGGTGTCCTCACAACCAACTCATAGTCTCGAACTAAAGAGTAGGTGCGATCAAGAGTAATGACACCTCGAAGGACAATCTCATGCCTCAGCTCCTCTTTTAGGCCTTGTCTAAACCTACTCAAAGTTATGGCCTCATCTTCAATAACATGACATCTCATCTGGAACGCATCAAATCGAGTGACATATTCGGTCACTGGCCGATTGCCCTGAGTAAGGGCATTCCACTGGTCCAACAAATTACCCATGTAAGATTGGGGTAAGTATTTCTCTTGAAGAAGACACTTCATTTCTTCCCAACTCCCCATAGGAGGCGCACAGCGTCTCTCAAGGAGATCCTCAACACTTTCTCAAAAAAGTTGGGCCGTGCTATATAATTTCAAACTAGCAAATTGAACTCTCCAGTCTTCCGAGAACCCATACCAGGAGAAGAAACGATCCATATCCCTAACCCATTGAGTAAAAATACGCGGATCTAGGCAACCATCAAAAGTAGGGGCATCTAACTTAATGTTTTGGAAAAGACGCTCTTTATTGCGAGGAAGAGACTGAGTACCCTGACGTTAGTGGTCTCATTCTCGTTCATGATCGTGATTCCTATCCCTACGCTCACGCCTAAAGTGGTGATGATCGCCTTGTCGACGATGATAGTGCCTATTACGGGGTGCCTCAGAATTATCCATGTCAGACGAATGAGGGGATCACTCAAAGTTGTTCACCCTAGCAGTTAGAATTCTGTTTTCACCACGAGTAGCAGCCATCTCAGTCTGGACAGCTGCTAATTGAGCCTATAAGTGCTCAAATTGTCGAGTGAGGATCTCGAATTGGGAGGGGTCCATGATCAAGGTTGTGGGACTAGAGTTGACAAATCAATCACTACGCAATTGCATGCAATGCACACTAGCTAAATGAAATGCAATTGAGATCAATAAACATCAATTACCAACAATGAAAGATATCAACTTGAGCAAAAAATTTAATTACTTTTTTTTTTTTGAAGGGATTAGGCAAATCCAAATAAGGCGAGCAAGCAATGCTGATATTTAAAAAGATAAAGCAAGAGTCAAATACCAATTACAAAAATCTATTCACGTAGGTTTTTTTTTTTTTTTTTAATGGGAGGTGAAATTAAAGGTTAGAATTATGAAATTGGGGGAACGGAAATACACAAATTGGGGAGAGCAAAACAGAGTAAGGTGTTGAAAAAAATAAAAAAATGGGCCATGAATGACATAAACCAACGGGCCAGACGAATGGATTTGGAACTTTGGATATAAAGCTACGGTACAGCAGCACATAAATGGCAAATGATGCAACTTTAGATTAAATCGATCGTACAAAACCAACAAGATGAGTTAGTGTACTACCCTTTTGTTCGCTGAGGAACCGTGCCAAAGTGTTGCTGCTGAAGACACAGATGGTTCCCTTCACGTTTGTTCAATTGTGCTGGTGAAAAAATGATGAGGGCTTGAGGGGAAAGTTTTGCCGGCGGTTGGAAAACTTCCAGTGACCTAGAAACTGCCGGCGACGACACGTGCTTGCTGTTGTGGACTGTTAGGCTGAGAACCACGACAAATGGCGTTGCTTGCTTCGTTCAGAAACTGCCAATGATGCTCAACGAACTAGGCAGAACTTCCGGCGGTAGAGTTTCCGGATTTTCAGGTCCTCCGGTGAGTTTTGGTGGTGCAGTGACCCACAGATAACGCCGACCGGCGACACCGAGCAAGACCCACTCCGAACAGGCTCCAACGATGCACTGGAGCTAGGCCAAGGAAACGACGCACCGGAGCTTCTCTCTCGTTCGTCATTCTCTTCCTTTTTTTTTTGGTTGCTTCGATACAGTTCACGGTGTGGTTTTATCTGGGTTGGATTAAAGGGGTTTATGAATGTGTATGGGTTTCGAACTGTGGGTGAAGTTGCGAAGAACAGGGGATGAGAAAACGAGATAGAAGGGTCTGTGAGAAGGAGTCGAAGACGAGAGGAAGAGAGATCTGAGAGAGATTGTGTTTGAGAGTTAATGTTGCTGTTTGATGGAAACGATGAAGTCCAAGAGTTATGCTACTGTTTAAGAAAATAGTAGAAGTGGCTCTTGATACCAAATTTGATGTAGGACACTAGAGAAATAGCAAGAAATAGACTAATATTAGATAGAGTGGGGAGATTTTAGAGGAGAACAAGAAGCCGAGAAGAAGAAGGAGCCAAGAAGGAGAAGAAGAAGCCAAGAAGAAGAAGAGGGAAGGGTTGACAGGCGACAGCTGAACCAGCTCTTTCAATTTCTCAATAATCATAGTCTATCTTCCAAGTTTGGATACATGCCCTTAAATAGCAAAATAATAACTAACTAAACCCTAGAAAATCAATGGGCTAAGGCCTAGGGCCATTAAAACAAGCCCAAATCATAAGCATAACATAAGAACCAAACTAGGTTCAAGCCCATTTGTACAAGCCAAAATAAACTAAATAAAACATAGATAAATTAATCCAAAATAATTGTTTAAATAAGGGATGCCCTCATCAGTGTGACTTGTATTACTGTATTTGCTTCCCCTTCAAGCATTTAATGGTGCCTGCATGTTATTTTTTCCTTGTTTTCTATTGCAATTAACAGCCTTTGTGTCTGCATCATGGTTCATATAAGCAAGAAAAGATATTGGTTGCTTGCATGTTAATTTAATTAATGGCAGGAGTACTGACGGTCCATATCTTCACTTTGCAGGGCATATCGTGCATTTTACATCCTTAACTGGATATATCGCTACTTCACAGAGACACACTTCAGTCGATGGATAGGTAAGAGTTTGTCTTGGGTTCTGCCGCCTGTGAATATGCTTAAAGATTCTTTCTAAATTTTGCAGCTTGCATCTCTGGTCTTGTTCAGACAGCTTTGTATGCAGACTTCTTTTACTATTACTATATTAGGTAATGAAATATGACACATTCTTGATGATGATCCATCCCAACACTTTCTTATTCGATGGATAATGATTAGAATTGTTTGTTTTGCAGCTGGAAAAACAATACAAAACTTAAGTTGCCAGCTTGAGCCAAGAATGTATTTTTGAAATCTTGAAGCTTGTTTTAGCAAATCATTCTTAGTTTTCACTCAGCAATCAACACTGTTGGTAAAAAATGAGCCATAGTATGTGGTACTTGGGCAGGAAGGAGGGATAAAGGTTTCTTATCATAATTAAGATGACAACCCATGCCGACCGGTGAAAATTTATCTGATTTTAGGTTGAATACTCATGCAATTGGCAATTTTAGATTGGATTGAGCATTCTATGTTTTAGTCTGGTGATATAGTTTTGAAATGTTTTTGTTGCCACTGCTTTGACTTGAAAAGATTTATTGGAATGAGGCAGAACTGGCTGATATGCTGTACATGGATGTTTGTTGCACATATGTTTTGACCAATTTACTCAAATGTAATCGTATGTTCATAGTCGGATGCAGTTGATAAGTCGCTCTAGTGTTTTTACTTTTTGTGTGATGCTTACGAGTGCTTCTTGTGGAGATGGAAGTGATTTCTAGGCAATTGTTTCCTGATGTTACATGGATTCTTTTTAATTTTTATATTAACTTTGGAAATTGAACTTAGAGATGTTTCGGTCATGATCGTGGAGAAGTTTCAATTGTCAAATGGATTTGATGGACAAATCTCTGTTAAATGCAATTTTTTATTTTTCTTTTCTTCCGGAAAAATAAAACTAGGCAGGAAAAGAAAATGAAAAATAAATATTGGATACGCTAAAGCAAACCCCAATAAACAAGAGGCCAAATACAAGGTAGGATCAAGATGTTGGAATGGAAAATTCTCAATAACATTCTTCCCACCAAGTCTTGGCTAAAGCGCTACCTAAATTTGGATCAATTAAATTGTCTCATCTACAATGGTGGTGAGGAAACTAGTAACCACCTGTTTTTAAACTGTTCTTTCACTAGGTTTGTTTGGAGACAATCATCTTGGTTCATCAATATCCAACTTTTCTCTAAAGGGTTATGTTAGGGATAAACTTCTATATCATATGTTATTGTTCATACTCTATCTCACATATTACTGTTCAACAGTAACATGTGAGATAGAGTGTGCTGAGTGTGATTTATCCAAATTATTTTTCTTCTCTAAATTGGGAATGGTACATTGGATATAATGCATTTTATCTTTTGATAAACTTAATTTTATTAGAATAGAGCACCAGAATTTTTAACTTTATGCTATTAATGCCATGAATAGTATTTAGTTTTTAAGGAATACAATTTTGCATTGATAATATATCTCATGATATTGACGTTTTTATTAACAATGTTTATAAAACTTACTGGATCATAAAGTAGCTTGAGATAATGTTGATATTTTACAAGCCCCATCTTGGAGTAGGGCTGAACAAAATACCCGAGATCCGACCCGACCCGTTATACCGAATGATTCCGACTCGTTTTTCGCTACCCACTTTCGGCTAATCGGGTATCGGGTATTACCTGATATCAAGTTTTAACTTTTTAAAACCCACTTCTTTCTGAAAAATGTCCCCTCTCCCTTTTCCCGGCTTCAGATTTTATCTCTTTTATATTTCTTCTCTCGATCTCTCTTCTCTCGATCTCTTTCTTCGTTTGTTGATGTTTCCGCAGCTAAATCGCGAGTCGCAGCAACGAGAGAAGAGATCTTCGTAGCATAGAGATGGAGGAATAATCATGGCCAAAATCACGAATAAGCAGAAAGATAAAGAAATAAGGGAAGAAGACGACGAGAGAAGATCAGCTTATGGCTCGTCCTCCCACTTCCAATTCGACCCTGTCATTCACATCACCTGGAACGTCACCTAGAAACATCGTTTGAAGATAATGTTTTGGAGTTTAAAGATATAGAGAGGTAGGTTTCCTTTTGAGATTTCTTTTTATTTTCTTCTTAAAAGCTCTCATTTTGAGGTCTTTGAGCTATAAAATATATGTTTGGCTACCGAGAAAACGAGAGAATATGAAAAAATTATAATTTAAAGCAGTTGAATTTTTCTTTGTTGGGGGTTTCGATTTTTCTAATTTCTATTTCGACATTTTTTCAATTTTTCTATTTGATGCTTGGATATTTTATGATCGATTAGATGCTTGGATATTTTAAACAATCGATCATAAAATGCCTGTTTGGCTACGGAGAAAGGGAAGTGGTTGGCAAAATAATCGATTAGATATTTTAAACAAAGAAAAAAAAAATTCTAATCGCGGAATCGGTAGCTTATCGATAACGGGTAATCGGCATGGGAAGTTATCGGTCGGGTCGGAAATTACTAGTATCAAGTCGGGTCGGGTCGGGTGAGCAGCCTTATCTTGGAGTCCTCTTTCTAGAGGCTATCATTATCTGACTTTTGATGTGGCAGTAAGAGGTAACTCTAGTTTAATGGTAGCGGTTTGTTCATCTGATAGTAGAGAGATCATATTTGTTTGCACCGATTCCATTCCGAATACAAATCTGAATCAAGGGGAGGCTTTTGCTTTGCTCGACGTCACTAAAGAGGCTCAATCTAGATCAATTTAAAGTATAGTTATTGCTGGTGATTCCCAATTTGTTATTGAAGCAACAAAAGATATGGATAACATAATGGATTGGTCTATCCAAATCATTGTTAAGGATATTAACTTCCTTTTGCATTATTTTGAAAATTGGAATCTAAGAAAAATATATCGAGATTTCAATCGACATGTGTATTTAATTGCACGATGTGTAACCTTTATCAAAATATATGATTGCCTTCCACTCATCTCTATATCGTCCTAGCTGCGCGATTTCACAGTGATAAAGATCCCCCAAAGACTTGCAGTGATAACTTATAACTAATATAGTTTTATTGCTTTCCGTTTGCTTTATGTAAAATTGGATGATTTTATTTTAATACCATTACAAAACTTCAGAGACAAAAAAAAAAACAAGAGGCCCCGCCGGTAGTTTGTGGTACCCGTACATTCAAGACTTGGGATATTCATTCCAGGTTTTAGTTTCATTTGACAACATAATTGTTATTGTGTATTTTTAAGTTTTTAGATATTGTCAAATATTTTGCAATATATTTGTTTCGTGTCATTAATTGTATTAGTTGTGCTCTATTTTTGTTTGTGCTGGAAGGTTGGGAAATTGCGGTTTGGTGTCATTTTTTAAGAGTAAATCTATAGGGATCCGTAATTGGGTTGTTTTGTGCCTCCATAGTTATAATTTTATAATTGGATCCGTAATTGGATCCGTAATTGGTGTCATTTTATAATTTTTCATGATTATTATTATTTATTTATAGAAATGATAAAAGGGAGTATACAAATAAAGAATCTTTGTTTATTTTATTTTTTATTTTTTTTTTCTAATTAAAAAAAAGGGAGTATACAAACAAGTCACGGATTCTCTTACTTTCTCCACATGGGCTTCAGGACGTGGGCCGCTTTCTTTTTATTTCCTCTTGGTTTAGTCTTTCGAGTCCTGGGCTTCAAAATTAACGCAAGGCTTCTTTTTAATTTCTTCACGTGGACATTCATGGACATGACTCTCTCTTTTGATTTCTTCATGGTTCTGTCTGTGGGCTTCAGTTCTCTCGGGTTGCCTCTTTAATTTCAGGTCACGGGCTGCATTTGATTTCATGACATACGGGCCTTACTTCTGCAATGGGCCAATACAATTTTGTGAGTACAATTAAATGCTAACCAACCCAATAACATAAGTCCATTTATATTTAATTAGGGTCAAAATAATATTTCACATGTCTAACACAATAAATCCATATTATCTGATTAATACTTTTATTTTAACACATAAATTTCATTTAATCCAAAATATTAAGATTATTAATATAGCATAATTGATCATTTATTATACCCTCCAACCAACTTTTTTTAGTCTCTAACAAATAAAGTGAATGAAATCATATAAAGGAAAAATTACCGACTACAATTCCAATAAATCTAAAAATCACAAGCCATGAAATAAACTTGTTGAGTTTAAAAACACTAGAAATAACTTAATCTAAAATTCAGTATCAACTGAGAGATTTATACACTATTTAGTTACTCAACTAAATGAATTAAATGTGACAAAATTTTCTTTCCTTCAAGTGCATGGAAAAAGGGTTATAGAATTCCAAAATTGACTACAAAAGGCATTAACAGTTTCAATTACAAAAACTAATCTATGATAACCACATGTTCTTACTCTAATTCAAAACCGTTGTAATGGTGGCTTTCATGCCATTATACTTTAAAAGGCATCTACTTACTTATTTAGTAAGGACTCCGATAATAGGCAACCTTTTTCAATATACAAATGTAAATCATGTATGAAAAGTTCTTTTATTTTTATTTCACTTCTTTGCTTTTATTTTTATTTCACTTCTTTTTCTCTTAATCATTTGATCCCTGGCTTGTCCTTTTTCTCATTTAATTCACTTCAGATTTCTTCCGAAGCCATTAGGATATGGTTTATTAGAGTCTCAAATAACTGAAATGTTAATCAACAAATAATGACCCCATGTAGTGTTTCTAAGCATTGTGGGCATGTGTTTAGCAAAACCTTTAACATCTTTCCTTTGGTTTAACAACTAAATAAAATGGATTAGTTTTCCTTTTGATCTAAACTCTAATTTGCACTACATTCAACATGTTCCATAACTTCAACTAAGTGATATCCTCTAGGTTATCTTCGGTCAACAACGGACGTGGGTGAGACGATAATGCTCTTGAGCCGACTCTATGACCTCTCTTTTGGAAAAGGCTAAAGGGCATTTGTTCACTTACGTGACAGGTGCAGAGATGAGCATCACTTGTTACGAAGACATGCACATTTGTTACCTGTGATGTGATAAAAGGAGTCAGAGTATGTGGATAGATCCTAGGGGGACCATGGTGCATACCTTAGTTAAATAAATGGTGGCTTTTCAAACAAAAAGTTGATTTGGACTGAGCGGTTTTTTTTTTTTTTGTACTATTGAGAAGGAAATTGGTTTTGTACAATTTTGGTAGTGTTGAAAGTTTCAATTTTCCCATTTTGTGATATATCCACATTTCTTCGGGTTTGTATTGGAGTGTTATTCTATGGATTTACTTGCTAAGGTTGCAGAATCTCATTGTCGCATCTCACCTACGATTTTGCCGATTGGAGCTGTAGTTTATTGTAGAGGATGGTTATGAGATTGGAGTATTGGCTCCGCCTGAAGAGTGAAGATTTGGAGATCTTTTCCCTTTTGTAGCATGATTTGATCTTTTCTTTTATTTAGTTGAACGACTATATTAACTTTTATGTTAGTGTTTGGAAGTTTTGGTGACTATGGTTTATTTTGCTTTATATAATTTTAAACTTTGGGACTCTTTATATTTCAGGCTGGCCTTTATATTTTTTGCTGTGTTTTTAATTGCCACCTATATTTTGCATGCTTGCACACACATGCTTCCTCTTTGCGCATGGGGTGTGGGACTTGAGGGCTGAGCGGCTAGCACCTTGACATCTCGACTCCCACCAAATCCCATGTAGGGGTTGAAACTTGAGGGCGCCACAACTATCATCGTCCACCACCCTACATGCCTAGTTGAGTTTGAGTTTAGAAGCTTAAAAATTTTAACAATCTAAAAATCCTTTTAAAATAAAAATTTTATGTTTGGAAAACTTATAAACAATGTCTGAAGTACATAAAAAGAAGTTGAAAGTCCAAATTTCTAAAAAGACACTATATTGAAGGTTTTATGGAAAGGTTCATACAAATAATTGTACATTAAAAAAAACTACTATAACTAACTTCAAAAGCTGTTAGGTTCATGTTTATCAAACAAGTAATTTTTCCATAGTGAAGCTTTACAATTAAAAGTTCTAGGATTATAAAAAGTTCTATTCCTATTACAATTCCAAATATGCCCTACATCTTTTATAATTCTCAGTGAGTTTAATGCAAAACATGCGTTATTTTATATAAGAAGATTACAAAGAGATGAGATAAGATAAATAGCTTATCATGATATAAAAGTCAAATCTCTTGATAAGATAAAATATTTTGATATTATGAAAGTCAAATATCTTGATTTATATAATAATAAGATCAAATATATACTTGACTTGATATTTATTATTTTTAACATCTCCTAAAATTTAAGGCAGAGAATTTGGGAATTTTGACTTTAAAAGTTGAGGCAACTTTCATATCCATTGATTAACTATAGCTTTCAAGGTGGTGATGAATTGGTTGAAGGAAGTGAGACGATAACTAGCTGCTAAAACATCACCTTTGGCCATTAACCATGGCTAGTAAAGGGTTCATAATAGGCGAGAGACAACAATATTTAAAGGGGTAACAAGGAGCATAAAGAACAAATTGAGCAAAAGCAAACCAAAAAGGGGTTTGGGGTTTCAAATCATATTTGAATGACAAATACTAAAGTAACAATTAAGGTGGTAAGGAACCCAATAATGAAGGCCAATAGCTAAAAAATGCATCAAAGATGTTGATTTGAGACAATATTGTAAGATTAAATAACTATGAAAATTCCATGAGAGATCAAGGATTCTATGAATAATGAAAAATAAACCACATGATTGAGCTAATTGATGCATGTACTCACCCATAGACTTTTATTACCATTACAAAATGTAAAATATAGTGGTAAAAGAAAAAATTAAGGAGAATGAGGGAGCGAGATTGAAGAACTTTCATGAGTGCTACATTTGTTATTTGTAATGAATGGAAAACAAAGCCTATGTGATACCTTGTACTCATTACTATTTTAGACATACATAGAGGAAGAGAGCCCTAGTTGTTCAAAATAACTTAATAATTCTTTATCTTTTGATAATTTTTCTCACACTTTAATTTCTATTATTGATGTGGTCGAAAAAGAAACCTACGTTGAGCGGAATATAGTAGCCTAAAGTCGATAGTGTAAAATACAAAAGGAAAATGCTAAGGGACCCGATTTAGGATCCCGTTAGCAAGTCCCGCTATAAATGGCAAAAGCCTTGTACTCAGCTTCAGTACTCGATCTTACCACTGTTTGCTTCTTGGACCCCCAAGAGATGAGATTGGCTCTAAAAAGGACACAATATCCTCTAGTTGAGCGGCGGTTATCAGGGCACTTCACCCAATCGGCATAAAAAAATGCATGGAGATGATAAGAACTAGAAGGCCGAATGTGTAAACCATAATGTGCAGTATGTTTGAAATACCGTAGTATTCTCTTTACAGTTTGCCAATGAGGTATTTTCGGGGCATGTATGAACTGACAAACTTTACTTACAACAAAGGCAACATCAGGTCTCATGAGAGATAGATATTGCAGGCAGGCTAGCAATAGTACTTTTGTATAAGGTTGGGTCAAAAAATTCAGGGCCATCTATGAGAGAGAGACGAGTAGAAAAAGCCATTAGAGAGTTGATAGGTTTTGCCTACTCCATGTTTGTCTATTTCAGTAAATCACAGGTGTACTTGGTCTGAGATAAGTGAAGACCAGTGGACATGGTATTTGTTTCAAGACCTAAAAAATACCTTAGAGGACCCAAATTTTTCAAAGGAAAAGAAACATTGAGTGATGCAAGAACATAGGAGATTTTCAATGAACATGACCCAGTGAGGATAATGTCGTCGACATAAACTAAAATAAAAATTTTGACCAAATTGTGATAATAAACAAACAAGGAAGGGTCGGCACGATGTGCTTATTTTAGGCTATAAATGGCTTTATTCAAGAGACACACATGATGGGGATAATCTGGGTTTACAAAACCAATGGGTTGACACATGTAGACCTTCTCTTGGAGGTCTCCATGAAGAAATGTATTATTCATGTCTATTTGTTTGAGGGACCATTATTCAGTGAGGGTAATGGATAAAATGGTGCGAATGGTAGTGGGTTTTACCAGTGGGCTAAAAGTTTCAGACAAGTTGATATTTGCCTGTTGATGAAAATCCTTGGCGACGAGACGAACTTTGTACCGATCGATTGAACCATCCAAAAGCCTCTTGGTGTGAAAAACTCACTTGCAACCGATGAGATTTTGAATGCCAGTGGAGCGTACTAATGCCTAGGTGTTAGTCTGCAAAAAAACTTTAAATTCGTTAGACATAGTAGTCCTCCATGGCTGATGTTTGGAAGCTTCGGTATAGGAGGTTGGAGAGTTTGGAATAGGGTTGGAGAGAGTGAGGTGGCTGCGAGGAGGGGTCAGAGGATAGTACCGTTAGTATTTTGATGGGAATGAAGAGAGTTAGTGCGTGATTTGGTGATGATGGGAGAATTTGAGGTGGAACTAGTGAGAGTATTTGGTAATGAGGCAGATGAATTTGGAGATGGCCTAGAAGAATTGGGAGAGAAGGAAGATGTGGATGGGCTTGATGTGGTATTGGGCTGAGAGGAGGGCACATTAAGAGGAGATAAATGAGACATAAGTGAATGATAGGCTGTATGTGGGCCTTGGGCTGAAGAGGGCCAAGACCCTTGAGTCACATTTGAGTGACTTGAAGTTGAAAGAGGCGGTGGACCAATAATAGAGGGAAGTGAGGTGTGAATGTTTTGAGGGACGCAGCTAGGCTTAGTGGAAGAATTGTTGGCAAACGAAAATTGATATTCATAAAAAATGACGTCCCTTGATATGTAAAGGCGCCCAGTTTTAGTATCTAGATAGCGATAGCCTTTGTGAGAATCACTGTAGCCAACAAATAAACATTTCTTGGATCTAAGCTAAAGCTTGTGTTGGTTGTAATAGCCCAATTTTTTTTAGATAAAGCATTTACTTGAGAATATTTTAAAAGAATTTATTGGAATTATATTTTTCCATGAAAATAAAATTTGAGACTTAGATGCATTCTAAGATAAATTTTGGATGGACCTTTGGGAATTTTAACAAGGTATCAACTAGAGAAATTCAATTTGGACCTAAAAAGAAATAAATTTTTAAAATTTGAGGAAGAAATTCAAGAGGAAGTAATAGAACAAAAAATCAAACACTTGGTGTTCGAATTAAGTGTTCTCAGGCTGATCCATTGAGTTTTGGTGTAATGAGCATAACTCTTTCATATGAGGTCAGAACGAGGTAATTAAAATTCTTATAGAACTTTAAGAGGCATATATAGAACTTTTATGTTTTGAGATTTTGAAAATAAGGAAAGGATCAACGACTAAATCTGGTGTGAAATGGACGGATGAGAATGAGAGTCAATCGATAACCGACTTAGATGAGTTGTCTTATATTCGGTCATGTGATGAAATTTGTGATTGGATATCACTTTTTCTAAGGTCTTGACATGTGTGGGAACATGTAGCAAGTTGATAAGAATTTATCTAGAAGCCTTGATGGGTAAGAAAATAAAGGAAATAAATGGAGAACTTGGATTGGATGTTCTCGGATGAGTTTTGACATGTTTTGGTCAATTAATCATATCTCTCTCCTCTCATCCTTTAATGAAGTGATTCAAAATCCTATAGATCACTAAGAGGATGATCTAAAACTTTCATGTTTTGAGTTTTCAAAAAATCGAATGGTATCAAGGACTTATTGGGGCTGGAACGTGGTTGACCCATTGGAGAGGCCAAGTGGCCGGATACACCCTATTGGAAGATATTATCATGCTATTTTGTCTCTACCTCACATGAGTTGGTTTTACTTGAGCCATTGATCATTTTTAATCTTCTAGATGGCTTAAATCAGACCATTGGATGGAGATATTATCATTTAGTCTAAGGTTTAGAGGTAATGATGGGGACTAAGTGAAGATGGACAAGTGTACATGGTCTTTGGAGTAGTAACCGGTCACCTCTTTTCTTTTGGGCTTGAGCAACACCTCTTATGCCTATATATATATATATGTAAGACTCTTTTCTCTTCTCTCTAGAGGGAACACTTGACTATAGTGGAAGAAGAACAAGAAAAAATCACCTAAACACACTTACATCACTAAAACACCAAAGAGCAGGCAATCTAGAGGCCTTGGAGGGAGGATTGCCTAAAGCTCAATCCTATCATCCAATCAAGCTTAGGAGAAATTTGGAAGTACATATATTAACTTAATCTTGACATAGAATAAGTGGTTTGATGATTGGATTATGTTTGATGATTGGAAGTACATATATTAACTTAATCTTGACATAGAATGAGCGGACATAAGAGATGACGGGATATTCCCTTGGTTTGAAGAAAGGAGTGAAGGGATCAATATTCCCCTCCCTAATCACTTTGTAATGAAAGAAATTTAGAATTAAAAGGTAACTCAACATGTGCTTGAAATTGGAGAAAGACTTTAACAACATTCGATTTTTGTATTAGTGGATACCACCAAGTGAAACGAGTAAAATCATCCAAAAAAGCTACACAAAAATGAAAACCATTTCTAGACACTACTAGGGTGGGGCCCCATACATTAGAATATATGATCTGTAGCGGCTTGGTGGAGTGTTGATGAGAGTCTTTGAAAGGCTATTGAGAACTTTTGGCTTGGCAATATGCCGAACACTTGAAAGGAGAAGCATGAGTTGAGATAGGCAGAGAGGGGTTGAAGGATGCGTTGGAAAAGTTGAAGAGAGGGGTGGCCTAGTTGAGAGTGCCACTGAGAGGTTGTGGTATGCTTGCCAATGAGAGTCTGAAGTGGGGAAGACGGTGTCGGAAAGGAGTAGAGTCCATCATGGTTGAGGTCACGAAGGAGGATGTTCCCCGTCTTTGAATCCTTCACAAGAAAATGAGATTTATGAAATTTGAAGAAAACAGAAGTATCAATGCAAACTTGTTTAACAGAGATCAAATTCTTAGTGATATCTAGAACATTGTAATAAATTTTTCAAGAGAAAGGAAGTAGAAGAGGTAGGAAAAACAGTCTCCAATGTGTGCTATCGATAGAGAGTTGCCATCACCAACTCAGATTTGTTCATGGCCATTGTAAGTAGAGGATTGAAGATTGAAGTTGGATATGTCGGAGGTGAGGTGATTGATTGCAATGGTGTTAGGGTACCATGACATATCGGGTGAGGTAGAGGATGTGGTGTAGTGAGCCGTAAGGGACTTTGGAGGATCACTTTGAAGTGCATGATCAAATCGGTAGTAACACCGAATAGCAAGATAGCCAAATTTTCCACAGATTTGACAAGTAGGTTGCTATGTGGGAAAGGAGAGGAAGAAGATGATGGAGGAGGACCAGATGAAGAGCGAACTCGACCACGACCTCGGTAGCCACCTCGAGAAGGTGAACCTCGGTTGGAGCCTCAACTGCGATTGGGGGAATTAGAGGTTAAATTAGCAGAGAAACTGGTTGAGTTGCGAAGATGATTGGAGTGAGATATATGATTTTCATGAGTGAGTAAGAGACTGTATAATTCTTCTAGGGTAAGAGGTTCAAGTTGAGAAATGACCGAGGTCACAAGAGCATCAAACTCGCTATTAAGACCTGAGAGAAGATAGGAAATGAATTCAGGGGAGGAAAGAGGGGAGCCAACAACACTCATTGTATCTGAGAGATGCCTGACCTTACTGAAATAATCAGTGATGGAGCTTGAACCGTTTGTGATGGTAGAGAGTTGGTAACACAATTGAATAATTTGGGCATGAGATTTGGAAGTGAAAAGACGTTCAAGAGCAGCTCAAATATCACGAGAAGTAGAGTAACCAACAACTTGGGCTATGAGATTATCAGAGATGGAAGAAATTAGAGCACTTAGAATAATTTGATCAGTTTGGGACCAGGTGAGATATTCTGGATTAGGAGTGGAATTATCCATAAGAAGACGAGGGTCGAGATAGAACAGAGCCATCCATGAAGTGAAAAAGCTACTGCCATTTGAGATAGGGAACCATCAGGGTGCGCCATAATAGGAAATTTTCATTTGTGAGTTTGACATAGACTAAATGGGAGAGATGAGGAAGAAGAGAACGAGAGAATTGTTTTGGAGGAGTGGAGTTGTCGTTGGCCATGGAAAACGATTCCGGGGAAGGAGGAGGATCGTTAACAAGGGGTGGAAGAGATTTTGGGGAAGGAGGATCTTTAGCCATAGGAGACGCTAGTCAGTAGATGGGTCTGATGCCATGTAAAACATCACATTGTAAATATATTCATTTCAGCATTCCCGTAGGGGTATGCATTGGACTCTTTATATAGAGCTAAAGGTGCCAATTACAATCTGGCATTTACACAAACATGTGATGTGCGTGAATCCTAGTGCTATTTGTGCTGTAGAATGATAACAGAAAATATTCCATTTTTACAGATCAGAATCACAAGAATATTCTGGAAAGAAATACAACAGATTTCCTATAGATTAATTGCTTCTAGAAGATGCTTCATTGCTGCTATCGTGGAGTGCTGCTGAGGTGGAAACTTGAGTCACATTTGAGCTGGACTTATTTGGTTTGCTGGCAGGGAAGGAACATGAAGACGAGGAATACTACCTCTTGATAACTCCACAGAGAACCCAAGTTCTCCATACCACATGAAGGCGTTTTTATTTCTCGGCGAGTCTATTGGCAGCTTTGTTGTGGAGGTGCACCCTTCTGAAATGGAGATGGATCCGATTTTGAAGAAGCCAAATGGAAATGGAGATGGCGATTTTGTTCTCTATCAAGGGCAGTATCGGATTCTCTTAAGGAAGGAGGCATGTATTTTGGAGGGAGATGAGTGTAAAGTGATTTTAGAAGAGAAGTAATACACTGATGAGTTGGCTGATGGAAAACAAAATTAAATGTAAACGTGGAGTTTTACATATAGTGGAACTTGCTAACGGGACCCTAAAACGGGTTCTCTAGCATTTTCCAAATAAAAAACAAAGTAAATGGGATACCGGTCAAACCAATTATAACAATCGGAACACATGCCATTATGTTGTTATAGACCAAAAAGTAAGTTGTGCAGAAAGCTACCACCATGCATACCACAAAGATGAAGAGTGTTGCAAGTCCAAGCAACAACTTCATACGTAATGATTGAAGGAAATCTTTTTCTGCATAACGTAACGTAATAATTGACAAGAATATCAAACTTGCAATCGATGAGGAGAGCAATGCAATTGCATATGGTATGAAGAAAGCCATAAACCATTTGCTTTTTGAGAAAATTGCCCATTTCTTGATGGTTGCCACCCGATATAGTGAAGGCTGTAGTGAAAACAATGGTTTGCAATCAATGTCGCAACAAGCATGCTATAGTTTGTCGTGTCCATCCTTTTTACCTTCTTTCTGTAAATGTTAATGCCTTTTTAAATACCTCCCAAGGATTATTTACAAAATTTTTGTTTTCATCTCTATTCATCTTCTTCGTGTAAGAAGGTTGCACAATCTTTTCTATCTCCTGTAATGACCAAGGCTATGTAAGTATGACGTACAAGTGAAAGTGCCATGGAAAACACACAAATGCACACACACACACACACGCACACATATCCAAACCATATATATAGAATACCTTAAACCACAATAGCTCTCGTTTCATTTAAAGGTATTATATAGGTATGTATATAATACCTTAATCTCTTTGGAGGAGCTATTTCTCCCACTAAGTGCATCATGTTGTTATTGTCTTTGTCTTCATATAATACGATGATAACCTTGATAGAGACCAACTCATATATTAGATTGAATACACTCTCTTGTCAATAATTAATATATAGCAAGGTGATATATACTCCATCATTGTCGTCTACTTTTGAAATAAGAACGGGATAGGAGAGTATGAGTATAATTAGAAGGGAAATACTCTAACTACAAAGTGATTTTATAAAGGCAATCTCACAAATTGATGTGACTTGATGTGATCTGTCAGATTATAAAATTATTTTTTATTATAAAACAGATCTAATGGATCAAATAAAGCCAAATCAATTTCTGAAATTATTTTTATAGAATTTATTTATGTATGTAGTAGTTCTTATTTCTCTAGCAATGGTAAAACATTTTTCCAAAGGATATCGACTAATTGATGGGCTATTGTACGCATCAAAGCTTTATTACAGATCCCAACCCTGAGATTGGCCAGGAGGAGGGGTGGTAGGGGGACCAAACAATTTAGAGACCATATGGGAGAAAATAAATATTATTCGATAAACAATGAGATATGAACTTTTAATTGAACATTTAATTGCATGATCCTGAAACAACGATTATAGATCTGGCTACACACTTGCATAATCACTTTAGACTCGTGATCTAGCTTATCAAACATTATCCCATATTTTGACTCCCGAGTTTATGCCAACAAAAAAAACCTAATGGAGAAGAAAAAAAAAAAAAGCATCTAATTATAATATTATCAGATGGGCGTGAATACTGCAGAGCAGGCAAGGAAATATTGGATTGTCAGAAAGGATAAATCCATGGGAAATATATAGGAGACTCCGTATTATTACATGCAATCATAGAAAGGATGGCCGCAACCATTGTACGTTGGGTTGTGTCGACCCTCTTAAACTTAAATAAACCAAACGATACAAGAAAACACACAGATGCAAAGTTTTGATATCGAAAGATCGATCAATGCTTGATTGTAAAACGATTTTAAAATCATTAGTGCCGCCCCCCCGGGGCACGGTGTTGATTGCTGGTCCGTGTTGTATCTGTTGGTGGCACATCAAGCTGATTACACGTACAAGCCTGGTACAAAAGCCGTTGTGGATTAGACGCCTGGAACAAATGCTGAACATATATAACATGACGTGCACATGGTAAATAATTAGCGTTAATTAAGGTATGTGTGGATCCACACTTACCTTAATTAAACTAATTGAGTTGTTGTAAAGATGATGAATTGAATAGTGATTATCCCATTTTGTGTAGAAAAATATACATACAATATAATTACATAATATATTTTATAATAAAGTATTAAATGAGAAATAATTCTATAAAATGTTGTGTATATATAAAATATTTTATAGAATTATTCCTTATTTAATATTTTTTGTAAAATATATTATACAATTATATTGTGGGTGTATTATTACTCTTTTGTATAGTATATAAAGACGTCATGAGCTACTGCTTACTAAAACTAGTCTGGAACAACTGCTGAACCTAAACTCCCATGACGTCACATATTTTAAAAACATATTTTAATTTTTTTAATTTTTAATTTAATTTTATTGATCTTATTAATTAATGAATAATCATAATCTTATCACTTTTATACTACTTTTCTACCACTCTTTTTAATTTTTTTAAATATTTATTTATTTAATAATTAAAGAAGTGATTATTAATAAAATTAATTGTGTATTTTTAAATTTTTTCTTAATGATTAAAGATGTTAAAAATACTTAAAAGAAAATTAAAAAAATAACTACATTATAAGTGGTATAGTGGAGATAAAAGAATAGTAAGCCTTGCATTATTCTAAACTAATTAAATTGTTTTATTTATCATACATATATTATAGATTTGTTATAAAAATATAAAGAAAGAAATAAAATAAATGTAGTGTGTGAAATTGATAAATAGAATTTTTCTTACACGAAAGAGGTTTGTGTAGGACGTCCTGGCCTGCTCCATATAACAAGAAGTAGTCTGGCCCGAATGCTGACCCTAAAGACCCATGACGTGCACACGGTAAATAATTAACGCTAAATAAGGTATGTTCAGAAAAATTTAAAATCTTAGCTGATCATTTTGTAAAAGTGGTGGGGACTCGACAAAATACATTTTTAAATTGAGAGCCATCATGTTCTGATCTAGAATTGTTCTTCTTACATCTTGAACATGACGCTAAAGGTAGTGGTACTTATGGTGAAAACACGAAGCAAACAAAATCTTCAGGTTGACGGAAATATATAGTGTGTCAGAGAGTGTGTTTTTCATTCTTAAGACCAGTTGTACGTGGATTGAAGAAAGTCTCCAAGTTTTTATTTCTTTCAAATTATGGGTTTTGAAGTTATGATTCAAAACATTCCAAATTAAACACTACCTTGATTCATATCTCTTTGTGCATTTGAGTTTATACCTGGCATTACTCTTATTATATTTAGGTTCACATCTTTCATATCGAAAAAATGTCAGAAACTAATTAATTATATGCTACAAAACGTGCATATTTTACCAATATTGTTGTTTGAACTTACCGTAGGCGGATACTGCTGCTGCATTTCTGTATTGTTTTGTGCGGGAAAGTGCGTCTTCTTGATCTTCTGCTTATAACTCAGCCAACTTCGGTTTGCCTAAACGAACAATCACATGAATTAGTATGGAACAAATGCTGAACATAAAGACCGAAGATGTGCACACAGTAAATGATTAATTAACGCTAATTAAGGTATGTTTGGATACAATTTTTATTTTCCTTTTGTTACGGTTTATGGAACGTCATTTTCTGAAAAAAATTGAATATGAGTCTTACCGGCCGATTTGGTAAAAATGATCGATCGGACACATAAAAAATATTAATGAAATATGGTAACCGCTTTCTAGAAAGATTTTATTATATCTTGAAAATGTGAAATGTTGTACCGGTGAAAATATGATGCGAAGAAAGTGATCTTCATGTTTTTATTTATTCGATATTGATTGAAATTATACATGGGTTTAGACTTTTTCATGAGTGTTAAAACGAAAATGGAGATATGTACAGTGTTTTAATTTCTTCCCGTTAGAAAACACATAGGAAAAAAAATTACTTCAAACTTAACTTAATAAATTGCTATATAAGTTTTTCCAGACTGATAAATCACCAGCATTTCCTCTTAGTGGTAAAATGTACTACGTAGTATAATACTAGAGTGACATTCAATAATTCCACAGCTTAAGAACTATCTCAAGAGAGAATAAAGAGAGAGAGCTTCTGTATTTTTCAGATGGTGCCAAAAACCAAACTGATGGAGACTATTTATAGTCCACCCACATACGGCTGGCCTTAAAGGCCAGGTCTGCATTTCTCTTATGTTCTCAATCATGTTCATACAAGTAAATAGGTTGTGCGACCACCAAGCACATCTATAGAAAGGTGGGAGTACATATACCAAATCTCTCACAGAAAAGACCAGCATAGTAACATCCCTGAAGTATATGGTCATGTCTTAGACTTATTCGATCGCATCAAGTTAAGCATTTTCGAACCCTCTTGAGTTAATAAACTCAGAACAATGCTTGATTTCTTCCAAATCATTTCAATGTGTTCACAACCTTAGTCGCTACCAGTATGTAGCGTCATAGTTTGACGTCAGCAAACACTATCGAAGATACGATATTGAAGAGTCTTCCTTTTGCACTCATATCATTCAACTTTGGTCAAACCGCTTTCCCAGCAATACCTCTTTAGACCGAATCAATCATGACCATAGACAGCATGCCAAAGTAGCAGATATTATCACCTCCATCTCGTGACATAGTCAAAAGTAAAGGACAAAAAAAAAAAAAATGAGACTCAGACAGTGAGAAAGAGGAGAACCATTAACTCACTTACTCATATGGTCGAATAAGCACATGTAGTATGAAACACATGCTACAGTGGATTTCTCTTTCTCAAAGAGCATATGTTTATATCAACACCGTACAGATCTTAGTCTAGCCATTCCTTAAGCGTCTAACCCAAGTTTCTTTATTTGCACGCCTCCAAGGCATCAAAGAAAATCTCACATCTGGCTAACCTCAAGCTTTATGGATAATCCATTCACAGTCTTCTCAAAGAAAACTTCATCTTAGCTCTCACTAAGGCGACATATTTTAGTGTCAACTAATTTATCCATTTGGACAAGTACTTAGGGACACAATGTCTTATCTCTACTCGCTACTTAAGTGCTAGAGGTGATTGCTCGTGTGAGTGAGCCAATCTAAGCCTGTTGACATATCTTATGCGTGTGTATAAGTAAAAGACAATACGATAAAGACAAGAACTGAATCATATTGTAATAATATCCCAAAGGAAATATTACATCTCAATGTCATTTGAAACACAAATTACATTTACAATCTATGTAGTCCTAGATTCCTATCATGAGTTTCAAATACATCTCTTGCAATGGGCTTTGTCAAGGGATCAGCAACCATGCGACTCGTAGAAAGGTGTTTCAGAACCACTTCCTTTTGCGCAACCATATCTCTGATGTAGTGATATCTGATATCTATGTGTTTGGTTCTTCCATAATATTTTGAGTCCTTAGCATATGCGAGAGCTGCCATGCTATCACAGAATATCGTCACCGGATCTGAAGTATCCGTGCCAATGTCTAAATGCTTGAGGAACCTCCGTAACCAAACAGCTTCTTGAACTACTGCAAAACAAGCTGTGTATTCTGCCTCCATGGTGGATAGAGCTATGCAGGGTTGTTTCTTACTGCTCCATGTAATGGCGCCATTGCTGAGTAGAAAGACATACCCAATGGTTGATTTGCGCTCATCTAGGTTACTGCCCTAATCGGCATCACTACAACCTCTTAGCTGCAAATCTGAACCCTGATAGCATAACATATAGTCTGCAGTTCTCTTGAGATATCGCATAATCCTCTCGACTGCTTTCCAGTGAGCCAGTTTGGGGTTAGATTGGAATCTACTCACTAAGCCAACTGCATAGCATATGTCAGGCTGAGTACACATCATAGCATATATCAGACTACCCACAACATTAGCATAAGGGACACGGGCCATCTTTTCCTTTTCTCTTTGAGTCTTAGGACACAACTCTTTAGATAAGTTCTCGCTTCTTGCAATAGGGGTGTCAATGGGCTTACAACCACTTATTAGGAAGCGCTCGAGAACTTTATTTATGTAAGTTTGTTGGGACAAACACAAAAGTCTCTTAGAGTGATCTCTACAAATCTTAACTCCCAGAATGTATTCTGCCTCACCCATATCCTTCATCTCAAAATTGAAGGATAACCACTCTTTTGTGGTGATTATCAACCCTTTATCATTTCCAGCTAGTAGTATGTCGTCAAGATATAATGACAACATAATGAAACTCTTCTTAGACCTTTTGACATAGACACAATGGTCCTCCGTGATCATCGTAAACCCATTCGAGAGAATGGCTCGATGGAATCTAAGGTACCATTGTCTAGATGATTGTTTTAGGCCATATATAGATCGTTTAAACTTGCACACTTTACGCTCTTGACTTTTGACCACAAAACCCGTTGGTTGATCCATATAGATCTCCTCATCTAGTTCTCTATTGAGAAATGCTGTATTAATGTCCATCTGGTAGAGTTCCAAATCCATATTTACTACTATAGCTAGAATTAGGCAAATTAAGGCAAATCTCACCACTGGTAAAAATGTTTCCTCATAGTCTATACCCTCCTGTTGGGTATTTCCTTTCGCCACTAAGTGAGTTTTGTACCTATCTATTGATCCATCCGACTTGCGTTTGATCTTAAGAACCCATTTGTTCCCAATAGCCTTACGCCCTGTTGGTAGATCAAGCAAATTCCAGACCTGGTTAGTTCTCATAGACTCAATTTCATCATTAAGTGCTTTCATCCATTCATCTTTAGTAAAAGATGAGAGAGCCTTATGAATTGTCCTAGGCTCATCATCATCATGCGGAGCTACCATGAAAGCTTCTTCTTCAATCTCAAAACGACGACGAGGAATACTTTCACATGTGCTTCTACGCGGCTAAGGTTGTTGTGATTGATTGACAAGTGGTGTGCTCCCACTCGGATTCAAGTTATTTTTATAATTTGTAGGAGCTTAAAGAATTTCTTCCTCATTCTCAACTAAATTCTTTGGAGCATTTTCCTCTTGTTCTACAATCTCATGGAGTTCTAAACTCCTATCAACCTCACCTCTACTTGGAAACTCATCTTCAATGAAATCCACATCTCGTGACTCAATCTCAGTCACACTTCCATCAGTTTGTTTACCTATTAACACATACCCTTTAGAGTGTTCTGAGTATCTTATAAAGATACACTTCTTCCCTCTAGAGACTAACTTTCCATACTTATGAGAAAGATCGTGAACAAAACCCATTAAACCCCATGACCGCAAGTTACTCAAATTGGGTTTCTCGTCGGTCCATAGTTCATATGGGGTGGAAGTTACTGATTTGGAGGGTACTCGGTTAAGAATGTAGGCAGCAGTCAAAAGAGCATCCCCAAAAAGAAATTGGTAGGTTTGCTTGCGCCATCATTGATCTAACCATCTCAAGCAGTGTTCGATTTCTCCTTTCTACCACACCATTTTGTTGTGGCGTACTCGGCATTGTCAACTGTCTTTTGATTCCTTTTTTATCACAGAGCCTTTTAAATTGCTCAGAAAGATATTCTCGTCCTCGGTTAGTTCTCAGAGTTTTTAAACTCTTGTCTAACTGATTCTCAACCATTCTTAAATATCGCCTAAAGCACTTCAATGCTTCAGACTTATGGGAGATTAAATAGACATGACCATAACGTGAAAAATCATCTATAAATGTGATAAAGTAGACACCTCCATGTCTTGCCCTCACACTCATTGGACCACATATATCTGAATGGACTAATTACAGTGGAAAATATGCCCTAGTGACTTTTCCAAATGGTTTTCTCTTAACTTTTCCCATTAGACAATGTTCACATGTGGGCAAGATGACCTTAGCGAGATTGCCTATCAGGCCTTCTCTAACTAATCGAGCCATTCTATCTTGCCCTATATGGCCAAGCCTAGTACGCCATTTATATGAATCCAAATTATCAAATGTAGAAAGAAAAGAAATAGACTCATTCATATTTAAATAATCCAAATCCATTATCATAAAACCGTCTTGAAGAAAAGCATTGCCATAAAATACATGGCCCAAATAAAAAGAAACGTAATTGTTTTCAAATACAATCCGAAAACTAAGTCTTAAAAGAGTAACTACAAAAAGTAAATTTCATCGAATTTCGGGAGTGTATAGCACATTGTGGAGGAAAAGAGTGCAGCCACCCCGCAAGTCCAGCTTGTAGGTACCAAGTCCTAGCACCTCCACACTAGCTCCATTCCCCACCTTGATATCATGGCTCCCAGCTGGAATCTAGTGATACTCCACAAATCCGACTCTGTCTCGTGCTATGTGTTCGGTCGCTCCTGAATCAACAGTTCACATAGGATAGGAGTGAGCAACCATCACATGGCTAGTTACAAAAACAATACGAGAAAAGTCAGAGTGTACCTTCTTCGGCTCAGTGCAATCACGAGCCAAGTGGCCTTTCTTTCCGCAGTTAAAACACTCTAATTTTGACTTGTTTTTCCCGCGCTAGCCCCTCTTGCTGCGCTGAGAAGTTCCTGACACATTCTTAACTTGTCCAGCAGCTACCCCATTCTTGGACTTCTTGCCTTAGGCCTTGATGCCTTACGTGAACCAGAATCAGCCACATAGGTCGTATGATTGGGCTTAGCAGCCTCTAGGCGCTCAGCCTCCAATTCCAAGTGACACGAGACATCATCAAAGTCTTTGATATTCTCGTTATGCGTCAGATTCTGGCTCATATTCTCCCAAGACTTCTGTAGTGATCTTATCACTGTCTGAACTTGTTGTTCATCAGTTAGGTTGTTTCCTGCGACTTAAACTTCAAAGCCCTAAGATGCTGCTTCATGGTGTGGTTAGAGCGCATCTTGTAGGAGTCAAACCTCATAGTTAATCCACCAAACTTCAACTTCAAAGCCTCCCACTTGCTTTGGGCAGT
This sequence comes from Platycarya longipes, assembly GCA_036559045.1. NCBI lineage: Eukaryota > Viridiplantae > Streptophyta > Magnoliopsida > Fagales > Juglandaceae > Platycarya > Platycarya longipes. The sequence goes on from CM071798.1 coordinate 20,876,358, forward strand.
ATCATAGGTCTCGAACTCACACATTAGATCATTGTGCATGCTACTTAACATTATTATGCACGCGCACCGATTTTTCTCAGCCCATTCATTATAGGTAACTCATCTAACTTGTGTTGTTCCGAGTCCCATTCCTTGGGCTTAGTTAGGGAGTGAGATAAGATCTCTACGACCTCTTGCTCATCTAAGACATACTGGATCTTGCGATGCCATATGTCATAGTTCTCCCCATCCAATTTCTCCCCTTTGTTAAAATCGGTAACTATACTCTTGGATGCCATTTCACTACAAAATACAAAGGAGAGATATTACACACACACATAAGAAATCTGCCACGTCCATCCAAGCTAGAAAAGAAATAATTTAGACATGTCGTAAGATCGAAAAATTACTAGGCCTTAGAATCATCTCTTGCGCCACAATATCCAATTATTAAATTTCTAACCTAATTCCCGCGCAAATTTAAAAAATATGGGAGATTTAATCATAAATCTCAACCATACTCCCACTATCTAAAGTACCTAGTCCTAGTCACGCGTAGAGACAGATCCTACTAAAATCGCAGTAACCTGTTGGGTCAGTCTACAAGGACAGCGATAACAACCATAGCAGCCTGTTGGGCCAATCTACAAAGATGGTTCATATAAGACCATTACAGTCCATTTTTCTTGTTCCATCAGTGCATTTACAGTTCTTACTGGGGCTACCATGGTGTTGTTGCTATACAGTACATTTACAATTTTTACTGGGGTCACTGCAATTCTTTCAGCCTATCAATCTACACTGACAACACTAACTAAGACTACTTAGTGGGAATTTTCTATTTTATCACCAGAATAAATTAAGGCTAATGTCTAATCATACAAGCCTAACATTTATACATGATAAAATAATAACACATCCACATGTTGTATACATACATGTTATCACATTTAATCTAAAAATATTAAACATAATATAACATATACTTTATCATTATGGAATTCATCAATAAAATAGCATGAATATCATCAAATATCCACATGTAATCATATTTAATCTAAAACATTAAATAAAATATCACATGTTATAACAGGAAATATATCTAAGCATATATTAAATCATGCAAATTTTTTTTTAAAACAAAAAACAATGTGTAACAAATATATTAAAAAAAAAAACCCCCACCTAGGCCAGAGGACATTCACAGCCTAGTGGTTGTGCATTTGCCTTTCACATCCAATGATCAGGTCGGCAACCTCTCATTCTTTTTATTTTTTTTTAAAGCATATGGAGCTAGGCCGTGTAAAGGCCTAGCCCAATACAGTTTGTTTAAAAAAAAAACAAAACAAAAAGAAGGCAATGGGCCGAAGCCCAAGCCCAGCCAAAAAAAAGATGACTTAAGTCATCTTCTTCCTTCGGTCAGCTACTGTTCACGTGAACAGTATCGACGCCCCAATCCACGCTTGGGATCGCACGTGAATAGAAACGTCGGGGATGAGCGACGCAAAGAAGTTCACCCCTCGTCATATCATGTAAGTACGTTTTTTTTTTAAAACATCGAAGAAAGATTCTTGCAGCGAAAAAAGGTTAAGCCTTTTACAATATACATCACATGGTTTCACTGTTGATCCCAAAATAAACATCATACATAGCCCAAGTAAAAGTTACTTAATTTGTCCAGATACACAAAAGAGCACTTCCAACAAGTGGGAAGGTTTTACAAAATACATGTTCAGAGGGCTTTACAAAATAGAGTGGGCATTACAACTGCCCATTAAGTTCAATATACAGGCTCCTTCTTTATCTTCTTAAGGCCTGGTCCCCAGTGAAGACGATCCGGGTTCAAGCCAGGCCCTACTTCACAAATCACCCTAGTGGGTGACTTAAAAACACGTCCCAAGTGAAGGGACTCATCTACTCCTAATACCAAACAACACCCTGTAGGGCATAAACCAGCAAGACGGTACATCGCCATCTTCAGTGACTCCTCCGCCCATTGGCTTGGAAGATCCAGAGTCACTGGCCCCATAAGGGTGGACTCAAAAGGGCCCTTGGGGGTCTGAGGTATCGTCCCGGGAGTCATACTCTGTTGATCCATCGTTACCTGCAACTACTTCTATCATTCCCAAATGGGAATGATAGTAAGGACATAGAGAGGGGTGAGATTTCGGGAGAAATCTCAACAAGTACATTAATATTTCAACAAAAGTATTTCAGGCATACTTTTAAGCGAATAACAAGCAAATACATACATATACAGTAACATGAGACTCATGCTGGGACCGATGCACATGCTCGTGACAAAATTCATCTTTATTGTCTTTTCTCAATTTTCGATGCATACTTGTTCATAAAACCATATAGCAGATTTTCTTGACTCATATTCTCCAAAGAGACATTTTGTTCAAAACTTTTCGTCTTTTCTTATCTTAGGCGCCACTTATCATATCATATCATATACGGCTCAAAAGCCCTTTTCTTTTTATCATGACTTCTCATTTTGGACACCTCACGGTTCCCCTATGCACCGTGTTCTCCCCTTTAGTTACTGTCACACCCGGCGACTATGTCAAACCTAGGTGAATATGTTTCGTGCCCTTTCGCGCTCTTCGTCACTCGGAGATTTCTACCCGAATAACTACAAACTTCTTATATGGTGAGGCTGAGACCAACACCGCTTTTAGGGCACCCACTAGCATTAGGTGAGACCACGCTTCGGATACCTTTTGGAGCCATACATGGTCCGTCGACTGTTCTTCGTCGACTCAGGGGTTTCACTCAATTTAGCCACTCCTAAGTGAATAGGGAATTCCACTGGGACACTACCCCGTCCCAGCTTTTGGGGTTCTTCTAAAACTTTAATTCATTTCTTTCAAAAACGTGTTTGACTCCAAAAACATAGTTTTCGTGCTTATGCATGAGACATGCAACTTTTAACACTTGTGATGCAAAAACTTGAGGCGAACCCGAGTACACATATTTGGTCATTTTTAATGCAAAACCCCTCCTCATCCAATTCACCATTCATGCAAAAACACTTAATTGGTTCTAATGGGTAAATTAGGGCACTCGGCAACCACACCTAGGGTTTGGGCCGTGACCCTCATTGTCTCCCTTTGGTGTTTTCTTCCTTCATTCATCTCCCTTTCACTCTCAAGCCCTAGTTCAATAGTTGAAAGAATTTTCTATCCTTAAAAAGAGTAAATCCGAAACCCTATAGCCCTTAGCTTTTGTATTTCATACCTTATTTCATCAAAACAAGTATCCTACTTGAACACTCATGTGGAAACCGAAAGTATGCATGATATTCTCCTACTCTTTATGTTTCTAAATTCTCCAAAACTTCCAAATGCAAGTATTTCATGGAAGGAAAATAATTTCTAAAGATTTCCACTCCAAGAAATCCTCCAAACCGAAAACTTCATAAGCATGTTCTTTCTCTCTCTTCTTTTTTTTTTTCTTCAAGTTTCAAACTTTTTATTTTTCCAAGCATGCATTTCTTTACCAACCATCATATCAATAATAGTAATAATCTTTTCCAAGAACAATATAACTAGATTCCACAAATATTTTATAAATGTTCATCCTAGCATGGCATTTCGATAAACAAGATATTTACTACAAAAATCAAGATGCTTCTTCAAATGATCTTTCCCACATCACCCAACATTCAACAAGTTTAAATGTAATCATGCTTATATGTATCATGGTAATCTTTCCTCAACAAAATCCACTAAAATCATCAACATATTTTAACCCTCCATTTAAAAAGGAACATAGGTTCTAAGCATGGGTTTGCATCTAACTAAAATAACATTTCCACCAAAAAGTTTCATCATAGCATATCAATCAAGAATATCAAGCAATACAAGCAAATTCACTCAAAAATATACTAGAGATGCTAGAGGCAAAATAAGGATATACTTACAATTCTCCTAGCTAGCTTAGATGGGTTCTGAAAATAGGAGAAATATCTTATTAGATTAGACTACGAACACATCATTTTCAAAGAGGAGATTTCATTTTAGAAAATGTGAATATAGAGAGTGTTCTTCTTTACATCTTCTAGGTTTGTGTTAACTCAACAAATCACTTACCTCTTATAGGATTCCTCCTTCCAAAACCACTTGCTCCTTCTTTCTCTAGGTTTAGAGTGTTTAGATGTTTAGGTGGTGGAATGAAATGAAGCAAAGAGAGTGGAGTGGGAGGGTGAGTTACCGTGAGGTAGAGTGAGAGATGTGTGTGTGTGTGTTGGTAACCGAATGAGGCAACCAAAGGGTAAGGGAACAAGGCCATTCGGCCATGGGACTCCCCTAGGCTCTAGGCCACTCATTTCTCCTAAACTTGGAGTGACACTTGATAGGTTTGAAAGACCTTTGAGTGACCCCCATCACTTGATCACATCAAACCTAATCTAGATCATTCTAGGTTGAAGAAATAGTTTCCTTTCTCTCCCCATATGGCCGGCCTCTCTCAAGGGTTCTAAGCCCTCCCATCACCTCACATCACCTCCTTATCTCCCAATCATCATCTCATATGTCAATCTAAGAGATTAGAGGATCTAATCTTGGGAGAAGGCAAGAGTGGGGTTCAGATCCCTTGCCCTTTTTGCTCTATCCGAAACTCTCTCATTTTCCTACTCTCCCTTCCTTCTTTTCATGTGCTCAATCAATCAACTATTCACCTTACTTCTTACACTTACTTGTCCTATCACTCTTACACAATCGTATAGTCTAGATTTGGTAGCAGGAAGAATACCAAAAGGGGAGGGGAGTCGGCTACTCACCTCACCCGAACCCTAATTCTCTTCTTCTCACTTTTGCATCCATCAATCAACATCTCAAGTCATCATTCCCTTCCACACTCTTACACTCATGTCTTGTCTATTCTTACACAATCTCACATGTCCATTCCATCTAGATTTGGAGGCAAAAAGAGAGCACACAAGGAGGGAGTGGTCGGCTACATGCTTCACCCGTAGCCCTCCATTCCTCTCCATTGGTTTTCTTTTCTTCTCCACTTGTTCCATCACTCATTCAATCAACCAATCAAACCCTCACTTGTCTTCTCAAGATCCCCTAGCAATCATTCCTCAAGATTTGGAAAAAAGCTTGTGAGAAAACCCTAAGGGCATTCGGCTATAGCCCACCGAATCCCTCTTTCTTTTTCCTCATTTTCAAATCCCACCAAATCTTGTATAATCATTTGGCTAGATATGGCAAAATTCTATGATGATCTTCTTTGGCAAAAAGCCCTTGTCTCACACGCCTATCTAGGTAGAAAAGATGTGGAGATTTCATCTTGATCTTCTCTTTCTTTCCTCCAACCAAAACAACTAGTCAACCTCCTCACCTACTAGTATTCTCTCTCTTTCACCTACTAGTCTTGGTTAACTTATAAAACTTTCCCTAGCTTGACATGTGTCCTCATGCATGGGCTTGGGTTGACTATTGGATTTCATTTCATGGACCTATGGGCTTATCATCTCTACTTGGGCCCAAAGTCCTGGTTATGGCCTTAAGGCCTTCAACTTCTAAACCCACATTTCAAGGCTTTATCCACTAAATTACCTAAGTCACCATGCTCTATTTGTTTAGTTAAATAAAAATATAGTAGGAAAATTCGGGGTCGTCACAAACAGTAGCCATAACACAGCAACCATGAACAGTCACCACAGGCATCCATTTATGCCGGAAAACACCGCCCCATCGTCGGAAGGGAAGAATTGGTGTTGCCACTGCACCTCCAGGTGCGCGCGGCACCTCCAGGTGGTGCGCACTGCACCTACGATGGTGCTGTGAGCGCTGCACAGGTGCAACGCCGCACCTCACATTTAAAAAAAAAAAAAAAAACACAGATGGAAAAAAATACCAGATATTACTCAAGCAATTGAAAAAAAATTGGAAGCAATTACATGAGCTCTGATACAAATGTTAGAAAACACAGCGAAAAAAAAATTACCTCAAGCTTAGCTTAATAAATTGCTCCATAAGTTTTTCCAGACTGATAAATTACCAACGTTTTCTCTTAGTGGTAAAGTGTACTACGTAATATAATACTAGAGTGACACTCAATAATTCCATAGCCTAAGAACTATCTCAAGAGAGAATAAAGAGATAGAGCTTCTGTATTTTTCAGATGGTGTCAAAAACCAAACTGATAAGGACTATTTATAGTCCACCCACATACGGCTGGCCGACTGGCCTTAAAGACCAGCCATTACACTGTAATTAAATTACAATTACAATATTATAACAGCTTGTAACGTATGGCAGTTACAAGCCATGTAACGTATGGCATTTAAATGCCATACGTTACAGGCTAAGGGAGGGGGGGCAGCCGACTTGGGCGCCCCTCCTGTTTACACTTAATTAAAAGAACTTCAAATATTGAAGTACTAAATATATTTTGATGAATCATTAAATTAAATTCATGTGGAACATGTATAGTTTCTCAAATTAAACTATAGAAATTATTCGATCGTCTCAAACCAAATTTCTTTAGAAATAAAAAAACAATCTCAACAATTGAATATTACATGCATAATGTGATTGCGTTGGGGAATTAAAATAAATATTTCCCCTGAATTATTTTTTTAGTTTTTATTTTTATTTTTATTTTTACTAAATGATTAAAAAAAGTTTTTTAATAATAATATGATTTTTTGTTAAAATTTTTTAAAACTATCAAAAAAATTATTAAAAAAAAAAAAAAAAGCTTTTGCCCATTCTGTAGATATTAAAAAAAAAAAAAGCTCTGGGGATTAGCATCACTCTAAAATTAATCCAAATGTAACCCAATATTCTACCATAACTTAGCTCTTAGCTCTCGGATAAAGTTATATCAGTTATGCAAATTAAACTGATCTAGTTTTTTATATTCAGGTTCACATCTTCCATTAAACATATTTTTGAAACAAATATACTAGTACAAAACATGGAAACTTACTTGACTAATTGATGATCCAAATGTTTGACCTTCAGAAGTGAATCCCTTTATACGCGAAGCCACGGAAGAAGTCTGGAACAAGTGCTCAACAATATGATAAAGACCCACAAGAATAGTAGTACTTACGGTGAAAACACAAAGCAAACAAAATCTTCCAGATAAATGTACCACTTGTCTCAATCTTGTTTGATATAACTTCCCCAGTATCTCCTGCTCAAGGGTGTTGGTCGATACATAGGGATAAGGAAGTGACTAGAAGCTTGAGGATTGATCCCATGTGACAACTTAGTTGTAATAGTCCGAAATTTCTAAGATGAAGTTTTATTTGAATTTATTTTAAAAAAGGAATGTATATTGGATATATTTTCTAGGAAAATAGAGTTGGGGACTTAAATGAGAATATTGAGTTAGAATAAGTGAAATCATGTATTATAGAAAATATTATGGTGAAATTTTTAAGATTTGGAACAAGGTATCAACTAGCGAAATTCAAGTTGAACTTAGAAGGAGTTGAATTCTCAAAAATTAGAGTGTAAATGCAAGAGGAAATGAAAGAACCAAAGATCAAACACTTGGTGCCCGGAATATGCATTCCCAGATTAGTCTGTCGAGGTTTTTTATAATGAGCATAACTTCTTCATATGATGTCCTAATGAGGTGATTCTAATTCTTATAGAATCCTAAGAGACATATTTTAAACTTTAATGTTTTATGTTTTTGAAGATTTGGACTGGAAAGATGACTTATTTGGGGGAATAAGTAGACTGTTCTGGATTGAGGTTAAGTGGAACTCGAGTCAAATGATATGGACTAAATTGGGGCATGTGACGAATTATGTAATTGGTTTTGAGATTTCTAGGTATCTTGACATGTGTAAGTGTAACACCTCCTTCCTGTAGGCTAAGGAGTGTCACGAAATTTTCTAAAACGTTTATTCCAGCACAAGATTTTTGATTTTTATAATGAAATAAATAACGTTTATTCCAAAGAAATGAAGTTCTAATAAAATGTCTTTGAAGAAAAACATTAACTGACATTAAACTCGTGTCATAAAAACATGTATTTCTAGAAAATGCCGAAAATACAATAACTGCTCAATCTACTCCTGGCCTGTCTACTCACACTGGTCGTCTTCCTCACCTAGGTAGTTTTAAAAATAAGAAAATAAATAAAATGAGTCGATGACTCAGTAAGTAAATCCATCGCAATGTAAAATAAATTATAGAATTTTTTTATAAAACTTATGCTGAATTCTGAAAATATGACTGTACATGCTAATACTGATGCAATGCATGACTGACTTAACTGACTAACTAACTTAAGTGACTGGTTTGAATTAACTGATTGATCTGACTAAACTTACTAACTGAACTGATTTAGCTGTACTGATTTGACCGAACTGTTCTAATTGAACGGATTTAATTGAACTATTTTAACTAGACAGAATTAACTGAATTGAATTAACTGAACTGATTTAGCTGTACTGATTTGACCGAACTGTTCTAATTGAACGGATTTAATTGAACTATTTTAACTGGATTGAATTAACTGAACTGAATTAACTGAACTGATTGGCCAACACACTTAACCCTGTTTACAAGGTTGTGCACCGGCCCCACGTCCCGCTGCAACAAGGGTAGCCGCTGATAGTACTCTAGCGTACTATGATGGACCACGCTTAGGTCCGTGGCTTGCACATCCACCCTGATCTGATATGCATTGGTACCATGCATCTGAATGGTCATCTGAAATAACTAATTTATTGAACTGATTTAACTGGATAATTGATTAATTACTTTCTGATCTGACTTAATCTTATACTTGAACTTAACTCAACTTATAAGACTTATGCGACATGAGATGCATAATACATACTAATATAAATAACTAGCTGAATTTGAACGTGATGCTGAATGACATAATCGTGTGTTGTGCTGTGCTAAATGGCATGCTTGCATGACACGAGGGATATTTAAAAAGGGCTATCAAAGAACTGGCTTTACTAATAATATAAACTAATGTGAGGATCCTAATATTGTGATCAAATTCACTTACCTCGTAGCGCTGCTTCCTAAATTCTCCTTCATGATTCGATGATACCTATGCAAAGTTATTAAACAGTCACTAATCTATCTTGAGAACGTATCTTACTAATCTACTGAAATGAGTTCTGATTACGCCCAAATAATAACGCGGTCGTTTACAGTATAGTTTTAGGGTGTCGATTCCACAGGGAGATGGATTGAGAAATTGAAAAATAGTAATGAAATTAACAAAAAGATTTAGACGAGTGCAAAAAGTAAATTTTAGAGTGTGACATAAATTAAAACTAAATGAGTAATTTGAAAAGTATAAAAATGAGACGAAAAGTAGAGCATCAGGAATCTTTTGTATATAATTGGTATTTTAATTATTTTCAATTCATTAATAACTCAATTTAAAATTCTATGTCCAAATTTTCAATCGGAAAATAAAACATTAATAACCAAATTTAAATCAAATGTAATCTTTCGAAAAATCATTCGTCGCAATATAAGAACGGGAATTGTTATCAATATTAAGGAAATTCAACATCGACAATATACTCGTAGAGTAATATTGCAGCAGAGAATTAAATTAATATAGATAACCAATTGAACCAAACATAATCAAAGGATTATTCCATTCAATAGAAAAAGCATGAATGAATCTATAAATGAAATAAATTCTAAGATTATTTGGTGACAAAAACATTTATAATAAATTTCGAATGACTAAACAAAAGAGTTTAATATTTGAATAACACATATATGAATCAAAGACAATTACAAATACCATCATATATACAAATTCATCCTTAACTCTACTAGAAAATTAGTTACACATATTGAAAATATGCAACGAAAATTCTCTAAGGAAAAATATGGAAGAACCGGCCATTGTTTTCTCTCTTTTTTGATTTTTCTTTTCTTTTCTCAAGCTCTCAAAATAGCTTTTCCAAAGCATCCCCTCACACTAAGCATGGTCTTAGAACACACACCCCTCACTTCTATTTATAAGCATCCTTCATGCAAGTTGTCATGACAAAATAATCACAATTTTAATTTGTTTTGCCATGTGCCATTCTTGAATCCAAGTGATTTGCGAGTTGTCATTTTGATCATTTGTTTTCCCATTATGCATGAGCTGGATTTTGCTTGTAGGTTGAGTGTTTCAATTTTGCTTCTCTATCCATTAGTTGTCTTGTATAACTTTATATCTTGTGGTCAAATAATTTGTCTTGAAGAAATTTGAGTGCACTTCATCTTGCATGTGAGTTGATCATTGAATTTTCAAGTTGGTGTAGGAGTGCTTGCTGGAAAATATTGTGATGACTTTTGGATTTGATGCAAGTGGCTTTAGAATATTTAGGAACGTCAAGTGCAGGTGCGTCCACTTGATGATCGAGTTTGTCTTGGATTGAGCAGATGTCTCTTAAAACATAAAACATAAAAGTTATAGATATTTTGCTTGCGGTTCTATATCATCTTGAATCAGCTCAATCGGAGATTGGATGAGAGAGGTATGCCCATATTACGAAAAGACATCAAAACTGTCTAAAATTTCGCAATTATCTTCATTTGCTCCTAATGCCTCTATTTGTATCCTAAATCAAAATATAAGAATAATGAGTATATTTAGGCATCAAATAAGAATAAAATATTAAACATTAAAAGAGAAAAATATGGCATTTTATATTCTCATCAATATATTAAATCATGCTTATATCTATCTCAAGATAAATGACAATTAATTTTAATAACATGAGTTATATCCATTATTTTCTCATTTCTTTTAGCATTTAAATAGAGTATTTAGAATGCATTTTTGTGCACTCATCACACCCCCCAACTTACTTATTGCTAGTCCCTAGCAATTTTCATGCAAAATGATGAGAAAGACCAAAGAAAATCACACATAGGGGCCATCAAGACATATTTTTCAAATTTGCATATCAAAACAATCTTAGTAATTCAATAACCCTTTCACAAGTAATTTTCATATAGCAATCCACAGAGTGTGTATGTGTTCCAAAATATTTTTATCAAATCAGAGGTTCCAACACATACAACAGTAGGAATATCTTAAGCAAAAAGTTCAACTCCATAACTCACGGGTATATAAGTGTTTTTGTGCAAGGATTCTCTCTATGAAGTTGACAAAGGTGTACATTTACTCTCATGAAAATTCAGGCAATTATATATAAGTAACAAGTAAACATTGATCTTATGATAGGAATACTAACAAATGAGATTTCCACCATTCTTTCCACAAGCATACTTAGGATCGGAAAAATCAATACAAAGGGTTGTAATGTGGCTTAGGTTTGGGGTTCATAAGAAGAGAAGGGTGAAGAGGTTTCAAAAACTTCCAAGTATACACAAAAGGGAATCTGTTAAATTTTTCAGTAGACTATACTTTCCTTTTGATGTACTTTTCAACTTTTCAGATTTTTGACTAAGAATGATTTTCTTTCTTCTTTTGCCACTGGTGTCTTTGCAATTTGATGAACTCTTTCATGAATAATTTGATGGACACGTCTATCACCATGTCATTCTTGTCATGGTTTTTTTATTTTTATTTTTTATTTTTTATTTTTTTTTATGATAATTTCACACCTAGTACACACTTGGAAGTAAAATAGTAGGAAAAATTAGTGTATAAGCTATACTCTAATGTGGATAGGTATGGATGATGTAGGTATGAAAGAAAAAGGCCATATATGTATATTGGCTCAAAATTGGCTGATAGGGGTCTATGATGAAAAGGGTCAGCGTGAAAGGCTCAAACGTTAATCCTAAGTTGACTTTCGTCATATTCCAAATATATTTACCATCTTACCACAAACCATATAATGATATTCTTAAAAGAAGTGTCCAATTCAACAGATCAATGGATACTTATCACAATTTCTATATTTGTAAGCTCTCAATTCTCACCAAAATTCACATGAATATTTAAGCAAAATAATTCTCTAATTACATGTGTCAAATCACCATATTACCACAAAGTTTGGATACGTGCATAAATGGTTTTGTGGATGCCTTAGCAAAATGATTTAAGATGGGTTTGTTGAATTCACCAAGATGGGTTATGAATGAGCATGAGTATCATGTGTGAAAAGATGCCTGTGTGATGTAAATTTATAAAAAATTTGGCAGTTTTTGATATTTTGATTGAAATATGCCACAGAGTTTAAATAACAGATTTGTATTCCCACCCCCCAACTTAAATGAAACATTGTCCTCAATGTTTAAGAATCAGAATTAAATAACTAAACAGGGTAGAATATACCTGATGTGGGATGTGAGTGGCTTGCTTGGCATCAAAGATGGTGTTTGTCAAAATAAAATTAACCTATAACAAAATAAAGTAAACAATAAACAAAAAGAAAAGGAACGAAAAGAAAATGAAAGAAAAACATACCTGGAGATGGTTAAGATTGATATACTGGGTCCATAAGTGGAATGTCTTCCACTTCCAGAATTTGTCTATCAATTAAGATTTTGAGGCACTGACCATTTATTTTGAAGATACATCCATCTTTTGGATTTTCTATTTCTACCGCCCCATTTGTGAAAACATTTTTTACTATAAAAAGGCCGGTCCATCTAGATCGAAGTTTTCCTGGATGCTTATGGAGTCTTGAATCATATAAAAATACTCGATCATTAGGCTTAAATGTTTTTCTCAAAATATTTTTATCATGAAATGCTTTCATTTTAGCCTTATAGATCTTGGAGTTTTCATAAGCATCATTTCTCAATTCTTTTAATTCTGTCAATTAGAATTTTCTAAGCTTTCCTGTTTTTTCCAAGTCAAAATTAAAATGTTTAATGGCCCAATATGCTCGATGCTCGAGTTCCACGAGCAAGTGACAATGTTTTCTAAAAACAAGTCTATAAGGTGACATGCCTAAGGGAGTTTTGAAAACTGTATGGTAAGCCCAAAGCGCATCGATTAGTCTCAAAGACCAATCTTTCCAATCCGGGTTGACCCTTTTTTCTAAAATTTGTTTAATTTCCCTATTCGCAAGTTCAACCTGTCCACTTGTCTGAGGGTGGTATGCAGTAGAAAGCTTATGTATCACCCCATATCTATTCATTAAAGCTTCAAAGAACGGTTGCAAAAATGCGTACCTCGGTCACTAATGATAGCACGTGGGGTACCAAATCGAGATAATATATTTTCTTTGAGAAACTTAATTACCGTCCTGTTATCATTGGTTCTGCAAGGTGCTACCTCTACCCATTTTGACACATAATCTACTACCACAATAATATATAAATATCCAAAAGAAGGAGGAAATGATTCCATAAAATCAATGCCCCAACAGTCAAAAATTTTAATTATCAAAATTGGGTTTAAGGGCATCATATTACGATGAGTCATAACTCCTAACTTTTGATATCTTTTGCATGAGCGACAATAGATATTTGTATCTTTAAACAAGGTGGGTCAATAAAATCCACACTGCAGGATTTTTGCAGTGGTTTTCTTCATTGAAAAGTGGCTACCACAAGTTTGGGAATGACAAAATTCCTAAACGCTTGCAATCTCTTGATCAAGGATGCAACGCCTTAAAATTTGATCAGGGCAGTATTTGAAAAGGTAAGGGTCATCCCAGTAGAATTTTCGTACCTCAATCATGAATTTCCTTTTGTCTTGGGTGCTAAAATCCTTTGGTATTTCATCTGCAGCTAAATAGTTCACAATATGAGCAAACCATGGTAGAGAAGTAATAGAAAGTAAATGCTCATCGGGAAAATCATCTTTGATTGGTATGTGATCAGAAGTGTCCTCGAATGTGAGTTTAGAGAGATGGTCTGCTACTACATTCTCCACTCCTTTCTTGTCCTTGATGGTGATGTCAAATTTCTGTAAAAGCAAAATCCATCGTATTAATCATGCCTTAGCATCCTTCTTTGTAAGAAGTTGTAAGAAGGTACTTAAGGGCTGCATGATCTGTAAAGATAATAATAGGAGAACCAATCAAATAAGTGCAGAATTTATCCAAAACAAATACTACAGCTAACAACTCTTTTTCAGTGATGGAGTAATTCATTTGGGCACTATTTAGAGTTCGACTAGCATAGTAAATGACAAAAGGTTTCCCTTCTCTTTATTGTCCAAGAACAGCACCTACAGCAAAATCACTAGCATCACACATAATTTCAAAAGGTAAATTCCAATCAGGTGGTTGCATTATGGGTGCTGAAGTAAGCTTGCCAATTAATGTTTTGAAAGCCTCTTGACAGGTTTGTGTCCATTCAAATAGGGCATCCTTAGTTAAGGGTTACATAGTGGTCTAGATATGGCGGAAAAATTATGTATGAATCTCCTATAAAAACCCGCATGACCAAGAAATGATCTTATATCCTTGACTGTCCTAGGTGTAGGCAATTTAGAGATTAAATCAACTTTTGATTGATCAACCTCCATTCCTTTGGAAGAAATAATATGCCCTAAAACAATATCTGAAGGTACCATAAATTGACATTTTTTCCAATTTAAAACCAATTTTTTTTCTTCACAACGAATCAGTACTCTTTCTAAACTCATTAAGCATGCATCAAAAGAAGATAAAAAAACAGTCAAGTCATCCATAAAAACTTCCATGCACTTTTCAACTATATCACTAAAAATACTCATCATGCAACGTTGAAAAGTAGCTGGAGCATTACATAGTCCAAATGGCATTCTGCTGAAATCATAAGTATCGAAAGGACAATTAAAAGTGGTTTTATCCTGGTCTTCTAATGCAATTTCAATTTGATAACAACCAGAATAACCATCCAGAAAGCAATAAAAATGATGACCAGCCACCCGCTCAAGAATTTGATCAATAAAAAGAAGTGGAAAATGATCTTTTCGTGTGGCGGCATTTAATTTTCTATAATCAATGCACATCCACCAACCAATCACCAGTTTTGTAGGGACTAACTCTCCGAGGTCATTTTTTATCACAGTTACCCCTGACTTTTTAGGAACAACCTGCGTAGGACTTACCCATTTACTATCAGCAATAGGATATATCATTCCTGCATCTAATAGTTTCAATACTTCATTTTTCACAACTTCTTTCATTGTGGGATTAAGTCTACGCTGGGGGTCTCTTCGAGAATTAGTTCCTTCCTCTAAATTTATTTTATGAGTACAAACCAGGGAACTAATCTTTTATATCAGCAATACTCCATCCTAGGGTTGATTTATACTTGCATAAAATTCGAATTAATTTCTCACCTTGGGACTCAGATAATTCAAATGAAATAATAACAGGAAAAGTATCACCTGGACCAAGGAAAACATGCTTTAAACCCTTAGGTAGGGATTATAATTCAACTTTAGGGGCTTCCCTACTTGAAGGAATCTGTCTTTCTCTTTCTTCAAGCAACTTCTCAAACTTTGGTTGCCATGCCTGTGTGCTATAATCATGAGTTTTGTAAAAAATAGCACAAATGTCAACTACATCAGATGAATCACTTATAGGATTAAATTCAGAATTAACAATAAAGTATTCAAGGGGATCTGAGTCATGAGTTGTAAGGACTTCCCTTTTTATAAGTGAGTCAATCATGTATGTCTGATGACACTCGACATCCTCTTCTGGCTGTTTTGCAATATGAAAAATATTTACCTCAAGAGTTATATTTCCAAAAGAGAGTTTCATCAATCCATTTCTGCAATTGATAAGTGCATTAGAAGTAGAAAGAAAAGGTCTACCTAAAATTAATGGAATTTTAGAGGTGGTTTCTACAGCAGAACTAGTGTCTAGAATTAAGAAATCAATAGGATAATAAAATTTGTCAACTTGAATTAAAACATCCTCTACCACACCCTGTGGTGCTCTGACTAAACGATTAGCCAATTGCAATACCACAGAAGTTGGTTTGATTTCTCCCAATCCTAATTGCAAATAAATAGAATATGGCATCAAATTTACACTAGCCCCTAAATCTAGCAAGGCCTGTCCAAGCTCATGATTGCCAATGTTGCATGTGATGGTTGGACATCCAGGATCCTTGTACTTAGGGGGAATCCGTTGTTCAATTAGAGCACTAACTTGCTCTGTCAAGAATGCTGTCTTCTTCACATGATACTTCCTCTTAACTATACACAAAACTTTGAGAATTTTTGCGTAAGTAGGAACTTGTTTAATTACATACAAAAGAGGAAGATTAATTTTTACCTGTCTAAGATTTTCCAAAATATCATTGTTATGATCCAGAGTTTGTTTGCTTGATTTTAATGCTTGAGGAAAAGGTACCTTACCAGGATTTTTTGTTATCTCAGGTTCCTCGAGTTTTGTTACCTCAAGTTCTTTGGGAAGCTCAGGACTGCTGCTATCTTGATCTTTCTCTACATCCTTTGTTTTGTCTATTATTGGATCACGTAGAGACTCACCACTTCATGTCACAATGGCGTTTACATCCTTCAGATCTCCTTGTGCCATATGTTGACCATGAGGTACAGACTGAGCTTGAGAAGGAAACTTACCTTTCTCATTCATAGTCAAAGAACTCATTATTTTAGACACCTGGCTCTTTATTTCCTTATTTTCTTTGACAACTTGTATAATCAAAGATTCAAATTTTTGATTAGTCTTACCCTGTATTTCAATAAAAGTATGCAAAGTATCTTCTAATGAATTTCTAGAATATTGAGGTGCATGGTATGGTGCAGGATATGATCTAGAGGGTTGTGCAGGCTGCTGGTTTTCAGACTTCCAGTTGAAGTTGGGATGATTACGCCATCCTAGGTTGTAGGTTTCAGAGTAAGGTGTGAAGGGCTTTTTGTACATACCCAGAGCATTATTTCATGTTAGTATGTGTAGGACACTCTTGGGCATGATGATCTATCCCACCACAGACAACACATGGCCCAAAAGATTCTGCATGATTAGCCATGTGTGTTGGTTTTGAGTTTTTGGTTTTCAATAACTCTAATTCTCTGGTGAGTATTTCAACCTTAGCCTTAAGGTTATCCTCCTCCCTTAGATGGTAAATACCACCACTCGAGTTTCCTGTAGGTCGTGACCTGTTTGTGCTATTAGTAGCACTAGGTCTAGTCCAAGTATGAGCTTTTTTAGCAAGCTCATTGAGGTACTCTATGGCCTCATCAGGATTTTTTCGTAAAAATTCTCCATTGCACATCATTTCCACGAATTGACATTCTCTAGGCGTAAGCCCTTCATAGAAATAACTCACTAAGCGCCAATTCTCATATCTATGGTGGGGACAAATACTCAGTAATTCTTTAAATCTTTCCCAAAACTGGTACAAAGTCTCACTATCCTTTTTTAAAAAGGTGGAGATTTGCCTTTTTAAAGCATTGGTCTTATGTTGGGGAAAGTATTTATTGAAAAACACTTGAGTCATCTCACTCCATGTTCCAATAGACCGTGGTCTTAGTGAGTATAACCAACTCTTAACTTTATCTTTCAAAGAAAAAGGAAAGAACTTTAGCCTTACCGTGTCGTCAGTGGTATTTTGACTGTGGAATGTTGCAACTACTTCCTCAAATTCCCTAATATGAACATAGGGGTTTTCATTTTCTGGACCATGGAAAGTCGGAAATAATTGTATCATTTCTGTTTTGAAATCTACATGAGGAACATTAGGTGAGAACATAATACAGGATGGTGTGGCTGTTCGTGCGGGATGAAGATAATCTTGGAGGGTTCTAATAGGTTGGTCCGCGTGCTCAGTCATTGCGTCAGAATTGGAAGAATTATCAAACAAGCGATTAGAAAAATTAGATTCTGAATCTGATTCTAGCACGGGTCTACTAGCAAACCGTCCAAAAGTGTCTCTGTACCTATGCATGCAAAGCAAAGAAAAGCATAATACTGAAAAAAATAATTACGAAAAGAAAAGTAAAATAAAATAAAGATGCAGAAAGCTAAAAAGAAAATTAGCGAAGTTACCGCTCTTTTTTTTTTTTTTTTTTTTTTTACAAACTACTAAAAAAAAACTACAAACTCTTCTACCGTCTCCCCGGCAACTACGCCAAAATTTGATTACGCCCAAAGAATAATGCGGTCGTTTGCAGTATAACTTTGGGGTGTCGATTCCATAGGGAAATGGATTGAGAAATTGAAGAATAGTAACGAAATTAACAAAAAGATTTAAATTAGTGCGAAAAGTAAATTTTAGAGTATGACGTAAATTAAAAGTAAATGAGTAATTTGAAAAGTATAAAAATGAGATAAAAAGTAGAGCATCGGGAATCCTTTGTATATAATTGATATTTTAATTATTTTCGATTCATTAATAACTCAATTGAAAATTCTATGTCCAAATTTTCAATCGAAAAATAAAACATTAATAACCAGATTTAAATCAAATGTAATCTTTCAAAAAATCATTCGTCGCAATATAAGAACGGGAATTGTTATCGATATTAAGGAAATTCAACGTCGACAATATACTCGTAGAGTAATATTGCAGTATAGAATTAAATTAATATATATAACCAATTGAACCAAATATAATCAAATGATTATTCCATTCAATAGAAAAAACATGACTGAATCTATAAATGAAATAAATTCTAAGATTATTTGGTGACGAAAACATTTATAATAAATTTCGAATAAGTAAACAAAAGAGTTTAATATTTGAAGAACACATATATGAATAAAAAACAATTACAAATACCATCATATATACAAATTCATCCCTAGTTTTACTAGAAAATTAGTTATACATATTGAAAATATGCAACGAAAATTCTTTAAGGAAAAATATGGAAGAACCGGTCATTGTTTTCTCTCTTCTTTAGTTTTTCTTTTCTTTTCTCAAGCTCTCAAAATAGCTCTTCCAAAGCATCCCCTCACACTAAGCATGGTCTTAGAACACACACCCCTCCCTTCTAGTTATAAGCATCCTTCATGCAAGTTGTCATGACAAAATCATCACAATTTCAACTTGTTTTGCCATGTGCCATTCTTGAATCCAAGTGATTTGTGAGTTGTCATTTTGATCATTTGTTTTCCTACTATGCATGAGTTGGATTTTGCTTGTAGGTTGAGTGTTTCAATTTTGCTTCTCTATCCATTAGTTGTCTTGTATGACTTTATATCTTATGGTCAAATAATTTGTCTTGAAGAAACTTGAGTACACTTCATCTTGCATGTGAGTTGATCATTGAATTTTCAAGTTGGTGTAGGAGTGCTTACTGGAAAATATTGTGATGACATTTGGATTTGATGCAAGTGGCTGAAGAATATTTAGGAACGTCAAGTGCAGGTGCGTCCACTTGATGGTCGATTTTGTCTTGGATTGAGCGGATATCTCTTAAAACATAAAACATAAAAGTTATAGATATTTTTCTTGTGGTTCTATATCATCTTGAATCAGCTCAATTGGAGATTGGATGAGAGAGTTATGCCCATACTACGAAAAGACGTCAAAACTGTCTAAAATTCCACAATTATCTTCATTTGCTCCTAATGCCTCTATTTGTGTCCTAAATCAAAATATAAGAATAATGTGTATATTTAGGCATCAAATAAAAATAAAATATTAAACATTAAGAGAGAAAAATATGGCATTTTATATTCTCATCAATATATTAAATCATGCTTATATCTATCTCAAGATAAATGACTATTAATTTTAATAACATTAGTTATATCCATTATTTTCTCATTTCTTTTAACATTTAAATAGAGTATTTAGAGTGCATTTTTGTGCACTCATCAAGTTCATATTGTAGAACTTATTAGAATAAATATTCAATTTATCGTGAAAATCAATAAAGTAGAATACCATTAATTATTTAAATACTAATAATATATTTGCACTTAAAAATATAATTTAGTAAAATGCTTTGAATATATTTATTTATACTAAAATAAATGGTGAAAACATAGAATCTTAAAATAGGTTAACATATTATATTTAACATAAATATTTATTTTTACAAGAAACTCAACAAATACTATTTAACATGTTACTTTAACTTTAAAAGTAAAACCTTAATAGCATAAATTCATCAAAATCTATTATAATAAGTAAAAATAATCTTCACATAATAGACATGAAGTTAAAGCATTTAAAATAAAGATTAATATCTAGTATTTACTATTAATATAATGTCTAATCTTTTAATATTATTTAACATGTATACATATATGCATATAAGTTTATAAAGATGCACAAAAAAAAAAAAGTCTTTATGTAAAAGTAGCCCAGCTCAGTCATAAAATAATAATAAATTTTCTTTTTGTAAGCAATAATACTCAAAGCCATAAAAAGATCAAACTCGCATAACAAGATTCAATACAAAGCAGAGGAGCCATGCGACGTAAGGGTAACTCATAGTGGAGGGCTATGCGCGACGATGCTGGGCTTAGAGTCGATGGTGGCAACTTTAGTTTATGGTGGTAGCGTTTGCGTCATGCTCTTCCATGGAGGAGACGCGATGGCTAACGACATGCATGGAGGCGCGTTGGTGGTGCAGAACAGGGGTTGGCGCTGCTGCATGTAGGAGTACGGTGGCTCACGTTCGGTTGCTTCTGTGACTGATAAGCTATCTACGGCGGCAACCGAGAGTGGGAGTGGCTGTCCATGGTGTCTCATGGAGTATGCTCTATTTTTGGTGTGCGAAAACAGGGGAGGATGGTCCTCGGTTAGGTGGCTTTCCAAGGGCAACCGCGTAGTGCCTCTGATAAGTGGGCAGCAAGGTGATCTAAGGAAGGTAGTGGGTCTGTTTTGAGGTGATTTTCCGACGTGGTCCCCAGGCTGTGCAACTGGGCGGCTGGGTTGTGGCTCAATAGAGGAGAAAAGGATGTTCTATTTTCGGGATGGTAGAACAGAGGTCTTCCATCAGTTGTTTAACGGCTCTTAGTGGCATTTTTCGGTGGTGTAAGGCAGTGCTTGGACGGTGGCTTCCGCAGGGTGGATTGTGGTTTGTGTGGCTGTGCAGTTTAGTCTAGGGACGTTCAAGGCGATCTATATGTGCATGAGGGCTGTGGTGATCAAACTGTGAGGTTTGTGGCTGAGAATTTGTTTCCAGCCGAGGGACCAAAGCATGCATATATATAATAGGTGAAAGGAAAACCCTAAGAAGACTAACTATTAATCAATAACGATGATGATAGATTTTCAAAATAAGTTGTTGCCGTGAATGTAGAGGTTGAGAAGGAACGTGCAAGCTGTGGAAAATTTTAGAGAGGTGTGGACGTGCGAGATTTAATACTATAGAACGTAATCCAATAGGGAGGAGAAGGAATCTAATTAAAAACAAACTATATCTTAAAATATGTTTTAAAATAATAATATCATAATAATAGTATAATCCTACTTTATCTATAAAAATATTAACAATTATAGTCAAAATAATATCTATAATACACATCTGTATTTAAAATATAAACAACACATTAACCTATATAATCAGATCAAAAGAAAATGCTATATAAGAGAATTGCATAAATAATACATAAATAATCCAATAAATAAATAAATAATAAATAAATAAATAAATAAATAAATCTCAAATTTAGGATCGGGATGTTACAATAAGAATAGTTGGCAAGGGATGGGAAGTTGATTTATAAGTTTAGTTAGTTTAGTTGTAATGGAAACACAAAGGAAGCTAAATTTTGCTGATAGGTAACTAAATGGATCAAAATGGGACTCTACCCTAACTAAACCAAGAAGGGGCCTTCTAAAACTTGTCAAGTAGAGTCTTAGGAAGGTTAACAAGTAACCAAATAGGTTAGGAGAAGGCTAAGAGTTGTGGCATACCAGAAGAAGGCTGGAAATGAGGGTTCATGCATTGTTAGGTGAGATGTCACCTCATCCCTTATCCCATAAGCTTCCACCTCAACCATTGATCAAATGGGCTGCAAAAATATCTCAAATATTAGCCATTGGATGATCATTCTAGATTCAAAGCCTAAGATCTTGGAGGCTTAAGTGAAATCATGAGATTTGTATAGGATGACACCTCATCTCCCATGCAAACCAGTAGCCAGTTACCCTTAGCAGATTTCCCTCTTCTTTCCTTCATATGGGTCGACCACCACCCCTATAAATAGACGTTTGAGAGTCTTCTAACTCTCTTTGGAAGCATAAAACACGTTCCCTTTGAAGAACACCAAAGAAAAACCATTCTCAATCCCCTAAACCTCTACACATCCCCTAAGTGAGCTAATTGAGTATTGTTGGGGAGAAAGCTTTCAAATGTTGGTTTGATCATCTCCAACAAGATTTAGAGAGTTGGTAAGTCCACATTATAGCTTAAATTTAGCATGGAGATGGTTTATTTAAGTGGTTGAACTCTACATTTTATTATTGAACCCTTAAATTTTTGTGTAAATGATATGAGGAATCTAAGTATTGTTTGAATTGGTTTTGGTTATGGAAATGTGTTAAATGAAGTTAGAAGAACCTAAAATTATGTTATAATGAGTAAAAATTAGGTTTATGTGAAAAGATTGTAAGTTTTGGATTGAAAAACTCTATGCTCTGTGACTTCGCTCGACCCTCGCTCGACCGATGTATCGAGCGAAGAACAACTATAAACCATCGCTTGACTCTCGCTAGATGTTTGGCTCGAGCAAAGTGCAACCCGAGACTTCGCTCGACACTCACTCGATATCCTGCTCAAGCGAATTCTAATCCGAGAACTTGCTTGAATATCGCTCGATACCTTACTTGAGCGAGATACTCAGTTTGTTTGACACTCGCTCGATATTCTGCTCGAGCGAGTTCCAACCCGAGATTTCGCTTGATTCTCGCTCAATACCTCGCTCGAGCGAGATACTCTGTTTTGCTAAAAATTGGGGTTTTTACTTGGATAAAACTTAACATTTCAATAAGGAAGAATTATATTTGTTATCTAAGTATATAACTTGTGAAAAAAAATACATTGCAAGATTTATGATACATACATATGTAATTATGTGATAAAGTTAAGAGTACATGTATGTTCTTGTATGTAGTGAGATTTAGGAATAAGTGGCATGACATGTATTTGAGAAACATTCATAAGAATAAGAATATGATTAAGTTAGACACGTCATGGCGGGGATGGCAATACGTAACGCCCGGATGATAGACGTGCTGACAGGGACGGCGATACGTAACGCCTGTTGTATGATAAGAGTGTTATTTATTATCACGGGGACGACAATTTGTAATGCCCGTGGGAGTGATATGATTAGCAGGAACGGCGATACATAATGCTGACTATGCTAAGTATGTTCCGTGTCAAGACGAGGACGACGAGACGTAACGCCCGGAAGACTGACACGAGACTCATCATAATGGGAACGGCGATACGTAACTCCTAGGTGATTGATGAGTTATATGCGATGGAGACGACAATACGTAACGCCTATCGAGAATAAGAAATAAATCAGTGTTAAGAAGTGTAGTTTTTTTTAGAAAAATGAGATAAGTTATGTATAAGTCACATGAAACATATTTTAAATTGTGTTTTCTGTTAGATTTTCTAAAAATGTTAGTGATGGCCTTGTCTATGCTTAATTAAGCTAATTGTATACTTACTGAGATTTCTAAGGAAATCTCACTCTTTTGTGGCTTTATATTTCTTTCTTGTACATATAAATTATACACAGGATGTGATGGCCAACAAGGAGAAAGCCCCAACGCTGTAGGAGACTTAGGGGAGTCCTGAGAGACGCTCTAGTTATAGTCCTTATGTAAATTTCACTTTTGCGTCTTTGAGACTTTCTATATATGATCAGCCGGTGGAGTTTTGGTACCATAGTGCACCCAGTTTTGTTGAGGAGGAGCAGTGTACAGGATGCTATTTGACTTTGGGATTGGATGGTTCCTTGTTCATATGTGTGGTTCGACACCACATGGACAATATCTCCAGCAAGACTGTTGTCTTAGCTTGGATATGTTTCGTTATGGGAGGGAATTTCTCGAAGTTAAGAAGAAACCCAAGTGACCATAAGGATGGTCTTTTGATATGTAATATTATTTTGTTAACCCTGATAACTGTTTGAGCATGTATATATAACAGTACAATGTTATGTGAATGAATGAATGATGTGGAAGTTGAAAGATAATTTTTGCCACATGTGATCTTTAGAAATTTTTATTTTTAAGACCTAATCCGTTGTGAATTATATAGTATATGCTAGTAAGTCAAGATGCATGTATTAAGTTTTTGATACGTACGAAGGTGAGTAGCTTAATGTTACTTATCCTGTACCTTGATTTACGTTAAATCCCATTTGTAAATTGGGGGCGTCATGCTGATATTTTTCCCATTCGATTTATTATATTTGGGATAGTTAAAATTTTATATTAGAATTATCCTTGACATTTTATTAGGAACTTTTTGCAAATTTATGTTGCTAGTGGCACTTTAAGCCCACATAGGAAGAAAATATTTTGTTCCTTTAAGGTAATACTTGGCAATTGGAGGAAGAGATAAAAGCATCAATAATAGAATTTTCCTGGAGAGTTTTGATTATGAGAAAAATATTAGAAATATCTATGTAGATAGATGGAGATACATGGCATGAATCAAGTTATTGTTAGGAGTTTGAGAGTGAAGCAAAGGTAGTTATTTTTAGCCAAGGGACGGTGTGACAACTCGATACTTTTCTCCACATGATTTGTTATTCCTAGGATATTTAATTTTACCTTAGAATTATTATTGACTTTTTTTAGAACTTTTTAGAAACATATGTTGCTAGTGACATTAAATCCACAAATGTAGGAAAGATTTTATTTTATTTTTGGAAGTATATTTTGCATGTATCTTTTGACTTCCTTTAGCATTGGAGAAAGATATGAAAACATCAATAATAGGATTCTCTTGGAGAGTTTCGGTTATGAAAATATATTTATGTTGATAGATGGAGACACATGATATGAATCAAGTTATTGTGAAGTTTGGAAGTGAAGCAAAGGAAGTTGTTTTTAGCCAAGGGAAGGCCACGGTTTGGACCTGGAAAGAATTTCATCTACATTATTTTTACCTTGCTTGGAGGACAATTGTCAATGCTCCTGCTTATGCTTAGGATCATACGTAAATCGAGACGTCGGGGATGAGAATCATAGGGAAGTTGACTCCTCATCGCATCGTGTATATTTTTTTTTTCTAAATATTTCTAAGCTTACATCACATGGCTCAATGAATCTAATATCCCAAAGTACTTCATTACTATTAATATAAACACAACGATCATTCATAATTGTTCTTTATTCCAAAACAACGGAAGCCCAAAATACTTACACAACATAAACATAAACATAAACAAACAAGTCCTTATTCATGGATTGCGTCTATGTCTCGGAGGGCCAAAAAGAACTTAGTAAGCCCCACTCGTTCTCCCCATAGGAGGCACTTCCCTGCCTCTGAGACATAGACGCGATCCATGAATAAGGACCCGTCAATCCCTAGTGACAAGCAGCACCCTATGCATTGGCGATCCACAGGCTCCGCCAACATACTCTGCCGCATGTCCTTTACCAGTCGCTCGTACAAAATGGGGGTCGCCACATCAAAAGGGGGTGAGGTCACCAGACCATCAGGGGTCTGGGGAGTTTCCCGGATCTTTTCTATCTCCGTCGCCACCAATTCCTACAACTACTTTTATCGTCCCCGATGAGGAACGATAGTGAGAATATAAAAGGGTGAGATTTCGAAAAATCTCAATAAGTACATAATCATTTCAACAAAAGCATTTCAAGCATACAATTAAGTGAATAGCAAACAAATCTATAGACATTATGCATTATGAGACTCATGAATTTACTGATGCACGTGCACATGCCCATGTCAACTTTCATCAACTTATTTTCTTTAACTTCTTTCATGTACTTTCTTATAAATTCATGAGACAAAATGCTTGAACTTCTTTTCAAAATTCATCATTTTCAAATACTTTTCATCTTTTCTTATCTTAGGCGCCACTTACATATCATATCATGTCTTGGGCTCGAAAGCCGTTCTTTTCGTCATGACTTCTTCTTATTGGACACCTCACGGTTCCCCTAAGCACCGTGTGTTTCCCGCAAGTTACCGTATCACTCAGCGACCACTCAAACCTAAGTGAGAACATTTTGTGACTTTTCGCTCTTCATCACTCGGTGATTGATCACTCACCAAGCAACTACAAACTTCTTATACGGTAAGGCAAAAACCAACACTGCCATTGGGCACCCACTAGCTTTAGGTACGACCACGCTCCGAACACCTTTCTGGAGCCATACATGGTCTGCCGACTGTTCTTCATCAACCCAGGGACTTTCACTCGAGTTTAATTACTCCTAAGTGAACAGGGAGTTCCACTGGGGCACTACCCCGTCCCAGTCTTTGGGGTTCTTATAAAACTTTAATTCTTTTCTCTTCTTTTAAAAACACGTTTGACTCAAAACATGGTTTTCATGTTTCATGCATGAGACATGCAACCTCTTAACATTTAGCATGCAAAACATAAGATGATCACGCGTGTACCAAGTACCATGCTTATTAACAAGTCAAACACCATGGATTCTCCTTCTTTCCTATTTCAAAGCTCACAAATGGGTTTGGTAGGAAGAATGGGTGCTCGGCCTCCTCCTACTAGGGTTGGGTGAGACCCTCCTTGGTCACATCCTAAGATTTCCTTCTCCCATTCCTTTCCAGACATTCTCTAAACCTTGATGAGATTATCTAAAACATTTTTATACTTTCTAACTAGGGTTGACCGAAACTTATAGGCCTTAGATGCAACATTTTAGTCACTTTTCTTTTCTTCAAAATAGCACACTTAGGAAACCGGATTTCATGCTATTGAAACCTTCTAGTTTTTCATGCTCCCACTTTCCAAGTATTCAAGACTTGGTCATCATATAGAATAATAGTTGATCATTTAAAATTCCAACCCTAACCCTTAAATCTGAAACTCATAAATGCACCATTCTAAACTTTTCAACTCCAAACATTATTTCTAACATGCATGCATATTCTCACTACTCATCATGTCAATCATGCCATATTCTATCTTTTCAACTAAGTATCTAAAACCACCATTATAATATGACATTTAACCTAAAATAATACATTAAACAAGTAAGGATTTTTGAGCTTAATAGACAAGGTATTTCATCAAGTAATCTATCCTACATCATCCAATATCCAACAGGTTTAACCATTGCATGAATTTCATCAATCTATACATCATGTTGATCTCTTGTAAACAAGTTAACTAATCTACCAATCATGTCATATTCTCAAGCCTAAAGAAATCATAAGATTTAAGCATGGATTCATACCTAGCTAAGCATAGTATTTTCACTAAGGAATTTCATCTTGGCATAAGCAAACAAGGGTTAAAACAATACAATCAAATTCCCTTAAGAATATACTCGGAATGTTAAAGGCAAAATGAGAATATACTTACAATACTCCTAGTAGGCTTAGCTTAAATCTAAAAATACATATATAAAATATTCCATTAAACTAACCATGAACATGGAGGCTTGAAGAGAAGATTCTTGAAATGAAAACATGGGTGCAGTGTGTGTGTTCGTCTCTAGGTTTCTATGCTTGAAGTAACTAGAGATTTCATTTACCTATTCAAAAGCAATTCCTCTTCAAGAAAGCTTGCTCTAACTCCACTACACTTAGGTTATGTGAGATTTAGGAGGTAGAAGAAAGTAAGACAATAGTGAGAGTAGAGAGAAATGCTTAAGGCTAAGAGGTGTGGGGTGGAGGGGTGTGTGTGTGTGCAAGAAAGCAAAAAAAGCCAAGGCAATTAGGCCATTCGGCCATGGGATTCTTCCCTAGGTCTAACCACTCATTTCCCTAAGCTTTGGTGTGACATTTGAAGGGTTGAATGACTCTTTGATTGACTTCCATCGCATGACCACTCCAAGACCAAATCTAGCCCATATTTAGGTTGATTTTGTTTCCTCCATTTCTAGCTATGGTTGGCGCCCTCCATAGGTTTTTGGCTTCTTATTTCCTTCAAATCACTCATCCATCTCCCTTCCATCACCTCATGTGTCAATCCAAAGAATTGCAAGATCAAACTTTTGGGGAAATGGGCAAGCATGGTTCGGCTATGCCACCTTTGGTTTCACCCGAAACCTTCCCTCCTTCTCCCATGGTTTTCTCTCTTCTCAATCATCTATCAAGCCACTTGTCACTCATTCTTACACTCTTACACATTGTACTTCACACTCTTACACCATTCTCACAAGTCCCTTCACCTAGATTTGTCAAAATCCTAAGAAGAACTTCAAATGAAGCCCACAGTTTTGGCTTCACCCGAATCCCTTTTTGTTTTGTTTTCTTCTTCTCTTCCTCTCTCTCATGATATCACTTCTTACTTGCCAATCACCTTGTCAACTCACTCTTACAAGATCTACTTTTGGTCATTTGCTTAGATTGTTGAAGATTGTATGGGAAAACACACCAAAGAGGTTCGGCTATATGCCTCCATTGAAGCTCTCATTTCTCTTTTCTTCTATTTTCTATTTCAACCACATGTGTCACCTATCTAGATATGGTATACTCCTAGGAAGACTAAAATAGAAGATCTCTTCACATTTTCCAACTTTTCCAATGATGAGAAAAATCCTACCTTGATTCTCACACTCCATCTTCCAAGGAACCCACTAGTCAACTCCCCACTACTAGCAATTTCTACTTTTTATCTACTAGTGTTGGATGACTCACTAGGGTTTCTCTAAAGATGACATGTGTCCCTTGTGTGGGCTTGGTGGATCATGGGTCAATCTCATAGGCTTGTGGGCTTATTATTCCTCTCTTGGCCCACTAACTTAAGTTATGCTTTCAAGGCTTCAATTCTAAGCCCAAGCCTTCATCGTCACTCCTCTAAATTACCAATATTATTATTAAAATAATTACTTAAATAAAATAGTAAGAAACGAAAATCTCGGGTTGTTACATCAATAATCCATGTGTGGCAAGTAAGGATTGGATGGAATGATTGACTCATTAATTGGATCCTTCTTTGGCATGTTTTGGCTATAGTAAAACTTTAGTGGAGTTTCCAATTTATCCAAATTCAAAGGGAGACACTCGGCACATGGTGAACTAACCTAGAACTAAGCAAGTAGGAGGAGAAGAAGTTTTTTCATTTAGTTACATGAAATACCAAAAATTGGAGGAGGAAGTGTGAGCACTGATTTAGACAATGCATGGGTAACCGACTTTGTCTTGTCCATTTTTGAAAAATCTCTTCAACCAACCTATTAGCTTGACATGTGTATGGACACATGCCACTTTAGAGACTTAAGCTTGAAGTGATTTTCGGATTAGTCTCAAGGGAATTAGGGTTGCCGAATACCATTTTTTGTTTTATCTTAGAATTGTTGCTCAATAGGTAATTATGTGCATATCTAATCTTTTGGAATTTTATCTTATGTGTCACAAGATCAATCATTGATTCTTTGCTTGCCAACCAAGTTTAAAACAAGGTGAAATGATCATCCTAAACCTAAGGGGGGACAAGTGGCTCACGACAATTAGAACTTGTGTAGGTATTCTAGAAACTTTCCTACTTTATTTCTATATAAGGTGGTCGACCAAGCTATTAGGGAGTTCCCTCCCTTTTTCCATTTCAAGCTCACGACAAAGTCAAGAATAAAACCCTCTCCACTTCCCTATATACTCACTTACCTTACCAATCTATTTTTAAGACTTTTAGGTGATGTTTCAAAAGGGTTTTTGAAGGCAAGGCTCTTTCACAAGTAAAATTTCTTGGAGAAAGTTGTAAGTACACATCTAACCTAATTTTAGCATTTATTTATATATATATATATAGATATAACATGTTACTAGTTGCTCTCTTTGAGTGAATATTATGCTTATTGAATGATTAATTCCACTTATGATTGTGATAAGTCATTATACGGAAAAATAAGAAAATATATGGCGGAAATCTTTTGTAAAGCAAGGATTTATTTTAGAGAACTATGGATGAAAGTTTAGAGAATTGATAGGTGAAGTTTAGTTAACAAAAGAAATTGAGTTTTGAGACTTGCAAGGATTTGGCCTTTGTTGTGATAACATGGACTTTTATTTCTACTGGATTTCTTATACTCGGAATGATTATAATTTTTTAAGTTTATTTTAGTTAATCTTTGTAACTTTTTGGAAATATATTTCCTATGAACCCTTTATTGGTATTAACACTACAAAAAAACTGTTTATTTGTTGCACTTTTATTAGTTGTAAATAATTAATTTTAGTCACTAATAATCCTTTTTGTTGCTAATATTGGGTCACTATTACCCATTTTTCTTGTAGTGTAAGTATATGTATAATGGAGCAAAACATGGAATAAGACACAAATGAGGTGAATGAAAAATATTTGGGATATATCTAAGTGTTTGAACAATCATTTGAGACACTTGGCACCAATAGAAATTTTGTTTAATTGGCATTAAAAGAAATTATAGTGCAAAAAGAAGAGTTAGACTTGCATAGAGTTTCAAGGAATCAAACAAAGTATATTTCATGGAGGAAATTAGATTGAGTAATTTTGACAGTTTTGATGTCTCTTGGTAATCAGAGCATAAATTTTTCATTTGATTTTGGATTGAGATGATTCAAGATTCTATGGAACACCAAAAGAAATATATACAACTTGCATGTTTTGAGTTTTAAGAGATACAGACTAAATCAAATACGAAATTAGGATTGAATTGACAGAACCAACTTAAGCATACTAAGTAGCGACTTTGACTTGGTAACTGACTTAGCATGGGTTTTTCTCTTGAAATTTCTTTGAAACTCACATGTAAACTTGCCAAGTATAAGGAAAAGTGGCACAATAAGCCCTTGATCCTTTGCTTTCCAACCAAGCCTAAAGAAAGGAAAATGAGTACATTAAGGCCTAAAAGAGGGTATGTGGCACGGCAAAGGAGCATACAAGTGGTTTTTGGACTTTTCTTCCATCCTTTTAGCTTAGGAAAGTCAACCACTATATGTTGGGATCTTCCTCCTCCATTTTCCATTTTGAAACACACGGCCAACTCTATTTAGAAAAGCCTTCATCTTAGTTTTTATCAACAAAACCCTACAATCACTTCTCAAGGAGTTTTGAGTGATCTTTCAAAAGAATCTTCAAGACAAACTATTCTAAGCTCTTAGAGAAATTAGTAAGTGCACGTATAATCTAATCTTAGCATTTATTTGTATATATGAAATTAACATGCTATTGTTTGTTCCTTTTGAATAAGTATTATGTTGATTGAATGATTGAATCCAGAGCATAGAGGGAATGCTATGAGAAGTTTGGATAACAAAATAATTAGATTTTGAGACTTGTAAGGGTTCTGCGTTGGTAGAATATCTAGAGGTGTTTTAAGTTTTAAATTTTTAGATAATTGGTATAGTGATTTATTTGGAATTCCTAAGTGATTGAAGATGTTATATCATTGAATTTCTTAAAGACTAGTGGTGGTGGAATGGTTATTTGATAAGGGAATAGTTGAGTAAGGCTTTCGGCAATGGGTTGGTTTGGTTTGGTGATGAAGTTTTCAAGATATCTTAAGTAGAGAGTAGTGTGATAAATGGAGGGAAATATTCTAAGAAGCAATGATTTATGTTAGTAAACTATGGATTGAAGACTGGATGATAATATGTGGCGTAGAAATAACAAAAGAACCAAGTTAAGGAAATTAGATGGTTTTGGTTTTGGTTTTGGTTGGGATACCTTAGGGTATTATGAATTTTAATTTTTCTATGAAGGATATAATGATTAAATTAAGTTAATGAGTGATTGAGGAATATTTTATGGATTAATCCTCTTGAAGAGTAGTGGAAGAATTAATATTATTTGGTGGTGGAATGATTATTTTGGATAAGGAGGGAATTGAAGAAAAATAGGTTTGTCATGTGAAGGTGGGTTTCGGCTAGGACTATTTTGCCTAATTTGAAAATTTCCAAGGTATGACAATAAGAGAGTAAGTTGATTCCAAGGAAGTGAAGATAAATTTGGAAGTTATTACATGGTGACATTTGGCACTATACTCATTAGGGTTAAGGTTAAGTTAGTTTTCCCCAAATGAATTTTGCTTATGTTTTAATTGATAAAGAATGAGTTTTTCCCAAATGTTCTATATGGCATATGACCCAGGAATACATGTAGCATGCATGAAAAGTCTAAGTACATGCATGCCTAAGTATGTCACAAGATTTTTATGCTATGGGTCACAATATTTTTCAAAGAAATATGAACCTGAACATTTTACAAGAATAAGAAAAGAGCAAGAAAAGAATAAGATTAAGAAAAGTCGCATCACGACGGTGAAGGCGATATGTAACTGCCGGATGACTGATGTGTTGGCGGTGAAGGTGATACGTAACTCCCGTCGTATAATGAAAGTCGTGTTACGATGGTGAAGACGATACGTAACTGCTGTATGACTGACATAACTGGCGGTAAATGCGATACGTAATTGCCGCCATAATATGATAAGGCTCATCATAACGGTGAAGACGATACGTAACTACTGGATGACTGTAATAATCCTTTATTTTAAAAAGACTTTCTTAGGATATATGTATTCAATTAGAGATCATTATATCATTTTAAAGAACTTTTTGGAAATTGAGCAAGGTGTTAGCTAGAATATTTTAGTTTGAACTTATAAAGAAATTATTTTTAGAATATTAAGGAGAAAATGTAGAAAATTCGAAATTGGAAAAAGGTAACACATGTAGAGCTCGGATTGGTGTTCTCGGATTACTCCAACTAGTTTCGGTAACATGAGTATATCTCTCTCATCTAATCTTGGAATTAGGTGGTTAAAAACCCTATAGAACACCAAGAGGGTTATCTAAAACTTTAATGTTTTGATTTTTCGGAGAATAAAATTGGATAAGAGACTTATTTGGGCTAGAAGTGAACGGACTTGAAATGGATGAAAACTGGAGTCTAAAAATGAAAAGTGCCACCGCCTTATTATTAGGGCATAAATCTGATTGGTTCTCTTCATTTTCATGATATTGGCATATGTAAGGAGGTATATGGTATGTGGAGAAAGACTTTCTAGAAGGATAGTTAGCTAAGAACTATGGAAGAACTAAGTATAAAATCCGATTGGTTTAGAACTAACCAAATCAACCAATTACTCCTTTGTTGCTAACCAATAGCCAACCAAACTTTGGGAAAACTCTTCCAAAACATCTCAAGTGTACCAATGAGGGACTAAGCAAATGGAAAGAGGGGATAAACTGCTATGGTCTGTCGTGTGCCCCTTGAGAAGGTTCAATGGACAGATTTGCATCTTTTGAGATCACACATCATGTTATTTTGTTTTTACCCCATATGAGTTGGTTTTCTTTGAGCCATTGATCAAGATTATCTTATAGAGGGATTAAGTTTAACCACTGGATAAAAATATTAGCAAATCACCACAGGAATATAGGTGATCATGAAGCCACAAGGGTAGGGGACACATCACCCATTCAGCCAAGTGAGGTTGCCGAAATGCTCAAGGCATTTCTCCCTACTTGTGTCACCTCTTATGGGTATAAATAGGTGTATTGGCTTCTCCTCATTTTCCTTTAGAGATATCAGTCTGCCAAAGTGAGAAAATAACCAAGAAAATCCCCTTAAACCCACTCAGTTGATCAAAACATCAAAAGAGAGCTAGTTAAAAGCATTGGAGGAGAATTTGCACAAAATCTACTCCAAGCATCGAATCAAGCTTAGGACAAATTGGCAAGTACACACTTTAACTTAATCTTGGCATATAATAAGTGATTTGAGATGAAAGCTATTATGTTTTGGATTAGTTTTTATTATGGAAAAATGCTAAGAAAAATTGTAAGAAAAGTGATCATTTACGTGCATGTATCTCATTAAGCATTTCATAAGTTATACGTTGTGATAATTGATATGTATGTTTATATTATATCTTATCTATGCTTCATTAAGTTAGCTGTATACTTACTAAGATTTTTAAGGAAATTTCACTCTTGTGTGTTTCCATATCTTTAGATATATAAATTTGTACTGCAGGAATTTATGATGGAGAAAGTCAAGGCCACGATGCTTTAGGAGGGCCAGATGAGCCCTGAGAGGCCCTCTGATTACTCACTTTTATATATTTTTGTCTCTCCCACTTATGATACTTATGATCGTCTGATGGGGGTTTGGAGTCATGGTGTGTTTGCTTTTTTAGAGGAGCAGCGACATGCCGGACGCTGTCTGGCATTAGGTTTAGATGACTCATTATTCATATGCGGAGTTTACACGACACTGCATGGACCATATCTTAGTCGAGATTTTTTTATTAGCATGGATATGTTTTATTATGGGAGAGTTTTCGGAAGTTAAGAAAGAACCGAGGTGGCTCTAAAGTTGTATTTGGATAAATTATGCATTGATATATGATAGAGAAAACTAACTGGGTTATGATATAAATTAAGACAATGTGGTAATTTAAATATTATGTTAGGTTTGTGGTTATATTTTCGCCATGTGATTATTAATTTACTCTGTGGAGATTTTATTTATACCTTTTACCGCTGCGAATTTCATTGCACTTGATAATAAGTTTAGGTGCATGCGTTGAACTTTAGATATGTACAAGGGTAAGTAGCCGAGTGTTACTTACTCTAACTATTCAATTTACGTTAAATCTCTAAGCGTAGATTGAGGACGTCACAATGACTGACAAGAATATGAAAGCTAAAGGCCGTCATGCTAAGAGACTTGACAATGAAGGTGTTACGATCTTTCATCGGGGTCAAGAGTAAGAATTTCTTGAACAAGAATGAAAGCATGAAAGAATAAGATTTTCAAGAAAAAGATTTTCATACGTTACAAAAATTTTTGCATCCGTTTTCATGAAAAGTTTTTATGAAAGTATGCAAATTTTATAAAAGGGAGCGTAAGTCAAGTATAAGTCATGTCATGAGTCATATGTTCATGCAAGCACATATTATTTGTTAAGCCTGGCTATACTATTATTATGCTATATGTGTACTTATTGAGATTTTTTAGAAATCTCACTCTTTTGATTTTATCTATCACTTACAGAATCATAGACGTTATTTGTGACGCCCCAAACTACGTCTGGGATTTACCAGAGCTGGTAGAGTCAGGATACGTGACACTAGGCCACATATCCCTATGTTCATGTCAATATTAATGTAAATGCTCATAATCTTACTAACAATATGCTAGAAATATCGCAACGGAATGATTTTAAATGCTAAACTGTGCAAAGAATTAAAACCTTGCAAAATATCACATGGTAATTACTTCATACTCATAAAACTGTATCATTTACAAAAGGTACCAAAGTCAGTACATAACCAGAACTTTTAACATATTATACCAGTCCTTTCAATATCACAAAATACATAGACCATTAATCTCACAGCAGAGGTCCCACCATGGAGCATATGCACCCCACGATCACTACATGCATTGGCACCACCTATCATCTTATTTTTATGTTATTCTCTTTATTTAATTGCATTGGATAGTTTAGTAATTATTTCTTTTAATAAGGGACCTATTGGGGGTTTCTAAGTTGTAAGACACTTTAAACAAGATTTTTAGGTTTCATTTTCTCATCTTTGGACAATTGAACTTTTGACTTTGCTCTAAGAAGAGTTAGGCCGGCCACATCACTTGTGGCTTGGAGTTCGGTGCTTAGCACTTAGGCTTCAAATGATGCAATTCGTGAATCTCTTTGGAGAGGATGACACTGTGCAATTCGTGAATCGGTGTGTTCCACATCTATCTTTTATTTTCAGTTTATCAATAAAAGTTTTGAGGTTATTCAGTATATGTGTTTTTGGGTTCAATGTTCTTATTAAGTTGAGTGTGTGTTCTTGTGTTTTTGAGATTTGTTTGATTTCTTGTTGAGTGAGTTTGAGTGGTAAGGCCGAATTCACCCCACTGGTGGATTTGAGAATTTGTGAGTTATTTCCCTAGAAAAATTCGAAACCCACATCACTTGTGAGTTTCAGATTCTTCAAGAGTGTTATGTGTGAGAGTGAGTGATTAAAAAAGTGTTGAAGTGTTGGAAGAATTGTGGTTGCCGAACCCTTGGTGGCCTTGAAGGAGTTGGCGTGTTCTTGATTAATTTCAGGGTTAAATTTTCATTTGATTGATCACTTGAATAAGTGTGTTTCCCTTGCCTCTAGCAGCCCATGGCAACATCCCCAATAAACCCTAGCACCACACAGCTATAAGCCATGAAACCCTAGCCCACCTCCTTGACAATTTTGCCCCTCATCAACCCTAACCCTAGCTGGCCATATCTCCACATATTCTTTCCTATATTTTCTCAATTAAAACAAATATTCCTTTACCTTAACTAGCCAATTTCGACCACTCAAGAGCCTTCACCAACTGGCCACATCTTTTCCCACCAAATCAAATCAATTTAAAATCAAGTCATCCACTCACCGTATCCACACACCCTTCGGCCATACCATATTTGTCATTGCCGAAACTCATTTGCCACATCATCAAATTCTATTCTCATTCTCTCATCTGATTGGTCAATTAATTAAAGGATTGATTTAATCAAATAATCTCCCCAAAATAGCCTCACATATTTGGCCACAACCCTAGACCCTTAGCTGCCCACTTCAAAATCCATCCATAAGCCATATTCCTAAATTTTAGGAATTACCAAATCAACTCAAAACCCTAGCCAATAGAGCACTCCTACCCTTGGCCGCAAACCCTAGTGTTGCCCTAGCAACATTTGGCCATTCTCAAGCCGTAGCCAACCACCATTTCGCCCAAGCCAATCGAACCCCTAGCCATGCACCTCAATGCACAAAGTGTCGGCGCCCTAGCTTGCGCTTGGGTTCGTACGCAAATTACGACGCCGGGGACGAACGTCACAAGGAAGTCATCCCTCATCTTTACGTGTGAGAGCATTAGTATATATATATATATATTTTTATTTTATTTTATTTTGTAGCGGAAAAAGGTCAAGCTAGAATTATTCGACAAAACGTTTATGCTTGCCGCACATCACATGGTTAACGAAATAAAACCCAAATTAAGCATCATATACATATACATTAAAGTTAAGATTACCAATGTAAACGGTTTATACAAAAGCACTTCCCAAAACAACGGGAAGATTTTTCCTCAAAATACATCGGTGGTACAAAATAAAGATATTAACGATGCCCTCCCCCTTCCGCCAAACATACTAATAGGCGGGTTCTTCTTTTATCTTCTTAAAGTCCGGACCGTAACGAAGACTGTCCAAACTCAGTCCTGGGCCTACATCACACATCATCCCAGAGGATGACGTAAACAGGCATCCCATGTGGAGGAGCCCATCCACTCCTAGCACCAAACAACACCCCGTAGGGCGTAAGTCATCAAAAAAGTACGTCGCCATAGGAAGCGACTCTGCGGCCCACTGACCTAACAGTTCTAGGGTCACTGGCCCAGCAGTATCAGTCTTAGTCGGGCCCATGAGGGTCCGACCCATCTTCTCGAGAGTCGTAATCCGGGGATCCATCATGTCCTGTAATAACTTCTATCGTTCCTAAGGGAGCGATAGTAGAGATAATAAAAGGGGGGGTGAGATTTCGGGAGAAATCTCAGCAAATATACTAGCACTTAAACCAAAACATTTAAAATATACAGATAAGTGAACAAAACATTCGTAACTAATGCATATGCATTGAATGACTGACTCATGTACATGCTCATGAAAACTTTCATACGGACTTGCTTCTTTCAGACTTCTTTTCATGAAAACTTTCATATAAACTTGCTTCTTTCAGACTTCTTTTCATATCATTGCTTTTCAAATTATTTCTTTAAAACATTTCGTATCTTTTATTCTTTCTTAGGCGCCACTGATCATAGACAGATCTTTTCTTATGACTCGAAAGCCCATCTTGGCGCATTCTCCACGGTCGGCATTGGACTCGAAACATTAACTCTCGGTAATGCTTCGGGTCTTGGAGTAGGGGCACGTCGTCGCCCTCCTGCCATTCTTCCCTGAAAAGCATATAATCCTCGTATGAGTTACCTCAACTCCTGTGCTTCGATTCTTGTAACTCACCACATCATACTTGTACACCACTACTATCTCCAATCAATTATCTAAAGATTCAGACCTATGCCTAAGGGATCATAACCTATACCATGTGATTCTTTCTCCTAGGACTTGTGGTTTCTTACCCAGAGACTTAACTGCTCTGATACCACCGTTGTCGGCGCCCTAACTTGCGCTTGGGTTCGTACGCAAATTACGACGCCGGGGATGAACGTTGTGACGCCCACGAATCCCCCCTGGGATTTAGAAGGACTCGCGACATCAAGACGATCATCTCATGGATCAATCATCCTATCGAATAGTGTTTGAAGAGTGTGTGAAGCATGCACCAAGTGTACAGTAAATATTCGCAGCGGGAAATAAATAAAAGTCAGCCGTTCTAGTACCAGAGATTCTTTAAAAATTACATATCAATTTAAAACAATTTCTTCAACAGGGGATTATACAGTCTTTCAAAAGAAAAAGATCAACAAATACTGCTTTCGAGATCATAATCTCGATCTTCATGCTCTCAACAAATTTCCTTTCCTGTGAAGTCTGTATCTTGAGCCAAATTCGTTTTCTACAATCACAAACTACGATCCCGTAAAATGGGGGACCGTAGGGTGGGCGCGATCCACCGTGGTGAGATGTGAATCCCAGTAAGCAACAGACAACAAACAATATACAATCATTTCACATAACAGAACATCATCAGCATATACCAGTAAACTTAATGGGTGCATGTACCATGAATATGAGACTTACAACATGACTTATGCACATGCACTTTCATGTAAAAGCATTCGTAATCCTTGACATTTTTCAATGCTTTGCTTCATGTACTTGCTTTTCATAAAAATGCTTTCATATAACTTGACTTCTTTCATATGCATATAACTTGACTTCTTTCATATCATTGCTTTTCAAATCCTTTCTTTAAAACATTTCGCATCTTTTATTCTTTCTTAGGCGCCACTTATCATATACAGATCTTTTCTTATGGCTCGAAAGCCCATCTTGTCATGACTTATCACTTTGCATATATGAGACACAACACGGCTCCCCTAAGCACCGCGTGTTCCCTGCTGGTTACCGCATCACCTTAAAGTGAGTGCGTCATATAACTTATAAAACGGCAGGTCCTTACACCTTGTCCGTCCTTGGCACCCACCAGCGTTAGGTGCTACCGCGTTCCGGACACCTTTTGGAGCCATACACGGTCCGCCGACTGTTCTTCGTCGACCTAGGGGCTTCCACTCGACTTTAAACACTCCTGAGTGGACAGGGAGTTCCACTGGGGCACTACCCCATCCCAGCCTTTGGGGTTCTTATAAAACTTTACTTCTTTTCTTTTCTTTCAAAAACTCAATCTTTCCTTTTCTTTTTCTTAAAAACATGCTTGACTCAAAACATGCTTTTGCGTGCTCATGCATGGGACATGCATGTGACATGTGACTTCTTATGCAAAACATGTGAGTCATGAAACATATGATCATACATTCACAAAACATATCTCATACATATTAACATATGAACAGACACTCATCTTTAATTTATCTTCTATCTCACACATTGTGCATATTCCAATGAAGATATAGTGAAGACCTTAAATCACATCACATCCAACCAACACTATCTCATAGGGGTTAAGGACGCAACTTATAACGGGGTCAAACCTAACTTTTCTTCTCCTTTCTCTTTACCCAAAACACGCATATTTTCTTAAGATCTTCTCATAACTTAATAACCATATCATAATCAATCATTAATCACCACATTTACATTGCATGTATAGTTATTCTCTTCAACAGATGATCCTCATATACTATTTTCTCTATTCCCAAATATTTCTCAATCTATACATCAAGGGAATCCAAGAACACACATCGGTAGTTACTAAAAAGTAACGGAGTCATTCCACCAAATCTTTTATCACTAATAATCATTAAAATAATCGAATTACCCAATCAGATCATCTTATCACCAATAATCACTAAAATATCCGAATCATCCAATCAGATCATTTTATCACTCATAATCACTAAAGTAGTCGAATCGTCCAATCAGATCATTTTACCGCAAATAATCATTAAAATAGTCGAGTCGTCCAACCCAAAACATTTTATCTCCAA
Source organism: Platycarya longipes (assembly GCA_036559045.1). Lineage (NCBI taxonomy): Eukaryota > Viridiplantae > Streptophyta > Magnoliopsida > Fagales > Juglandaceae > Platycarya > Platycarya longipes. The sequence continues at coordinate 20,916,433 of CM071798.1, forward strand.
TAATCACTAAAATACTAGAGTCATCCAACCAAAACATTATACCTTCAACAATTACCATTCACCCAGTATTCAACCACAGTAAGATTGACTCGGAATAATCTCAATCTCCATTAAATGGCCTCAAGCCCAACTGATCTACTCTCAAATTACTAATCATCACTAACTAACACATCAAGCAAACAGAACAGAGATTAACAGTCAATCAGACAGTCAAACAAATATCTGTTACTTACAGTGTATAATCGGATGCCAATCGAACATCGCGGTGATCCCCGATTCCAAGCGGGTAAATTGTGCACTATTTATCTATAGGCACGGCGAAGTGACGGGTTGGGTTCGGGTACTCTGTTCGACACCAAAATTCAGGGGAATGCTCCTTGGAGGATGGGGAATCTCGTGGCGGTGTCGGTGAGGCGGTGCAACCACCGGAAGGCGGCGGATCTAGCTCGAAATGGTGGAGGCTCATTTTCAGATTTTCGCCCGTACAAGGGAGGTGCGGCCATGGATGGGAAAACTGTTTTAGGGGTGTGATAAACTGAGGTAGGGGAAGCTTTTGGCGGTGGTGGTGAGAGCCACGGTGGCCGGACGGCGGCACGGCAACAGAAAGCTCATTTGGAAACCCATTTCGGTTCCAAGGGAGGAGAGAGAGAGTGGGTGCTCCGTTGGGGCTAAGATTTCTGGTGGTAGGTCGTCTATGGGTGGCGGATCAAATGGCTGGGGTGGTGTCATGGTACGGTGGCTGGTGGCGGAGATATGGGCGGCGAAAGGTGCGGCGTAGAGGATTAAACGCCTCTCAGGTTTGGGGCTGTCGGCGGGACGTGGGGCTGCGGTGGTCGACACCACCGGTGGGGTTGGACTCGCCGGAGGGTGGCGGTTCAGGTGGAGCTAGAGGTGAGGCTAGGCGGCCAGGGGTGGCGCCGCCACGAGCTGAAAACCGGACTACTCCTCCCACGGTTACTGTAGCACGTGGGAGAGAAAAGAGAGAGGAGAGAGAGAAAAGGAAAAGGGAGAGGGGAAAATGAGAGGGTTCGACCCTTTTCGCGCTATTTATAGGCCCGACGCTTTTGGGTCTTCAAACGGACAATAGATGAATTTAAAATACTGATTTGAAAGCGTAGAACATCAACTTAACTTAAAATTCTCAAACTAATTAAATAAAATATTATTTCAACTTATTTTATTTTTCAACATAATATTTTTCATCAATACTTAAAATGATGAACTTTATTTAATTATTTAAAAGGAATAGATCCATACATTTAAATCAGATATTTAAAGCACGTTTAAAATCTCGTACTATTTCAAATAACTAAAATCAAGTTAATAAAATAATCCTACATAACATAGTATTTTTGGAGCTATTCAAAAGCTTCCCAACCAAAATAGAATAAACATAATAAGACTTAAGAATTTAATAAATTTAAGATCAATAAACCAGATAATGTCAGATAAAATAGAATCAATGCTCCTTAATAAAAATACAGCAAATCAAACCATATTTTATAATAATTAAAACTAAAAATACTGAATATATCATTTCAGATGGAAAGACCAGTAGTAACAATTAATTACAATAATTAAAAGCACTATTATTTAAGAATCTCACAAAAGCTTATAACTATACGAAAATCAACACCACTAAATCCAAATAGTATCGATAACAATTCCAATGATAAAACCAATAATAATCTTTAAATCACTATAATATTAAACTGATAGATTTCACAAATAACTAACTCTGATCGTAAATAAAACGTACCCGAAATTAAATTTATGAGATAACAATTTAATTTATTAAAATAAATTAAAATATCCAATAACAAAATATGAGTAAATTAAAGGTATGTAAAACTACGGGGTCTCACAAATGTTACAAGGAAGTCATCCCTCATCTTTACGTGTGAGAGCATTAGTATATATATATATATATATATATTTTATTTTATTTTACAGCGGAAAAAGGTCAAGCCAGAATTATTCGACAAAACGTTTAAGCTTGCCGCACATCACATGGTTAACGAAATAAAACCCAAATTAAGCATCATATACATATACATTAAAGTTAAGATTACCAATGTAAACGGTTTATACAAAAGCACTTCCCAAAACAACGGGAAGATTTTTCCTCAAAATACATCGGTGGTACAAAATAAAGATATTAATGATCCCCTCCCCCTTCCGCCAAACATACTAATAGGCGGGTTCTTCTTTTATCTTCTTAAAGTCCGGACCGTAACGAAGACTGTCCAAACTCAGTCCTGGGCCTACATCACACATCATCCCAGAGGATGACGTAAACAGGCGTCCCATGTGGAGGAGCCCATCCACTCCTAGCACCAAACAACACCCCGTAGGGCGTAAGTCATAAAAAAGTATGTCGCCATAGGAAGTGACTCTGCGGCCCACTGACCCAACAGGTCTAGGGTCACTGGCCCAGCAGTATCAGTCTTAGTCGGGCCCATGAGGGTCCGACCCATCTTCTCGAGAGTCGTAATTCGGGGATCCATCATGTCCTGCAATAACTTCTATCGTTCCCAAGGGAGCGATAGTAGAGATAATAAAAGGGGGTGAGATTTCGGGAGAAATCTCAGCAAGTATACTAGTACTTAAACAAAAAAATTTCAAATATACAGATAAGTGAACAAAACATTCGTAACTAATGCATATGCAATGAATGACTGACTCATGCACATGCTCATGAAAACTTTCATACGGACTTGCTTCTTTCAGACTTCTTTTCATGAAAACTTTCATATAAACTTGCTTCTTTCAGACTTCTTTTCATATCATTGCTTTTCAAATCATTTCTTTAAAACATTTTGTATCTTTTATTCTTTCTTAGGCGCCACTGATCATAGACAGATCTTTTCTTATGGCTCGAAAGCCCATCTTGTCATGACTTATCACTTAGCATATATGAGACACAACACGGTTCCCCTAAGCACCGCGTGTTCCCTGCTGGTTACCGCATCACCTTAAAGTGAGTGCGTCATATAACTTATAAAACGGCAGGTCCTTACACTTTGTCCGTCCTTGGCACCCACCAGCGTTAGGTGCTACCGCGTTCCGGACACCTTTTGGAGCCATACACGGTCCGCCGACTGTTCTTCGTCGACCCAGGGGCTACCACTCGACTTTAAACACTCCTGAGTGGACAGGGAGTTCCACTAGGGCACTTCCCCGTCCCAGCCTTTGGGGTTCTTATAAAACTTTACTTCTTTTCTTTTCTTTCAAAAATTCAATCTTTTCTTTTCTTAAAAATATATTGGACTTTAAAAACATGCTTTTCATGACTTATGCATGAGACATGCAATGCTTACTTATTTTCATGCAAAACTCGAGACAAGCTCGAGTGCATTCATATTTCATTCTCTTTTCTTCCTCATAGGGATAACTTTACAACTTCCTACTTAGTCATCATGTTCTACACCCAAATTTTGGGCCCAGGATTGAAGTGGGGTACTTGGCCCATTTCCAACCCATCATGGCCGAACCTTCCTAGGGAAATTCCTAGGGCTTTCCTTCATCACTTGACTCCAATTATCCTCCAAGAATTAAAGGTATCAAAAATAAAACATATACCATCCTTAGAATGGGTAACCGAAACCCTATAATCCACCAAGTAGACATTTTCATCCCCAAACTTAATTCATTCCAACTTCCTTCCTTCACCTTTCAACTTGGGGAAATTTCCTTCTATTAATTTATTCAAAGTTTCCTTTTCCATAAGTTTCTTCTATAAGCTCAACTAAATAATTCCACCACAAAGCAAAATAATTCAATCTTCTAATCTCAACCTTAGATATCATAAAATTCCAATTAAACGTTACTAGTCATCATACACAAGCGGTTACTTCTTTCCATATGCAAGTATACACCATTTCAATTCATATCAATCATGTATTTTATTCCTATGTCCATTTTCATTTCCTCAAGACAATATTTTCCTTGAATAAATCAATTTCACTACTAATTTCCTCAAATAAATTCTATCTTAGCAACACCAAACTTTTAAGCTTAATACTAAAATCCATCATGCATCAACTTCATCATTTCATACAATAATCATGCTTTTCATTTCTTTTTGCCACTAATACTTGATCCATCATCTATACTCACATTCTAAGCTTATTTCCTCATAGAGATTTACACAAGAATATTCATATCAAAACAAGTATAATCAATTCAATCCAAACATGGCAATACAATCATTAATCCAACAAACATGATCACCTAACTATATACAAGAATTGTTAAGGAAAAGGTGAAAGTATACTTACAATATTCCTATTAGATTTTTGATTAAAATCTGAAAATACACATATGGAATCTCTTATTAGACTAGCTATAAACACAAAAATTTAAAGGAAACCTTATTTCCTTCTAACCAAAACAAAGTGTTACATGTGTGTGTGTGTTCTTCCTAAGCTTGCATGAATTTAGGCACTAACCTTCTCCAATGTATTGTTCACCTCAACACTCTTGATTTTAGCTCCACTAATTTAGGATTCTTCAACTTGTGTGGTGAAAGAAGAAGAAACAAAGGTAGAGGTGGCTTAAGTGGTTTTGGCCGAGAGGTGAAGAGAGAATGAGATAGGAGGGTGCTTGCATGTGTCCAAGTGAAATGAGCTAAGGGAAATGGATATGGGGTCACACGGCCAAACCCTTTCTCTAGGGTCTTTGGTACACTTTTTACCATACTTAGGTATGGCCAATGATAGATTGAGTGATTGACAACTCTAGGCCATTCCAAGATCAAATCTTGGCCATGCCTTGGAGGATTTTCTTTTCTCCCTTGTCACTTGCTATGGCCGGCGGCTCCTTTGAGTGTTTAGCACCCATTTTCTTGCTTTTCACTCAATCATCATTCCTCCATCATCTCATGTGTCCATCCAAGTGATCTCAAAGCCATACTTTTTGGAAATTGAGCAATGCATGATCCGGCCAAGTTTACCTCCACCGAAACCCACTTTGTTCATTCTCCTTGCTTTTGTCATTTCCATCACCTACACCCAGACTATACCTCTCTTCACATCACCATACTCTCTTACACATTGTACCTTATTCACTTACACACTCCTCCCTTGTCCTATCAACTTGTTGGTGGCCATACCCCATGAAACTCTCCCAAGGTACCCCACGGATTGCATCCACCGAATCCCTCCTTGCTCCTTTCTTCCATGCTTCTCTTCATGCCATTTGTCACATCCCTATACACTATGACCTCAAATGGAAAGTCAAGGAATGGTGTCTTGTACCTCCAAGATTCCATGGTAGGAAAATCACTCCATTAGATTCTACACTCAATCTTACATGGCATATGTTTACCTACTAGTCAACCTCCACCAACTAGAATTTTCCTACAAGCATTTGGATAATTTTCTAGGGTTTTTCTCCAAGTGACATGTGTCTCTACTATGGGCTTGATGGGTCATGGGCTCACTCTATGGGCTTATGGGCTCACCACTACTCTCTTGGCCCATTCACTTGATCCATTCCTCAAAAGTCTCATTCCCAAGCCCATCTCTTCAAAGCTTATTGTTACAAATTACCACTAATCTTGTATATTAGCATTTAATTAACTAATTAAATTAAGATGAAGATTTTTAGGGCTATTACACAAAGCCTAGCCAACTAGCCCAAACACTTACTCTTTAGCTCCACTAAACACTAGCCTTACTTTACCCTTTCCCTCATCCATTTGATCCTTACCAAGTATTGGAGTCCACCTCGATTATTGAAGGGAACAACCACATAAGGAGGACCCCGAGGTCTCTATTAAATAAATTGGTGCTTTATGCATGAAGCACCAATTAATTAGTAAAATAACCCAATTAGTCATGCAACTTATAATTGGGACAGAACCTAAACCGGCTCATACGGGAGTTATGTCTCGCCTTCCCCGTGATGACGCGACTTTTCATTATCTTATTTTTTTCTTAATCTTTATTCTAAATTTTTCCTTGTCATTGAAAATGCATGCAACTTAACTCTTCTTCATGCATAATGCATGACTCATGTGACGTACAACGCATCAATTAATTAAATCATGACGTATTCATGCTAAACATGTACTTATAAATTATTTCAATTAAATCATATATGTTTAGCAAATTACCTCACCCTCCATTTATCTATTTCTTTTAATTATTCACTAATAATCTAATTATAAGATATTAACATTTGAAACTCTAGTTCTTAGCCATGTTTTTCCATAGATATAACAACTTATTTTTTATTTTTATTCTTTTCTAACAAAAAGCTCAATAGCTAAAACTTCTCACTTTCCTATATACAAAATATGCTATTTCTTAAACTTATCATATTACCAATTTAAACCTCTTATTTTCTAAAACTTATCATATACAAAATATGTTATTTCTTAAACTTAGCAAAAAAGCTCCATAGCTCAAACCCTTGAATATTTTCTTTAACCATTACATCATATTTTCTAGAATACATCTTAACCTATATGACGCCCCCAACTCATGTCTGGGATTTAACGTAAGTTAAAGGGTCAGGATAAGTAACATTAAGCTACTCACCCACGTACGTATCAAGATCTTAATAAATAAAATATAGGAATTTTATTATACACAGCGGATATGGTAAAGTATAATAATAATTAAAGATCATATGTGGCAAATTATAACTTGCAACTTCCACCTTCTCCTTTCATACATCATACATTGTACTGTTATATATGTACGTGCCCAAAATAGTTATCAGTATCAACCAAAATAAAATACATATCAAAATACCATCCCTATGGTCACTTGGTTCCTTCTTAACTTCGGAAAATTCCCTCCCATAACGGAACATATCTAAGCTAAGACAACGGTCTTGTTGAAGATACTGTCCCTGTGGTGTCGATAAAACCCCACATACAGATAAGAAACTATCAAATCCCAAAGTTAAACAACAACCTATATGCTACTACTCCTCGGCAAAAGCAGGTGCATTGTGATACCACAACTCCACCGGCTAATCATAAATAGAAAGTTGCAGGGATGCAAAAGTAAAATTTACATAAAGATTGTAATTAAAAAGTCCCTCAGGACTCCTCGGAGTCCCCTGCGTCATTGGGGCTTTCCCCTGCGTCATCGGGGCTTTCCCCCTGTTAGCCATCACATCCTGTATATAATTTACACATACAAGAAAGAAACATAAAACCACAAAAGAGTGAGATTTCCTTAGAAATTTCAGTAAGTACATAATTAGCTTAATAAAGCATAGACACAGCCATCATTAATCTTTTTAGAAAAAGAAACTAACAAAACGTGATCAAAAACATGTTTCATGCAACTTATCAACAACCTACACAGGTTTGCACTCTTATGAAACTTATGTTCATTTTTCTTAACCATCAATACATTCTTAACACTTATTCAATTATTATCTTCAATGGGCGTTACGTATCGCTGTCCCCATCGCAGATAACTCTTTTACAGCATATTTATTGTGATGCCCATGAATCCCCCCTGGGATTTAAAAGGACTCGCGACATCAAGACGATCATCTCATGGATCAATCATCCCATCGAATAGTATTTAAAAAGTGTGTGAAGCATGCACCAAGTACAATAAATATTTGCATCAGAAAAATAAATAAAAGTCGGTCGTTCTAGTACCAGAGATTCTTAAAAATTTCAAATCAATTTAAAACAATTTCTCCAATAGTAGATTATACAATCTTTCAAAAGAAAAAGATAAGCAACACTGCTTTCGAGATCATAATCTCGATCTTCATCCTCCCAACCAATTCCTTTTCCTGTGGAGTCTGTATCTCGGGCCAAATTTCATTTTTTGCAATCACAAACTATGATCTCGTAAATTGGGACAGTAGGTAAGCGCGATCCACCGAAGTGAGATGTGAATCTCAGTAAGCAACAGACAACATACAACCAATTCACACAATAAAACATCATCAATATATACAAGTAAACTCAATGGGTGCATGTACCATGAATATGAGACTTGCAACATGACTTATGCACATGCACTTTTATATAAAAACTTTCATAATCCTTGATAGTTTTCGAAACTTTGCTTCATCTACGTGCTTTTCAAAAAAATGTTTTCATATAACTTTGACTTCTTTTATATGTACTATTTGAACTTCTTTTCAAAAGTCATCTTTTCAAAAATGCTTTTCGTCTTTTCCTATCTTAGGCGCTACTTATCATATCATATCATATATGGCTCGAAAGCCCTTTTCTTTTCGTCATGACATCTGTTGGACATCTCACGGTTCCTCTACGCACCGTGTGTTCCTGCTAGTTACCGTAGCACCTGGCGACCGTATCAAACTTAAGTAGCTACGTTTCGCGCCCTTTCGCGCTCTTCATCACTCGACGATTGATCACTCATCGAGCAATTACAAATTTTTCTGTATCGGTAAGGCCGAAGCCAACACCGCTTTTTGGGCACCCACTAGTTTTAAATGCGACCATGTTCCGGACACCTTTTGGAGCTATACATGGTCCGCCGACTGTTCTTCATCGACCCAGGGGCTTTCACTTGACTTTAATCACTGCTGAGTGAATAGGGAGTTCTACTGGGGCGCTACCCCATCCCAGCCTTTGGAGTTCTTATAAAACTTTAATTCTTTTCTTTCTTTTAAAAACATGCTTGACTCTAAAACATGCTTTTCGTGCTTCATGTATGGGACATGCATGCGGCATGTGACTTCTTATACAAAACATGAAGATTATGAAACATATCAATCATACATTCACAAATCATATATCATACATATTAACATATGAACAGACTTCCCTTTTTAATTTATCTTCTATCCAACACGTCGGGCATATTCCAATGAAGAGATAGCTAGAACCTTAAGTCACCTCGAATCAAACCAAAACTGTCTTATAGGGGTTAAGGACGCAACTTATGATAGAGTCAAACCTAACTTTTCTTCTCTTTTCTCTTTGCCAAAACAAACATATTTCCTTAAGATCTTCTCAAAATTGAATAGCTATACATAACCAATCATTAATCACTATATTTACATTGCATGTATAGTTATTCTCTTCAACAAATTATCATCATATAATATTTTCTCTAAACCCAAACATTTCTCAATCTATACATCAAGGGAATCTAAGAGTACACATCAACATTTCATCCAAAGATTCAAGTCATAACCATACATCATATCATGAGTTAAAGCTTAATGTTTTTCCAAAGAAGTATACCATCCTTGAAACTAATGAACCCTCGAAAAATAAACTTTTCGTCATCCAACATATTATGCTATTGTTTAAACACTTAACTGAATTTTACTTAACTGTACGTATTAAGTTCCCTTCTCAAAATTTTCACCATATTCTTCCAAATATCTCTTCAATTAAAATCATAGTGTATCACCTTATTGAAACATAGTGAAAAAGTAATGGAATCATCTAACCAAACCATTATATCACCGATAATTACTAAAGAGTAACGGAGTCATCCAACCAAATCATTTTATCACCAACAAATACTAAAATAATGGAGTTATCCAACCAGATCATTTTATCAAAATAACTGAGTTATCCAACCAGATCATTTTATCACTAATAATTACTAAAATAACTGTCATCCAACCAAAATATTATATCATCAACAATTACCATCCACATAATATTCAACCACAGTAAGATTAACTTGGGATAATCTCAATCTCCATTAAATGGCCTCAGGCCCAACCAATCTACTTTTGAATTACTCATCATCACTAGATAACACTTCAAGCAAACAAAATAAAGATTAGCACACAATCAAACAGTCAATCAAACAATCAAACAAATATTTGTTACTTACTGCGCACAAACGAACGTCAATCGAACATCGCGGCGATCCCCGATCCCTAGTGGGTAAGTTGTGCACTATTCATCTCCGAGTACGGCAAGTGACGGGTTGGGCTCGGGTACTTCGTTTGACACCAAAATTTAGGAGAATACTCCTTAAAGGATGAGGAATCTCATGGTAGTGGTAGTGAGGCAGTGGAACCACTGGATGCAGCAGATCTGACTCGAAAGGGTGGAAACTCAATGTCGAATTTTCCCTTGTACGAGAGAGGTGCAGGCATGGATGGGAAAACTGTTTTAGGGGTGTAACAATATGAGGTAGGGGAAGCTTTTGGCGGTGGAGGTGAGAGTCACGGTGGCCTGACGGCGGCGCGGCGAAGGGAAGTTCATTTGGAGACCCATTTCGGTTTTATGGGAGGAGAGAGAAGGTGAGGGCTCCGTTGGGGCTGAAATTTCTGGTGGTGAGTTGCCTATGGGTGGCGGATCAAATGGCGGGGGTGGTGTTGTGGTACGGTGGCTCACGGTGGAGATATGGGCAGAGCAAGGTGCGGCATAGAGGATTAAACACCTCTCGGGTTTGGGGCTGCCGACGGGACGTGGGGCTATCGTGGTCGACACCTTCGATGGGGTTGGACTCGCCGGAGGGTGACAGTTCAGGCAAGGCTAGAGGTGAGGTTTGCCGGGCAGGGGTGGCGCCACCACGGGCTGAAAATCAAACTGCCTCCCTGCGGATACTGTAGCACGCAGGAGAGAAAAGAGATAGGAGAGAGAGAAAAGGAAAAGGGAGAGGGGAAAAAAGAGGGATTTGACCATTTTCGCGCTATTTATAGGTCCGACGCTTTTGGGTCTTCAAACTGACAAACGATGTGTTTAAAACACTGATATAAAAATACATAAAGTTAATTAAGCTTAAAAACATTCAAGAAAATAAAATAAAATATCATTTCAACTTAACTCTAATTTTATAATACAATATTTTCCATCCTCAATTAAAATAATGAAGCTTCTAATTAGTTAAAAAAATAAAGCCTTATATTTAAATTAGATGCTTAAAATACATTTAAGATCTCGCAATATTTTAAACAATTAAAACCAAGGCAATAAAATGATCATATATTATGTAATATTATGGAGCTCTTCAAAGGCTACCAAATAAAATAGAATAAATATAACAGGACTTAATGATTTAATAAATTTAAGATCAATAAATAAGATACTGTCAAATAAAATATAATCAATGCTCATTAATAAAAATACGACAAATCAAACCATATATTATAATAATTAAAACCAAAAATACTAAAAATATCATTTCAGATGGAAAGATCAATAGCAACAATTAATTAAAATAATTAAAAGTACTATTATTCAAGAATCTTACAAAAGTTTATAATAACAATAGAATCAAAACCATTAAATCAAAATAATATTGATAACAATTCAAATGATAAAACCAATAATAATCTTTAAATAACTATAAATATTAAAATCGTAAATTTCACAAATAATTAACCACATTGATAAATAAAGCGTACCTGAAATAAAATAAGTGAGATATCATTTTAATTTATTAAAATAAATTAAAATATCCAATGATAAAATATGAGTAAATAAATGTATGTAAAAATTCGGGGTCTCACATTCTCCCCCCCTTAAAAGGAATTTCGTCCTCGAAATTTGCTAGATTGCAGCAAGAATCCCAACAGCGCACGGATCATACCGCTCGTCACTTCTCCACACAAGTTTACCCGATTACCGTTCTCCTTAAATACCTACGAGTATTGTTCCCCCTTAATTACTCCACTAGGTATTTCCATCGTAATTGTATAAATCTCCAATTAGTGTATCAGGCTTAGTACTCCTAGTGCAGCTAGGGAACCCGAAATCTCTATACTCATAAAGTCCTTAATACAATTTCGAAAATCACAACACTCATTAGTTCCATACCACATATCGCAACCTCTTCGAATGAATATCAAGTTTAACTCTCAACTTACGTTTTACTCCACACTTCGATGACCTATCGGTTACTTATTGAGTCGATCATTGATAAACATGAGTTGCACAATAAAGATCAACTTCAGAGAAAAGAAAGTCTCAATCTTAAGTCACTCCACATATATCTTTAAAATCAGCCTAAAGTCTAAATGTTTCCTATCTAACTTCTATGCTAAACTTCCTCCAATCTTAACGTTACTAAGTCCTCAAATAATACGTTCGTCCAAAGCTCACGACAAGTCTTGCAATGGGAATCTCCAACTCTTTAGACATTGAAGTACTATACTCCGGAGTCCCAAGGCTTTATTACCTCATAAATCTAATTAGGTCGCTCATTACCGATGCCTAAAATCCAATTCTCCAACCTTTAATGCACATCCTACTTTATAGTGACTCATCACTCTTTTTATGGATTGATTAGGAAATCCACATCTTTCCGACCATTCATCCAATCTCCCAAGGAAGGAATAGCCTCAAAATTTTCAGTTCCTATGCGATCTCAAGTCACAACTAATTCTGGAAAATAACTATCACAATCTTGTCAATCAACAACTTAGCTAAGTATCTATATTTAGATTGTTCCTCCCAATCAACTCATCCAATAGCCTAAGGCTAAGGTCACTTAAATTTCATATCAATGCATCGAGTCAATATTCAACTCTTAGCAATCAACTTATCCAACGGAATCATAACAAGGGTACACACACACTCTCCAAAATTTTATACACTCTTCCAACTACTACCAGTTGATCATCAAATATCCATCAACAAACCAAAATTCTACCAACCACACAGTTGATTAACTACTACCTTCAATATTATAAAAGAAAAAACTATGTTGTTGTACCAAACGCTAAGGATTCAACACTTACAAAGTTCCACCTAAACATAATTCCAACAACCTCCTCAGAAAGACAATAGAACTTAAAACTCTAGCTCTACATGAGATCCAAGTATTACACGTATAACATATAAAAACGCTGATGAAGAAATATGAATAAATTAATAAATATCAACAATTTCTCCAAAACGAAACCACCTCATAACAAAATTAGAAAATACTCAAACACTGAGTGAAACCCATGTAATTCACGTAAATATCACATGAAAATACAAAGAGAAAATTCTAATAAACAAATAAATATGGAGTAGCAATTCAATAAAGCAAGTCCACCTTACTTGTCAAAGACAACTTCACTAAAAGCTTTCATTAAAGGACAAGAAGGTTAAATTAAAAGAAAGGAAAGTAAGTGATATGGCAAATAGAATTTTGAAATTTACTTCAAAACCAACTATAAAAAGTTTCTTGTAGAAATCTCATAGTTGTAGAATTTCTTCTTCTTCCCCCCCCCCCCCCCCTCTTTTTTTTTTTGAAATCTCAAAGCTTTAGAAATCTCAAAGTTTAAGAGAAAGAACCATAGTAAATAAATAAACAAATCTTAAGAACTCAATAAAACAAGCCCACTTTTGTCAAAGACCATGCCAACAAAAGCTTATCCTTGAAAGGACAATGGTTGAATTAAAAAGAAATAAGTAGGAAAACGAAGTGACAAATAAAATCATAAAGTCGTTTCAAACCACATCTCAAAAAGGTTTATGAAAGTAATAGTGTCTTTAAAATCTTTCCCTCAAAATTCAAATATTTAGAATCATATGAAAGAAAAGAGTTGTGGTAAGAAGATGCAAAAAAATAAAATAACAATTCAAACCAAAGTCATTTTACAAGTAGCTCATGGAATGAAATTCCAAATAAGATACCACTAAAATAAGATACTCATCGAAACCAAATGGAACTCAACTATTGCATAACTATAAAATATAATACTGTAAACCGACCTACCAAAACTAAGATAAATCCAAAGATAATGAACAAAAGGCTCATTAAAACAATAACAAAATACAATGAAACAAATATTTAAAACCTTTAAAATATAACTTGGTAGAAAATGAACTAGAGGATGATAAAATATCATAGAATATGCAAACAATAAAACAAACAACCAAGTTTAAAACAACAAAATTCTCTGGTACAGTTCCTAGGCAGCATATGGGTTTACCCAGAGCCAAATTGCTCTGATACCACCTGTGATGCCCACGAATCCCCCCTAAGATTTAGAAGGACTCGCGACATCAAGACGATCATCTCATAGATCAATCATCCCATCGAATAGTGTTTGAAGAGTGTGTGAAGCATGCACCAAGTGTACAATAAATATTCACAGCGGAAAAATAAATAAAAGTCGGTCGTTCTAGTACCAGAGATTCTTAAAAATTTCAAATCAATTTAAAACAATTTCTCCAACAGGAGATTATACAGTCTTTCAAAAGATAAAGATAAGTAACACCGTTTTCGAGATTATAATCTAGATCTTCATCCTCTCAACAAATTCCTTTTCCTGTAGAGTCTGTATCTCGGGCCAAATTTCATTTTCTGCAATCACAAACTACGATCCTGTAAATTGGGACTGTAGGTGAGCGCAATCCACCGAAGTGAGATGTGAATTCCAGTAAGCAACAGACAACATACAACCAATTTACACAACAGAACATCATCAACATATACAAGTAAACTCAATGGGTGCATGTACCATGAATATGAGACTTGCAACATGACTTATGTACATGCACTTTCATATAAAAACTTCCATAATCCTTGACAGTTTTTGAAACTTTGCTTCATGTACGTGCTTTTCATAAAAATACTTTCATATAACTTTGACTTCTTTCATATGTACTGCTTGAACTTCTTTGCAAAAGTCATCTTTTCAAAAATGCTTTTCGTCTTTTCTTATCATAGGCGCCACTTATCATATCATATCATATATGGCTCGAAAGCCCTTTTCTTTTTGTCATGACATCTGTTGGACACCTTACGGTTCCTCTACGCACCGTGTGTTCCTGCTAGTTACCGTAGCACCCGGCGACCTATCAAACTTAAGTAGCTTCGTTTCGCGCCCTTTCGCGCTCTTCATCACTCGGCGATTGATCACTCATCGAGCAACTACAAACTTTTCTGTATCGGTAAGTCTGAAGCCAACACCGCTTTTTGGGCACCCACTAGCTTTAGGTGTGACCACGCTCCGGACACCTTTTGGAGCTATACATGGTCCACCGACTGTTATTCGCTGACCCATGGGCTTTCACTCAACTTTAATCACTCCTGAGTGAACAGGGAGTTCCACTGGGGCGCTACCCCATCCCAGCCTTTGTGGTTCTTATAAAACTTTAATTCTTTTCTTTCTTTTAAAAACATACTTGACTCAAAAACATGCTTTTCGTGCTTCATGCATACGACATGTGACTTCTTATGCAAAACATGCAGATCATGAAACATATGAATCATACATTCACAAATCATATCTCATACATATTAATATATGAACAGTCCTCCCTTTTTAATTTATCTTCTATCCAACACGTTGTGCATATTCCAATGAAGAGATAGTTAGAACCTTAAGTCACCTCGAATTAAACCAACACTGTCTTATAGGGGTTAAAGACGCAACTTATGATAGAGTCAAACTTAACTTTTCTTGTCTTTTCTCTTTACCAAAACACGCATATTTCCTTAAGATCTTCTCAAAACTGAATAGCTATATCATAACCAATCATTAATCACCACATTTACATTGCATGTATAGTTATTTTCTTCAATAAATTATCATCATATAATATTTTCTCTAAACCCAAACATTTCTCAAGCTATACATCAATGGAATCTAAGAGTACACATCAAGATTTCATCCAAAGATTCACGTCATAACCATACATCATATCATGAGTTAAAGCCTAATGTTTTTCCAAAGAAGTATACCATGCTTGAAACTAATGAACTCCCGAAAAATAAACTTTTCGTCGTCCAACATATTATGCTATTGTTTCAACCCTTAATTGAATTTTACTTAACTGTACTTATTAAGTTCCCTCCTCAAAATTTTCACCATATTCTTCCAAATATCTCTTCAATTAAAATCCTAGTGTATCACCTTATTGAAACATAATGAACAAGAAATGGAATCATCCGACCAAATCATTATATCACCCATAATTACTAAAGAGTAATGGAGTCATCCGACCAAATCATTTTATCACCAACAAATACTAAAATAATGGAGTCATCCGACCAAATCATTTTATCACCAATAATCACTAGAATAACCGAGTCATCTAACCAGATTATTTTATCACCAATAATCACTAAAATAATCGAGTTATCCAACCAGATCATTTTATCACAACCAGATTATTTTATCACTAATAATCACTAAAATAACCAAGTTATTCAACCAGATCATTTTATTACTAATAATTACTAAAATAACAGTCATCCAACCAAAACATTATATCATCAACAATTACCATCCACACAATATTCAACCACAGTAAGATTAACTCGGGATAATCTCAATCTCCATTAAATGGCCTCAGGCCCAACTAATCTACTTTCGAATTACTTATCATCACTAGATAACACTTCAATCAAACAAAATAGAGATTAGCACACAATTAAACAGTCAATCAAATAATCAAATAAATTTTTGTTACTTATAGCGCACAAATGAACGTCAATCGAACATCGCGGCAATCCCCGATCTCTAGCAGGTAAGTCGTGCACTATTTATCTCATGGCACGGCAAGTGACGGGTTGGGCTCGGGTACTCCGTTTGACACCAAAATTTAGGAGAATACTCATTGGAGGATGGGGAATCTCATGGTGGTGGTAGTGCGGTGGTACAACCACCGGAAGGTGGCAGATCTAACTAGAGAGGGTGAAAACTCATTTTTAGATTTTCCCTTATACGAGGGAAGTGCGGCCATGGATGGGAAAACTGTTTTAGGGGTGTAATAATATGACGTAGGGGAAGCTTTTGGCGGTGCAGGTGAAACTCACGGTAGCCGGACAACGGTGCGGCGAAGGGTAGTTCATTTGGAGACTTGTTTCGGTTTTATGGGAGGAGATAGAAGGTGAGGGCTCCGTTGGGGCTGAAATTTCTGGTGGTGAGTTGCCTATGGGTGGCGAATCAAATGGCGGGGGTGGTGTCGTGGTACAGCGGCTCACGGCGGAGCAAGGTGTAGTGTAGAGGATTAAACACCTCTCGGGTTTGGGGCTGCCGGCGGGACGTGGGGCTATCGTGGTCGACACCTCTGGTGGGGTTGGACTCGCCGGAGGGTGGCGGTTCAGGCTGGGCCAGAGGTGAGGCTTGTCGGGCAGGGGTGGCACCGCCATAGGCTGAAAACCAAACTGCCTCCCCGTGGTTACTGTAGCATGCGGGAGAGAAAAGAGAGAGGAGAGAGAAAAAAGGAAAAGGGAGAGGGAAAAAATGAAGGATTTGACCCTTTTCGCGCTATTTATAAGTCCGACACTTTTGGGTCTTCAAACTGACAAACGATGTATTTGAAACACTGATATAAAAATCCATAAAGTTAATTAAGTTTAAAAACATTCAAGAAAATAAAATAAAATATCATTTCAACTTAACTCTAATTTTATAATATAATCTTTTCCATCCTCAATTAAAATAATGAAGCTTCTAATTATTTAAAAGAATAAAGCCTTATATTTAAATTAGATGCTTACCATACATTTAAGATCTCGCAATATTTTAAACAACGAAAACCAAGACAATAATATGATCGTATATTATGTAATATTAAGGAGCTCTTCAAAAGCTACCAAATTAAATAGAATAAACATAACATGACTTAATGATTTAATAAATTTAAGATCAATAAATTAGATACTTACAAATAAAATATAATCAATGCTCATTAATAAAAATACGACAAATCAAATCATATATTATAATAATTAAAACCAAAAACACTGAAAATATCATTTCAGATGGAAAGACCAGTAACAACAATTAATTAAAATAATTAAAAGTATTATTATTCAAGAATCTCACAAAAGCTTATAACAACAATAGAATCAAAACCACTAAATCAAAATAATATTGATAACAATTCAAATGATAAAACCAATAATAATCTTTAAATAACTACAAATATTAAAATCGTAGATTTCACAAATAATTAACCACATTCATAAATAAAGCGTACATGAAATAAAATAAGTGAGATATAATTATAATTTATTAAAATAAATTAAAATATCCAATAATAAAATATGAGTAAATAAAGGTATGTAAAAATTCGGGGTCTCACATTTATCTCTTATCACTAATGGACGTTACGTATCGCCGTCCCCATTGCATATAACTTATCAGTCACCTGGGCGTTACGTATCGCCGTCCCCGTTATGATGAGTCTCGTGTCAATCTTCTGGGCGTTACGTCTCGCCATCCCCGTCTTGACACGGAACATACGTAACATGGTTGGCGTTACGTCTCGTCGTCCCCACTAATCATATCACTTTCAGGGGCGTTACGTCTCGTCGTCCCCGTTACGACGTGACTAACTTATCCATATCTCTTATTCTTAGTAATGTTTTTCAAGTACATGATGTATCACTTTTCTTAAATCCCACCACATATTAGAACTTGTATGTACTCTTAAACTATCACATACTCACATATGTATGTATCTTAAATTCTACCAAGTGTTTTACACATGCTATACACTTAGATAACACATATAATTCCTTCTTATTTCAATGTCCACTTTTATCCAAAAAAAAGTCCTAAAATCAGCAAAACAGGGTATCTCTCTCGAGGGACATATCGAGCGAGAGTCGAGCGAAGTCTCGGGTTGGAACTTGCTTGAGCCAAGTATCAAGCGAATATTAGGCAAACTGGGTATCTCGCTCGAACAAGGTATCGAGCGAGATTCAAGCGAGTTCTTGGGTTAGAACTCGCTCGAGCAAGTCATCGAGCGAATGTCGAGCGAAGTCTTGGGTTGCATTTCGCTCGAGCAGATATCTAGCAAGAGTCAAGCGAGGGTTTACAGTTGTTCTTTGATCGAACCTCACTCTAGCGGGAGTCGAGTGAAGTTACAGAGCATGGGCTTTTTAATCCAAAACTCACAATCTTTTCACATAAACTTGATTCTTACTTATTATAACATATTGTTTAGATTCTTCTAACTTCATTTAACACATTTCCATTAACAAAAACCACTTCCAACACACTTTGATTTATTATAACTCTTTAACAAGAATATAAAGGTTCAACACTTAACATGTATAGTCCAACCATTTAAATAACCATCTCCATACTAAAGTTAAGCTGGAATATGAACTTACACACTCTTTAAATCTGGTTGAAGATGATCAAACCAAATCTTTGCAAGTTTTCTCCTCAAAACTCCTACTAAGCTCACTTAGGATGTAGTTGGGGGTTATGGGACAAGAGAAGGGTTTTGCTTGGGTTTCCTTCAAAGGATTTCATGTTATGCTTCTCCAAAAGAGTTAGAAGACTCCTAATTGTTTATTTATAGGGGTGATGGTCGACTCATATGAAGGAGAGAAGAGAATAACTTGGTAAAAACAATTGATTTCTGGTTTGCATGAGATAAGGTGTCACTCCTAAATCTTTTTCCATGATTAAACTAAAGCCCCAAAAATCTTAAGCTTTGCAGCTAAAATGATCATCCAATGGTCAGTATTTGAGATATTTTTGCTAACTATTTGATCATTGGTTGGGGTAGAGGCTTATAGGATAAGTGATGAGGTGTCATCTTACCTAACCATGCATGCATCTCCCTCTCCAGCCTTCATCTGGTTAGCCAAGCCCCCTTAACCTTCCCCTAACTCTTTTGGTTACTTGCTAACCTCCTTAGGACTCTACTTAACAAGTTCTAGAAGACCACTTCTTAGTTTTGGTTAGGATAGAATTCTATTTGGTTCCATATTCTCCAACTCGAGTTCTAGTTTAAGCTTAGTCCAGAGTTATCCACTTGATTACAAAATAAGTCATTGATACTGTCCAAATCTTCAAAAACTCATAACATAAAAGTTTTATATCTATCTCTTAGAATTCTATACAAATTAGAATTACCTCATTTGGACCTCATATGAGTAACTTATGATCATTACTCTAAAACTCAACAATTTAATCTGAGAATGTACACCAAGTGTTTGACCTTTGGTTCAACCACTTCCTCTTGTATTTACACCCAAATTTTTGAAAATTCAACTCCTTCTAAATTAAAAATGAATTTCTCTGGTTGATACCTTGTTCCAAATCTCAAAGATTTCTCCACAATATTTTTACTAATACATAATTCTCATTTATTCTAAATCCAAAACTCTCATTTAAGTCTCCAACTCCATTTTCCTAGAAAATATACCCAAAATATAATCCTTTAAACAAATCCAAATAAAACTTCATCTTAGAAATTTTGGGATATTACAACCTAAACCTCAAATCATTTTACTAAGCGTAAGAGATATAAAATCATCTTCACTTATCATCACTCCACAAAACTTTTCAATCTAAAGAAAATAAATTCTCATGCCACTTGTCAATCATCAAATAAACATATATTCATTCCATAACCGCCGAGTAAATAACATCCTCAAAATAACAAATTTACAAAATATCTAAACAACATGTTAAACTTAAGTTATAGTTGCACTTATTCTTCCAAGAATTTATTCCAAACTTTTCCTTTGTAGGTGAGGATCTGATTACGCCCAAAGAATAACGCGGTCATTTGTAGTATAGCTTTGGGGTGTCGATTCCACAGGGAGATGGATTGAGAAATTAAAAAATAGTAACGAAATTAACGAAAAGATTTAGAAGAGTGCAAAAAATGATTTTTGAAATGTAACATAAATTAAAACTAATGAGTAATTTGAAAAGAATAAAAATGAGATAAAAAGTCGAGCGTAGGGAATTCCTTGCGTATTTCTGGTGTTGAAATTTATTCTTAATTCATTGATAACTCAATTGAGAATTTTATGTCCAAATACTCAATCGGAAGATATAAAATTAATAACCAAAATTAAATCAAAGATAACTCTTTCAAAAATCGTTCGTCGTGATTCAAGAATAAAAATTATTATCACTATTGAGAAAATCCAACGTTGAAAATATACTCAGAGAGCGATACTACAGCAGAGAATTAAAACAATATAGACAATCAATCACTCCAAACATAATCATAGAACTAATCATTTCAATGGAAAAAGCATGACTGAATCCATAAACGAAAAATAATTTATAATTATTTGAAAACGAAAAATATCACAAATAAATTGAGAATGATAGAACAAAAATAGTTTTAACATTTAAAGATCAAATACATGAATTAAAAATAAATTACAAACACCATCACACACACAAGTTCATCCCTAACCTTCCTTGAGAATTTAGTTATACATATTAAAAATATGCAACAAAAATTCTCTAAGGAAAAATATGGAAGAGTCTGCCATTGTTTTCTCTCTTCTTTGGATTTTTTTTTCTTTTCTCAGGCTCTCAAAAATGGCTCTTCCAAGTCATATCTCTCTTGCTCTCGTTGTATCCATATATATAGACATTCCTATGAGCAAGTTGCCTAACTAAATCATCATGAGTTCAAGCTGTCTTGCCATATATCTTGCTGTGTACCACTAGCCAAAATATGCAAGCTTTGAATGAGTAGAATTGGTCCATATTTTCGGCTGAATGAGTGGTATATGTGCAGCTATGTTATTTGAATGTGAAACCAAGTATCTAAATCCATGTGGGTGGGCCATATGACTTGCTTTCAACACTTGAGAAAAGAGTGAGCTGCCGATTTTGTCATGCTTCAAAGGAGTTGTCGTGTATTTCCTTGAGTTCTAGCTCTTATTTAATTATTTTGTTATCTTGCTCTTCAATTTGTTTTGGCAGTATGCATTCAGGATGTTGGCGCTAGCTTTGTGTCTTTGTTTTCAAGCAATTTCAGCTTGCTTTTGTGTGCAGCCAGCTGTATTTAATTTCCACTTCTTGGTCAAATATTTCAGCTTGGACGTAGCTTGTGATGTCAGAAATTTGTCTTGCTTATTTGATCAATTTATAGCTGAAATTGAGTCAATTATTTCGGCTAGAGCAAGCTTATGAAATGCATGGGGCTATGTCTTGAATTTCCATATTTTTCATTCTTCAAGTGTAACTATGTTACATGATTGGTATGCTAGCATTCAAGTAGCGCCAAGTTGGTTCAAGAAATGCAAATCTGAAACCAAGTTGCCTGAGTCCATAAGTGGCAGGTCCTTTAATCCATTTCCTTTATTGCCATGTATTTCTCCTATTGGTTGTCTTGATTGCCATCTTCCCTTGGTCAAATGTTACGGCTTGGAGTTGTATGCAGCCATGTAATTTCTTCAAATAATTCCTTTATATCTTCTTCAATCATAGCATGCGGGTCCCTTGAGTTTAACTTCAAGTCAAATGTCACCATGTGAATGTAATGAAGTCGGTGCTAGTTGATTTACTAAAGTTGCCGACTACCATTTTTCCTATAAGAAAAGAAAATAAAACAATTAATAAACTTGGCTCTTTAAAATACAAGGAAATTCAAGTGGCCTCCATTAAAATGTAAGGCAACTAGTGAAAATTCATGGGACTTATTTAATAGATTTAACTCATGTATTTCTTTTTGTATTTTTTTGAGACTTTAAATATATTAAATCATGCTCATATCCATCTCAAGATAAATAGCCATTAAATTAAATAAAATGAGTTATATCATTATTTTCTCTTTTCTTTTCACATTTAAATATGATATTTAGAGTGCATTTTTTTGCACTCATCACATCCCCCAACTTACTCATTGCTAGTCCCTAGCAATTTTCATACAAAATAATAAGAAAGATCACACATAAGGGCCATCAAGACACATCTTCCAAATTCATAAATCAAAACAATCTTAGGAATTCAATAACCCTTTCACAAGTAATTCAATTATAGCAATCCAAAGAGTGTGTATGTGTTCCAAACTATTTTGATCAAATCAGAAGTTTCGACACATGCAATATTAGGAATATCTTAAGCAAAAGGTTCATTTCCATAACTTATGGGTATATAAGTGTTTTTATGCAAGGATTCTCTCCATGAAGTTGACAAAGGGTGTACACACACTCTCGTTGGAAATTTAGGCAATTATATACCAGCAACAAGCAAATATTGATCTTATGATAGAAATACTAACAATTGAGAATTCCACCATTCTTTCCACAAGCATACTTAGGATCAGAATAATCAACACAAAAGGTTGTAATTTGGCTTAGGTTTGGGGCTATAAGAAGAAAATGGTGAAAAGGATTCAAATACTTCCAAGTATACATAAAAGGGAATATATTAAATATCTCGGTAAACCATACTTTCCTTTTGATGTACTTTTCAACTTTTCAGATTTTTGACTAAGAATGATTTTCCTTCTTCTTTTGCCACTAGCGTTTTTGCCATCTGATGAACACTTTGATGAATGATTTGATGGACCCACCTAACACTATGTCATTTTTGTCATGGTATTCTTGCCATTTCTTTCTCTTCATTTTTTTTTTGAAATGGAAATTTCACACCTAGTACACACTTGGAAATAAAAGGGTAGGAAAAATTAGTGTATAAGCTATACTCCAATGTAGAGAGGTATGAATGATGTAGGGATGAAAAGAAAAGGCCATATGTGTATATTGGCTTAAAATTGGCTACTAGGGGTTTATTATGAAAAGGGTCAGCTTGAAAGGCTCAAACGTTAATCCTAAGTTAACTTTCGTCATATCCCAAGTATATCTGCCATCTTACTACAAACCATGTAATGATATTCTCAAAAGAAGTGTCCAATTCAACAGATCAATGAATGCTTATGATAATTTCTGTATTTGTAAGCTCTCAATTCTCTCCCAAAATTCGCATGAATATTTAAGCAAAAGAATTCTCTAGCCACATGTGTCAAACCACTATCTTATCTCAAAGCTTAGATAAGTGCATAAAAGGTTTTGTGGATGCCTTAGCAAAACAATTAAGATGGGTTTGTTGAATTTACCAAGATGGTTATGAGTATCATGTGTGAAAAGATGCCTGTGTGATATAAATTTAAAAAACAAAAATGGAAATTTTTATATTTTGATTGAAATATGCCATAAAGTTAAATAACAAATTTGTATTCCCACTCCCCAACTTAAATGAGACATTGTCCTCAATGTTTAAGAATAAAAATTGAATGAGGAGTAACTACAAAGGGTGGGATACACCTGATGTGTGATGTGGATAACTCGCTTGGTACCAAAGATGGTATTTGTCAAAATAAAACTATCCTGCAAACAAAAATAAAGAAAACAGTAGTAAACAAAAATAAAACAAAACAAAGCAAAACAAACAAGATAATAATAATAACAATAATAATAATAATAATTATTATTATTATTGTTGCATGCTGTGGTCAAAGTTGATAGACCAAGTTCACAACTAGACTATCTTCCACTTTTAGAACTATTCCTCCTGGGTCAAAAATGAATCGCTTATTTGCCCAATAAGCTCGGTGCTTGAGCTTCACAGGTAGGTGGCAAGGTTTCAGATTAACTTTTGGTACTTCCCCATTTGAAGGAATCTGTTTTTCATTTTTCTTTAGCGACTCCTCAAACTTCAGTTGCCAAGCCTGTGTGCCATAATCTTTAGTTTCGTCAAAAATTGCATAAATATAGCTACATAAGATGGATCACTGATATGATTAAACTCAGAATCAATAATAAAATTCTTAAGGGGATCAAAATCATGAGTTATAAAAACTTCCCTATCTATGAGTGAGTCAATCATATATGTCTGGTGGCACTCATCATTCTTCACAGTTTCTTGTGCCATATGTTGACCATGGGGCACGGATTGAGCTTGAGAAGGGAGCTTATCTTGCTCATTTACACTCAAGAAGTTCGTTATCTTAGACACCCGACTTGCGTAATCAAAATCTTTGATTAATCTTACCCTTTCCTTCTATAAATGCATGCAAAGTGTCTTCTAAGGGACTCCTAGAAGATGAAGATGCATGATATGGTGCAGAATATGATCTAGAGGGTTGTGCAGGTTGTGTAGGTTATTGGTTTTCAGACTTCCAGATGAAGTTGGGGTGATTACGCCATCATCTCATGTTAGCATGTGTAGGACATTCTTGGGCATGATGATTTACCCCGCCACACACAACACATGACCCAAAAGAGTCTACATGATTAGCTATGTGTGTTGGCTTTAAGTTTCTAGTCTTTAATAGCTCTATTTCCCTTGTAAGCATTTCAACCTTGGCCTTTAGATTATCCTCCTCCCTGAGATGGTAAATACCACCATCATTTGGGTTTTCTACAGATCGTGACCTATTAGTACTCTCAATAGCACTAGGTCTAGTTCAAGTATGAGCTTTTTCAACAAGCTCATTGAGGTACTCTATGTGTAAGTGTAAGCCCTTCATAGAAATAACTCACTAAACGCCAATTTTCATATCCACGGTGAGGACACATACTTAACAATTCTTTAAATCTTTCCCAAGACTGATATAAAGTCTCACTATCCTTTTGTGCAAAGGTGGAGATTTGTCTTTTTAAAACATTGGTCTTATGTTGGGAAAAGTATTTAAGAAAGAAAACCTGAGTCATTTTATTCCAAGACCCAATAGACCGTGGTCTTAGAGAGTACAACCAACTTTTAGCTCTCTCTTTCAAAGAAAAAGGAAAGAACTTAAGTCTCATTACATCATCAGTTGAATTTTGATTGAAAAGTTCCAACTACTTCTTCAAATTCCCTAATATGAACTTAGGGGTTTTCATTTTCTAGACCATGGAAAGTGGGAAGCAACTGTATCATCCCAGTTTTAAAATCTACATGACGTGTATTAGATGGAACATGATACATGATGGTGTGGCTATTCGTGCAGGATGAAGATAATCTTGGAGCGTTCTAATAGGTTGGTCCACGTGTTCACTTATCGCGTCAAAATTGGAAGAATTATCAAACAAGCAATTAGAAAAATTAGATTCTGATTCTGATTCAAGCACGAGTCTACTAAGAAACCATCCAAAAGCGTCTCTATACCGCTTTTTAAAAACTACTAAAAAAAACTATCTAACAATTCTTCTACCGTCTCCCCGGCAATGGCGCCAAAATTTGATTACGCCCAAAGAATAATGCGGTTGTTTGTAGTATAGCTTTGGGGTGTCGATTCTACAGGGAGATAGATTGAGAAATTGAAAAATAGTAACGAAATTAACAAAAAAAATTAGAAGAGTGCAAAAAGTGATTTTTGAAATGTAACATAAATTAAAACTAAATGAATAATTTGAAAAGTATAAAAATGAGATAAAAAGTAGAGCGTAGGGAATTCCTTGAGTATTTCTGGTATTCAAATTTATTCTTAATTCATTGATGACTCAATTGAGAATTCTATGTCCAAATTCTCAATCGGAAGATATAACATTAATAACCAAAATTAAATCAAAGGTAGCTCTTTGAAAAATCATTCGTTGCGATTCAAGAACCAAAGTTGTTATCACCATTGAGAAAATCCAACGTCGACAATATACTTAGGGAGCGATACTGCAGTAGAGAATTAAATCAATAAAGACATTCAATTGCTCCAAACATAAATATAGAACTAATCATTTCAATGGAAAAAGCATGATTGAATCCATAAACGAAAAATAATCTATAATTATTTGAAGATGAAAAATATCACAAATAAATTGAGAATGATAGAACAAAAGAGTTTTAATATTTAAAGATCAAATACATGAATTAAAAATAAATTACAAACACCATCACACACACAAGTTTATTCCTAGCCCTCATTGAGAATTTAGTTACACATATTGAAAATATGCAACAAAAATTCTCTAAGGAAAAATATGGAAGAGCCGGCCATTGTTTTTTCTCTTCTTTGGTTTTTCTTTTCTTTTCTCAAGCTCTCAAAAATGGCTCTTCCAAGGTATGTCATTCTTGCTCTCGTTGTATCCATATATATAGACATTCCTATGAGCAAGTTGCCTAGCTAAATCATCATGAGTTCAAGCTGTCTTGCCATATATCTTGCTGTGTACCACTTTGCAAGTTGTAGTCGAAATATGCAAGCTTTGAATGAGTAGAATTGATCCATATTTTCGGCTGAATGAGTGGTATATATGAAGCCATGTTATTTGAATGTGAAACCAAGTATATCCATGTGGGTGGGCCATATGACTTGCTTTCAACACTTGAGAAAAGAGTGAGCTGCCGATTTTGTCATGCTTCAAAGGAGTTGCATTGTATTGCCTTGAGTTCCAGTTCTTATTTAATTATTTTGTTATCTTGCTGTTCAATTTGTTTTGGCAGTATGCATTCAGGATGTTGGTGCCAGCTTTGTGTCTTTGTTTTCAAACAATTTCAACTTACTTTTGTGTGCAGCCAGCTGTATTTAATTTCCACTTCTTGGTCAAATATTTCAGCTTGGAGGTAGCTTGTGATGTCAAAAATTTGTCTTGCTTATTTGATCAATTTATAGCTAAAATTGAGTCAATTATTTCGGCTGGAGCAAGCTTAAGAAATTCTTGGGGTTGTGCCTTGAATTTCCAAATTTTTCATGCTTCAAGTGTAGTTGTGTTACGTGATTGGTATGTTAGCATGCAACTGGTGCCAAGTTGGTTCAAGAAATGCAAATCTGAAACCAAGTTGCATGAGTCCATAAGTGGTGGGTCCCTTAATCCATTTCCTTTATTGCCATGTATTCCTCCAATTGGTTGTCTTGATTGCCATTTTCCCTTGGTCAAATGTTACGGCTTGGAGTTGTATGTAGCCATGTAATTTCTTCAATAATTCCTTTATATCTTCTTCAATCACAGCATGCGGGTCCCTTGAGTTTAACTTCAAGTCAAATGTCACCATGTGAATGTGATGAAGTCGGTGCTAGTTGATTTACTGAAATTGCCGCCTACCATTTTTCCTATAAGAGAAGAAAATAAAACAATTAATAAACTTGGCTCTTTAAAATACAAGGAAATTCAAGTGGCCTCCATTAAAATGTAAGGCAATTAGTGAAAATTCATGGGACTTATTTAATAGATTTAACTCATGTATTTCTTTTTGTATTTATGAGACTTTAAATATATTAAATCATGCTCATATCCATCTCAAGATAAATAGCCATTAAATTAAATAAATTCAGTTATATCATTATTTTCTCTTTTCTTTTAACATTTAAATAGGATATTTAGAGGCATTTTTGTGCGCTCATCAGGATCTTCCACACTTCCTTAAGAAAAGTTACTCAATATTACTACTAGAAATGACTTAGAAGGTGGGGTGAAGGGGGTGAAGTGAATGAAGAGGGCTGTGAAGGGTTTTTGGCCGAGAGAGCTAAGTGTGTGTGTTTCTCAAAATTGAACTTGTATGGGTCGGCTACTACAAATATTTTTGGACCAGATTTTCATCTATTATCCCATAAGGCCATGTGTCCACTTTAGGCCTTAGACCACTCATCACATCTAACATTTAGGTGACTTAAACTTAAGTCATGATCTTATCTAAACTTGGCAAATTTTCCAAGAAACATCCATCGGCTAAAACTTCATCTTATAGCCCATTGTATTGCCGAAAAGAACATTGTAGAAAAGTTAATTGTTTTTCTACCAATTATAACCTTCCACCTTGTCCATTCTTTTACGTATAGAATAAGTTAAAGTGTGGTAAAAGAAACACAAGTAAAAACATATGTATAAATCGATCCTTGCCCCCTCAAAGTGACCAATCCGTAACCTCCAAACTTACTCCTGCTGTGGCCGACTTTCACCTAATGTAATCTCCTTTATTTTTCATCCAATTACCTCACACCACATGTCTCACACTTAGTCTAATTTGTAAACCAACACATGGTTAAAGAAACACATGAAAAAGCTGGTTTCAAGCCTTCTAAATCAGTCCATACGTTAGCTGGCTTCCTCTAGGAATATTCTAAAATTATTCCTTACTTAATCAACTAAAACTCCTATTGTATTAGTTCATTTTCTTGGATTTTCTAAAACTAAACATATGATCTAGTTCTCTTAATGTAGATAATAACAAAATTATGCTAATTTCATATAATCATCTATACTTTTAAAATATATATAAAATACTATACACAATAGGCCAAGCAATGCAACTTTCGGTTCCACCCTTTTTCCTACCACCAAAATTTCGAAATTGATTAATAATTAAAACATTTGAATCTTATTCATGTCTCTTTATCAGTCTACTTGTCAACATTTCTCAACAATATATTTTTAAAATAAGAAAAATCAAAACTAACTATATACCTCAAATCGATTCCATATCTAGTAATCTTAAATTCATTTTAAAACCCTACTTGTTTTTATTACCTTTTTCTTTAGAAGAAATAGGCTAACATATGAAAATAAATTTGATAAAATTTCACGTCAATTCTCCTTCCAAAATATGGCCATCTATGAATAACAAATCCCTTTATACCAATTATAATCAAAATCTAGAAACATATTTTCATATACTTCCAAAAAGTTACAAAAATTTACTAAAATGATTTTAAAACAAACACAATCATCTCAATCATGAAAATAAATTAAATAAATAGATAAAATGAAATTCGGGTTATCACATTATTACAGAAATAAATGATTCATCACGAGACCCGGACGTCACAGGAGGTTCTGAGGTAGCCTGAGGGTCCAGCAGAATACTCTTCTATTGATGAAGTGATTAATTTTTGATGACAAGGTTATAGAGAAGGCGCAAAAAAAATCCCCTAAGAGTAACAAAGGGTAGTTGAATATGTTGATACCCCCACCTACGCTTGGGATCGGACGAAAACTGAGACGTCGGGAATAAGTAACACAAGGATACTCACCCATCGTTTATGTCGGAAGTAAATGCATGCGCCTAACTTACTAGCAGTATGCAAAAATTTTCATAACGGAATAAGGTCAAGTCGAGTATTATAGGCAAGAAATATAGAATCTTGCCAAACATCACATGGTAGAACTGAATAAATATCCCAAAATAAATCTTTATAACCATACATCATAATATATCAAGTTTCACAAAAATACCAATATTCTCTGTACACGAGAAATATACTTAGTTCTCCAAAATAACCAAAGGTATATATATTAAAACATCATAAGAAGAAAGCTGGCCCTATTACCCCTCCCTAAAATTGGGGTTCCTCTGCATCTTCTTTATGAGACAGTCACACCAAAGAGGGGCCACAACATCAAAAGAGTATACCCTGTCGAGCCCTCAGAAGTCCGAGGAGTCTCTAGGAAAGTCTAACTCGTGGAATCCATTGTCGTCTGCAATCACTCCTATCGCCCCGAAGAGGAACGATAGTTGAAAATTAAATGGATGAGATTTCGATAAATCTCAGTAAATACATAATTATCGTAACAAAAACATTATAGGCACATATAAGTGAACACCAAACAAATGCATGTGCCATGAACATGAACTTATGACTTGATTTATGCACATGCACTTTCATAAAAGACTTTCATGCAACTTGAACTTTCTTTGAGACTCATAACTTATGCATGGGCTTTTTCATAAAAATGCTTTCATATAACTTGACTGCTTTGACAGATATTCAAAATCTTTTCATAAACTTTTCATGTTTTTTATCATATTCTTTTCTTTAGGTGCCATTAATCATATTCATATCATTATTTGATCTCGACGGCAGTTACGTATCGCTTTCACTGTCGTCACGTCAGTCATACAAGAGTTACGTATCCTCTTCCCTGTCATGTCATGAAAGTCTTTATCAGTGATACGGGAGTTACATATTGCCTTTCCCGTCACTGTTCATTTTGGATGCCTTACGGCTTCCTTATGCACCATGTGTTCCTCGCTATTCACCGCATCACGCGGCGACCACTCAAGCCAGAGTGACTACATTATGCGTTACCACGTCTCCCACAGATTACTCAAGTTGGAGCGACTACGTTATCTGCTCTTTATCACTCTGTGATCACTTAAACCGAGCGACTACATCCTTGTTCTTATAACGGCAAGACGAAATGCCTACACCGTTCTTGGGCACCCACAAGCTTTAGGTGCCTATACCTTAGCATCCTTGTTCTTATAATTAAAGATTTTTCCTCAAAAATTCTCAATGGCTGAGAATGCTTAAGTCCTCAAAATTTCTTTTATTCATCAACCTATCAATCCATGGTTTTTCCAACACTATCCAAAGGTTAATGCATATTCCTTATATTCGTTCAACAAAATAATCACTATATTTCAACAATCATGCCTTAGATTAAAAGCCTAAAGTATCGTCTCAACAATACTTAGAGAAAGTATACTAAACTCACTAAACAAACAAGTCAAACCATAGATCAAGCAACACAACCACAAGTTCACACCATCCGTCCACATGCACTAACCGAAATCACCATGGGACATTGCTTTTCATTCTTCCAACAAATAACAACTATATTTCCACAATAATCTCTTAGATTAAAAAACCTATCACAACATCTTAACAGTACTTCAACAGCATATAATAAACTCACTAAACAAACAAGTCAAACAAGAGAGCAAAGCCTTACAATCATGAGTTCACCTCATACATACAAGTGATGCTAAGGTTAAGGTAATAATGTAATTACAAATACTCTAAGTATAGAGCAATAAAAAATCTAAAAATATACAAAGGAAACATGATCAAAACTAAGGGATATTTACTCTACATCACCAACATGGCTTGCTTAGGAGGAAATCCTTTTTGTCATTCAAAGAGAGCTATTTTTCCAAACACTCTAGTTTTCATTTTCCTTTAAAAATAAGAACCAAAAAGTTTAGATCTTTCATGCAAGAGCTCCTTTGATCTTTGTTTGAAAGGAAAGAGTTTAAGAAAATATTACTTACTTCCAAAGTAGTAGCTTTCACAAAATTCTTGAAGAAAACTTCAAGTTTGCCTTAGAAAATAATTGTTTGGGTGGTAGGAAAAAGCAAAGGAAAAATGGAGAGAGTGGAGAGGGTAGTTTCCAAGAGTGGTGGGGAAGTGGGGGTGCAAATGGGTGGAGAAAAGAAAAAGAAAGAAAGAAAGACAAGGCCATTCGGCCAAGGAGTCTTCTAGGCCTTAGGACACTCTATTCCTTAGGTGTTTGAGTGATACAAGAAAGGGTTGCATAACACTTGAAAGACCTCCATCACTAGGGACAAGATGGGGGCCTAAGATAGCATGTCCTAGGATTGGATTTGGTCTTCCAAATCTAGCCATGGCCGGTTCATCCAAGGGAGGAGATCAGCTCACCCATTTCTCAAGTCACACTCACACTTGTCAATCACACTCTCACATGTTATTCACAAGGATATGAAATATTTTTTGGGAAATTCAAACACACACACAAGTCGGCACACTCATTCCCTCCTCTCATCCAAAACTCTTTCTCCCTCTAAAGACAACAAGTCTTCACATGTCATTGTCACACATTTTTTCAAAGATACTCTTACACTCAATCTCCTTTTTGTCATGTCAAGGACTTCACATTGGGAAACTCAAAGTGGGAAAGTTGGTTTCCCTTAGCTCCCTCTCATCCGTATACTCTTCTCTCTCAAGCCACCATTTCTCTTCCCAATGACACCATATCTCAACTTGTCCCTTGTCACACATCTTTCAAGGGATTTCCTTACACACAAATCTTTCTTCTAGATATGGTTTGCCTAGGGAAAATCAAAGTGAGAATTGGCTCACTTCTTGCTTCCTCTCACCCGAAGCCTTTTCTTCCTCAAGCCCTCCTTTCTTCTCTCCAATGATGCTTCCTCTTGACACATCACTCAATCAATCATCAAACACACTCTTTCAAGTCTCCTCAAGATCTCCTATAAATTTGGCCACCTAGGGAAGTTCAATGGGATTCGGCACTCCCTTTCCCATATCACCCGAAACTTTGCTTCCCACACATCTCTCACTCACAATTTACGCTCTTACAAAAATCTATCATATGTCAATTACTTAGATTTGGTATAAACATAGGGAAACTCGATTGGAAGAGTTTGGTTCTTCCCCTTTTTGCCTCCTACGTTTCCCATGCCTTCCAAATGATGAAAAATTATCTTCTTGATTCTTTTACACTCTTTTTCATGAAACCCACTAGTCAACTTTCTATCCACTAGTCATTTCTCCCATAAACCTACTAGTCTTTGAAGACTAGCTAGGGCTCTTCAAAGTGTGACAAGTGTCCCTCTACTTGGACTTAATTGACCATGCATCTTCCTTATGGGCTTATGGGCCTTGCTACTCCATTTAGGGCCAATACTCAAGTCATGCCTCCAAGGATCAAGCCTAAGTCTAAACCTCAAGTTCTCTTTTTAATTAAAATGCCAAAATTATCGTTATAATAAATAAATAAAATAGAATAGGAATTCTAGGCTATCACAGAATATTTGTCCTGCGAATATCAGATATTGATACGTATTAAAGAAGAAATTTGGTACAACATGCTTGATGTTTTATAAGGATATGGGTTTTTACTATAGCATACCATGTGATATTCGCAAAGAATTAGATGTCTCTACTGAGAATTTGGAGTTTTCGCTATAATATATTTTGTATACTGCTAGTAAGTTAGGCACATGCACATATTATTTTGATGCAAAATAGGAGATTCATAGCCTAACATCACAAGTCACAACACTTCAATTTATATTACATTCCATACGTAAATTGGGGGCTTTACATTAGTAGAATACCTAGAGGTGTTTTGAGTTCTAAATTTATAAGTGATTTGTATGGTGAATTATTTAAATTCTTGAGTGATTCACCAACTGAATTCTTCTTTTGTATGTTTTGGCTATGGTGAAATTCTAATGGAGTTTCCAATTGAGTCAAGGTCAAAAGAGGACACTTGGCATATGGTGAACTAACCTAGAACTAAGAAAGTAGGAGGATAAGAAGTTTTGTCATCTAGTTACGAGAGAATACCAAAAATTGGAAGGGAATGAGTGAGCACCGACTTAGGCAAGCATGAGGTAACCGACTTTGTCATGTCTCATCTTGAAAAATCTATATGACCAACCTATTAGCTTGACATGTGTATGGACACATGGCACTTTAGAGACATAAGTTTGAGATGATTTTCGGATGGTATCAAGGGAAATTAGAGATTGCCGAATACCATTTTTGTCTTACCCTAAGATTTGTTGCTCAATGGGAGATGATATATACATCTAGTTTTTTGGCATTTTCTATTAGGTGTCACAAGATGAGTCATTGCTCCTTTGCTTGCCAACCAAGTCTAAACAAGGTAAATGATTACCCTAATCCTAATAGGGACAAGTGGCTCACGGGAAGAAGGACTTTTATATAAGGTGGTTGACCAAGCTTATAGGAAGTTCCCTCCTCTTTTCCTATCTCAAGTTCTCGGGAAAAGCAAGAATAAAACCCTCTCCACTCTCTCATATGCTCACTTACCTTATCAATCCATCTGCAAGGTTTTTAGTTGTGGTTTCAAAGGATTTTCAAAGGCAAAGCTCTTTCACAAGTAGAATCTCTTGGAGAGATTTATAACACTTTAACTCACTTTTTGAATTTACTTGTATAGGAATAAAGTTAATTTGTTGAGGGTTATTTCATTTAAATGCCTAATATGTTCATAGGATATGTTATGTTGTGCTAGGTGAATTTTTAAAAGAAAGTAGTGTGATAAATGGAGAAAAATATTCTAAGAATTAAAAATTAAGAATTTATTTTATTAAAGTGTGGATTGAAGATGGGATGATGATATGTGAAGTTAAAATGACTAAAGAGCCAAGTTGAGGACTTATATAGTTTTCGACATTGATGGAATATTTTAGGGTATTGTGATTTATTTCTTTTTAGATGAATGATATGATGTTCAAATTAAGTTAGTGGTTGATTGAGTAAATTTTATAGATTGATTCTCTTGAAGAGTAGTGGAAGAAATAAGATTATTTGTTGATGAAACGATTCGATTATTCTGGAGGAAGATTTCGGCTAGGACTATCTTACCTAGTTTGAAAAAATTTCAAGGTATGATAATAAGAGAGTAAGTTGATTCCAAGGAAAGGAAGAGAAATTTTGAGTTTATTATATAGTGATATTCGGCCCTACACCTATTAGGGTTAAGGTAAAATGATTTTCCTCCAGATGAATTATGCATGTTTTAATTGATTAAAAATATTTTCTATAAGATAATAAGTATATGTCATGTGTTGATAATACATGCTATATAGGTTATATGACCCATGAAAACATATAGCATGCATGAATAAGTCTAGTGGTATATGCATGTCTGATTTCGTCACAAGATTTTATGTTTTAGGTCATACCATTTTTCTAAGAAATAAGATCATGAAATTTTATAAGAACGAGAAAAGAATAAGATTACGAAAAGTCGCATCATGACGGTGAAGGCGATTCGATCTATCTGATGACTGACGTGTCGACGGTGAAGATGATTCGATCTGTCGTCTGACTGACATGACTTGATGGTGAAGGCGATTCGATCTGCAACCATGATAAGAAAAATCATGTTATGACGGTAAGGACTATTCGATCTACTATCATGGTTGTGACGACCTAAAATTTCTCTACGTTATTTAATTTAATTAAATTAATTATTATAAGGGTAATGTAGGTATTCTAATTACTTAAGCATGTGAAGTTGGGCTTAGTTTTGAGCCTTGAGAGCATGCTTTAGGTATTTGGCCCAAGAGAGGTGTGGCAAGCCCATAAGCCCATAAGCTCATAAGATTGATCCATAGTCAACCAAGCCCATGCATGGAGACACATGTCACCCTAGGAGAGTTTTAGTAAGTTTTCAAAGACTAGTAGGTATGAAAAAGAAAATACTAGTAATTCGAGGGTTGACTAGTGGCTTTCTTGGAGGAAAAACTGTGAAAGCCAAGATGAGATTTTCTCATCATTGGATAGCTTGGGATGCTTGTGGAGGAAGAAGAGGTCTTCCAATTGAGCCTTCCTAGAAGCATACCAAATCTAGTTGAGTGACATATGCTAGATTTAGTAAAGATGAGAATAGTTGTGAGAGAGATGTGTAGGGAGCAAGGGTTCGGGTAGTTGAAGGAGGAGAGTGCCGAACCCCATGTGGGTTTCCCAAGGGGCAAAATCCAAATGAGAGATCTTGAAAAGATATATTGAAGCATGGTGGATCATTGATTGAGTGAGAGAAGCATCATGAGAGAGAGGTGTGATCAAAGGAAGGCAAATGGGGATTCGGGTGAGGTGTATAGCCAAAATGCACCATTTTAGTCTTCCTAGATCTTTCCAAAATCTAGGTGATTTGGACACATGATATTGTGTAAGAATGATGAGACTTGTGTGTGTGGAAGAGTGTATGATTGAGTGGTGATTAATGGAACACCTAAGAGGAAAGAAAACCCATGAAGAGAGGAGTGAGTTTCGGTGTGTGCTAGGAAGGGTATAGCCGAATGTTACAAGCCCGTTTTCCCAAAAATGGCTTCTAAAATCTTGAGGAATGACTTATGAGGTGATTGGTGAGTGTGTGACAAGTGATGTGAAAGAAGAGGAAGGGGTTTCTACTCTTGATATGCCCCGGCCATAGATGGAAAAGGGTGGAGAAGTTTTCAACCTAAGTACATGCTAGTTTAGGCATGATTGTGCCCTAATGATAGGGGTCAATCAATGAGGTCTTTCAACCCATCAAGTGTCAATCCTAAGCTAGGAAAATGAGTGCCTAGAAGCCTAGGAAACACCCATGGCCGGGTGGCCTATTGCTTTTCTCTTCTTTCTTGCTTTGTTTCACTTGTTCACTTCCACCCACACACACCCCCACGACAACAAGCTCTCCATTTCACTCTCACTCTACTTTGCATTCTTCCATCTCCCTAATACAAAAATATCCTAAGTCTAGAGAAGAGTGAGCAATCAGTTCTTGAGTGGGAGCACATTTGAAGAGGTAAGCACAACTTTAACCTATCTCATGTATAGAAACTTAGGTTAGATCACATACACACACCAATGTCTATGATCTTAAGATTTTCTCTTTAAACTATATGATTGTAGTTTGTTTTAATGAAGTATTTTATATATTTTTCAAAGTCAATCTATTTCTACTTGGAGTATTGTAAGTGCATTCTTATCTTAACTCTACCATTTTTTGTATATATATTTGAGTGAATGTGGTTGTATTGTTTGTTGTATGTTTGATAATGATAAACTAGGTTTTCTTAAGAAAAATGCCTTGTTTATTTAGTTACAAGTTCATGCTTAATCCATATGTTATTTTAGGCTTAAATCTATATTATGTTGGTGGATCTAGTAGATTTGATGCAAAGGAAAAAGAAGCATGTTGATATGATATATAGTGATAAAATGCATGCATGACTAAGATTAAACTTGTTGGATATTGGATGATGCTAGGTTAGATTACTTGAAGAAATGCTTTGTTTATTTAGTAACAAAATCCATGTTTGGTTAATGTATCATTTTAGGTTAAATGTTATATTAT
Organism: Platycarya longipes; assembly: GCA_036559045.1. Classification (NCBI taxonomy): domain Eukaryota; kingdom Viridiplantae; phylum Streptophyta; class Magnoliopsida; order Fagales; family Juglandaceae; genus Platycarya; species Platycarya longipes. Next base: position 20,953,572 of record CM071798.1, read on the forward strand.
ATTTGTGGATTTAGATACTTTGTTGCAAAGGAAAAATGTAACATGATTAATATGATTAATGGTGATAATATGCATGCATGTTAAGATAAAGCTTGGAGTTGAAAAAGCTTAGATTGGTGCATATATGAGTTTCAGATTTAAAGGTTTAAGGTTGAGTTTTTAAATGATAAACTATTCTTTTATATGATGATTAAGTCTTAAATACTTGGAAAGTTAGAAGCATGAAAACTAGAAAGATTCAATAGCATGATATTTTGGTTTTCACATGTATGATTAAGTGTGCTATTTTGGTGGAAATAAAAGTGATTAAAATATTAATACTAAGGACTATAGGGTTCGGTCAACCCCTTTTAGTGGTGTTAATAATGTCTAGTTAATTTTATTAAGGCTTGGAGAGTACATGGAGGAAGATAGAGGAAGAAAACCTTACGAAGTTGCCTTGAAGGGGTCTTGGCCCAACCCTAATGGTGAAGGCTGAGAGCTCCTCTTTGTGTACTAAGCCCATTTGTATGCTTTTATATGAAGTATAGATAGAATCATGTGGTGGTTGACTTGTCCATGATGCATGACAAAGAGTGTGTTTGAAACTAGTCCCATGATTCACACGTTAAGTACTAAGGTTGCATGTCACATACATAAAGCATGAAAACCATGTTTTTGAGTCAAACATGTTTTCAAAGAAAAAGAAAACAAATTAAAGTTTTATAAGAACTCTAAAGGCTGGGACGTGGTAGTGTCCCAGTAAAACTTCCTGTTCACTTAGGAGTGTTTAAAGTTGAATGAAACCCTCTGGGTCGACGAAGAATAGTCGGCGAACTATGTATGGCTCCAAAAGGTGTTCGGAGCATGGTTACACCTAAAGTTAGTGGGTGCCCAAGGACGGTGTTGGATTTTGCCTTACCATTATAAGAATAAGGATGTAGTCACTCAATTTGAGTGGTCACCGAGTGATGAAGAACGGATAACATAATCGCCTCGACTTGAGTAGTCTGAGGATGTTGCGAAAATGCGTAATGTAATTATTTAGGTTTGAGTGGTGGCCGGGTGATACAGTAACTAGCGAGGAACATAAGGTATGTAGGGGATTTGTGAGGTGTCCAATAAGAAGTTATAACAAGAATGACTTTCGAGCCCCAAGAATGATATGTAAATGGTGCCTAAGATAAGAAAAGATGAAAGAAACAAAAAGTTCTACAAAAAAAGATTTTTAAAGCATGAGTCAAAAGAATTATGTCATATGATGAACCCTTTTATGAAAAGCAAGTATATGAATCAAGATTGAAAGAAAGTCAAGTTTTATGAAAGTCTTCATGAGCATATGTATTTGCCAAGTCATAAGTCGCACATGCATGACATGTGTTCTGTTTGTTATTCGTTTTTATGTATGTTTGCAATGATTTTGTTGAGACATTTGTGTACTTACTGAGATTTCTCGAAATCACATCCCTTTATATTTTCACTATCGTTCCTTGTTGGGGTGATAGAAGTTGTTGCAAGAGAGGATGACAAATACGAGGTTGATGTTGGGAGAGGGTCTCCAGCCCTTTGATGGTTTGGTAATCTTTCCACCTTTTGATGTGGTGACCCCCAGTCTGTATGAGTAGTTTATTTCTAACATGCATTGGATGGCACTCATAGAGTTTGTCGGCCGCCAGTGTGTGGGGTGCTGCCTCACTTTGAGGTCTAAAGGGTCCTTGTTCATGGATCGCGTCTACCCCTCAGAGGAGGGGACTTGTGTCCTATGTGGTGAGTAGGTGGACTTAGGGCAATTCCTTTTTGGTCCAGGCCAGGGGCTAAGGAGACCAAGGACGAGTCCTGAGATAGTAGGTGGTTGTGGGGTCAGCATGAGTTCTTTTGATGCATGTTTTACTATCTTTTGTACATTCCTAATGTTTTGGGATATGCTTATTTTGTGGAACCTAAGATCATGTGACATGAAGCAAAAATTTGAAGTCTTTGCCTAACATTATTACGACCTGACCTTTTCCGTTGCGAAACTTCTATTCACTGCTTTTAATTTTAAATGTATGCTCAAATCTAAGTTAAGAACGAGGGGTGAACTTCCTTGTGTCGTTTATCCCCAACATCTCAGTTTGTGTTCGATCTTAAGCGTAAATAGGGGCGTTGACAACGGTTAAGACTAATACTTATATGAACAAGAATGAAAACATAAAATTAAGATTTTCACGAAAAGATATGTCACTTCACGAAAAGTGTGCACCTATGTCAACAAAGTCATTTTTTTTGGAAAAATGCATGTTTCTAAAAAGAGGTGCACAAGTCATGCATAAGTCATACATAAGTCATGATTAATAAGTCCTATGATCATATCATGTGCATTTACATATTATTTGCGTATACTGTTATTGATTTTGTTATGTTAATTGTGCACTTATTGAGATTTATCGAAATCTTATTTTTAGAATTTTTATCTATCATTCCTCTTGGAATGAAAGACTTAGTTGCAAGAAAATATGACAGATAGGGAGACTCAGACCTACCGAGAGATTCAGGCAAGCCCTGAGGGGCCCACTAAATACTCTCTTTTTGATTACTACGTCCCTTATATGTATGATCATATGTTGGAGGTCATGAGGCAGCATGTGTCCACCTCATCTAAAGAGCAACTTCGTATCGGATGTTGTCTGTCGTTGAGCCCTGATGACTCTCTGTCCCTAAATGGTGTCTATGTGACGTATTTGGACAATACCTACAACAAGATTTTGAAATCAATATGAATATGTTTCATTATGGAAACGAATATAAATAAGTTAAGAAGTAGCCTTTTTGGTGAAGAGGTGTAGTGATATAATGGATGATGTATGTATTTCGGAGGACTTATTCCTGTATAAACTTGGTATTTTATGTATTGTAAATATTAATCTATGAGTTTATGGTTATATTTTGCCATGTGATCACTGTGCGAAGTAAGATTTCTTTTCATTATTTGGGAATTAACCTTTTCCCACTGTATTAATCATTGTATATGATTAGTAAGTTAGGTGCATGCATGTTATTTCTAATAAGTATGAAGGGTAGGTAACCTAGTGTTACATGTCCTGACTCTTCAATTTACGTTAGATTTCTGAACGTAAGTTGGGGATGTCACAAATACGTCTCTAGGTAAATCCACATTGTCCTAGGAAAAAGATCACATGGTATTAGAATCGGCTTAAATCTTGAAAAGGACAGGATTAAGGTGGTTCTTTATGTGGAAGTGGAATTCTGGACGATTTAGATTTTTGAAGTTGGAGTTACTAAGGTGGAAGAAATTTATGATGGATTTGGTGCGTTTTAGAAGAATAAGATGGCGGGAGGTCGACGTAGTGCTGTTCCTCCAAGAAATGAAGAGTGAATAGTTGAGAACCATCCACTAGAAGGAGGACAAGCGATAGCAGATGCTATACTCCAAATGACGGAAGTAGTAAGGACTCAAATAGAACAAAGTCAAAGTCATCGTTTTGATGAAGTCAGAAGTGAAACGCAAGATTGTTCATATGAAAAATTTTTAGTTTATCATTATTCCCATTTTATGGGAATTGAAGGAGTTTTGAAAGCTGACAAGTAGATAGTAGATTTAGAACGTACTTTCAAGATCAGTAGATGTATAGAAGTACAGAAAGTTCAGTACGCAGGACACTTGCTTCAAGGGGAAGCTAGATTATGGTGGGAAACAAAAAGGAAATTGTTGGAACGAGAATTAGGAGAGAATGTGACGATATCATGAGAAAGTTTCAGAAAGAATTTGATGATTGTTTTTTCCTGGAGATGGTAAAGCAACAAAAGGCATTAGAGTTTGCCAATTTAGTACAGGGCAATATAACAGTGAAGCAATATGCGGCATGATTTATAGAGTTAGGTAAATTTGCCCCTCATTTCATTACCACGGAAAAGATGCAAGCACAGAAGTTTCAATTAAGGTTACAACTGTTGTGACGCCCCTAAACTATGTCTGAGATTTAACGTAGCTAGTAACGTCAGGATACGTGACACTAGGCCACTTATCCCTACGTATATCTCGATAAAACTATAAAGCTCCTAATCTTACTAAATATGCAAGTTAACTCACAGTGGTATGGTTTTTCAAAAGCTAAAGAGTGCAAAGAATTAAAACTTTGCAAAATATCACATAGTAACTACTTCACACAACATAAGCTGTATCATTTACATAAGATATCAAAATCAATACATAACTAGAACTTTTAACCTATTATACATTAATTTCCAACATCACAAAATACAAGACCCTTAAGGTCGGAGCCCCGGTTTCCCAAATCACACTAGTCATACGCTCAAAAACACTGCTTTGCCACTTCCCCAAAAGCGTCATAATCTACTAGACCTTTAGGGCTCCTCAGAGCCTCTTGAGGGGTCCTCTAACCTGTCATCATATTCTTTCAAAGCTTCTATCATTCTCAGAAGGGAATGATAGTAAAAAAAAAAAAAGTCATCCAAGGTGAGATTTTTGAAAAATTCTCAGTAAGGGCATATATAGCAAACAAAACAATAGCGTCAGCAAATACATATATCGATCAATAAATGCATAACTCATGCAGCTGTAACTTATGAGTGAACTTATACATAATGTACCTTAATTAGAATATCCTACTTTCATTAGAGCACTCCTTTTTACTTGAAATCAAACTTTTCTTGTACATAAGACTTTCTTTCCCACAACTTTTAATGTTTCTTACACTTGTTACTATTTTATTTATTCTTAGTGTCCCTTGCTTAACCATAGTATGACAGCAGTTATGTACCGCCTTCATTCCACAGTGATCTTTAATCTCGACGGCAATTACGTGCCGCCTTCACCGTTAGGTTCTCGTTCACATCAGTCATACTGGAGTTACGTATTGCCTTTCCCGTGACGATACGAAACGACTTACTATAGCGGCAGTTACGTATCGCCTTCACTACCAATCATATCAGTTAGATGGGAGTTACGTATCGCATTTCCCGTGACAATATGACTTTTTATCATCCAACAGGCGTTACGTATCGCTGTCCTTATCGGCATGTCAGTCATACGGGAGTTACATTTTGCCTTCCCCGTGACGACATGAAACGACTTATTATAGCGGTAGTTACGTATTGTCTTCACCGCTAGTCATATCAGTACGGGAGTTACGTATCGCTTTCCCTGTGACGATATGACTTTTTATCATCCGACAGGCGTTACGTATCGCCGTCCCTGTGGCATGTCAGTCATACGGGAGGTACGTTTCGCCTTCCCCATGACGACGCGACTTTTCATTTTCTTATTATTTGCTTGATCTTATTCTAATTTTCCTTGTCATTTTAAATGCATGCAACTTAACTCTCTTTCATGCGTAATGCATGACGTGTATAACATATAATGCACACATTTACTAATTCGTAGCATAATCACGCTAAACCTATACTTAGCGAATATTTGAAATGAAACCTTGTATGTCTAAGTATATAGAAAGGTCTAACTAATTAAACTTTAGGCTTACAATAGCCTAGGCCAACCCCTTCTCTTTAGACTACACTTATTAACCTCATCACTCTTTTTATTATCTCTACTTCTCCATGTATCTATTTCTTTTTAATCATCCACCAAACATCCTAAAAATATTATTATCACTTGAATCTCAAATTCTTAGCATATGTCTTAAAATAACTAATTATCTATTTTCTTTTCTAACCAAAAGATACCATAACGAAAGTCATCATCTTCCTAAATATAAACATATATCATCTCTTAATTTATCCTATTATTCCTTTTTTAATCTCATCCTATAATTATGTTCTTTAACCCTTAAATATTTTCTTTATATGTTTTATTATATTTCTAAAATACATCTTGGGTTAGAACTTATATCATTTTACCTAATAAGCATAAGAGATAAAACTCATATACACCACTCATCACTAACCAATATTTTTCAATCCAAAGAAAATAAATTATCATGCCATAACTCAATCATCAAATAAACATCCATTCATTCCATAATCAACTAGTAAATATAATCTACAAGAAAATTAAATTTACAAATTAATTAAACAATATATCAACTTTAGGTTATGGTTACACTTAACACCACCAAGAAATTATTCCAAGCTCCTACTTGGTATGTAAAGATCTTCCACTACTTGAGAAAATTACTCACTAATATTACTAGAGATGTCTTAGAAAATGAGGTGAAGAAGTGAAATGAGCAAAGAGGAGGAAATGAGTGTTTGGGCGAGAGCCTTGTGTGTGTGTGTGTGTTCTGAATTTTCCAGCTTATAAGTGGCGCCTCCTTCAAGTGTTTTAGAGTAGATTTTCAGCTAAATCCCCATAAGGCCATGTGTCCACTTTAGCCCTTAGACCACTCATCATAGCCCTTAGACCAAGCATATGTCATGTTCTTATCCAAAAGTGAAGCAAATATCAAGGAGATAAGCTAAGTTGGGTTTCGATCAGCATTCTTCCTCTTTTACTTTCCATCTCAGTCGATCACTATGTAAGAAAATTCAACTTATTTTCTCCAATAAATACTTACCATGTGTCTTAACTTATGCCGAGATGATAAGCTATCTTAGAGTGAAAACTAGTCAACAAAAATGGTTTAAACTTTCTATTTTCCAGCCCCCCCTTGTTTTTGCCCTGTACCACATGGTAGAAAAGTCTACCATTTCTCCTCCAATCACAACCTTCCTCTTGTCCCACCTTTTACCTATTAACTAACCTAAAATATAGTAAAAAAAAACGCAGGCCAAATACACATGTAGGATCGATCTTTGCTGCCTCCAAATGGGCCAATACGGATGCCTCTCTTTTGTTCCAGCTATGGCCGGTTTTCACATATGGTAATTCCTTTTATTTCTCATCCAATTGCCTCTCACCACTTGTCACACACAGCCTAATATATAAACTAACATATAATTAAATAATTACATAAAAAGAAATGATCTCTAGCCTTTTAAATCTGCCAATATATTGGCTGCCTTCACTAGGAATACTTAAACAAATTCCTTGCTTAAACAACTACACTCCTCTTGTAGTGACTCCTTCTCTTGAATATTCTAAAATAAACATAAAATCTAGTTCTATTAATGTAGATAATAACCAAGTCATGCCAATTTCATATAATCAACTATAATATTAAAATATATAAACAATACTATGCACCATAGGCAAAATAGTATGGTTTTGGGTTCCACCCATTTTTTCCTTACAAATAGATTTCGAAATTACTAAAAAAAAAAATTAAAAATATTAAATCAAACACCATCATATCAATCACAAAAATAAATTACATAAATAGATAAATAAAATTTCGGATTATCACAACTGTAATAGCCCAAATTTTTTTATAAAGCATTTACTTGAGAAATATTTTAAAAGAATTTATTGGAAATATATTTTTTCATAGAAATAGAATTGGAGACTTAGATGATAATTGTGAGCTATGAAAATGTGAAATTATGCATTCTAAGACAAATTTTGGATTGACTTTTGGTAATTGTAACAAGGTATCAACTAGAGAAATTCAATTTGGACCTAAAAAGAGATAAATATTTGAAATTTAATGAAGAAATTCAAGAGGAAGTAATAGAACAAAAAATCAAATACTTGGTGTGCTTGGAATGAGCTCTAGGAGGAAGAAATTCAAGAGGAAGTAATAGAACCAAAATTCTATAGAACCTTAAGAGGATGATCTTAAAATTTCATATTTGGAGTTTTTGAAGAATCGAATTGTATCAAGGACTTATTTGGACTGGAACGTGGCTGACCCCTAGGGGAGGCCAAGTGGCCAGATACACTCTATTGGAAGATACCATCATACTATTTTGTTTTTACCCCACGAGTTGGCTTTGTTTGAGCCATTGATCAAGATGAGCTCGTAGGTGGATTAAAATTGACCATGAGATGATATATTATCCAATAAACCTAAAGATTAGAGTGATCATGAGGGCTAAAGTGAGGGGTAGACACCTTACCATACTCGGCTAAGGGTATTGCTGAATACCCCTTGAGTTTTCACCCTTAAGCCATGCCACCTATGACGCCCCCCAATTCTGCCCTACAAAAATACTGGAATCGAGGCATCGAAATGCTGACAACTCGGGTCACACACCCAACGTAAGTGCTAAGTGTGTGTATAATGCGATAAGGGTAAAATTAAAAGACACAGTGGATAAGTTGAGTCAATTACTATGTACTAGAATTTTAAATATAATACAAACCAATTTAACATTAATTCTCCAACTGAAGATTTAATACAGTCATCCCATATGTAAAACTTTACAATTCAAAATTATCCAAGTGTGGGAAAACATTTTTTTTCCAAGATAAAACTAAACCAAGTTACTCCATCAGCGGAGCTGCCTCCTCAAGCTCAGCCTCCTCGTCCTCTGCATCAAAATTTACGATACCAAAAATGGTCCCGCAAATAAGTAAAATCCAAACAAACCACAAGATAAAAATGCATATATGCAACAACAGAATGCATGAACCTAATACCATAGGCTTGAGACTCCAAATTATCTTTCTTTAAAATAAATAGTTTCCACTCACGCCAAAATTCCCATTTGGCCCAAATAAAATCTATTAGAATCAACTACCACTTCCCTAGAAAATGGTACACGTAAAACCATTTATCGAAATGACCAAATATCTAATTAACACTGTAGGCGGGAATAGTAGGCGGGACTCTACCACCACCCCTACTTACCACCGTTCCTACCTCGTCACTCATTCAAACCGTTCAAACCAATCATTTCAACATACCAAAATTAAGTCACACATGAAAACTCAGTTTTATAATATACACATAATCATGAGACTATAACATGACTTATGCTTACTTACACTTAACTGGTGCACTCCTTTTCAAACTTACATATCTTCATAAAGAATTCTCATGAAAAACGGTGCACAACTTTTCTTAACATATAAGGCCTTTTTCTTGAAATTCTTATTCTTATATATCTTATTCGTAACCACGACAGTAGATCAAATCGCCTTCACCGTCGGGTGTCTAAGCATGACGGTTGATCGAAACGCCTATCTTTCATATTCTCGTCAGTTATACGGTAGTTACGTATTGTTTTCACCGTCATGACGAGCCTTATCATATTATGACGGTAGATTGGATCGCCATCACTGCCTATCATGTCAGTCAAACGGGAGTTACATATCGCCTTCCCTGTCGTGACATGAAAATACTTATCATGGTGGTAGTTACGTATCGCCTTCACCGCCAACTCATCTTAGTCATGCGGGCGTTACGTATCGCCGTCCCCATCATGACGTAAACATTCTTACTATAGTGGGTGTTACGTATCGCCATCTTTGTTAGTCATGTCAGTCCTACAGGCGTTATGTACCACCATCCTTGCCTTGACATGACTTTTTATCATTCGACAAGCATTACGTATCGTCGTCCCTGTCAGCACGTCAGTCATACGGGAATTATGTAATGCCTTCCCCGTTGTGACGTGAGTTTTAAATTTCCTTATTCCTTTCTTATTTTCTTGTTCTTATAAAAGTTCTTGTCCATGTTTCTTTGAAAAATATTGTAGTTTATAACATAAAAATCTTAGGACATACTTGGACATGCATGTACTCTTAAACCTTTTCATACATGCTATATGCTTCACGAGCACTTGCCATGCAAACTATGCATTGGCATTTCACATATAATTTTTACAGTAAAATTCTTCTTTACTTCAATTATAAACCATTCCACCAAAGGAAAGTTTCAAAATTAAACTGGTAGAATATCTCGCTCGAGCCAGACATCGAGCGAGAATTAAGCAAAATCTCAGGTTATGTGCCTTTCCAACATAAAACAAGCCACATTTCTATCCAAGCTCCATTCATACTAACATACACTTATAAACTCTTGGGATCCTTCATTACAGTTCCACTATATTCTACCATATCCTTATCTTAGATCCCAATTCTTAAAACATAAATAACTTCATTTAAATACAAACTAGAGAAATCTTACCTTAATTCAAAAGCATAAAACTAAACCTTATGAGTCCAACTTAATTCTTTGTTAATCAAACTTCTCATATCAATCCTTTAAATTTCCAGTCATGATTTACTAAGATAAACTCTTGCTTTTCAAAAGATTTCCTCCAAGTACTTTCTTACTTTTTTCATAAAATAACTTACCGCTAAATACATAAAATCAATCATTCCAGCATTAACTAATCTTAATCCTCTCACCATTCCTTATAAGAATTGATCTATAAAATCTTCCTCAAACAATATTAACTTAACTTAGTCATCACATCCTTTATCAAAATATAAAAACACATACTCCTAAGGCTCTTTTTCAAGTCCAATAACCTCTTAAATCCTTCACACCATTCTTCTATTATTCCAATCCCATATACCATCATCAATTCCTCAAACTATAATTTATTAAAGCATCTCCTTGCTTCTTATAACATTTTTTCCACTTATCTTATAACTATCCATTTCCATCAATTTAACACAATATAGCAAGGCTTATAAATATATTATGCACTCAATTGAAACATCCTTAAACATGTTAATTCTGTATACACAAATCAACACTAAAATTAAGTTATAAATACACTTACCCAATGCATACAACGAGGCACACAAATAACCAACCATCAACAAGTTCAAATATCAAGTAATCACAAACAACTCCGCTCTCAAATCCAACCGACCCCTGAACACCTCAGACTTAGTCCGGTAAAACCAACAAACCAAAACATATATATATATATATATTGATGCACAATATATTAAAATCTCAGGGTCGTTTGGAAAATACTTACACCGGGTAAAATTTTGATCCTTGAACAAGTGCCAACCCACAGTGCTCATAGCGGATCACTCCATACGTTGGGCTAAGATGCTTGGTTTGACATTAAAATTTAGGAAAATACTCCTTGGAGGATGAGGAATCTCATGAAGGTGGTGGTGAGGTGGTGCAACCACCGGAAGGTGGCAGATCTAGTTCAAAAGGGTGGAAATCCATTTGTGCTTGTACAAGGGAGGTGGGGCCATGGATGGAGAAACTGCTTTAGGGGTGTGACAACCTGAGGTAGGGGAAGCTTTTGGCTGTGGAGATGAGACTCGACGTGGCCAGACGGCGGTGCGGCAAAGGGAGGTCCATTTGGAGACCCATTTTAGTTTTATGGGAAATGAGAGAAAGTGAGGACTCCATTGGGACTGGGATTTCCAGTGGAAGGTCACTGGTGGATGGTGGATCTAATGGCAGGGGTGGTGTCGTGATGCGGTGGCTCATGGCAGAGCTAGGGGCTGAGCAACGTGGGGTATGGAGGAGAAAACCCATTTTGGGTTTAGGGCTGTCGGCAGGAGGTAGAGCTGCCGTGGTTGACACCTCTGGGGGGGTTGGACTCGCCGGAGGCTGGCCGTTCAGGCAGAGCCGGAGGTTCAGGCAGGGCCGGAGGTGAGGCTTGGTAGACAAAGGTGGCACCGCCACGAGCTAGAAACCGAACGGCCTTGTGGAGGGCTGTAGCACGCGGGAGAGAAGAAAGAAAGAGGAGAGAGAAAAAGAAACGGGAGAGGGAGAAAAGTGAGGGATTGGGACCCTTTTCGGTCTATTTATAGGCCTAACACTTTGGAATCTTCAAACTAATAAAAGATGTGTTTAAAACACTGGTCTAAAAATACATAAAATTAATTGAACTTAAAATACTCAAGGAAATTAAAATAAAATATCATTTCAACTTGACTCTAACTTATAGCATAATATTTTCCATCATTAATTAAAATGACGAAGCTTCTAATTATTTAAAAGAATAAAATCATATATTTAAATCATATATTTAAAATACATTTAAAACTCACAATATTTTAAATAACTAAAACCGACTTATAAAATGATCTAGTACAATTCTAATATCTTTCAACTCTTAAAAATATCATCAAACAAATTGGAATAAATCATAATAAGACCTAATTATCTGATAAATTAAAATCATTGAACCGATCCGAAAAAATCCAATAAAATAACATTTTCTTTGAGACAAAATAAAAATAATAATTAATTTATATAAAATCTGGGATCTCACACCTCCTATGCCTATATATGCATGTAAGTCTCTCTTCTCTTCCCTTTGGAGTGAACTTTCAGCCATAGTGAAAAAGAAATAAGAAAAACTCACTCAAACACACTCACTCCACCAAAACACCAAAGGAGATCTAGTTAAAATCATTGGAGGGGAATTTGCACAAAATCTATCCCAAGCATCAAACCAAGTTTAGGAGAAATTTGTAAGTACATATATTAAGTTAATCTTGGCATAGAATAAGTGGTTTAGTGATTAAATTATGTTTAATATTTATTTGAACTTAATCTTTGTTTAGGTGTTAAATTGAAACATATTAAATTTTGGAGTGGTTTTTATTATGGAAAAATGTTAAAAAAATTATGAAATCATAGAAATATATTCTATGATGTCATATTAAGAGGATTATGTGAAAATATGATGTCTTTATTTGAAAAAAAAAATGATAAACCAACTTTAAGAAATTTCGTGCTTAATATGGGTATTATTGGCAGATTTGACATCTTTTAGTAAATCGGATATAACTTGTTAGTGTGATGTTAGAATTGAATGATTTAAGAAGCTTTGGAAAGCTAAGATAAACATCTACAACTTTGGTGTTTTAAGTTTTAAGAGATAAAGACTCAATAGAGGGCAAAATTGAGATTTAAGTAGTAGAACAGAGTTTATCATGGTAGGCATGGACTTCATTGATGAATTTCTTTTATTCTAAATTCTTAGTAACTTGATTTTAATTATTTGATGATATTTTAATAATTATGGTAAGTTTAGAACTCTAATTTACTTGAGAAGTTTTCAAGAATCATTTTGCTAAGAGTTCATAGAAGAAATACTAAGAAAAACATTTTAATATGCATAAATTGATTAAGGGAATTTTGATATGTTAAATATATGAAATTTGTCTTGAGTTGAAAAGGCTAAATTAATAAATATTATATTTTATTGTTTAAGCATTATTCATTAAGTTTTGACATTACGAATTTATGTGATGTAAGTACATATATATGTAACATATGTTCTTATGCTATGTTTTATATATCACATGAATAATAAAGACATGAAACATGCATGTCATAAGCTCAAGTTATGTGTATATTGCATTTCGTCATAAGTCACGACGTCTATTTTTTAAGAAAAGTTTATGTTACATGTCGTCATGTAAGTGTTGTTATGGGTCGTAATGAGCATTTAAGAAATAAGATAAGAAAATCCTATAAGAAAAAAGATTTAACAATCAGTCTCGTCATAACGGGGACGGCAATGCGTAATGCCCGTATAACAGATATGATAAGGCTCGTCACGACGGGGACGACGATACATAACGCCCGGACGATTGACGAGAATATAAATATGGCCCAACCAGGGGTAACAATACTAGATACGGCCCAACTAGGGGTAAGAATACTGGATATGGCTCGACTACGGGTAATAATAGTGGCATGGCCCGACCACGGGTAATAATAGTGGCATGGCCCTACCACAGGTAATAATAGTAGCGTGACCCAACCACGAGTAATAATGGTTGATATAAGTGAAGACTTATAAGAACAAAAGCTTTAAGATAAGAATGAAAAGTTCATGCATGATATAAGTTTGTTTAGGCAAGAAGGACATCAGTGTAAGTCTACATAAGAGATAAGTCTAAGTCATGCATGAGTCACATGAAGTATGCCATAAATGCACACTTTGGTTGTCTGGCTTGTATGTGATTATTTTATTATGTCTATGCTTTTATTAAGTTATGTGTGTACTTACTGAGTTTTTTAAGAAAATCTCATTCTTGTATGTTTATTTTCTTTTTGGAAATTTAAACTTTATTGCAGGGTCTCAATATCGAGCATGGGCAAGGCCCTTATTACTCGAGAGACTTGGAGAAATCCTGAAGGGCTCTTAGAGTACTCTCTCTTTCTTTATAAGTTTTTAACCAGTTGATAGTAGTAGGGACCGGCATTGGCATGGAGAAAAAATTTCCCGAAGTGAAGAAGGAGTCTAGGCGGCTCTAAGTCGAAGTTTTGAGAAGTTTGTATATTGACTAAGAACACTAACTGGGTTATGCATGTAAGGATATAATGTAATTATAAGAATGGATGATGTGGATATTATGGTTTTATTTTACCATGTGATCAGTAGAAAATCTTTAGTCAGAACATTTTCGCTACGATTTGCATTGCATGTACTAGTGAGTTTAGGTGCATGCATTAAATTTCGATAAGTACGAGGGTGAGTAGTCTAGTGTTACTTATTCTGACATTTCAATTTGCTTTGAATTATGAACATAAATTGGGGCATCACAAAATGGTATCAGAGAAATATGACTCTAGATAAATCCACATTGTTATAGGAAAAAGATCATATGGTACTAGAATAGGCTTGAATCTTTATAAAGTAAGGTGGTTTGGTGAATGATTTGGGTGCCAAAAGTTTAGAGTTATTAAGGAGAAAGGTAATTTATGAGGAAGTTTGATATGTTTTAGCAAGATAAGATGGTAAGAGAACGAGATGTCGGTAATGATCGAAGATTCATGTCGACGCCCCCGCTTGCACTTGAGATCGTACTCAAACTGAGATGTCGGGGATGATCATCATAGAGAAGTTCACCCCTCGTCGTATCATGTATATTTGTTTTTCTAAATAATAGCAGTAAATAAAGGTTGTCACAGTGGAAAAGGTCAAACTTTTTTTAGCGTACATTACATGGCTCAATAAATCGAATATCCCAAAGCACTTCATTTCTATAAATATAAGTACAATGATAATTCATAATTGTTCTTTCTTCCAAAACAATGGAAGCCCAAAATACTTACGCAAAATAAGCATAAACAAACAAGTGATGACCCCACAACCTTTTATCTAGAAGGAGGCTCGTCCTTGACCTCCTTCATCTCAGGGCCAAACAGGAACTTGGTAAGGCCTACTCGCTCACCCCATAGGAGGCACTTCCCTACCTTCAAGACATAGACACAATCCATGAATAAGAACCCGTCAATCTTTAGTGACAAACAACACCCTACACACTGGCGATCCACGGGCTCTGCCGCATGTCCTTTACTAGTCGCTCATACAAAATGGGTGTCACCACATCAAAAGGGGATGAGGTCACTAGACGATCAGGGGTCTGGGGAGTCTCCTCGATCTTCGCTGTCTCTATCGCCATCAAGTCCTGCAACTACTTTTATCGTCCCCGATAAGGAACGATAGTGTAAATATAAAAGGGTGAGATTTCATAAAATCTCAGTAAGTACATAATCATTTCAACGAAAGCATCTTAAGCATATAATTAAGCGAATAACAAACAACCTATACATCATGCATTATGGGACTCGTGACTTCACTGATGCACATGCTCATGCTTATGTCAGCTTTCATCAACTTATTTTCTTTAACTTCTTTCATGTACTTGCCTATCATTTCATGAGACAAAAGTACGTGAACTTCTTTTCAAACTTCAACGTTTTCAATACTTTTCATCTTTTCTTATCTTAGGTGCCACTTACTTATCATATCATATCATATCTTGGGCCCGAAAGCCGTTCTTTTCATCATGACTTCTTCTTATTGGACCCCTCACGGTTCTCCTATGCACCATGTGTTTTCTGCTAGTTACCGTATCACCCGGCAACCACTCAAGCCTAAGTGAAAACGTTTCGTGACTTTTTGCTCTTTATCACTCGATGATTGATCACTCACCAAGCGACTACAAACTTCTTATACAGTAAGGCAAAAGCCAACACCGCCATTGGGCACCCACTAGCTTTAGGTGCCACCACGCTTCGGACACCTTCTAGAGCTATACATGGTCTGCCGACTGTTCTTCGTCGATCCAGGGGCTTTCACTCGACTTTAATCACCTTTGAGTGAACAGGTAGTTCCACTGAGGTATTACCCCATCCCAGCCTTTGGGGTTCTTATAAAACTTTAATTTCTTTTCTTTTCTTTTAAAAACACGTTTGACTCAAAACATGGTTTTCGTGCTTCATGCATGAGACGTGCAACCTCTTAACACTTAGCATGCGAAACATAAGACGATCACACGTGCAACAATTGCCATACTCATTAACAAGTCAAACACCATAGGATTCTCCTTCTTTCTTATTTCAAAGCTCAAAAATGGGCTTGGTAGGAAGAAGGGGGTGCTCGGTCTCCTCCCCCTAAGGTTGGGTCGAGACCCTCCTTGGTCACATCCTAAGATTTCCTTATCCCATTCCTTTCCACACATTCTCAAAACCTTGATGTGATTATCTATAATTTTTTTATACTTTCTAAATAGGGTTGACCAAAACTTATGGGCCTTAGATTCAACATTTTAGTCATTTTTCTTTTCACCAAAATATCACACTTAATCACACATACAGAAACCGAATTTCAAGCTATTGACACTTTCTAGTTTTTCATGCTTCCCACTTTCCAAGTATTCGAGACTTGATTATCATATAAAATAATAGTTGATCATTTAAATTTCCAACCCTAACCCTTGAATCCGAGACTCATACATGCACCAATCTAAACCTTTTCAACTCCAAACATTATTTCTAACATGCATGCATATTCTCACTATTCATCATGTTAATCATGCCACATTCTATCTTTTCAACTAAGTATCTAAATCCACCACTATAATATGACATTTAACCTAAAATAATACATTACACAAGCAAGGTTTATTAGAGAAATAAAATATGGCATCCACGTCAGGGTCGTAGTACATGTTTGTCCTTATCTCATTCAACCCATGCATAATCTCATCTTCTGTGTCTATTCGGCGTATTCCCTCTTCTCTCTGTCGAATACGGTCCTTCGAGGTATCCAAAAAATTCAGTGGCTCTTCACTAGGCTCACTCCTTTCACCTCGAATCAATTTTTGTAGCTGGTCTCTTTCTGCTCTTAACCATTTGCTAGGTGGTTGTCTCTCTTCATGCGGCATATCACGACGAAAAACAGGTGCTCCCTCACGGTCTATATCCATAAGATGGGTATGATGTCTCTCATACTGGTCCAAAAGTCTCAACCTTTGCACTCTCATTCTTTCACGCCTTCTACGTAATATTCTTTGCCTGTTTTCTCTCCTTTCTCTTAATTAAGCTACCGATGCTACTGACATGTGAGGCTTTCTCCTATTTCGGGCCATATCCTGGTTAAAGTTTCACAAAGTCAGTATGATAGTCAGGTGGTAACAAACGTAAAACAGTAAAACACCCATATTATTAACATAAATGATCTTCCATATAACATAACAAGGTTCAAACAAGAAGACAACAAGCACGTTGCTAATTTACAAACAAATGAGGGTAATTGGCCCTCATAACATCCTCACGTTCCTACGTCGCTTCTGGAAAAGCTGGGTTGTCAATCCATGTTGGCCATTCTTCATAAGTTAGGTTGGGGCGTAACCTAATACTGCTTGGGTCCATCACCGTCACTGGTCCTTCACCAAAGCTTTTCTTTAATGATGATACATGAAACACATTGTGAACTCCTTGTAAGCTCACAGGTAGGTCCAAACGGTAAGCTACTGCTTTGACCTTCTCAAGAATCTCGTAAGGTCCAACATAACAGAGACTCAACTTCCCCTTCTTGCCGAATCGAGCTACTCCCTTCATTGATGAAATCTTGATATACACCCAATCACCAATCGCTAAATCCAATGGTCTTCTACGTCTATCCGCATAGCTCTTTGCCTCCTCTAGGCAGTCTTCATTCTTTTTCGTATCATTTCCACTTGAGTTCTGACTTTCTGTAAATATTCAAGCCCTAACACCCTGCTTTCACTCACTTCATCCCAATTTAGGGGTGATCTCCACTTCCTTCCATATAACGCTTCGTAGGGCGCCATTTGAATAGTAGCTTGAAAGCTATTGTTGTAGGCAAACTCGATTAAGGGTATAAGACCTTCCCAATCACCACTCGAATCTAGTACGTAAGCCCACAACATGTCTTCTAGGGTTTGAATAGTCCGTTCTATTTAGCCATTAGTCTGCGGATGATAGGCACTGCTAAATTTCAAGTTAGATCCCATCATTTTCTGTAGGCTTTGCTAGAAACGAGACGTAAACTGGGGTCTCGAGCTGAAACGATCGTTTTGGGTATGTCGTATAGATGAACTATTTCTTTCACATAGATTCATGCTAGCTTCTCCATTGAATCCATATTAGCTATTGGCAAGAAGTGTGCATTCTTAGTCAATCTGTCAACTATTACCCAGATGGTGTTCTTTCCTGCCAATGTTCTCAGAAATCCTACTATGAAATCCATGGACATGTCTTCCCATTTCCATTTTGGGATTGGTAGAGGTTGCAACACTCCTACTTGTCGCTGATGCTCTACTTTCACCAGTTGGCATACCGTGCACTTAGCCACAAAAGTAGCCACGTCCTTCTTGATGCCTTCCCACCAAAATTTTCCTTTCAGGTCTTGATACATCTTGGTGCTTCCAGGATGAGCTGTATAAGGGGTGCAATGCGCTTCCCTCATAAGCCTTTTCTTCAATTCTAGATTGTCCGACGATATCACTGTCCTTTTTTCAAAATACAGTGTTCCATCATCTGTTATTGTAAAGTGGGGCGATCCTTACCCTTCTAACAATTGCTGTCGGATCTTCTCCAATTTGGCATCCTTTCGCTGTCCGTCTTGAATTTCATCTTCAGTCAGTGAGGCAATTTCTTGTGCTGCTGCGAGTGTCGCTTCTCTAGGCAGGTTTTTGACCAGCATGTCTCGCATAACTGTCAGTATGGGCGGTTCCTCCGCTTGAGTCTTTTGACTTAAAGCATCTGCCACAACGTTAGGCTTTCCTGAGTGATACTTAATCTCGTACTGGAAATCAATTATGGTCTCGATCCACCTTCTCTGCCTAATATTCAGATTCTTTTGACTGAACAGGTGCTTCAGGCTCTTATAATCCGTATATATCTCGCATTCTTTCCCATACAAGTAGTGTCTCCAGATCTTTAATGCAAACACTATTGCTGCTAATTCTAGATCATGAGTGGGGTAATTCCGCTCATGGTCTTTAAGCTGTCGAGATGCGTAGGCAACTACTCGTCCTTCCTGCATCAAAACGCATCCTAATCCCATCTTTGAGGCATTGCTATATACTACATATGGTTTGTGGGGTTTTGGCAATGCTAATACTTGTGCCGACGTTAACTTTTTCTTGAGTTCTTGGAAACTCTGTTTGCATTGGTCACTCTAGACATACTTGGCATTTTTCTTAGTCAAGGCTGTCAGAGGACCAGATAGCTTAGAAAATCCATCTACGAATCTCCTGTAGTATCCTGCTACTCCAAGGAAACTACAGATCTCATGAGCATTCATCGATCTCTACCATTCCATCACCGCCTCAATCTTAGCTGGATCCATGGCCACTCCTTTGCTCAAAATTACATGGCCCAAAAATTTGACCTCTCGAAGCCAAAACTCACACTTGCTAAGTTTGGCGTATAACTGGTGCTCTTGTAAAATAGCCAGTATAGGTTTTAGATGCTCTTTTTGCTCTTCGTCGTTCTGGAAATATATCAAATGTCGTCGATAAAGACCATGACGAAGTTGTCCAGATACTGTCGAAAAATTATGTTCATCAGGTCCATGAATGCTGTTGGGGCATTCGTCAATCCGAAGGGCATAACTAGGAACTCGAAATGTCCATAACGAGTTCGAAAAGCAGTCTTAGGCACATCCTGCTCCTTGATCTTAAGCTGATGATACCCTGACCTGAGATCAATCTTAGAGAACACCGTGGCCCTTTGCAGTTGATCCAATAGGTCATCTATTCATGGTAACGGATATTTGTTCTTGATGGTGACCTTATTGAGTTCTCTGTAGTCGATGCACATTCGTATTGTCCCGTCCTTATTTTTCACAAACAGGATTGTGGCTCCCTATGGCGATGAACTAGGCCGTATAAACCCCTTCTCCAATAGTTCCTCGATCTGCATCTTTAATTCTTTCAGTTCTGTTGGCGCCATTCGGTAGGGTTCTTTATGAACTGGAGCCGTGGCAAATTCCAATTCAATGGCGAACTCAGTTTCACGATCCGGGGGTAATCCTGGCAGATCATCAGAGAATACTCGAGGAAAATCTTTCACTACTGGGATATCTTCAATACCCTTGGCACCCTCTAATGAGTTCAAGGACTTTAATAGAAACACTTCTACTCCTCCCTTTAGACTTTTCGTTATTCTTTTTGCCGTCATGATAGAGGAAACAAAACTGACTATCTCCCCTTCATAACACAGCTTCTCTTCTTCAGGCAGCTTAAACGTTATCCCCTTCTTACGACAATCCATTTTGGTGTAATGCTCGGATAACTAATCCATGCCTAATATTACGTCAAATCCCAACAAGTGAAAAGCTATCAAAGTTGGCATTTAACCTCATGCCAGCAATCTCCAATGAGCAGTTTTTCACTATCTGTTGACATCCAATCACTTTCCCGTTAGGGAGGGACACCAACACCTTCTGAGCTAACGGTTCTACATCTAACTTACACCTCCAAGCACAATCATATGAAATGAAGGATCTCGTCGCGCCGGAGTCAAATAAAGCATATACCACATTACGCATCAAAATAATCTCACCTATAAAATTTCCTTACTGTTACCTTAAGAAAAATCATCTTATACTTTATATTAAGGTAAGGTCAGATTATTACCAATAATGATTCCAGTGTTAATAGCTTCCTCATCCTCCATGTCTACCTCTCCGGGGGCGATGGCATACACTTTTGCCTTTGTGGGGGTTTTCGCCTTTCCTCCGAGCACTATAAATCCGCTAGAAGCCATCTGAGGGCAGTTGCGGATTATGTGGCCCACTTGACCACACCAAAAGCAAGCTCCTATTGCCACCCAACATTCACCTTTGTGTGGTCGCCCACAAGCTTAGCGACGATATCAGCACTCCTGGTCCGCTTACTTTGCCCTTTCCTTTATCTGGGGATAAAACATTCATTTTCTTGCCCGCATACTTTCTCGAAGAGTATGGGAAACTTTTCTTCTTGTGCATCTGAGTTTGATTAACCAGACTCTTCTGCTCTGCTTCGGTGATGGCCGCCATTCACCAACTCTAGGAAGTTTTGATTCGCAGACAGGCCACTTGGTTGTGAATTCTTGGCTACAAGCCATCTTGGAATTTCTTCGCTCTCATTTTCTCTGTTAACACTAGATGAGGAGCGAATCGCGCCAATTCCATGAATTTTGCAGCATACTGATCCACCGTCATGCTCCCTTGCATCAGTGTGGCGAACTCTATAGCCTTCCGCTGTTTGACCAACTCAAGAAAGAAGCGGTCATCAAACTCCTTCTTAAATCGTTCCCAGGTAGAAGTTATATTCTCTCCGAGCTCTTGTCTTAGCAACTTCCTCTTCGTATCCCACCATAATCCGGCTTCCCTTTGTAGTAGGTGACTGGCATACTGTACTTTTTGCGACTCCGTGCACCTGCTGATTTCAAAGGTGCATTCCAAGTCTATGATCCAACGGTCCACTTTCATGGCTCATTCAGTCCCTATAAAGTTTGGGTACCGATAGACTAGAAATTTTTCATAAGAGCATCTTGATGTTCCTCCACTGGTGTTGGGATGACATCAGCTCTGTTCCATCTGGTTCTTTACCAGCTCTGTCATCTGGTGGATAGCCTTCGCTATCGCCTGTCCATCATCTAGTGGGACGTTTGGAATCTCTCTTCCTTTAGTTCTAGGGGGAGTAATTAGTGGCGTATTTCCTGCCGTTGGTATGACAGGACTCGTAATGTTTCCTTCTAGTGGTGCCTCAAGTCTTGGAGTAGGAGCACGGCGCTTTCCTCTTGCCATGATTTCCTAAAAAGCACAAAATCCTCACATGAGTTACCCTAACTCTTGCGATTTTGATTCTCGTGACTCGCGGTGTCATCAATTCATACGAATATCATCTCCAACCAACCTTTCTAAAAATTCATGCCTATAGCTAGGAGATCATAACCTATACCATGTGATTCCTTTCCTAAGACTTGTAGTTTTTACCCAGAGACTCAACTGTTTTGATACCACCGTTGTCGACGCCCCCGTTTGCGCTTAGGATCGTACACAGACTGAGACGTCGGGGATGAGCATCACAAGAAGTTCACCCCTTGTCGTATCATGTACATTTTTCTTTTCTAAATATTAGCAGTAAATAAAAGTTTTCGCAGCGAAAAAGGTCAAACCTTTCTAAGCGTACATCACATGGCTCGATAAATCTAATATCCCAAAGCACTTCATTTCTATAAATATAAATACAAAGATAATTCATAATTGTTCTTTCTTCCAAAACAACGGAAACCCAAAATACTTACACAAAATAAGCATAAACAAACAAGTGATGATCCCACAACCGTTCATCTCAGGGCCAAAAAGGAACTTGGTAAGGCCTACTCGCTCACCCTATAGGAGGTACTTCCCTGCCTTTGAGACATAGACGCGATCCATGAATAGGGACCCGTCAATCCCTAGTGACAAGCAACACCTTACACACTGGCAATCCACGGGCTCCGCCAGCATACTCTGCCGCATGTCCTTTACCAATCGTTCATACAAAACGGGGGTTACCACATCAAAAGGGGGTGAGATCACTAGACCATCAGGGGTTTGGAGAGTCTCCCCGATCTTCGCTGTCTCCATCGCCATCAAATCCTACAACTACTTTTGTCGTCTCCGATAAGGAACGATAGTGGGAACATAAAAGGGTGAGATTTCGAAAAATCTCAGTAAGTACATAATCATTTCAATGAAAGCATCTCAAGCATATAATTAAGCGAATAATAAACAACCTATACATCATGCATTATGGGACTCATGACTTCATTGATGCACATCCTCATGCTCATGTCAGCTTTCATCAACTTATTTTCTTTAACTTTTTTCATGTACTTGCTTATCATTTCATGAGACAAAAATACGTGAACTTCTTTTCATAAGTCAGCATTTTTAAATACTTTTCATCTTTTCTTATCTTAGGTGCCACTTACTTATCATATCATATCATATATTGGGCTCAAAAGTTGTTCTTTTCATCATGACTTCTTCTTATTGGACACCTCACGGTTCCCCTATGCACCGTGTGTTCTTCGCTAGTTATCGTATCACCCGGGGACCACTCAAGCCTAAGTGAAAATGTTTCGCGACTTTTCACTCTTCATCACTAGGTGATTGATCACTCATCCAGTGACCACAAACTTCTTATACGGTAAGGCAAAGCCAACACCACCATTGGGCACCCACTAGCTTTAGGTGCGACCATGCTCCGGACACTTTCTAGAACTATACATGGTCTGTCGACTGTTCTTCGTCGACCCAAGGACTTTCACTCGACTTTAATCACTCCTGAGTGAATAGAAAGTTCTACTGGGGTACTATCCCGTCTCAGCCTTTAGAGTTCTTATAAAACTTTAATTTAATTTCTTTTCTTTTAAAAACACGTTTGAATCAAAACATGATTTTCGTGCTTCATGCATGATACATGCAACCTCTTAATACTTAGCATGCGAAACATAAGACAATCACACGTACACAAAGTGCCATACTCATTAACAAGTCAAATACCATAGGATTCTCCTTCTTTCTTATTTCAAAACTCACAAATGGGCTTGTTAGGAAGAAGGGGGTGCTCGGTATCCTCCCACTAGGGTTGGGCCGAGACCCTTCTTGGTCACATTCTAAGATTTCCTTATCCCATTCCTTTCCACAGATTCTCTAAACCTTGATGGGATTATTTAAAAAAAAATTATACTTTCTAAATATGGTTGACCGAAACTTATGGGCCTTAGATTCAACATTTTAGTCACTTTTTTTTTCACCAAAATATCACACTTAATCATACATACGGAAACCAAATTTCAAGCTATTGAAACTTTCTAATTTTTCGTGCTTCTCACTTTCCAAGTATTCGAGACTTGATTATCATATAAAACAGTAGTTGATCGTTTAAATTTCCAACCCTAACCCTTGAATGTGAGACTCATACATGCACCAATCTAAACTTTTGCAACTCCAAACATTATTTTTAACATGCATGCATATTCTCACTATTCATCATGTCAATCATGCCATATTCTATCTTTTCAACTAAGTATCTAAATCCACCATTATAATATGACATTTAACCTAAAATAATACGTTAAACAAACAAGGATTTTTCATCTTAGCATAAGCAAACAAGGGTTCAAACAATACAATCCATCTCACTTAAAAATATACTAGAAATACTAAAGGCAAAATAAGAATATATTTAAAATACTCCTAGTAGGCTTAGCTTAAATCTGAAAATATATATATAAAATATTCCCTTAGATTAACTATAACCATGTAGGCTTGAAGAGAAGATTCTTGAAATAAGAACATAGGTGTGGTGTGTGTTCTACCTATGCTTGGATCAACTTAAGCACTTACCTCTTCAACACTCTCTACTCAAGAATGCTTGCCTTAGCTCCACTACACTTGGGATATTCTTGTGTTTAGAGGATAGAAGAAAGTGAAGAAAAAGAAAATGGAGTGGGAGAGAGTGTTGGCCGAGAGGTAGGAGATGGGAGTGTGTGTGTGCAAATGAAACAACCAAGTGAGGAAGACCAAGGCAATAGGCCATTCGGCCATGAGCTTCCCTAGGTGCCTTAGGCACTCATTTCTCTACTCCTAGGATTGACATTTGATGGGTTTGAAAGACCCATTTGATTGACTTCTATCATTGACCATACCATGCCTAAACTAGATTATTTTTAGGTTTGAGACTCTCTTTCTTTTTCCTACCTATAACCGGCGCACCTCAAGGGATTCCAACCCTTCATCTCCTTCACATCACTCTTACACACTCACTTATTAACTCATGTGTCATTCCACAAGATCTCAAGATCATATTTTTGGAAAAAAGGGCATGCATATTTCGGATAGGCCCATTTTAGTTTCAACCGAAACCTCCTTTCTCTCACATGGTTTTCTCTCTTTTCAAGAAACCCTCAATCCTCTTCTCAATCACTATTCCTTCTTACACACATGCACTTTTCACTCTTACAAGATTTCACTTGTCCAAATCATTTGGATTTGAAAACAATTGGATGAGCTACAAAAGGGGTAGTCAGCAATGCCCTCACCCGATTCCTCATTTCTTTTCTTTTCACCCACTTCCTCATTTCTTTTCTTTTCACCCACTTTGCTCTTCCTTTCTTGTTCCATCACTCAATAACTCAATCTTCCATGCTCTCACATGTCTTCTCAAGATCTCCCAATGGTCATTCACCTAGATTGAGATAAGATTGCATGGGAAATACCGCCAAAGGGTTCGGCTAGATGCTTCCACCGAAGGCTCCCTTTTTGCTCCTCACTTCTCTTTCTCATCTCATGCCACATGTGTCACTATTCTAGATATAGCATACTCCTAGGAAGACAAAGATGAAGATCTCTTTGTACCTCCCAAGATATCCCAATGATGAAGAAATCTCATCATGAGATTTCACACTCCATCTTTCAAGGCAACCACTAGTCATCTACTCAACCACTAGTATTTTCTTCCTCTCATCTACTAGTCTTTGAATACCTACTAAAACTCTCTTAGAGTGACATGTTTCCTCTTGCATGGACTTGTTTGACTAATGGATTCATCATATGGGCCTTTGGGCTTACATACAACACTTTGGGCCAATACTCTAATCCAATCTCCCCAAAACTCAATCCTAAGCCCAAGCCTTCATCCTCACTCCTCTAAATTACCAATATTATCATTAAAATAGTTACTTATACAAAATAGTATGAAATGAAAATCTCGGGTCGCCATAGTTCAAGCTACATCAATTTTGAGAATCTAGAAATTTTAATTGAGGATAACTTGACAGAGAGTTTTAAGTTCTCAAAGAGAGATTATGAATAATCATTTTGAGGGTAAAGAATTATCC
Organism: Platycarya longipes; assembly: GCA_036559045.1. Classification (NCBI taxonomy): domain Eukaryota; kingdom Viridiplantae; phylum Streptophyta; class Magnoliopsida; order Fagales; family Juglandaceae; genus Platycarya; species Platycarya longipes. The sequence continues at coordinate 20,979,491 of CM071798.1, forward strand.
TTTGAGTATGTAAATTCGAAATCAACTAATTAACTTGTTAGTTTTCTATTTGATGGAGTTTGGTTTTATTTGTGGTATTTGATGATCGAAGTATAGTAATAATAAATGTAGGGATTTTGGAAAAAAATTCCTATCCTTATGGATGGGCCTAGAGAAATGTTTTGTTAGGTGTGAAATATTGATTGGAGGAGATGATATAATCGAAAATACCAGTATAGATATAAATGTTTAGTATGGTAGGCTTGAAACTTTTATGGACATGATTGCTTTTACAATATTGAGGCTCAACCTCCCAAATTTCGAGGACGAAATTTATTTTAAGGGAGGACGATGTAATAGCCCAATTTTTTTGATAAAGTATTTACTTGAGGAATATTTTAAAAGAATTTATTAGAAATATATGTGTCGACCCAAGATTTTCTTTTCTTGCTATTTTATTTAATCAATTATTTTAATAATGATATTGGTGATTTAAGTTGGTAAGGGTGAAGGCTTGGGTCTAGAATTGAGTTTTGAGAGTATGGACTAGAGTATAGGCTCCAAAGTGTGGTGTGTAAGCCCAAAGGCCCATATGTTAGATTCATTAGTCAATCAAGCCCATGTATGGAGACACATGTCACCCTTGGAGAGTTTTAGTAAGTTTCCAAAGACTAGTAGGTATGAGGAAGAAAATATTGGTAGTTGAAGAGTTGACTAGTTGTTTCTAGGAGGAAGAAGTGAGAAAATCTAAGTTGAGGTTTTCTCATCATTGGCCAACTAGGGAGGCGTGTAGGGGAAGAAGAAGTCTTCCAAATTGGTCTTCATAGGATTCTACCATATCTAAGAGATTGACTTGTACTAGATCTTGTAAGAGTGGAAGATTTGTGTGTAAGGAAATCCCTTAGAAGATGTTTGACAAGTGACAAATGACAAGATGAGATGTGGTGTCATTAAGAAGAGAGATGGTGGCTTGGGAAGAATGGGTATATGTGTGAAAGGAAGCTAAGGAAAGCCTACTTTCTCACTTTCAGTTTTCCAATGTGAAGCCCATCCTTGACATGAAAAAAAAAAAATATTTTGTGTAAGAAAATCCTTAAAGATATGTGTTGACTTGTAAGGGTGTGATGGTGACAAGTGAAGTGACTATTTTTGGAGATGAAGAAGAGGTCTTCCAATTTAGTCTTCCCAGGAGCATACCAAATCTAGATGATTGACACATGTTAGATTTGTTGAAGATGGAAGTGGTAGAGTGAGAGATGTGAGGAAGCATGGTTCGGGTAGTTTGGAAATGAGAATGCCAAACCCCTTTGGAGAGTTTCCCATGTAATCCTATCTAAATCTAGGTGAATGACCATTGGGAGATCTTGAAGAGACATGTGAGAGCATGGGAGATTGAGTGATGGAACAAATAGGGAAATGTAAAGTAGATGAAAGGAAAACAAAAGGGTTTAGGTGAGTGGTGGCCACCCACTCCAAGTGTGTGTGATCATGAGATTTTGCCAAATCTAGGTGAAGGGACAATCAGATGGTGGAAGAGTGATGGGACAAGAGTGTGTAAGAAGGTAAGGTTGATAGGTGAATGATGGAACACATGAGAAAGAGGGATAGCCAAGGAAGATGGAGATGGATTCGGAAAGGACTTGAAAGAGAGCTAGCCGAATGCTTGCTGCTCCAATTCCCAAAATGTGATCTTGCTATTTTGTGGATTGACATGTGATATGATTGGAGAGTGTGTATGTGAGGGGGATGTGTAAGGAGTAGGGGAAGAATGGGCATGCTAGGCGCCGGCCATGGGGAGAAGAGTGGAGAGATTTCCAACTCTAAGTACAACCTAGGTTAGGCTTGATCATTCCGTATTGATAGAAGTCAATCAAGGAGCCTTTCACCCCATCAAAAGTCACACCCAAAACTAGACAAATGAGTGCCTAAGACCCTAGGAAGAGACTTGGCCGAATGGCCCTATGCTTGCCCCATTTTCCCTTTGCTTGTTTCACTTGTTCTCAAGCACACCCACCCACCTCTCGGTAACCAACCTTTCTCCTCTACCATCACTTTGTCTTGCCTTCTCCTACCTTCTAAGACTCAAAATACTCTAAGTTTAGAGGAGCTAGAACAAGCATTCCTTAGTGGAATCACTCTTGAAAAGGTAAGTTGAATCCTAAGCCATTTCAAGCATAGAAACCTAGGTTAAATCACACGCACACACTACGGTTTATGTTCTTGAGATTTTCTCATCAACCATATGTTTATAAACTATTTTGATAGTGTATTTTTATATATTTTCAGAACTACTTTTGCTACTTGGAGTATTGTAAGTGTACTTTCATTTTCTCTTTGGCATTTCCATGTATATATTTGAGTGAATGTGTATGTATTGTTTGTTGGTTGAATGAATATACTAGATTTGGTTCTCCTGATAGAAATGCTACAATTATTTGGTTAGAAATTTATGCTTAGCCCTTATGATCATTTTAGGCTTTGATTCTTAATATGCTAGAGGACTTAGACAACTTGTGCAAATGCTTCAATATGAGATTTGATGAAAAGATGCATGCTTGATGAAGATGAAATCTATGATGTTGTTGTTAGGCTTGTTTAATTGGAGAAGTGCCTTGCATATTTATTTAAAGAAATTCCATGTTTGCTTGATGTGCTAAATAGGCTCAATGATTATATTACATTATTGGTGGATTTCATCACTTTGTCAACAATATCAATGTAAGTATCATTAAGGTGTCACATGAGACAAATGCATGCAAGCTAAAGTAAGGTTTAGATTAAAAACAGAAAATTTGTTGAGATTACATAAGGATTTCAGGTTTAGGGTTCTAAGATTAAAACGTTTATGTGATAAAAAAAATATTCTTTCATGGAAGGATTTACTTTTAAGTACTTGGAAAGTTTGAAAAATAAGGAAACAAAGAGAGACTAATGCCATAGGGTTCGGTTTTCATGCCTAGAATGAAGTTGCTATTTCAGGTTGAAGAAATGTGATAAAAAGGTTAATCTAGTGGCCCATAGGGTTCTGTTTAACCCCATTAGCGGTTAATAAAAATGTTTTAGAAAGTTTAATAAGGCTTGAAGAGTGTGTAGCAGGGAATGGAAGAGGAAAATCTTAGAAGATGGCTAATGGAAGGTCTCGGCCTAACCCTAGTGGGGAAGACTGAGCACCCCTTTTGGTTGAATCATGTGGTGATTGACTCGTGAATGAGTGCAACCCTTGGCACACTTGAACATTTCTCACATTTCGCATGCTAAGCATTAAGAGTTTGCATGTCTCATGTATGAAACACAAAAATCATGTTTTGAGTTAAACATGTGGTGGAAGGTGCTTCACGAGCCTCCTTCTAAATAGAGGGTCGTGGGGTCAGCACCTAGCTGATGTTGCTTAATTAGGATTATTGTATTTTGTGGCTCCCGCTGTTTTGGGAGAAAAAACAATTATGAATTGTTGTTGTGGTTATATTTATAGTAATGAAGTGCTTTGAGATATTAGACTTATTGTGCCAAGTGATGTACGCTTAGAAATGTTTGACCTTTTCGAAAACCTTTATTTACTACTCTTGTTAAGAAAAAAAATTTAGTAAGAACGAGGGGTGAACTTCCCTATGATGCTCATCCCTGACATCTCAGTTTATGTGCGATCCCAAGCGTAAGTGGGGGCGTCGGCATATATTTTTCCATGGAAATAGAATTGGAGACTTAGATGATAATTATGAGTTATGAAAAGGTGAAATTATGCATTCTAAGACAAATTTTGGATTGACCTTTGGGAATTGTAACAAGCTATCAACTAGAGAAATTAATTTGGACCTAGAAAGAGATAAATTTTTGAAATTTGAGAAAGAAATTCAAGAGGAAGTAATCGAACCAAAGTTCAAACACTTGGTGTGCCCGGAATGACCTCTCAGGCTGGTCTGTTGGGTTTTCGTAAAATGATCATAACTCGTTCATACGAGGTCCAGATGAGGTAATTCTGATTCTTGTAGAACCTTAAGAAGGTGATCTAGAACTTTTATGTTTTGGGTTTTTGAAGATAAGGAATGGATAAAGGATTGAATCTGGTATGAAGTGAACGGACAGGAATATGAGTCAACAGGTAACCGACTTAGATGAGTTGTCTTGTGTTCGGCCATGTGACGAAAATTGTGATTGGCTACCAAAATTTTTTGAGGTCTTGAAATATGTGGGAACATGTGGAAAGTTGATAATAATTGATCTAGAAGCCTTGGTGGGCAAGAAAACAAAGGAAAACAAATAGAGAACTCGGATTGTGTGTTCTTGGGTGGTTTTGACATGTTTTGGTGAATTAATCATATCTCTCTCATCTGATCTCGTAATGAAGTGATTCAAAATCCTATGGAAACTTAAGATGATGATATTAAACTTTTATGTTTGAATTTGTCAAACAATCGAATTTTATCAAGGACGTATTTGGACTAGAATGTGGCTGACCCCTAGGGGAGGCCAAGTGGCCAGATACACTCCATTGGAAGATACCATCATGCTATTTTGTTTTTACCCCACATGAGTTGGATTTCTTTGAGCCATTGATCAATATGAGCTTGTAGGTGGATTAAAATTGACCATGAGATGATATATTATCAAATAAACCTAAAGATTAGAGTGATCATGAGGGCTAAAGTGACGGGTAGACACCTCACCATACTCGGCTAAGGGTATTGCCGAATACCCCTTGAGTTTTCACCCTTAAACCACGCCTCCTATGCCTATATATATGCAAGTAAGTCTCTCTTCTCTTCCCTTTGGAGAGAACTTTTGGGCATAGTGAAAAAGAAACAAGAAAAACTCATTCAAACACACTCACTCTACCAAAACACTAAAAGGAGAGCTAGTTAAGAGCATTGGAGGGGAATTTGCACAAAATCTAGCCCAAGCATCAAACCAAACTTAGGAGAAATTTGTAAGTGCATATATTAACTTAATCTTGGTATAGAATAAGTGGTTTGGTGATTGAATTATGTTTGATATTCATTTGAATTTATCTTGTTTAGATGTTAAATTGAAACATATTAAATTTTGGAGTGGTTTTTGTTATGGAAAAATGCTAGAAAAATTATGAAACCTTAGAAATATATTCTATGATGTTATATTAAGAGAATTATGTGAAAATATGAGGTATTGATTTGGAAAAAAATGATAAACCAACTCTAGGAAATTTCATGCTTAATAGGGATATTATTGGTGGATTCGACATCTTTTAGTAAGTCGGACATAACTTATTAGTGTAATGTTGGAATTGAATGATTTAAGAGTCTATGGAAAGATAAGATAGATATCTACAACTTCTGTGTTTTAAGTTTTAACATATAAGGACTAAATAGAGGGCGTAATTGGGATGTAAGTGGCAGAACAGAGTTTATTATGGCAGGCATGGACTTCATTGGTGAATTTCTTTTATTCTAAATTCTTAGTGACTTGATTTTAATTATTAGGTGATAATTTAATAATTATGGTAAGTTTAGAACTCTAATTTATTTGAAAAGTTTTCAAGAATCATTTTGCTAAAAATTTATAGAAGATATACTAAGAAAAACATTTTAATATTCATAAATTGACTAAGAGAAATTTGATATGTTAAATATGTGAAATTTGGCATGAGTTGAATAAGCTAAATAAATAAATAAATACAATTTAGTTCTCCATGATATTTGGCCAGCTTTGGTTTTGATAATATTTTAATATTATATTTTTTTGTTTAAATATTATTCGTTAAGTTTTGACGTTATGAATTTATGTGACGTATATTCTTATGTTGTGTTTTATTTATCACATGAATGGTGAAGACATGAAACATGCATGTCATAAGCTCAAGTCATGTGTATATCGCATTTCGTCATATATAATAATATATGCGTCGTCATAAGTCACGATGTCTATTTTTTAAGAAAAGTTTATGTTACATGTCGTTATATAAGTGCTGTCATGGGTCATGACGAGCACTTAAGAAATAAGATAAGAAAATCCTATGAGAGAAAAAATTTAAGAATCAGTTTCGTCATAACGGGAACGGCGACGCGTAACGCCCGTATAACGGATATGATAAGGCTCGTCACGACGGGGATGGCGATACGTAACGTCCAGACGACTGACGAGAATATAGATATGGCTCAACCAGGGGTAACAATACTGGATATGGCCCGACCATGAGTAATAATAGTGGCATGGCCCGACCACCGGTAATAATAGTAGTATGCCCGATTACGGGTAATAATAGTGGCATGGCCCGACCATCGGTAATAATAGTGGTATGTGTGACGACCCGAGACTTTCTTTTCGTATTATTTAATTAAATATTTATTTTGATTGAGTGATTAATTGAGTAATTAGACTAATTATATTATAAGATGAGAAAAAGGGCATGGGCTTAAGATTAGGGCCTTGAAACTTAGAATGAGCTATTGGGCCTAGGAAAGAATGGCAAGCCCACAAGCCCATGAGAATGACCCACGACCCACCAAACCTACCCATGGGACACTTGTCACCCATAGGAAAATCGTAGTAAGTCAACTACAACTAGTGGGTGGAAATGAGAAATTACCATTTGGTGAGAGTTGACTAGTGGGTGAATGGTGAGGTTGAGTGAAGAATCTTGTAAAAGGATCTTCCCATCATTGGAATATTTTTGGAAAGTACTAAGGTATGACCTATTTTACCTTGACTAGTGCATGTCATGCTTAGTGGAGTGACACTTGTGCAATGGAGTGGAAAGTGGAAGGAAAGAAATGGGGAGGGGTTTTCGGATTAGCCTAGTTGCCGAAACCCTTAGGGGTTTTTCCCATGCTATTCTTTCCAATCTAAGCTAATAATCATCATAGGATTATGTAAGAAGGAAGTGACAAGATGATTGACAAGTGAAGAGAGGTGTCATGAGGAAAAGGAAAAGAAAAAGGAAGAAGAAAAGCAAGGATGGATCTGGGTAGGTTGCCGTATGCACCACTTGGGAGTTTCCTAGGATTGCTTGCAAATCTAGTGAAAATAGTACCTTAGACTTGTGTAAGGAATAAAGTACATGAGGTAAGGTGTGTAAGAGGTATGGTGGTGTAAGGAAATGAGTGGAGATTGCTTGAAATGGAAGCAAACTAGGAATGGAGGGGGGGAGAGTTTCGGATGCCATGTGGAACCAAGGCATGGCCGGTTCATGCAAGCTCTTGTTCCAAGAGGTAAGGCCATGGAATCTTATGGATTGCCTTGACAGTGGATGGTTGAGTGTGTCATAGGGTTGAAATGACAAGAGAATGAGGTATGAGAGGGGAGGAGGTTTCGGTAGAAGCTTTGGAAGGCAAAGGGGTCCGGTTTCCTACTTCTCCCATTTCCCATCATTGTTTTCTTTTCCTATGCAACCACCCATGCCAAGTCTTGTGTCTTTCAAATCAAGGTATGGTGAAGTGTCCTTGACCCCTAGAGAAAAGTGTATGGCCGAAACCCTTGAGGAGACTACCCTTCACTTAGCTAACTCACAAACACACACAAGTCCTTTCTCTCTACCTCTCGGCCAAGCACCCTTTCTCCCTCAACTCTCATTTGTTCTAGTTCCTTCTAACTTCTAAACCTCACTATATCCTTAGAAGAAAAGAGCTAGAGCAATTCTTTTGAGAAGGAATTGCTTTTGAAGAGGTAAATGCATTTTTATCCTACCTTTAGCAATCTTGGTATACCTTTGAATGAATTTGGTTGTTTGTTTGAATCTTTTGTGTATATGTTGAAGATGAAACCTTCAGAAGGAAAATTTGCCATGTTTAGTTTAGTAAGAATTCATGTCTAAGTATGGTATTTTTCTTAAGTAGAGAAGTTGAAATGATAAGTGATTTAGTTAGTTATCTAACATGAAATGGAATAAAGGAAATGCATGCATGATTGTATGTTTACTAGTATATTGTTGGATGATGCCTTTAGTGTTATATATTTAGTGGTAGGAATCCATGTCTAAGTTTGAATACCTTGTTAAGATTAAAGATTATTTTATGTGGAGAATTTGGATACTTGATATGTAAGGAGAATATGGTATGATCAACAAGTTGAGTAAAGGTGAAAATATATTTGCTAAAGTTGATTTGGAAATGAAAATATTGGGTCATGCATGTATATATTTCGGATGTAAAGACTTCTTTGGTGGAAATCATTGATTTAATTATTATACTATATTATGGTGATATGTTTAAATTTTTGGAGACATTAAATGCATATGAATGAAATGGTCACATTAGCATGATGGATGGTTTTCATAAAAAATTGTTGAGTGGGTCATCTTGGAAGAAAAAGTGAATAAAATAACACATTAAGAGACCTAGAGTTTTCGGCCAAGCCTTGTTTTTAGGGTTAGGATAATACTTTTAAATGATTGAAGTTGAATTAGAGTGTTTAGAGAAAATTAGAAGACAAAAAGCTAGGAGAGTGTAAAGGGAGGGTCTCGGTCCAACCCTAGTGGGGAGGGGCTGAGCATCCCTAAGTGTATTGGAGGTCTATTATAGCACTTTGGGAAGGAAAGGAGTAGGATTAAGAGGTGCAAAAATTTTAAATGAGCTTAACGTAGAATAAGCGTCATGTTCGTCACCTATTTTATATGTTCTGTGACATGAGTCTCACGTCTCATGCATACAGCACGAAAATCATGTTTTCGACATGTTTTTAAAAGAAAGGAAAGTAAATTAAAGTTTTATAAGAACCCCAAAAGCTGGGACGGGGTAGTATCCCAGTAGAACTCCCTGTTCACTCAAGAGTGACTAAAGTCGAGTGAAAGCCCCTGGGTCGACAAAAAATCATCGGCAGACCATGTATGGGTCCAAAAGGATGTTCAAAGCGTGGTCGCACCTAAAGCTAGTGGGTGCCTACAGAACGGTATTGGCCTTGGTCTCACTGATACAGAAACGTTTGTAGTCGCTCGATGAGTGATCAATCGCCGAGTGATGAAGAGCGCGAAAGGGCGGGAAACGTAGCCACTTATGTTTGATACGGTTGCTGGGTGCTATGGTAACTAGCAGAAACACACGATGCGTAGGGGAACCGTGAGGTGTCCAACAGAGATCATGACAAAAGATGGGCTTTCGAGCCATATATGATATGATAAGTGGCGCCTAAGATAAGAAAAATGAAAAGTATTTGTGAAAGGAGAAATTTTGAAAGAAAACTCCATTGTTTTGTTTTCTGAGAGTACAAACAAGCATATGAAAAGAATACGAAAAGGAAAAAGAGAAATTTTAAGATATGAGCATGATATAAAGCATGTGCATATCATGAAGTCATAAGTCTCATAATGTATTAAGTATGATTGACTGTCTACTATTCATTTAACTGTATGCTTAAAGTACTTTTGTTATGATATAAATGTGCTTACTGAGATTTCTCCTAAAATCTCACCCCTGTTTATCTTTCCACTATCACCTTTTTGGGGATGATAGAAGTAGTTGTAGGAAATGACGACCTTGAAGAATATGACCCTAGAGATGATGCCTCGGACCCCTACTACCCCGTCCCAGCCTTTGGGATTCTTCTAAAAGTTTAAATTCTTTTTCGTTTCTTTTGAAAACACGCTTGACTCAAAAACATGGTTTTCGTGCTTTATGCATGAGACATGCAACTCTTACTACTTGACAAGCAAAACTCGAGACGAACCCGAGTACACACTTGGTCATTTTTCACACAAACCCACATCATCCGATTCATCATTCATGCACAAGCACTTAGTTGGTTCTAATGAATTAAGTGGGATGCTCAACTTCCACCCCTAGGGGTTAGGCCGAGACCCTCCTTGTTACCACTTGGAGTTCTCTTCCTTCCTTCATCTTCCTTTCATTATCTAGGCTCTAGTTCTATGTTTGAAACAAATTTTAACCTTTACAAGAAGGGCAACCCGAAACCCTATAGCCCTTAGGTTCAATGTTTTATACCTTATTTTCTCAAAGCGAATATCATACTTGAACACCTAAAAGGAAATCGAAAATATACATGGGGTTTCTCCTACTTGTGTGCTTCTAAATTCTCTAAAATTTGAAAACTCAAATATTTCATAAAAAAAAAACTAAATTATAAAAGTTTAGACTCCAAGAGCTCTACAAACCAAAAACTCTATAGGCATGTTCTCTCTCTCTCCCTTTTTTATTTTCAAGCTTCAAACTTTTATTTTATCAAGCATGCATTTCTTTGCCATCCACCATATCAATAATGATAATAATATCATCCCAAGAACAAGATAACTAGCTCTACCAATATTTTATAAATATTCATCCTAGCATGACATTTCAACAAACAAGGTAATTGCTACTAAATAATCAAGGTGTTTCTTCAAATGATCTATCCAATATCACCCAATATTCAACAAGTTTAAACGTAGTCATGCTTACATGTATTATAGTAATCTCTCCTCAACAAAATCTATTAAAATCATCAACATATTATAACTTTCAACTAAAAAGGAACATAGGCTCTAAGCATGGGTTTATAGCTAAACTAAAAATAGAATTTCTACCAAAAAGTTTCATCTTGGCATACCGAGCAAGAAATCAAGCAATATAAGCATGTTCACTCAAAAATATACTAGAGATGCTAGAGGCAAAATAAGAATATACTTACAATACTCCTAGCTAGCTTAAATGAATTCTGAAAACATAAAAAATATTTTATTAGATTAGACTAAGAATATATTATTTTCAAAGAGGAGATTTCCTTTAGAACAGATGATATAATAATAGGGAATGTTCTTCCCTACACTTCTAGGTTTGTATTAGCTTAACAAAACCACTTACCTCTTCTAAGACTCTTCATCTCAAGACCACTTGCTTCTTCTTCCTCTAGGCTTAGAGTGTTTTGATGCTTAGGTGATAGGATGAAATGAAGCAAAGAGAGTGGAGTGGGAGGATGAATTGCCGTGAGGTATAGTGGGAGATGTGTGTGTGTGTTGGTGACCGAATAAGGCAACCAAAAAGAAAGTGAACAAGGCCATTCAGCCATGGGGCTTTCCTAGACTCTAAACCACTCATTTCCCCTAAACTTGGAGTGATACTTGATAGGTTTGAAAGACACTTGAGTGACTCCCATCACTTGATCACATCATACCTAATCTAGATCATCTTAGGTTGAAAAAATAGTTTCCTTTCTCTCCCCATATGGCCGGCCTCTCTCAAAGGGTTCTAAGCCCTCCCATCACCTCACATCACCTCCTTGTCTCCCAATCATCATCTCATATGTCAATCCAAGAGATTGGAAGATCTCATTTTTGGGAGAAAGCAAAAGTAGGGTTCGGCTACCCCTTGCCCTTTTGCTCCATCCGAAACCCTCCTCCTTTCACTTCTAAATTTCTCTCTTCTCAAGCAACCATCATCATGTCCAATAACCTCTTTTCCTTACACATGTACTTCCCACTCTTACACAACCTCCTCATGTCCTTTCATCTAGATATGGTCACAATTCCTTGGAAGGGCTCAAGATGAAGCTCACAGCTGGGCACCACCCAAACCTCCCTTGGATCTTCTCTTATTGCCCTCTCCTCTTTCCAATGATACCACTCCTCACTTGTCCATCATCTTGTCAACTCATCCATACAAGATATACTTTGGCCATTTACTTAGATTGTGAAAGATTTCATAGAAAACACCCCCCCAAGGGTTTTGGCACCCTCTCTAACCGACCATGCTCTTCTTTCTCCTCATTCTTCTTCCTCATCTTAAGCCACTTGTCATCCTCTTGGGTAAGATGACTCCCTAGGGATAATAAATTGAGAATCCCTTTGTACCTTCTAAGAGTCTAATGATGAAGAAATCCCTTCTTGGTTTTCCCACTTCTTCTCTCAAGATAACCACTAGTCAACTACCCAACCATTAGTATTCTCTCTTTCACTTACTAGTCTTGGTTAACTTACAAAATTTTTTCTAGATTGACATGTGTTCTCATGCATGGGCTTGAGTTAACTATTGGATTTCATTTCATGGCCTATGGACTTGTCATCTCCACTTGGGTCCAAATTCTTAGTTATGGTTCTAAGGCCTTCTACTTCTAAGCCCACCTTTTTGGGCTTTATCCACTAAATTACCCAAATCACCTTTGCACTATTTATTTAATTAAATAAAAATATAGTAGGAAAATTTGGGGTCGTCACAAAAACCTTTTGGGAAAATAATTAAATTAAAAATAAAGATAATTTGTTTTACATACGAGGGTAAGGATCATTACAAAACTATCTTCCTTCCACCAAAGAATTGTAACAATGTTGTTTTATTATTAGTTAGTTACTTGTGATTCTGTAAGCAGTAGTCGTTAAAGATAGAAAGATTGGCTTCAAGGCGAACTTACAGGACTTGAAGCATCTTTCCCAGACTGATAGCTGACTCTTGCTACCAATTGCAAAAGGTTTATCGGCTAACTCTTGCAATGCTATCTTCCCACTATGTGAAGTCTTCATAGTTGCTAATTGTGGATACTTCTTCAGAATTTCCAATGCTATATCTGTCAATAAAATTAACAGCACAATTGTTTAATCATGGTTAAAGGCTGGTGAAAAAAAAGAAATCCTTATTTAGTCACTAGCTAGCAGTGCAACAATTAATTAATAAAGAATTAATCCAACAAATTTAATGCATGATATTATAAACTCATATAAAATTAGTGAGATATGAAGGGAGAATACCATAAAAATCAGCGGAAATAGAAGCAACAAGGATACCAATGCGTTCTGAAGGAGTCAACAGTTCAAAATCAGTGACAGAATAAAGATAAGACACCATGGCTCTACGTCCTTGCAAAGCTGCCATGTAAAGTGGTGTCATTTGATTACTACCACGAATCAGTGGCAGTTCACCATTGTTATTCACCATCTCCTCGGCAATTGCCACGATTCCTGATGCAGCAGCGAAGCAAATGGCCGTATTTTTTTGTTTATTTTTCAGTTCTAAATCGGCTGGAGTCATCCGTTTAACCAGTTCTTTAACGAAGCTGGTTCGCTTTGCTACTGCTGCAATATGAAGAGCTGTATCATTTGCTTTTGTTATGGAAATACGAATGGCGTCCGGATATTTCTCGAGTATAGCCTCCGCAGCATGCCAATCACCTTTTAGGGCGGCTTGATAGAGGCGAACATTAGTGTCAAGGAATTGAAACCTTCTTGTCCCTGAGATTTTTGAAGTACTAGCACATGATATATATTTATATATGTATGTATATATATATATATATATATATATATATAATCGATCGAAACGTTTAATTAATTTGTTGATGTGCACATGAGTGCAACATGTCTATTGCAATACTAATTTTCTAATTGCTGATTTTATGAGCAGAGATCTCACTAGGATGATTTCTTCTTTTATGTTTTTTTCTCTTCTTTATTAGTACTTTTTTATTTTGATAAATATAACATATTTTAAATGGCTATTATATAATTAGTGATTAATATATAAGGATCAAGTCACTTAAAATATTTTACATCAATAAGTAGTATTTTTAGAAGTATGATCTAATAATTTTCTTAAAGATGGATCAGTAGTATTTACTTTCAATATTGTTGGCATTTTCAGCATCCTGATCACTTGGCCTCGCCTCCTCTGGTAGTACTATAACCGGAAGTGAGAGCGTACCGGAAGCCAATCCTTCTTGATGACTCATCGTGGAAATGCCTATTAATTTCACTCCTTGCTTTATCACCTTTTCTATGTCTTCTTTTAGATGAATTCATTATCAAATTAATAATGCTTGCGAGATATGTGCATGCATATGGAATTTAGATTATTTATATTTTTCTTAAACAAATTCAATGATTTCAAGTGTGAGAGACAAATAAAATGAGTATAGTAACATTTGTCAAATATTTAATATTGTTGCCCAAAGGATCTCATGGGACACTTCTAAGATTAAACTTGATCAACTCATATCAATGTAGAAATTCTTGAAATTAAACTTGATCAACTAATATTCATGTAGAAATTCTTGAAATTAAACTTGATCAACTCATATCAATGAATATTAACGAATGCAGATTGAATACTAGTTAAGTCAATAGCTAGCTGAAGAAGTGCGACTACAAAGAACTGTACCGCGTGCACGTACAATATTTAACAATTAATTTGATAAAATATTTTAAATTCTTCAACTTTTGCTTAGATTTTGATGAGTACGAAATTTATTTTATTATAAAATTGTAAAAAATAATTATGAATCGGTTGTATTTATACCACTTATCATATATGTCAAATATCTATTTTTTTTTTAATCTCCTTTCTTATATAAGTTTCATTTAGATAAAAGAATTTAAATTTGACTTCCAAATCAATGGACTTGAAATGTCACTGCTTCCAAATTCATTTTGTTTTATTGTAATTTGAAATCTAAGATTTTGAAAGATTAAAATTTGGTCTAGATTTATATTTTACATATCTGGTGATCTATTAATTAATGCAAATCAAATTTTAAATTTTAAATTTTAACATATGACCCAAAATAGGTACTTGAAGTTTAAATAAATGAGTGCTTCTACACTTCATATAGGAGATCCTGCGCCTTAATGTTAAAAATTAAATAAAAATATTTGGTTTTTTTTTTCATGTGTTTTTTTAACACTTCTAAGTATTTAAAAAAATACAACATCACTAAAAACACATCCTTAATCATTAAATATAAAATTATATATATATAATTAAAAATCCACAAAAGCAAATTATTCAGTCGATCTGTGGATTAATTAGCATTTCTGTTAAATTCACTAACCGGAATGATTATTCCCCAAAATCTAACCATCCAAATGCACCTCATGTATTGAATGTGGCACTGAATATAGTGTGACATTAAACCCACTACTGTGAAAAGGACACTAGGTACATATAATTCTAAAGCACATACCTAAGGGTCACCCTGCATGATGTGTCCGTTTGGATGTTTAGGTGATTTCATATGATTTATGAATACTTATATACACCGACACAATAAAAAGATTCTAGAAGTACCTCTACATCGTGATATTTTATTACGAAATAGGTGTCATATGGATGATTACCAGAATAATTCAATTAATTTAAGAATAAAATAAAAAATAACTTTAAAAATAAAAAATAACAAATTAATGTGTGGTGTGTAATGTTTAAAAATAATGAATACCAAAGCTTATTCATAAATTATGCACGTAAGTTAATAATCTGACCCGATCATGCCCCTATCAGTTTAAAACAACAAAAATAAAAAAGAACCATTAAAAAAACTGGGCGTCCATAAGACCAAAAACTAGCAATGAGATCCAAGATAGTCGCTTGCAGATGATGGATCATCTTAAGCATGACCAGGGAAACGTGGAAGTGTGTTTTGGTTGGAAGAAAGAATAGGAGGATGAGGATTACCAGGACCCACAAGAGTTGTGGTCTCCTTCAAGTTGGGCATCTAGTGCCTGTACGTCAATGAAAGATACGTGGCATGGAATAGACCCAAAATACTGGGTCTTAGTCACCGGGAGATCATCCATTAATATGTGCTGAGATATCAGCAAAATAATGAAAAGTTTCGATGTTTGCATTCTGTATTGTCAATTAAAATGAAAAACGAATAAAGGTACGTAGTGAGTAAAGAGAAAATGCAATGCCGAATAAAGGTATTGTCAACACTACTTACTTTGCTTGAGCTATTTAAAGCCTTCGCTGAGCAGCAAAAGGAAGCTAGATCAACTGTTACGCAGTTTTGATGCTCAGTAGCTAGTCCTTATCAACTAAGACTAGCGTTTGCCTACAAAGTCGACCACGGTTTAGAAAACAAGTTTTCACCACAATCATATTCCTGGAATATTATTAGCTAGCTTTCAAGTTTCAAGTGTGGTTTAAATATTCAACTCATGTGGTCATCCATTCAGCTACCCTTCTTGACTGGCCATCCATTGTTGACTGTCCGTCATGATACCACGAATCTGGAAAAAATAATTTATTTTTCTTGGCAAAAGAGTACGTTTCGAAGTTTCCAATGAAAATATTGAATCCAAACGCAGTTCCCTATTTTTCTTTAAATACAAGCTGTTATTTTGTGTGTTGATATATTTGTCATCATTCCGATCAAGAGCATCTCATTGTTCTTTCATTAAAAAGATTTTTGTTCCTGTAGAAATCATTATGATGCAAGTTTCATATCATAATTAGTTCGGAAGATTTTATTGTCAATTGGTGAAGTTGATATTCAATATAAAACAAATGAAATGGGTACAAGGCCCCTCTGTTGGAGGAAATGAAATTGGCAAGGCAAACTCATGTTTATACTTAGGATAATGAACATTTGGAGAATTTGCACGACTTTAGAAGGTAAGCTTAAAGAATAAATTTGGGAAGGCGAGGCAATTTGTGTTTTTTTTTTCTAACCAAGCAAGCAGATTTTATTTAAAATAGAAAAGATGATACATGATGAGGGAGGTGAGGTTCCCAACAAATACTTCATTAAAATAATCACAATGCAAAAGTAGTATTGATAAAAAGAAAAATAAGACAATTTCTAAAATCATATTTGAACGTGTGCAGCTATTAATGATGAATTATACAAAATCGCAAAGAGAACAAACAAGAAAAAAAAAATCACATAAAGATTTTACATGGTTCGACGATATTCTTATATCCACAGTAGTGAACAAATTTCACTATGATGAAAAACAGGATAACATCATGTATTTATACTAACCCTAGCCGGACACAAAGATGCCATGTCACTCCGCTCTGCTCTGCTATGTGCCAGCATCTGCGTGCTTTCTCTGTACATGTATCTCACTTGGTATGAGCCACATATTTCAACAATTTTTACCTTGGCGAATATCCACCCTTTAGAAGAAAAGAAAACATAACCTCAAATTCTACTTGGGACAATAGGTTGGGACGTCTCCTACCTAGCAGCTGGAGATATTAATCAAGTTCAAGTAGTGCTTGAACTTATTTGTAGTAATAATCTTTGTCAACATATTTCTTGCATTCACAAAGGTGTGAACTTTTTCAAGCAGTAGTTCACAGTAACAAACCAATTCCTTGATCCTGTGAAATCTCACTTCTATGTGCTTGGTCCTTGTATGATACATCTAGTTCTTTGCCAAATAAAAATGGCATTGTGACTGTCACAATACAACTGAATTCCACATTACTAGACACCCAGCTCTTTAACCAACCATGTAAGCCACAAAGTTTCCTTGGCAGCCTTAGCCACCACCATATACTTTGACTCAATAATAGATAATGCAGCTAGAGACTGTACCATGGACCTGCAACATGTAAGCCTTCCCACAAGAGTGCATACATAATCTATGGTAGACCTCCTATCATCCAAGTCTCTTGCATAGTCTGCATCCACATAGCCTACAACGGAAGGATCACTCTGTTGTTTGCTAAAAATGATGCCATAGTCTATAGTACCCCTCAAGTATCTAAAAATCCACTTGTCTGCATCTCAATGTCATTGACCCAGATTTGATAGAAACTTACTCACCACACTAATAGTTTACAGCTTGTGCCAAATGTTCTCGTGGGAAATAGTACTAAATTCCACAAGATCCATACATGTGATGGGATGATTTGCCATGGGTATTTTTGCTTTGTGGGAAATACTTACTTTTTCCCACAAGTTTAAACTGTTGTGGGAAAAAATACCTTTTCCCACCAATTGTATGCCACGAACATCCCACGATACGAATTTGTAGGAAAAAGTATTTGCCACAGAAACTATACATTTATCCACCATGACCCTTCCTGGGAAAAACCCACATTTCTTGTAGTGATGCAAACCATAACATACATCAAATACCCCATTACATTGGCATATGGAAGCTTTGACATGTCTTGAAATTCATCATTTGTCTTTAGGCACTGAGCGGTAGACAATCTAAAATGATCTGCCAAAGGTGTACTCACTAGTTTTGCATTACCCATGCTGAACTTGTCCAACAATACCTTTTCAATATAGATATGTTGAGATAACCATAATCCCCTGGAAGCTTTTTCCTTACGAATATTCATCCCAAGAATCTTCTTGGATGCTGCACCTAGATCCTTCATCTCAAATTTAATGCTTAATAAAGTCTTCAACTTGTTGACCTCACTCATATTCTTAGCAGCAATCAGCATATCATCTAAATAGAGTAATAGAAAAATAAATGAATCATCATCAAAGCTCTTTTCATATTCACAACTCTGTGAGTAATCATTTGTGACTAGACGAGTCTTAAATTTTTCTCCCTCTTTTTCTATTTCTGTTTCTTTCTTCTTATACACCCATTTGCATCCTATCACTCTCTTCCTCTCTGGAAGCTCCATCAACTCATGTCTAGTTCTTATGCAGAGATTCCATCTCCTCCATCATAGAACCCATCCATTTACTTTTCTCTTAGTTGAATACTGACCCCTGAAAAGTAGTAAAATCTCCGTTACTAGTAATGAGAGCATAAGAAACCAAATATTCAGAACTATACCTGGTGGGTGGCTTGATAGTGCATCTAGACTTGTTGTGACTATACTGCATGTGATGCGCCTTATTTTTTGAGATAGAACTTTCTACATTCTATGCAGTGTGCATTGTCTACTCTACCATTGGTCTCTAACTCTACCTACACCAAATACTCATTACTGCTGCAATTTTTTAACACCTATTTTTCTCTTCTTAAGTACATTGCAAGACCAAATGTTCCACAAAAGTAGCTGCTTCTTATATTCTTGGAATATTAGCTACATTTTCAAGCGTGGTTTAAATATATGTAGACAATAATCATATTTCAACCGCCCTTGCAAGAAAACAACATAACGACTGGTCATCCATTAGTGATTGTCTAGTGTCCATCATGATAACATTCAATTCTCTCATGTCCAATATGGAAAAGTAACTAAATTTTCTTGGAAAAAGATTAATTATTAATCAAGAGCACTAAATTTTAATGTAAAGTACTTAGGTGAAGATAAATACTCATGAAATTTCATCTCTCTTGATTATATGCTAAGGCCTGGTTGAGAAGTTTCTGCAGATGAAATGAGATATATAGTTTGTAGATAGTAGTAAACTTATTTAAAATATTTAATTTATAAAATTTTTGAAAACTGAAAGAAAAAAATTGAATAATAATATTTTCATTTTGAGATTTAAACTACTTGAATTATCTTTTGTTTTTTGTTTGAAATTTAAGAAAATTATAATAATTAGATAATATTTATATAAAAAAGTGAAAAAATTAAAAATTAAAAAATATTTATATTTTACCGGTGTATCGTGGTTAAAGCTTGTGCTAAGCAACCAAAAAAGAAGCTAGATCAACAGTTACGTTGTTTTGATGCTCGGTAGCTAGCTTTCAAGTGTGGTTTAAATATTCAATTGTGGTCATCCATTTAACTACCCTTGTTGAGTATTGGCCATCCATTGTTGACTGTCCGTCATGATACCATAATTCTCGAACGGAGAATTTATTTTTCTTTGCAGAAGAGTACGTTTCTTCAAATTTTCAATTAAAATATTGAATCCAAATGTAATTCCCTATTTTTTTTAAAATGTACTAACTGTTATTTGGTGTGTTAATATGTTTATCATCATTCAGAAGAGCATCGATTATGACAATGAAGATTTAATATAAGATCAGGATAGGATAATGAGGATTTGGAGAATTTGCCCAATACTTCAGAAGGTAAGCTTAAAGAATTAATTTGGGAAGGTGAGGCAATTTGTGTTTTTCTTTACAAATCAAGCAAGCAAATTTCATTCAAAATAGAAAGGATGATACATGATGAGGGGGTGGGATTCCCCAACAAATACCTCATTACAAGAACTACAATGTAAAAATGGTGACAAAAAGATAACTAAAACGGGTTCTGAAATAAATTTCTTGGTCTCTGCTCACGCCTTAAAAAGGAAGCTCCATCTTAAAACACTGTCATTTGGTAAGCCACCGCTGGAGCTGGTGAAAGTAGGTGCTCTACAATTAGTTGTCTTGAGATATCTTTTTGAGAGACCTATAGTCCATTTTTTAAGGTCATTGATGAGGAAAACCAATAAATAGTAAGAACACTAGCATTGGCAGGACATATTTGCCATAGAGCAACAATCTTCCCGTGCATGCAGGCCACATGCATTTGAAGTTACGCATGCAGGCCATGTTTCGAGATTTGGAGGTGAGGTGGGACTGACCTGAAAGGAATAGGAGGTGGGGAAACCACTAGTATGGCATGTGTAGCAGGTAGAGTAGTCGGGGCGTGGCAACGCATGAAGCCCACACGCCGACATTTTTGCCGCGGTTTTGCTTCGTCCCAGTAAATTGGTGACTAAGAAGTGGCGTGGTGGGACATGTGTCAACTAATGGCGGCCAAAGTGGAGTAAATCTAAAAAAAGAAACCAAAAAGGAAAACGAAAGGAAACAAATACTACCATGAAGGCATATTCGAAAAAGGAAAAGAAAAGGGAGAGGCACCCTCATTGTCGACAAAGACTATGGAAAGGATTTGATAGTTTTTTCAAAGAGGAGTAAAAGCTTCTCTTTTTGAAAAAGGGATCGACCATTTCCCACCCTTAATTCAGATACATCTATCACTTGATTACTTATCCATGAAACTTTTTCTTACACAGCGTGGTGCTTGTAAAAAACATGTCGACGTGAATGAACATAATGAATAAATGAATCAATTTATGTAAGGTTGATAAACCCACGATTAACTATCATAACATGTTTAAAAAGAATACCAGTAAAAACTTTAATTTTACTATTTATACCTTACTTCTTAACTGGGCATTCCAATCATGTGAAGGAACGTAGAAAACAAAAATTCTAAATTTTTTTAACTCTCTATGATTTAATGATGTGGAAGAAAGGGATTTTACTCTGCTAGGGTTTGTTGTTTTGCAAACGAAGGTGTGGCCAGCATGGATGGTGCCGAGGGCCCTGATGGCCTTCCTGTGGCGGTGGCGAGAAAGCCCACGTGGGTTGTGTTGGTGGCTCAAGTAGCACTACCACTTCCAGAGGTGGTTGTTCCTTCTAGAGCGCCAAAAACAGTAGATGGGGAAATTGGTGTTTTATTTTAGAGGGCATTGAAGAATCAGCAAAGCCTTTCCAATTCGCTTTAGTCTTGAAGTTTCTGAAACAAAGACCGACCATCGCTGGACATAATTAGATCATTCATTCGAAATAGATGGGGATTATCTACTCAACCAGTTGTATCAGCTATGAAGAGACCTAGAAATGTTTTTGTGTGCATTTTGAACAAAGATGATTTTAACAAAGCCTTGGCTAGAGAGGTCTGTGATGTTAATGGGAATTTCTTCAAGGTGTTTCATTGGAAACCTAAGTTCAGGGAGGAAACTTAACCGTCAATCATACAAGTCTGAGTAAACCTTCCAGGATTACATCCAAATTTCTATTAGGATTCATATTTGGTGAATATTGTAACGCCTATAGGTAAATTCATCCATAGTGATAATGCTACTAGGTGTGCTATAAAAACTAATGGAATAAGATTTTGTGTTGAAATGGATGCGGCCAAAGAACAAATCTCAGCTGTTTGGATTGGCAATCCAAAGAATCTATCAAGTAATTATGAAGAAGTGATTTATGAGAAACTGCTAGCTTATTGTAATCGTTGTCATATGCAGGGTCACAATGCCAAAACCTTCATATGGTTAAATGAAAAAGATTAAAAAAAAAAAGAGGATAAGAAGCCTAATGATGGAAATAAAGGAAAAACTTGGGTTAAAAAAAAATCAATTTGAGAAGGAATCTGGTAAAGGAAAGGAGATTGAAACCAATGAGGATGTGAAGAATGATTGTAGTTCAGGGGAACCTTCTAACTCTGATGGATCGGGTGATAAATCCATCCAGCAGCCGAATGAACAGATATTTATTTTCCTTTCAGGGGTGGAATTACAGGTTGGGGAAAATAAAGAGAGCAACCAGGAGCCAAAACTGAATGTTGTGGTTGCAAATATAAATGATTCTTTCATTGGGGTTGAAGTTGTGCCAATTACTAATGCAGTAATTAATCCTGCTATGCCAATGGAACCTAAGACAGAGAGATTGGATCAGGTATCAATTGAAATTCAAGCAGATCAGCCAATTTATATTTTCGTGATGATTATGGTTGAGGAAGTTGAAGCATTTGATGAGGAGTTAGAAGGAATTGAGCACTATCATGAGGGTGCAAAATAAAAAAGTGACATGGCCACAAAAGGACACCAATTGAGCAAAGACAAAGGAATATTGTCAGATTCTAATGCTACTGAAAACAAGAAATTTGAGGTTGAAGAAATTAAAATCAAGAGGTCAGTAAGGGTTCCTAACAAACTCTCTCACTTGGCCTTTGATGAATATCATTCTTTTTTGGAATATTAGAGGAGTAGGGCCCTTTAGAAAACAATTACAAAAGGTTGTCGTAGAGCATAAGCCTTAAATAATTGCTTTGGCAAAACCTTTTATTCCCTATAATAAAATTCAAAGACTTCGAAATATATTAAAGATGGAGGATTGTTTTTCGAATCATGATGAAGGTGGTAAATTGTGGATATTCTTGAAAGAATGGGTGAATGTGTAGGTGCTGGTTTCTCATACCCAATATGTTACGGCTGCTGTGACTGAGAGTAATCAAAGAGTAGTCATTTCATTCATATATGCAAAATGTACTACGATGGAAAGGACTCTTTGGAATGATTTACAAAGGAATGACGTAGGAATTGATCCGTGGTTTGTTATGGGAGACTTTAATATAATTCGCTGTGATGCTAATCAAAAGGGATGAAGACCTAAACATACTAATGCTATGGAAGATTTCAATGGCTTTATTGATTCTTGTGGTCTCATTGATTTATCTACTCTTGGTAATATTCTTTCTTGGTGTAATGGTCACGCTGGTAGAGCTAGAAGTTAGGCTCGGTTGGATAGGTGTGTAGTAAATGTGCATTGTTTGAACTTATTTCCTCAAGCTTCTCAAAAATACTTGCCTCGGTTAACTTCAAATCATGCTCCGATTATATTAGACATGGATCCTGTTAATACTAGATATGGTCCTTGTTCCTTTAAATTTCAACAAATGTGGTTGATCACTCGGATTTTCAAAAATGTGGCCAAAGCTTGGGTGGAGGATGATTTTGGCTCGGTCTTGAGTTTATGGCGTTTTGCTTCGAAGCTTAAGAAATTGAAATAGATCTTACAAAACTAAAATAGAAATGTTTCTGGTTGAACTAAGTCTAATGTTAAAGCTCTGGAAGATCAAGTTGGGGCTTTAGAACATTAGCTAAAAGCAGAGTTTTTAGAAAATGCTAAAATAGAATTGATGGCAACCAAAGAAGACCTCAAGGTGTGGAATAAGAGGGAGGAGGTTTGACTCTTAACAATTCTTTAAGTCTCAATGGATTGATAAAGGAGAAATGAATAGTAATTTTTTTTTAAACTGTGCAAGCAAAGAAATTCAATGTGGTAAAGGAAATGCATCTCATTAATGGTCGTGTACTGAGATTGCCAAAAGAAATTCATGATGGTGCGGTTGATTATTTCCAGAAATTTTTAATTTCTCGGCACGGGGGCGATCTTTCAGACCTATCTAACTTAGTTCCTCCGATTATTACTAGCAGTCATAATGATGCTCTTATGTGTGTACCTACAGCTATGGAAATTAAAGATGTAACGTTTTCCATTCCTATTGATAGTATAATGGGACCAGGTGGTTTTGGGTCAGGTTTCTATCGAGCATGCTGGCATATTGCTGGGAATGATGTTTGTGATGCAATAGTTGATTTTCTTATGGGGACTTTGTTACCTCTATTCTATACTGCTTCTTATGTAGTCTTGATTTCTAAAGTATCAAATCCTTTGAGATTTGATAAATTCAAACCCATAAGTCTTTGCTTGATGGTGTATAAAGTTTGCTCCAAAATTCTAGTTCAAAGAATGGAGCCGTTGTTGAATTTAATTATTTTACAACAACAAGGCGCCTTCATCCCAGGTAAAAGTACATTTGAAAATGTCATGCTTGCTCAAGAAATGATTCACTCTCTGAATAAACTGAATAGGGGTGGGAATGTGATGGTCAAAGTTGATATTGCTAAGGCCTATGACACAATAAGATGGGATTTTTTTTATTTCAGCTTCTAGTAGCTTATGGATTGTCAAATCCTTTTCGGAATCTGATTAAACAATGCATTGAGACTCCTTAGTTTTCTGTTGTTATGAATGGGACTTCAAAATGTTTTTTTTAGGGTGGCCATTGCCTTAGGCAGGGGGATCCATATCCCCATATCTTTTTATTATGGCCAAGGGTATTTTCTCTCACCTAATAAAAATAAATTTTGATCAAGGACAAATAAAATCTTTTACTCATCCTCGAGGTTCCCCTCTAATCTCTCATCTCTTTTATGCAGATGACATTAAGTTTTTGTTAATGGTGGAAGGACTTCTGTGCGAGGCATCAAAGACACTTTCATTCAGTATGAGTAATGGTCTGGTTAGGTGGTGAATCAAGCAAAATCAGCAATTGTTTTTCCAAATCTTGCTCAAGGTCTTGCAGGCAGAATTAGTTACAGATTACGGGCTTTATGGAAGGTAAATTTCCAACTTATTACCTTGGTGTCCTGGCGAATTCTGGTAGACTGAAAGTTGTGCATTTTGATGAGTTGATTAATAAAATAAGGAGTAAAGTGGATGGTTGGAAAATTAAATTGCTTTCATTAGGGTCAAGATTGATTTTGCTTTGGCAAGTCTTGACTAGCATCCCCATTCATTTACTTTCTATGGTGGCTGTTCCTAAGTTGGTCTTATTGGTCATTAACCGAATCTTAAGCTCCTTTTTTGGGGTTCGTTTGATGGAAGGGATAAAAGAAAATGGGTTGCTTGGGAAAAAATTTTGTAAACCTATTTCTGAAGGTGGTGTTGGGTTACGAAACTTGGATTAAGTTCAAAGGTCCCTTCATATGAAATTTGCTGGAAATTGCTAAATGATAATTCTTTATGGGCTTCTTTCTTTAGTGCAAAGTATGTGAAAAAGCCTCATATTTCCATAGTTGATGGTCGAAAGGGGACTAGGTTTTGGCATAGTGTCATGCAGGTGATGCCTCAAGTTTTATCATTGTGGTGAATTCATGATGGCCAAGACTCTTTTTGGAGGGATAATTGGTTACCACATGGCCCAGTTATTGAAACTTGTCAAATGGTGGGAAATTCGCAACTCACTATATAAGAATGTAAACTTGATGATGCTTGGGATGTTGACATGATCACCTGGCTAGTGGGTGTGGAAAAAACGAATGAAATTATTCAATAGTTAGGCGGGCAGAAAAACGGCAATGAAGTGCTTATTTGGAAGTCTATAAAGGATGGAAGATTTACTTCAAAGAGTGCTTGGGACTATATTCATATCAAGACTTCAAAAGTGGGGTGGTCGGAATGGATATGGCACAACGTTTACCCAAAAACATTATGTGACTATGTGGAAAGCGATTCAGTTTCGTCTTCCTATAGATGATCATATACATTGTATAGGGATCCTGATAGTCTCCAAATGTCAGTGCTACGATACAGGTGCTTGTGAAGATCAAAATCACGTATTGTCCAATGGACACATTGTTGAGAGAATTTGGAGAAGAATTTCGATTCATGTGCCTTATACCCAAGGAATAGGATGGAGGGATAGAGTTGAGTAGTGGTTCAAGCGTGCTAATAAGTCTTTGCCTAAAGGTAGTTCACTTGGTTTGATACCTCCCATTGTTTTATGGAAATTATGGCTATGGGGATGTGATGCAAGAATGGATGAAAAATATGCTAGTTAGGAAGTTCTTTGGCGGAATATTAACTTATGGATTTCCTAGGTTGGATTGAAGAGGCCTTAAAATATTGTCCGGCTGATGAGGAAATCCTTTAGATTCTAAATGTTTAGGCCAAGCCAAGAAAACATAACAAGGTGTACATTGTTCGTTGGTCTCATCCCATTGAGGATGGTTTTAGATTAAACATTGATTATAGCTCGATTGGGAATCCTGGTGTTTGTGGAGCTAGCAGAATTGTTCAAAATTCTAGAGGAGAGTTAAAAATGGCATTCTCGGCTTCCTTGGGTAATAGAACCAATAATTTTGCAGAACTCTCTTCACTTTTAATTGGGATTCATCATTGTTTTCAAGCAGATATCTCTAAATTAGAAATTGAAATGGATTCTTTGATTGTTGTAATGTGGATACAAAAAGGCATTTGCGACCTTTGGTACCACTATGATTTTTGGGAGGAAATTCAGAAGTACCTATCTAGCATGAAAGTTACAGTTCGTCATGTATATAGAGAATGCAATGTGGCAACGGATCTTCTTGCCCATCTTGTTGCGGAAGAGACTAATATTATTTGGCATCAGTACAGAGAACTCCCTCATAAGTTGAAAGGTATTTTAAAAGTTGATAAAGTAGGTTTACCTTCAATAAGATGCTAATGATTTTTAAGAAGAGAGGTTATTTTCCTTTCAGAATAAGGCTAAGCTTGTTTAAATGGCCTTTTTTGTTATTGGATTATTGTTTATTTAGTTGAATAATAGTTTTATGCTTGGATTCTTGGTATTTTGAGTATTTGTAAGCCCCTAGGTGAGTATTTTGTAACCACAGTATTCCTCCACCAAAATTAAGGGTTTATTAATAAAATTAAGACAGGGACTACTACTAGACATGTGACCCTGATTCTTCACGAAAATAAAAATAAAAATAAGGTCATGCTTTCGTAAATTTGACCTAAAAATTTAAAAGTCCGATTTTTTTTGAGTCAATAGAAATGCTAATTTATACCTGTAAGATATGAAATATTATCAATCGGATGGAATCAAACATTTGGACCGATATAATCCATCTATAATCAATTTTTAAAAAACCATATATATTATATATTGTAATAACCTACTCCTTCTCTCAAATAGTCATCAGTCTTGTTTTATGTGTTGAACCTCGAATGCGTGTTTTGAAAGCTAGCAGTTTATTTTTAAAGTCCACTGTCTTAAAACCCTCAAATATTTTAAATGTCCTAAAAATACTTTAATGAAATATTTCAAGTGAACCAAGCCTGATTTTTAGTAAAACAATTGTAATACTTTTAGAGAGCTCTAAAAATATCATAATTGTAGAAAATCATTTTCTTTAAATGATTTTAGTTATTTAAATGTATTATGATATTTAAATTTTGTTGAAACCTCTAATTAATTAGATGGTTTTATTCTCTTAAAAGATGATTAGGAAACTTCATTATTTATTTAATGATGAAAGATTATATTCTTATAAACTAAAGTTGAGTTTAAAATAATTGTATAGTATTGTATCTTAATTCCTCTTAATTTATGCAATTTTAAATCAATATTTGAATCTCTACCTTCAGATCAATTTGAAGACCCTAAGGTGAAGTGTTGGGACTAAAATCCTAGCCCTTAGCGAACTTCCCTAATTTTTCACTTTTCCTTTCTCTCTCTTCCCTCTCCCTCAGCTCACATGCACGAGACCCCCCTCCCTTATTCGATTTCCTTCAACTCAACCCCTAGCGCCGCCACCTATAGTGCTACTGACTACCACCAACACACTGGAAGATTCCCCTATCCTCCGATGACCACCCTACTAAACCCAAGCCATCACAACCCCTCCTTCTCCCGCAACTGTCTTTCCCAAAGTGGGTCACCTCCATCACATGGCCTTAGCGCCACCATGAGCTAGCCCTCAACCCCATCAAGAACCACCATCAAGCCCCGCGAACTCCCTAGCTCCTCCTCCCTCCTTCACGCGGCCTATAGGTAGCCAGCATAACCCTCCCTCTCACACACAGGTTCATCACCTTGAGGCCAAATCCACCATTGTATGGCCACCGCACCCTTTCCACAATGTCACCAAAGCCTTGTCGAAGTCTTCCCAAGCCCAACCATGATTAGCCATAGCTAGCCATGCTCCCTCTCCATTTCTCTAGTTATAAGCCATGACCTCAACCCGTGCTGCCATACACCACCTTCAACCACCACAAAACCACCACATCATGCCTCCCTTAGCCACCCCTAGCCCATTCCAACACCTAGCCTCTCAAATTCGCACCTCTAGCCACCATTATATGCCCAAAACAGCCACCAAATAGCCACCGTACGGAGTTTAGCCACCACGTACGACCCTTCCACCGCCATCCACAAACTACCGACCATGTTGGCTACCCTCGCACAGCCTAGATCTAACCGTGAATCCCTAGATCTAGTCCTCAAGATAGCCTCCTTCCAAGGTCACAACAGTGACCGTGATGGAGTGGTCACCGCTCAAGGTAGTGGCTCTCGATGCCAGTGGCTGTGCTAGGCAACAATGCAGCACTCAAGTTTACCCTGATGATGGTTAACTCTCTTTCCCTTTTCCTCGTTATTTATGTCAAGTTGATTGGTTGGTTGTATTGTGGTGTTTGTAAAGTTCGTTGTGAAATACGGTTGTGTTGTGAATTGCTCGGTGTAGTTGGGAAGTGTGTTGTTTTAGGTTGTGGGTTGTGCTATAATGGTGGTTTTGAAATGTGTGGCATAGTGGTGATGTATGGAGTAGTGTGGATTCAAGGGAGTATATGCGGAATGTACTTTGTATGGTGAAGTTGTCATGCACCATGTGGTTGTCATAAAAGATTGGATGGTTGTGTAGTTGAAGAGCTTACTACATGATGTGAAGTGTCAAACAGTAGAGCAATATCCTAGAGTAATTATGATGTGACCATGTGGTCAAAGTGACGGGTGTTACAATGTAGTTGAGTATGGCTGAGAGTACATGTGAATTCACAGAGTGGAAAAAGAGTGACGTATCCGGAGCGTAATGGGGTGTCACGATGTGACAGGAGTATGTGAAGAGTTCTACTTGTGATGAGTTAGAAGTTGGTGTAGAAGTGACATGGCGAGATGTCAGGTGAAGTGGTGGATAATATTGTAGCTTGGGATAGTCTCAAACTACATGACGTGATGTAAGGTGTAGTTATGAATGGAGTCATGTTGTGTCAAGTGTTGAGATAAACTTGTACCAGAATGAGAAGTAGGAAGAGTCCTACCAACCGGGTAAAGAGAATGTTGGTATCAAATTGTGGTGCTTGTTTACACAAACAAGTGATCAACATATTATATGTCAGTCTCAGGTGATCAAATGAGGTAGGGTACATATGTATCTGGTGAAACACATGTGCCAGACAAATTTATCATGTGTAATAGGTAATCTGTCCTAAGCATAGGAACACGATATTTAAGCCTCAAAGTTGTGTAGTATTTATAGTTGTGAATGTGGATGATGTATAGGCTAGAATGCAAGAAGTGGCCCTAAGGTGAATCATGGAGGTTTACTATGATTTGGTTGGTTCAAGTTATGATTGAGACGCATGATTTGGTTAGTTCAAGTTATGCATCAGGATGAGATTGATAGGAAGAGTAAGGTAAGGTACTAGTGTCTTAACCTTAAGGTGAATTATGGAGGTTTACTTTAATGCATAAGCACTTGAAGTAGAACGTTGAATTTGGAAGAAGTAGTGACCATAAGTGGGTCCACAAAAAAAAAAGCATAGTAAGGGACACGTAGACGCCTAGGATAGAAGGAAAGTGTTTCCAAGTGAATTTTAGTTCTGTTTCTAGTTTAGTTGCTTGTGTATTAAATGCAGAATGACACTAAGGTTATGTGTATGCATGTAGGTTGCCATCTGAGATGCACATGAATGGATCGCATGATATGATAATAGCATGGAGCCTGCATAAGTATTATGTCTATAAACTTCTAGAGTTTTCTGAAGATATGAATGCATAAAAAGAAAATATTTCTCTTTACAATGCTCTATGAAGTAAATGACATTTTAATAAAAACATGCTAAGTGTAAGTCTTCAAGTTTATGTATGGACTATTTTTGGTAGCCCATTTTTATAATATCCAAATATTTATTCTTATGCATTCTTGTGATGGATGACTATAAGTAAGTATTGGATGTATTCTTTAAAATGAAAATGCGAGGCTTATGCCTTACGCTTTACATGATGCTTTCAGCGATGCGAAAACAGCGTTTTAAGGATGTCATGAATTGATGTCTTCAATGATGCGTTGATCAATGATGTTTAAGCTTATTCTTTTATATGATGTTTTTGGATTTTTTTTTTATCAAACATGCAATTTTTTGTCCTATTTCTATTGAAAAATATTGTATCTCTATAAATACTGTTTATATCCCTATTATTAAAAAAATGGAATTCTCAATTTTCTACGATACTTTGGGGATAAAATATTTTCAAGAACAAACAAATCATAATGACTTTTATCTATTTATATCCCTATAATTCAAAAAAAATTGAATTCTTAATTCTCTACGATGCCCCGGGGATAAAATATTCAAGAACAAGTAAATCATAATGATTTTTATCATATTTCTAGTCATTTTTTTTATGTATTGCAATGGATTCATAAAAACTAATTAATGAAAGAATGAACTGAATGAATGAATGAATACTTTGACAGATAAAATTATGTAACGGCCATGATAAATGAACGAACGAATTAAGGTACCAATGAAAATGGTAGATTGCAATCGGGACGTAGTGCTAACGGTGCACAAGTACTGCCCCTAACCAATGGATTCCCAGCTGTGGCATAGGCAAAATTAGGTCTAAAGGAAGAGCATTAACCCTAGCACACAAAGCGTAATAATGTGTACAAACCGAAGGAAAGTGATAAGAGAATGTACGAGTCCTTTGAATCTTTAACAAATGAAGGCATGGGATGAGAAAAATGTTTTACAAAAGAAAACCCTTTCTCAAAAAAAAACCTCACCTCGTGATGTTTTAAAATAAATGTATGTCTTTTGTATATGCTATATGTATGAGTGATGAATGCATGAATGAAATCCTATGTTAATATATCTTTACTGTACGAAATAATGCTTACTGATTATTCAACTCATTTTAGTTTTTATGTATGCCCCTATCCCCTCAAGAACTAAAAGAGTAGAATGCCGCGTCAAGACGGACATGGTCAAAGCGGAAGAACATTGAAGTCTGAGCATGAGCATTTTAAATGCTTGAGAGGTCTTTTAATTTTTAAGTTTAATGTTTTTTGATGTAACTCTCTTCCAAAGAAGGAGAGAACTCAGATTTTACAGACATAAATCTGGGAGACTATTTCTTCATTTTACAATTTTCTCTATACAAATAACAAACAAGACAACACAAACCAACAAACGATACAGAACAACAACTCAAAATAAGGTCTTTTATGATGGCGCATGGACACCACGCGCCACACTAGGAGAGAAACACTGCAAGAGAGAGGAACATGGCAGCCCCGAATCCACACCACCAGCGAGAAAGAACACCACCAACAGAGAAGATCGACCATAAGCGAGGTGCGTAGAAGACTGCCCCCACACGTTAGGAACATGCGCCGCTCCATTCAACAAAAGACACAGGGCGACCTCACAATCGGCAGATTGGGGGAACGACGGTGAGGATCGTGGTGGTCTTCGACCCTCGGACAACCTCAAATATGCTCTGGTCGAAACCAAAAAAATGAAATTGGAAACCACCATAAAATACAACAATGTGGCCGAAAAAATGAAGAGAAGAAGGAAGAGGAAGGAAAGGAAAATGAAAAATAGAGGCCCCCCCAAAAAGCTGAGACGTTATCAAAGTTTTTCTCAAGAAGTACTTCAATTTTATTTATTAGCTAGCTTTTCAAGCGTGGATTAAATATATGCAAATGATAACCATATTTCAACCACCCTTGCAAGATTATAATGCAACAACTGGCCATCTATTGTTGATTGTCCAGTGTCCATCATGATAAAATCTAATTCTCTCATGTCCAATTTGAAAAAAAAAATTAAATTTTCTTTGCTAAAGTTTTTTTTTTTTTGGTTTAGAGAAGAGAGAGTTGGCATATGTCCATGAGTGACCCCTCCCAAATTTACGAATAGCCCTCACTTATTGAAAGGAGTATCATGTTAACAAACAAGGACACTAGGAATTTACAAATAAGCAAGATAAACCATACCTAGCATAAGAAACCGAAAACAAAGAACCAACACAAAATGTCTATATATGTGGACGCGGTAATGGATACTATTCTGGGGATATGGATAGGTACAACCTGACTAGAATCAAGTATTTATGTGGAATTGAATATGAAAATTTGCCGGCATATTGTTGTAGATGTAACATACAAGGCATAACTCTAACACCTGTTGTTGGAAAGATGTTGTTAAGGAGATGGATAGAAAAAAACTAGAAGGGGAAAAACCATTAAAAGTCTGGAAACCAAAACTGCAAAGTGTTCAGAATGCTAATGATGTGGCAGGATTGAAATCACAGTTACCAAATGAAAGAGAGGACCATGGTTCGGGAAAAATGTCATAGGAAAAAAATTGTTAATGAAATTTCTTGTGTTGAGGCACTAGTTGTTCAATAAGTTGAAGCTAGTTCTTCAAAAATGAATGTGACAATTCCAATCGAACCAAATGCTGAGTCTAGAGAAGCGGTACAGGAAGGTGAGGTTCTGTTAGAAGACTTGGGAGTTTTTTATGATTAAAATATGGGGCAGGTGCATATTGTTGATGTGGAGGACAATGTGGAACTTGTGCATGTTGCTAAAACAACCCTAGCAATATTTTGTACTATAGAGGATGAAATGGAAGGAAGGAAGGGCATTGTAGATGATGTTCAAGACATGAATGGAGAGGTGCCACCGACGAACCAATTGGCTGACCAATTGCCTTGTGTGCCTCTATAGGGTGGCTAGTCATCAAACCCTAAAAGGGAAGCTAGATTGCATTTAAACCGTGATAAGGATTGTCCTTTGGATGTTGACTCTCAAATTATGAAAGATAAAGAAAAGAGAGTGTTACGAAGCTCCACTCGGGTTCCTAGCAAACCCGCTCGCATGAATCTATGATGTGTTGCTCCTTGTTTTGGAATATTTGTGGGTTGCGATCGTCATGAAGAAGACTTTGTGTTGCCCAGATGACTAACACAAGAGGGGGTGAATTGGATTGTATTAAAAAAATTAACAATTATAAATCAAATACACAATATAAAATATAAGCAAAATACAAAGCAGCAAGAAATATAAAGAGTAAGGGTAACAAAAGCAAACTAAGTATTTTAACGAGGTTCAACTCCACTGCCTACGTCCTCGCCTCAAGCTACTCTATAAGGATTCTCAAATTCACAATTCAACCTCCTTTAAGTGAAAATAAAAACTTATTACACTTTTGAGCAATACTGCTACAAAAAATCAGCGTAATATATCCTATATACTTACAATCACCTCACATGTGGTGATTCAATTATTTCCTATGTAGAATACTTTCTACATGCACAAGGATTATATACACCATTTTACTAATACAAAATGTAACACCTAAGTCTAGCACCACTCTGTTTTTAAAATTATTTTCTTTATTTGTGCATAAACTCATTTGAGTTTTTGTATTTTTCAAAAATAAAATAGACCATGGGCCTAAAATCACTGTGTTGGTAAACTATCCTTTTGCTCATTGTCTTATGCTAAAAACTTTTTTTTAAGGGGCAGTGATAATTTTTTTTAAAAACAAGTTGGATTTTCTATATACGCTACTGGAACCAAAGATTTTTATCAAGGCCCAATACAAGAAGGCCCATTCTATTATCTTTCACTATCCAAAAACTTTAGCCCAAATATTTGAAATGGACCCTACCGATTTCCTCAAAGCCCAAACCGGTGAAACAAGCCCATCACACCATGTTCCCAAGTAGGTTTCCTCTCCATGCTCAGTCACACGCTGACTTACATCCCATGCACAACATCCACGTACGTTTCTCCGTTGCTTCCACGTTGCACATCTCTACTTTTGTTTTCTTAGGTTTTATCTGTTTCCTTTACATAGATTGTATAAATAATTACACATTCATCGACACTTAAATTCCTTGCCTCTTGGTTTTCCACTGCATTGCATGCACTATATACCGGCCGTTTCACTAAAAGCTCCCCTCTCACGTTGCATATCACTTGTATCACCACCATGTGTTTTCTGCCACCACCCGGTTCTCGACGCACCGAAGCCACAACACATGAATCTCCTTCAAGCTGCAACTCCTCTACGTCGCATTAGTAGCCTCACGAAGAACCAACTCCCATGCGTCCTAGCTAGAACAAAAGCACAACCCAGCCGTTCGCCACCATCTCCATCTCTCGAAATCCACCCAACTATGACCTAGCTATAGCACCTCCCCAAGCTGCCCTAGCCAGCTGTGAACCCACTTCAGAAACACCACCCTCAACCCTCAAACTAACCTAAATCACCCTTGTTTTTAAAAGCCGAAATAGAGTAAAGGAAACTCTCCATGCCCCTTGGTTTCTCAGCCTCATTGCACGCCAGACGCCACACAGGCAGCAACAGAAACTTCCAATTGGACTGTTGGGATCGACGGAAGCTACCAAATAATATAGAGACTGGAATTCAACGTGGTTCGGCCAATTTAGCCTACGTCCACACACACAGAGATGAGTTTTTCTATTAAACAACAAACCAACGATTTACAGTGGTTTCACTCGACTTTCACAGCACAAAATGCTTCTATTCTCACTAATAGACCTCACTCGAGACACTTTTGTCACCACCTAGATTTTTTCTAGAGAATTCTACTACCTTCTAGAGTCTCCTAGTCCTTTTTAGATTATTCTAGAATCTTGTAGAGTTGTGTAGAGAACTCTAGAGTGGTGTAGAACCCTTTAGGAGAACCTCATAAATAATTCTAGAAGTAGTCTAGAATGTTCTTTGCTCTTAAGATTGTGACACTTGTCACAATCCTAACCATTATTGGTACCAAGAGACCCCTATAAATAAAGGGAGTCTCATTTGTATAAATCACCAAGCAATAAGAGCAGCAAGTTCTCTAGAGCTTCTCTCTCTACTTTCTTACTCTAGATTTGTTCTCTCTTGTCTTGAGTCACTTAAAAGGCATACTTGGAAGCTTTGTCGGAGACAAATACTCCTAAGGCCGCACGGGACATGTGAAGAAATTCTAAGTCCGTGACAGTTGGTATCAGAGCATCGAGTTTGGAATGGCGGATGCAAATCCAAGTGAGATCACCATGAAGCACCACGAGACTCGAAAGAGCGAGAGGTCAAAGGAGTCAACCTCGTCTATGGAGTCTTGTCTCGATGGAATTGAGAAGGCCATGGCCAAGATTGAAAAATGGGATCAGTCTCACAGGGAGGTGAGCACCTTTGACAACACTGTGACAAGGATGGAGGTGGCAGTAGCAAATGTTAAGGATCGACTCGACATCGTGGAGCAAGGTTTGGAGGACCTAGAATTGGAGAGCCAATCTGAATCGCTCAAGGAGTTCATTCTGAGCGTCATCAACCCTACCATCGAGGCACAGCATGTTGAGAATATCGCCTTCCAAGAGCGGATCTTGGGGGAACTAACAAAACTCTAGGAGCAGATGGAGGAATACTGTGTCGGTCTGGAGGAGACCAAGGTGGACTAGGCCATATGAAAGCGAACGGTGGCCAACGAAGGTACCCTTGGAGCTGGAATGGTGGCGACACCAAGGGTGGATACCCCTAAACCAAAAGAGTTCGATGGCAAGTAGGATGCCAAAGAACTAGACAACTACATGTGACACATGGAGCGCTACTTTGAAGCTTTGAACATGCAAGGAGCATGTCAAGGTACGTTTTGCCTTTCTCTACCTTACTAATCTTGCTGGTACTTGGTGGCATCGTAAGCACAGTAAGATAGAGAAGGGTACTTGCACCATCAACTCTTAGGAGGAGTTCAAGACTGAACTCAAGAGGCAATTATATCCCGAGAATGTGGCTATCTATGCGTGGAACAGGATGAAGGAGTTGAAACACACCTCATCTATCCGCAACTATGTCGAGGAATTTCTGCCCTCATGCTTCAAATCACAAACATGGGTGAGGAAGATCTCCTCTTCAACTTCATCGATGGCCTCAAGTCATGGGTGGCTTAGGAGCTCAAGCGACGTGGGGTCAATGACATTTCCACCGCCTTGACATGGTCGAAACCCTAGAAGAATTTGAGTACAACAAGAGTAATAACTCTTCAAATCCCAAGTCTTCGAAGGATAACCACGGGAAAGGTGGGGGAGCAAAGGGGTCCAAGCCCCCACAGCACAAAGAGCGGGGAGACAAGTCTTCAACATCAAAGGAAGGCAAGAAAGATCACTCCAGAGACAAGGAGCCTAATGATGCTTGCTTCCTTTGTGACGGACCACATTGGGTTAGAGATTGCCCTAAGAGGAAGGTCTTAAATGTCATGTTGGAGGAAAAAGAAGTTCAAGAGAAGTCGCATAAGGGGTGTTTGCAACTTCTCAACTCTCTCAAGGCAAACACCAAGCCAATCACCAAGGATGGGTCTTTGATGTTTGTAGAGGTGATCATCAATGCGAGAAGACTCATGCCATGGTCGACTCGGGGGATTCTCACAACTTCATCAAGAAGGAAGAGGCCACATGGCTAGGAATTCCCCTCAAAAAAGGTCAAGGATGGCTGAAGACCGTGAATTCTGAAGCCAAACCCCTTAACGGTGTAGCTCATGGTGTAAAGCTATAACTTGGCACATGGAAGGGGAAAGTGGACTTTTCTGTCACACCCATGGATGACTTCAATGTCATATTGGGGATGGAATTCTTGAGACAGTTCAATATAGTGTCTCTTCCCCACTATAACTCAGTGTGCATCTTAGAAGGTGGCGCCATGCATGGTACCCACGGTATCTAAGCCAACATGAGGAAAGTCTAAGCATGCACCATTAGGCATAACTACCACTTTTGATAAAGAAGTAGAAAAAATATTGGCAGATCGGGAGGTTAGACGAAGGGGTCACAAGCCATGCCAAGAATATTTGATTAAGTGGAAGAGATTGCCCGCAAGTGAGACGACTTTGGAACCAAAAGAGTCATTGTGGCAGTTTGAAGATCAAATTTGAAGGTTTCATAAAGACACCGCGTTGAGGACATCGCGAAACTAGGTGGAGGAGAATGTCACCACTTGGATTTTTTCTAGAGAATTCTACTACCCTCTAGAGTCTCTTAGTCCTTTGTAGATTATTCTAGAATCTTGTAGAGTTGTGCAGAGAACTCTAGAGTGGTGTAGAACCCCATAGGAGTTCCTCATAAATAATTCTAGAAGTAGTCTAGAATGTTCTGGCCCTTAAAATTGTGACACTTGTCACAATTCTAACCATTCTTTGTACTAAGAGATCCCTATAAATAAAGAGAGTCTCATTTGTGTAAATCACCAAGCAATATGAGTAACAAGTTCTCTAGAGCTTCTCTCTCTACTTTCTCACTCTAGATTTGCTCTCTCTTATCTTGAGTCACTTAAAAAGCTTACTTGAGAGCTTTGTCGGGAACAAAATGTGACATCCCAGATCTTTGCATATCTCTATTTGCTTATATTTTCTTGTTGGATGTTTTAATTTATTTTATAAATTAGATTTTTACCTCACTCATTTTATTTTGAGGTACGCTTTATTTATGATTGTGTTTGATTATTTGTGAAATTTACGATTTCGATATTTTTAGCTATTTAATGATTATTATCGTTTTTGTCATTTTAGTTGTTTTCAATGTTATCTCGGTTTAGTGGTTTTAGTTCTATTATTATTACAAGCTTTTGAGAGATTTCTTGATAACAGTATTTTTAGTTATTTTAATTAATCGATACTATTGGTCTTTTCATTTGAAATGTTATCTTCATTATTATGATTTTCATCATCATAATATATAGTTTGATTTGTTGTATTTCTTTTGATGAGCATTTTATCTTATTTTGGTATCATCTGGTTCGTTGATCTTAAACTTATTAAATTGTTAAGTCTTGTTATGTTTATTCTATTTTATTTGGTAGCTTTTGAAGAGCTTCTTAATATTACATAATATACGATCATTTTATTGCCTTGGTTTTAGTTGTTAAAAATATTGCGAGATCTTAAATGTATTTTAAGCATCTAATTTAAATGTAAGGCTTTATTCTTTTAAATAATTTGAAGCTTCATTATTTTAATTGAGGATGGAAAATATTGTATTATAAAATTAGAGTTAAGTTGAAATGATATTTTATTTTATTTTCTTGAATGTTTTTAAACTTAAGTAACTTTATGTATTTTTATATCAGTTTTTTAAATACATCGTTTGTCAGTTTGAAGACCCAAAATCGTCGGGCCTATAAATAGCACGAAAAGGGTCAAATCCCTCATTTTTTCCCTCTCCCTTTTCCTTCTCTCGCTCTTCTCTCTCTTTTCTCTCCCGCGTGCTACAGTAACCGCGAGGAGGCAGTTTGGTTTTCAGCCCGTGGCGGCGCCACCCCTACCTGCCAAGCCTCACCTCCCACCTCGCCTGAACCGCCACTCTCTGGCTAGTCCAACCCCACCAAAGGTGTCGACCACAGTAGCCCCACGTCCCGCCGGCAGCCCCAAACCCGAGAGGTGTTTAATCCTCTATGCCGCACCTTGCTTCGCCCAAATCTCCGCTGTGAGCCACCGTACCAAGACACCACCTCCGCCATTTGATCGGCCATCCATAGACGACCTACCACAAGAAAATTTCAACCCCAACGGAGCCCTCACCTTCCTTCGCCATCCATAAAACCGAAATGGGTCTCCAAATGAACTTCCGTTCGCCGCGCCACCGTCCGGCCACTGTGACTCTCACCTCTACCGCCAAAAGCTTCCCCTACCTCATATTATTACACCCCTAAAACAGTTTTCTCATCCATGGCCGCACCTCCCTTGTACAAGGAAATTCCGAAAATGGGTTTCCAGTGTTTCGAGCTAGATCCGCCGCTTTTCGGTGGTTGCACCGCCTCACCACCACTACCATGAGATGCTTCATACTCCAATGGGTATTACCCTAAATTTTGGTGTCAAACGGAGTACCCGAACCCAACCCGTCGCTTGCCGAGCCCGGAGACGAGTAACGCACGACTTACCCGCTACAGATCTTGGATCGGTGATCGGAGCGATATTCAACGTGCAAGGCGTTCGTTTGTGCATTGTAAGTAACAGATATTTGTTTGATGTTTGGTTGACTGTTTGATTGTGTACTAACCTCTGTTTTGACTATTGATGTGTTAGCTAGTTGTGATAAACAATTCGGAAATATGTTGATTGTGTTTGAGGTCTTTTAATGGAAAATAGGAACACCCGAATTAAAATGATTGTGATTGATTATTGGGTTGACATTACTTGTTGATAATACAATGTTTTGGTTGGTTGATTCCAATACTTTTTCTCTATGTGGTATTAAGACAATACACTAGGATTTTAATCTAAGAGACGTATAGAAGAATGAGATAAAAATTGATGAGGAAACTAAAGAGTAAAATTAAGCAAAATATTGGTTTAGGATTGAAACAATGGCATGACATGTTGGACGATGGAAAGTTTATTTTCATGATCTTATAAGTATCAATCATGGTATATTTTTCTGGAGAGACATTAGGCGTTAATTTATGGCTAACGTATGGTTATGACTTGAGTTTAGAGATAAGATCATATGATAGAAAATTTAAGAAGTATACTCTTTGATTTTCCTGATGTATTAAAGTATACTCTCTGATTTCCTTGATGTATGGCTTGAGAAGTGTTTGAGTTTGGGGAAAAGATCATATGATGGCAAATTGTTGAAGAGAGTAACTTTATAAGCAATATAAATTATTGGCTAATAATTCGTTATGACTTAGTTTCTAGCGATTTGTTATGACTTGTTTGCTAACTTTTAAGAGAATCTTATGAAAATGCGTGTTTTGGTAAAGAGAAATGAGAAGAAAAGTTTGGGTTAGACTCCACCATAAGTTGTGACCTTAATCTCTATAGGCAAAGATTGATTTGATTCGATTTGAGGTGATTAGATTTCATTATCTCTTTATTAGAAATGGGCACGATGTGTTGGAAGGATAATAGATTAAGGAAGAAAAAAGGGATTTATATTCATATGTCAGTAGGCACGGTTAAGATAAAGATTGTTGATTTCTTGGAGATGCTAGGCTAGTTTATCTAATGAAATGCCTTGTATTTGTCAAATCTGTTTGCATGCTTTATATGAATTATTAACGGAATCATGTGATGGTTTGATTGTGAGTGAGCATGACAATGTGTGTGTTTGATCAATTACATGGTTCACATATTGAGTATAAAGTATTTCAAGTCACATGTAGCATGTCACATGCATGATGCATAAAAGGCATATTTTTTAGTCAAATGTGTTTTCAAAGAAGAAAAGAAAAGAATTAAAGTTTCAAAAGAACCCCAAAGGCTGGGACGGGGTAGTGTATGGCTCCAAAAGTTGTCCGGAGCGTGGTCGCACCTAATGCTAGTAGGTGCCCTAAAAACGGTGTTAGCTTCAGCCTTATCGATACAGAAAACTTTGTAGTCGCTCGGTGAATGTTCAATCGCCGAGTGATGAAGAGCGCGAAACATAGCTACTTAGGTTTGATACAGTCGCCGGGTACTACGGTATCTAGCAGGAACACACGGTGCATAGAGGAACCGTGAGGTGTCTAAAATAAGAAGTCATGACGAAAAGAAAATAGTTTTTGAGCCGTATATGATATGATATGATAAGTGACGCCTAAGATAAGAAAAGATGAAAAGCATTTTGAAAAGATGACTTTCGAAAAGAAGTTCAAACAGTACATATGAAAGAAGTCAAAGTTATATGAAAGCATTTTTATAAAAAGCATGTACATGAAGCAAAGTTTCGAAAACTGTCAAGGATTATGGAAGTTTTTATATGAGCATGTGCATAAGTCATATTGTAAGTCTCATGTTTATGATACGTGCATTAATTGTGTTTATATGTATATGCTAATGATGTTTTGTTATGTAAGTTGGTTGTGTGCTATCTGTTGCTTACTGGGACTGATATCTCACTTCGGTGGATCACCCCCACCCTACGGTCCCTATTTTACGAGATCGTAGTTTGTGATTGCAGAAAATGAAATTTGGCCCGAGATACAGACTCCACAGGAAAAAAGATTCGTTGAAAAGATGAAGACCGGGACAATGAACTCGGAGGCTGTATCATTTATTTATTTTTTCTGAAAGACTGTAAGTTTCTCCGGTTGGAGAACTTAGATTTATTTGATTTACAAATTCTAAGAATCTCTAGTACTAGATTAATTGACCTTTTTCTATTTTCCTGCTGCGAACATTTATTATACACTTTATGCATGTTTCACACACTTGGGAGCTCTAATTGAAGGGATGATTAATCCGTGTGATGATTGTCGGCGCCCCAGCTTGCGCTTGGGTTCGTACGCAAAATGCGACGCCGGGGACGAACGTCACAAGGAAGTCATCCCTCTTCTTTACTTATGAGAGCCTTATTTTTTTTTTTTTTTTTAATCGCAGCGGAAAAAGGTCAAGCCATAATTAAGCGACAAAACGTTACGCTTGTCGCACATCACATGGTTAACAAAATAAAACCCAAATTAAACGTCACAAGCACATATTTATATACATCAGAATAAAGTCACCAATGTAAACAGTTTTATACAAAAGTACTTCCCAAAACAGCGGGAAGATTTTTCCAAAAGTACATCGGTGTATACAAAATAAAGGTGCTGCTGATCCACTCCTCCCTCCGCCAACCATACTAATAGGCGGGTTCTTCTTTTATCTTCTTATAGTCGGGGCCATAACGAAGGCTGTCCAGACTCAGCCCTGGACCTACGTCACACATCATCCCAGAGGATGACGTAAACAGGCGTCCCAAGTGGAGGAGCCCGTCAACTCCCAGCACCATACAACACCCCGTAGGGAGTAGGTCGTCAAAAAAGTAAGTCGCCATAGGAAGCGACTCTGCTGCCCACTGACCCAACAGGTCTAGGGTCACTGGCCCAGCAGTCTCAGCCTTAGTCGGGCCCATGAGGGTCCGACCCATCTTCTCGAGAGTCGTAATCCGTGGATCCATCCTGTCCTGCAATGACTTCTATTGTTCCCAAGGGAGCAATAGTAAAGATAATAAAAAGGGGTGAGATTTCGGGAGAAATCTCAGCAAGTACACTACACTTAAACCAGAACATATCAGATATACAGATAAGTGAACAAAACATTCTTAACTAATGCACATGCAATGAATGACTGACTCATGCACATGCTCATGAAAA
Organism: Platycarya longipes; assembly: GCA_036559045.1. Taxonomy (NCBI): domain Eukaryota; kingdom Viridiplantae; phylum Streptophyta; class Magnoliopsida; order Fagales; family Juglandaceae; genus Platycarya; species Platycarya longipes. The sequence continues at coordinate 21,021,546 of CM071798.1, forward strand.
CTTTTAAACAGACATACTTCTTTCAGACTTCTTTTTATAAAACTTTCATGCAGACTTCTTCTTTCAAACTTCTTTTCATATCATCGTTGCTTTTCAAAACATTTCTTTAAAACATTTCGTATCTTTCTTTCTTTCTTTCTTAGGCGCCACTTATCATATACAGATCTTTCTTATGGCTCGAAAGCCCTTCTTGTCATGACTTTTCTTTAACATGTATGAGACACAACACGGTTCCCCTAGCACCGTGTGTTCCCTGCTGGTTACCGCATCACCCTAAAGTGAGCGTTATATAACTTTAAAACGGTAGGTCCTTACACCTTATCCGTCTTGGGCACCCACCAGCGTTAGGTGCTACCGCGCTCCGGCCACCTTTTGGTGCCATACACGGTCCGCCGACTGTTCTTCGTCGACCCAGGGGCTACCACTCGACTTTAGACACTCCTGAGTGGACAGGGAGTTCCACTGGGGCACTTCCCCGTCCCAGCCTTTGGGGTTCTTATAAAACTTTACTTCTTTCTTTTCTTTCAAAAATCCCGTCTTTTCTTTTCTTTTCTTTTTCTTAAAAACATGCTTGACTTTAAAAACTTTCTTTTCATGACTTATGCATGGGACATGCATGCTTACTTATTTTCATGCAAGAACCCGAGACAGGCTCGAGTGCATTCACATTTCATTTTCTTTCTCCCACTCTTGGGATAATTTCATAATTTTCCTACTTAGTCATCATATTCTATACCCAAAATGGGCCTAGGACTGAAGTGGGGTATTGGACCCATCTCCAACCCATCATGGCCGAATTCTCCTAGAGAGTTTCTAGGGTTTTTCTTCATCATTTGACTTCAAATCTCCTCCAATAAATTTCAAAGTATCAAATTGAATCAAGTACCCTCCTTAGCAAGGGGTAACCGAAACCCTAATATTTCCCAAGTAACCATTTCACATCAAACTTAGTTATTTCTATTTCCTCCATTCACCTTTTCAACTTAGGGAATTCCTCCCCTTAATCTATTCAAACTTCCTTTCCTAAAAGTTTCTTCTATGAGTTCAACTAAACAAAAATCACCACAACACAATATAATATTAATCTTCCAATCTCAACCTTAAATATTATCAATTTCCAAATAAACATTTCTATACATCATACACAAGTGATCATTCCTTCCATATGCAAATATATATATCATTTCCATCCATATCAATCAAATAATTTATTCTCATGTCCATTTTTCATTTTCTTACAACAATATGCTCCTTGAATAAATCAATTCCATCACTAGTTCCTCAAATAAAATCTTTACCTTAACAACACCACAATTTAATATTTAACACTAAAATCCTTCATGCATCATCTTCATCATTTCATCAAATAATCATGCTTTTTCCTTTCTTTTTGCAACTAACACTTGATTCATCATTTCTACTCATATTCTAAGCTTGTTCCATCATATAAATTTATCCAAGAATACTCATATCTCAAGCAAGAAAAATCATTCCAATCCAAACATAGCAATGGCAACCATTAATCCAACAAACATGATCACTTCACTATATATAAGACTTGTTAAGGAAAAAGTGGGAGTATACTTACTACACTCCTACTAGGCTTTAGCTTAAATCTGAAATTACACATATAAAATCTCCCATTAGTCTAGTCATGAACATAAAACTCAAAGAAAACCCTATTTCTTTCCAACCATTACAAAGTGCTACATGTGTGTGTGTGTTCTTCCTAATCTTGTATAGATTTAATCACTAACCTTCTCCAATGACTTGATCACCTTCACACTCTTGCTTTTGGCTTTCTTACTATAGGATTCTTCAAAATATGTGGTGAAAAGAGAAGAAACAAAAGTAGGAATGGCTAGGGTGAGTTTGGCCGAGAGGTGGAGAGGAAGTGAGAGTGTTTGCATGTGTCTAAGTGATTTGAGCTCAAGGGGTTTTGCCTAAGGGTCACACGGCCAGCTCCCTTCCCTAGGGTCCTTGGTACTCTTCTCATCATGTTTAGGCATGGCTAAAGATAGATGGGTTGATTGACAACTCTAGGCCACTCCAAGATCAAATCTTGGCCATACCTAGATGATTCTCCTTTCTCCTTTCCTTCCTATGGCCGGCGGCTTCTTGGTGCCTCTAGCCTCCATTTTCTTGTTTTTCACTCAATCATCATTCCCCTATCCCCTCATGTGTCCATCCAAGTGATTCCAAAGCCATGCTTTTTGGAATTTGAGCAAGGCATGACCGGCCAAGCTAGCTCCACCGAAACTCCCTTTTGCTTCTCTTCCTAGTTTTTGTCATTTCCATCACCTACACATACACCATACCTCTCTTCACATCACCATACTTTCTTACACATGTACTTCATCCACTTACACACTCTTCCTCTTTATCCTATCACTTATAGATGGCCATACCCCATGAGATTCCCCAATGAGCCCCACGGATTGGCCTCCACCGAAACTCCAAGCTCCCTTCATCCAAGCTTCTCCTCATGCCACTTGTAACTTCCCTACACATCATGACTTCACTTGGCAAGTCAAGAGATGGTGTTTTGTACCTCCAAGATACCATGGTAGGAAAAATCATTCCATTTGATCCTACACTCAATCCTACATGGCATGCATCCAACTACTAGTCAACCTTCACCAAATAAGATTTTCCTACAAGGGTTTGGATAATTTTTCTAGAAATTTTCTCCCATTGACAAGTGTCTCAACTATGGGCTTGATGGGCTATGGGCTCATTCTATGGGCTTTTGGACTCACCATTGCTCTCTTGGCCCATTCACTTGATCCATTCTCCAAAGGTCTCATTCCTAAGCCCATCTCTTCAAGGCCTATTTGGTTCTTTCACCAATTACCACTAATCTTATGTATTAATCCTTAATTAGTTAATTAAATCAAGATGGAGATTTTTAGGGCTATTACAATGATCGTTCTGGTGACGCGAGTCCCTTTCAATCCCGGAGGGGGATTCGTGGCTGTCACAGGTGGTATCAGAACAGTTTGGCTCTGGGTAAACTCATACGTTACCTAGGAATTGTACCAGAAAATCTTGTCATTTTATATTTGTTTGTTTGTTTTATAGATTGGATAATTTTACATCATTTTATCGTTCTTCTAGTTTATTTCTATGAAATTATGTTTTAAGGTTTTAAATATTTGTTACATTGTATTGTGCCAATATTTTAACGAGCATTTTGTTTATTATTATGGATTTATCTTAGTCTTGGTGAGATGGTTTTAATTATCATACTTTATAGTTATGCAATGGTTGGGTTTTATTTGGTTTCAATGGGCATCTTATTTTATTGGTACCTTGTTTAGAGTTTCATCCCATGAGCTCCTTGCAAAATGAACTTGGTTTGATTTGTTGTTTGGCTGTTTACGTATTTATACTATAACTCTTTTCTTGTATATGATTTTGAATATTTGAATATCTTTAATGGAAAGATTTTAAAATCTATTGCTTTCATAAACCTTTTTGAGATGTGCCTTGAGACGAGTTTAAGATTTTATTTGTCACTTCATTTTCTTGCTTATTTCTTTTTAAGTCAATCTATGTCTTTTCAATGATAAGCTTTTGTTGGTATGGTCTTTGAAAATGGGTCTGTCTTGAGTTGTTAAGATTTGTTTAATTATTTACTATGATTCTTTTCTCAAAAAAAAAAAAAAGGAAGAAGAGAAACTTTGAGATTTCTACAATCTATTTTCATTTAGAGTTAGTTTTGAAGTGAACTCCAAGATTTTATTTGACATATCATTTCCTCGCTTTCCTTTTCAATCTACCCTTCTTGTCCATTAATGAAAGCTTTTGGTGAAATTGACTTTGACAAGCAAGGTAGACTTGTTTTGTTAAATTGCTAGTATTTAATCAACTGTTTACTAATGTTTTATTTCTTTTGGATAGTAGTTAAGATTTTAATTAATTGATTTTATTTAGTTAGGTTGTTGACCATTTATTTTTTTTATATAGGCATTTGTTTTGTTTAAATGGGAATTTGGGTTTTTCGAATTTGGTTATTATTTTAAATCATTCATTCTGTTGAATCATTCGTTTTAAATAATTGTATTATGGAAATCCTTATTTTAAAACTTATTATTCTTTTGTTGTGGGTTACTTTGTTCTATTAGGCTTTTATGCAATTATCATAAGGATCTGGTTTTATTTTAATTATGGCTTTTGTCTTTTAAATATTTCTAAAACTTTGAGATTCATTGAGATAAAGATTTAAAGGAAATCACTACGCTGTATTTCTTTTAGGGACATGCTTTGAGGTATTTTTTTTAATTCATTATCTTTTCACATATTTGCTTGTTTTATTTTGAAGGTTTATTTATTTATTTTGACGAGTGGGTTTGTTTTGGCGACATGTTAGTATTTATTTATTAACTTATCTATTTAATTATTTTACTATGGTTCGTTCTTTATAAAGATTTTAAGTTCTAAAAATTTCTATAATAAATCTTGTTAGAGTTGAATTTGAGGAGAATTTCGAAACTTTATTTGCCATTTCATCTCCCCGTTCTTTTTTTAATTCAATCTCTTTGTTCTATTTAATAAAAGTTTTGGTGACTTTGTGTTTGCCAAGGGAAGTGGATTTGTTTTGATAAATTGTTGGTATTTAGGTAATTGTGTCTCTTTATTGATATTTATATGCTATTTATATGTGAGACCCCGCAGTTTTACATACCTTTAATTTACTCATATTTTGTTATTGGATATTTTAATTTATTTTAATAAATTAAATTGTTATCTCATAAATTTAATTTCGGATACGTTTTATTTACGATCAGAGTTAGTTATTTGTGAAATCTATCATTTTAATATTATAGTGATTTAAAGATTATTATTGGTTTTATCATTTGAATTGTTATCGATATTATTTGGATTTAGTGGTTTTGATTTTAGTATAGTTATAAGCTTTTGTGAGATTCTTAAATAATAGTGTTTTTAATTATAGTAATTAATTGTTGCTACTGGTCTTTCCATCTGAAATGATATATTCAGTATTTTTAGTTTTAATTATTATAAAATATGGTTTGATTTGCTGTATTTTTATTAAGGAGCATTGATTCTATTTTATCTGACATTATCTGGTTTATTGATCTTAAATTTATTAAATTCTTAAGTCTTATTATGTTTATTCTATTTTGGTTGGGAAGCTTTTGAATAGCTCCAAAAATACTATGTTATGCAGGATCATTTTATTAACTTGATTTTAGTTATTTGAAATAGTACGAGATTTTAAACGTGCTTTAAATATCTGATTTAAATGTATGGATCTATTCCTTTTAAATAATTAAATAAAGTTCATCATTTTAAGTATTGATGAAAAATATTATGTTGAAAAATAAAATAAGTTGGAATAATATTTTATTTAATTAGTTTGAGAATTTTAAGTTAAGTTGATGTTCTACGCTTTCAAATCAGTGTTTTAAATTCATCAGTTGTCCGTTTGAAGACCCAAAAGGGTCGGGCCTATAAATAGTGCGAAAAGGGTCGAACCCTCTCATTTTCCCCTCTCCGTTTTCCTTTTCTCTCTCTTCTCTCTCTTTTCTCTCCCACGTGCTACAGTAACCGTGGGAGGAGCAGTCCGGTTTTTAGCTCGTGGCGGCGCCACCCCCAGCCGCCTAGCCTCACCTCCGGCTCCACCTGAACCGCCACCCTCCGGCGAGTCCAACCCCACCGGTGGTGTCGACCACCGCAGCCCCACGTCTCGCCGGCAGCCCCAAACCCGAGAGGCGTTTAAACCTCTACGCCGCACCTTTTGCCGCCCATATCTCCGCCACCAGCCACCGTACCATGACACCACCCCCGCCATTTGATCCGCCACCCATAGACGACCTACCACCAGAAATCTTAGCCCCAACGGAGCACCCACTCTCTCTCTCCTCCCTTGGAACCGAAATGGGTCTCCAAATGAGCTTTCCGTCGCCGCGCCGCCGTCCGGCCACCGTGGCTCTCACCACCACCGCCAAAAGCTTCCCCTACCTCAGTTTATCACACCCCTAAAACAGTTTTCCCATCCATGGCCGCACCTCCCTTGTACGGGGGAAAATCCGAAAATGAGCCTCCACCATTTCGAGCTAGATCCGCCGCCTTCCGGTGGTTGCACCGCCTCACCGACACCGCCACGAGATTCCCCATCCTCCAAGGAGCATTCCCCTGAATTTTGGTGTCGAACGGAGTACCCGAACCCAACTCGTCACTTCGCCGTGCCTGGAGATGAATAGTATACAATTTACCCGCTTGGAATCGGGGATCACCGCGATGTTCGATTGGCATTCGTTTATGCACTGTAAGTAACAGATATTTGTTTGACTGTCTGATTGACTGTTTGATTGACTGTTAATCTCTGTTTTGTTTGCTTGATGTGTTAGTTATTGATGATGAGTAATTTGAGAGTAGATTGGTTGGGCCTGAGGCCATTTAATGGAGATTGAGATTATTCCGAGTCAATCTTACTGTGGTTGAATACTGGGTGAATGGTAATTGTTGATGGTATAATGTTTTGGTTGGATGACTCTAGTATTTTAGTGATTATTGGAGATAAAATGTTTTGGGTTGGACGACTCGACTATTTTAATGATTATTTGCGGTAAAATGATCTAATTGGACGATTCGACTACTTTAGTGATTATGAATGATAAAATGATCTGATTGGATGATTCGGATATTTTAGTGATCATTGGTGATAAGATGATCTGATTGGGTAATTCGATTATTTTAATGATTATTAGTGATAAAAAGATTTGGTGGAATGACTCCGTTACTTTTTAGTAACTATCGATGTGTGTTCTTGGATCCCCTTGATGTATAGATTAAGAAATATTTGGGAATAGAGAAAATAGTATATGAGGATCATCTGTTGAAGAGAATAACTATACATGCAATGTAAATGTGGTGATTAATGATTGGTTATGATATGATTATTAAGTTATGAGAAGATCTTAAGAAAATATGCGTGCTTTGGGTAAAGAGAAAGGAGAAGAAAAGTTAGGTTGACCCCGTTATAAGTTGCATCCTTAACCCCTATGAGATAGTGTTGGTTGGATGTGATGTGATTTAAGGTCTTGACTATATCTTCATTGGAATATGCACAATGTGTGAGATAGAAGATAAATTAAAGATGAGTGTCTGTTCATATGTTAATATGTATGAGATATGTTTTGTGAATGTATGATCATATGTTTAATGACTCACATGTTTTGCATAAGAAGTCACATGTCACATGCATGTCCCATGCATGAGCACGAAAAGCATGTTTTGAGTCAAGCATGTTTTTAAGAAAAAGAAAAGAAAAGATTGAGCTTTTGAAAGAAAAGAAAATAAGTAAAGTTTTATAAGAACCCCAAAGGCTGGGACGGGGTAGTGCCCTAGTGGAACTCTCTGTCCACTCAGGAGTGTTTAAAGTCGAGTGGAAGTCCCTAGGTCGACGAAGAACAGTCGGCGGACCGTGTATGGCACCAAAAGGTGTCCGGAGCACGGTAGCACCTAACGCTGGTGGGTGCCAAGTACGGATATGGTGTAAGGACCTGCCGTTTTAAAGTTATAAGACACACTCACATTAAGGTGATGCGGTAACCAGCAGGGAACACGCGGTGCTTAGGGGAGCCGTGTTGTGTCTCATACATATTAAGTGAAAAGTCATGACAAGATGGGCTTTCGAGCCATAAGAAAAGATCTGTATATGATAAGTGGCGCCTAAGAAAGAATAAAAGATGCGAAATGTTTTAAAGAAAGGATTTGAAAAGCAATGATATGAAAGAAGTCAAGTTATATGCATATGAAAGAAGTCAAGTTATATGAAAGCATTTTTATGAAAAGCAAGTACATGAAGCAAAGCATTGAAAAATGTCAAGGATTACGAATGTTTTTACATGAAAGTACATGTGCATAAGTCATGTTGCAAGTTTCATATTCATGGTACATGCACCCATTGAGTTTACTGGTATATGCTGATGATGTTCTGTTATGTGAAATGATTGTATGTTGTTTGTTGTCTGTTGCTTACTGGGATTCACATCTCACCACGGTGGATCGCGCCCACCCTACGGTCCCCCATTTTACGGGATCGTAGTTTGTGATTGCAGAAAACGAATTTGGCTCAAGATACAGACTTCACAGGAAAGGAAATTTGTTGAGAGGATGAAGATCGAGATTATGATCTCGAAAGCAGTATTTGTTTATCTTTTTCTTTTGAAAGACTGTATAATTCCCTATTGAATAAATTGTTTTAAATTGATTTGTAATTTTTAAAGAATCTCTGGTACTAGAACGGCTGACTTTTATTTATTTCCCGCTGCGAATAATTACTGTACACTTGGTGCATGCTTCACACACTCTTCAAACACTATTCGAGGGGATGATTGATCCATGAGATGATCGTCTTGATGTAGCGAGTTCTTCTAAATCCCAGAGGGGATTCATGGGCGTCACATTATATGTATTGTCCGGGTCTCACTGAATGTTTAAGTTTCGAACTTCTAATATTATTAGGAGGAGGAGATTGTTGGATTATTCTTCGGGTAACTCCTGTAAGTGTTAAGTCTTTATCCTTTGGTATTGTTACCAATCTGTTTTGGAATGTGTATGGTAGTAGATGAATATTTATTTTGTTAGTAAAGTTTGGATTTTGTTGTGGATGCTTGGAGATTGATGAGAATTAATTAGGAGTGTGTATGAATTTTGGAGAGTGCATATCCTGGTTTTAAATTCTTGCTTGGAGAAGTTGCTTTGGTAAGCGTTGAAGTTAGTCCTATGAAACGGTAGCATTATAAAGGATCTTAGTCTTGGGCTTCTCTTTTTGGTGAGTTGATTGGAGAGCACAGTCTGAACGTGGAAATTGATGAATTCATTGGTCGGTACTTAATAGCAATTGTGGTGGTTATCTTTAGGGATCAGTTGTAACTTGAAGTTACCTAGAAATTTAAAATATTAGAGGCTATTCTTTTATCTGGAAGTTGAACGTCCAGTTAGGAGAATATGAATCTAGGTAGTTATTCTATGATGAGAGTGGTGAGTCATACTGATGTGGAAGTATATTAGAACTTTGGGACTTAGAAATTTTAGGCGTTAACCATGGGTGACATAACTTAATTTATAAGATGATAAAAGTAATAAGGTTTAAGAGTGTGGTACTTAGTGCTTGGCAGATTGGATATTTGAGTTTCAAGGATTGTCTTGCAGTTTTAGACATGAGGTAGTATTAGAAGACTCATTAATATTAACATTGGAAGAGGTTTATTAGTAGTGAGTCTAAGCTTTAAATTGATCTTAAGAGATTATTGTAGAGATACAATGATTATTTTATCGGAAGAATGTCAGAAATATGCCATGGTAATTTTGGTAAGTACATTCTTATTTTGCCTTTAGTATCTCTAGTATATTTTAAGAGAATGTGTTTGTATTGATCGATTTCTTGCTTGCTATGCATTGATGAAATTCTTTAGTAGAAATGCTATGCTTAGCTAGAAGTGAACCCATGCTTGAAGCCTATGATTCCTTTAGGTTGGAAGGTTATAATGTGATTGGTGGATTTAGTAAATTATATTGCAAAGAAATCAACATAATACATGCATGCCTGAGTAAGGATAAGTTTGTTGGATATTGGATGATGATAGGAATGACTATTTGAAGAGGTACTTTGTTATTCTAATAGAAAGTTTCAATCTCTGTTAACACATCATGCTAGGATGAATATCTATAAAATAGTGATGAATGTAGCTATTTTGTTCTTGGTATGAATCTATCGTAGTGACATGATAGGATGTGATAAAGTGCATGCTTGGTGAGTTGAGGTTAAGACTTAAGAAAAATGGAAATCATGCACTATGGATTTTCGGTTTGGAGAACCTTGAGGGTTTAAATGATTGGAGAGTTTAGAAGTATAAAAATTAGGAGGATACAATGGTATGATTTTCGATTTCCTCATAGAGGAGTGAGTATGCTACTTGGTTTGAAGGGAAGAGACTTAAAACTATGATACCCAAATGCCACTAGGGTTCCAGTCAACCCCTTGTTGTGAAGCTAAAATTATGTAAATAGTTTTATTTAGGTTTAGTGAAATATGTGGAAGAGAATAGAAGGAGAAAATCCTAGATGATAGACAAAGAGGGTCTCGGCCTAACCATGAGGATGGAGGTCGAGACAAAGATGAATGACTAATCGAATGATGTGGTGTTTGTGTGAAAATGGTTAAGTGTGCACTCGGGTTCGTCTCGGATTTTGCATGGTTAGCATTAGGATTTGTTTTTACTAATTATAATAAGGTCCATGTAGATATAGGGACTTCGTACTACATGGCTATTCTGGGAATTCTAGACTCATGATGCTATTTGGAGATACGCGACTATGATGAAAGAACCTAGTGGAATGAATACGTTGGAACGACAACATCCAAGAGTAATTGGGGAAATGAGTAATCTGGTAAAATTGTTTTGAGCAAATGATAAACGGTACGGTATGTGCGTTGTGGAGATTTTCAACGTTGCAGCCTAGCAAATTTCGAGAACAAAATTTCTTTTAAGGGGGGAAGATGTGACATCCCAGATCTTTGCATATCTCTATTTACTTATATTTTATTGTTGGAGGTTTTAATTTATTTTAACAAATTAGATTTCTACCTCACTCATTTTATTTTGGAGTATACTTTATTTATGATTGTGTTTGATTATTTGTGAAATCTACGATTTTGATATTTTTAGCTATTTAATGATTATTATCATTTTTGTCATTTTTGTTGTTATCAATGTTATATCGGTTTAGTGGTTTTAGTTCTATTATTATTACAAGCTTTTGACAAATTTCTTGATAACAGTATTTTTAGTTATTTTAATTAACCGATACTATTGGTTTTTTCATTTGAAATGTTATCTTCATTGTTATGATTTTAATCATCATAATATATAGTTTGATTTGTTGTATTTCTTTTGATGAGCATTTTATCTTATTTTGGTATCATCTGGTTCGTTGATCTTAAACTTATTAAATTATTAAGTCCTGTTATGTTTATTCTATTTTATTTGGTAGCTTTTGAAGAGCTCCTTAATATTACATAATATACGATTATTTTATTGCCTTGGTTTTAGTTGTTTAAAATATTGCGAGATCTTAAATGTATTTTAAGCATCTAATTTAAATATAAGGCTTTATTCTTTTAAATAATTAGAAGCTTCATTATTTTAATTGAGGATGGAAAATATTGTATTATAAAATTAAAGTTAAGTTGAAATGATATTTTATTTTATTTTCTTGAATGTTTTTAAGCTTAATTAACTTTAAGTATTTTTATATCAGTGTTTTAAACACATCCTTTGTCAGTTTGAAGACCCAAAAGCGTCGGGCCTATAAATAACACGAAAATGGTCAAATCCCTCATTTTTCCCCTCCCTTTTCCTTCTCTCTCTCTTCTCTCTCTTTTCTCTCCCGCGTGCTACAGTAACCGCGGGGAGGCAGTTTGGTTTTTAGCCCGTGGCGGCGCCACCCCTGCCCGCCAAGCCTCACCTCCGACCTCGCCTGAGCCGCCACTCTCTGGCGAGTCCAACCCCCACTAGAGGTGTCGACAACAGTAGCTCCACGTTCTGCCGGCAGCCCCAAACCCGAGAGGTGTTTAATCCCGTACGCCGCACCTTGCTCCGCCCATATCTCCGCCGTGAGCCACCGTACCACGACACCACCCCCGCCATTTGATCCGCCATCCATAGACGACCTACCACCAGAAATTTCAGCCCCAACGGAGCCTCACCTTCCCTCACCATCCATAAAACCAAAATGGGTCTCCAAATGAACTTCCCTTCGCCACGCCGCCGTCTGGCTACCGTGACTCTCACCTCCACCTCCAAAAGCTTCCCCTACCTCATATTGTTACACCCCTACAACAGTTTTTCCATCCATGGCTGCACCTCCCTTGTACAAGGAAAAATCCGAAAATGGGTTTCCAGCGTTTCGAGCTAGATCAGCCGTTTTTCGGTGATTGCACCGCCTCACCATCACCGCCATGAGATTCCTCATACTCCAATGGGTATTACCGTAACTTTTGGTGTCAAACGCAGTACCCAAACCCAGCCCGTTGCTTGCCGAGCCCGGAGATGAGTAACGCACGACTTACCCGCTACGGATCTTGGATCGGTGATCGGAGCGACATTCGACGTGCAAGGCGTTCGTTTGTGCCCTGTAAGTAACAGATATTTGTTTGATGTTTGGTTGACTGTTTGATTGTGTACTAACCTCTGTTTTGACTGTTGATGTGTTACCTAACTGTGATAAACAATTCGGAAGTATGTTGACTGAGTTTGAGATCTTTTAATGGAAAATAGAAACACCCGAATTAAAATGATTGTGATTGATTATTGTATGGACATTACTTGTTGATGGTACAATGTTTTGGTTGGTTGATTCCGACACTTTTTCTCTATGTGGTATTAAGACAATACACTAGGATTTTAATCTAAGAGACGTATAGAAGAATGAGGTAAAAATTGATGAGAAAACTTAAAGAGTAAAATTAAGCAAAATATTGGTTTAGGATTGAAACAATGGCATGACATGTTGGACGATGGAAAGTTTATTTTCATGATCTTATAAGTATTAATGTAACACCCCCTTCCCGTAGACTAGGAGATGTCACTTAACTTCTTCTAAAACATTTAACCTGGAAAAAGATTCTTGGACTTAATAATAGAAAATAAATAACATTTATTCCAAAAGCGAAGTTATAATAAAAAATGACTTTTGCGACCTTAACTGGAGAGAACTGAAAGTAATTTGTGTCGTAAAGACACTTATTTGCTAGAAAACATAAACTTAACTGAAATAATTAAAATTAAACTTTTTTCATAAAGACGATTATTTTTTTAATAAAACTTAAAGATTTTAAATAGCTGCTCAAATTATTCCTAGCCTGTCTGCTCGCACTGGTCGTCTTCATCACCTAGGTGGTTTTAAAAACAGGAAATAAACTGAAATAAGTCGATGACTCAGTAAATAAATCCATCACAACGTAAGACAATATTATAAGAAATTTTCATAAAACTTATGCTGAATTCTGAAATATGATTGTATATGTTAATGCTGATGCCATGCATGACTAACTTGACTGACTAACTGTCTTAAGTGACTGGTCTGAATTAACTAATAGGTCTGACTGATCTAAACTGACTAATCGAATTGATTTAAATGATCTGATTTGATTGTACTAGTTTAGCTGAACTAATCTAACTGAGCTGATTGGCCAACACACTTAATCCTATGTGCAAGGTTGTGCACCGGCCTCACGTCCCGCTGCAGCAAGGGGAGCCACTGATAGTACTCTAGCATACTATGATGGACCACGCTTAGGTCCGTAGCTTGCACATCCACCCTGATCTGATATGCATTGGTACCATGCATCTGATAGCCGTCTGCAATAATTGATTTATTGAATTGAAACTAACTGAACTGTTTTAACTAACTGATTTAACTGGAAGACTGCCTAAATGATTTCTGATCTGATTTAGTATCATACTTGAACTTAACTCAACTTATGTGACTTGTGTAGCATGATATGCATAATACATATTATCATAAATAATTATAATTCGCTGAGTCTAAACATGATGTTGATGACATGATCGTATGCTGTAATGAATGACATACGAGGTATTTGAAAATGGCTATCAAAGAACTGGCTTTACTAAATATATAAACTAATGTGAGGATCCTAATTTTGTGATCAAATTCACTTACTTGGATGCGCTGCTTCCTGAAACTCACTTTCTAGCTCGTTACCTATACGGATTACGAACTATTACTAACTTCAAAAAAAACATGTCGTACTATTCTATTAAATAAAAAAATAAAAAAACATATTGACAAATAACACATATCATGAAAGCTAATAAATATTTTATTTTGAACATCATATTATAAAAGTCAAAAAGTCTTTCAAAACAATATTCTAGTAATCAACGTTCTGTTATTTAAATATGGCTGAAATAATATTAAAATGTACAGTATGATAGAAAATTTATTTAGGAACTACTATTATATCTTGGTAAAATTTAAACATCATATATAAGGAGAAAAATATAATAACTTATTCAAAGATTACTTATAATGAATTTTAATCCAGGCTTATTACATATTCTTTTAATATTCTATTTAAAAGTAAATAGATACTCTTATTAAAATCAAAAAGACAACTAAATCTTAATAAAATAATAGACTTAAAGTGTATATTAAAATAATAAAAGTTTCTGAAATAACCTAGTTAAGCCCAAATTCATAAGGTTCTGGACCAAGCGGCTTTATGGCCCAAGGCCTATCTCTACAACCCGAAAACACAACACACACATGCGCTAAACATAGGCTCTCAGTAGCAAGGAGCTTACGGGGAGGAAAAGTTGAGAGCAAAAGGGTTCAAGTGATGCTTACCAAGAGGAGAAATGAGTGCGGCGGTTTTGAGTGGCTAACCGAGGCTCACGGCGTTGTCTGATGTGGTGGCCGGCAAGATGAACTGGAGATTTAAGGAATTTTGGTGGGTCTGGGTGGAAACGAAACAGAGAGATGGAGGGGTGTTCTCGCTGGAAATTTACCGGAAAACGAGTGGGGCTCCTCGGGGTAGGCCGGCCGGTGTTTTCTGTGGTGGCTAGAGGCTGTTCGGTGGCCCAAGGATGATCGGTGGTGGCTGGAGGTTTGGGGCGTCAGTTTGCCGAGAACAGGGTATGGTTTCTGCAGTTTTTGGTGTGTTTTTAAATTAGGAATTTAGTGATAATTTATAAATGAAATGTGATAGGTTATGTGAAGATTTTTAGTTAGATTTTTAGAATTTGAATTTTGATTGGATTGGTTTGAAGTTGAAATTAATATTGAATCTACTGATTATTTCGGTAAGCTAAACGGTGAATGAGTGAGTTGGATGTTTTCGTTTAATAGGAATTAAAATAATCTGAAGTGTGTATATTTTTTTTTTCCCGATCTGTGAGGATACGAAGTGCTGGGGATTTGAATTTCAATTGGGTTTTAAAAAGATTCTGATCTTCCGGTGGTTGAATAAATTTCGGGAATAAGATGTTTATACAAGCTGCCAATTTGAGAGGGATAACGCTTGCACTTTGGAAAAATGAAGATACTATAGGACCTTGGGAGTCTGATTGGCTATAGATTTTTTTTTTTTTTTTTGAAACTTGAAAAATTTACTAACTTAATACCTACTTAACAAACTGATAGATTGATAATAATATTTAAAAATGTAAGGATAATATTAATAATAATAATAAAAATAAATAGCGGATAAAATAAATAGATAAAAGAATGAATAAATTCTAAATTTAAGGTCGGGATATTACAATTAATCATGGTGTATTTTTATGGAGAGACATTAAGCGTTAATTTATGGCTGACATATAGTTATGACTTGAGTTTAGAGATAAGATCCTATGATAGAAAATTTAAGAAGTATACTCTTTGATTTTCCTGATGTATTAAAGTATACTCTTTGATTTCCTTGATGTACGGTTTGAGAAGTGTTTGAGTTTGGGGAGAAGATCATATGATGGCAAATTGTCAAAGAGAGTAACTTTATAAGCAATATAAATTATTGGCTGATAATTCGTTCTGACTTGGTTGCTAGCAATTTGTTATGACTTGGTTGCTAACTTTTAAAAGAATCTTACGAAAATCCATGTTTTGGTAAAAAAAAATGAGCAGAAAAGTTTGGGTTAGACTCTACCATAAGTTGCGACCTTAATCTCTATAGGCAAAGATTGATTTGATTCGATTTGAGGTGATTAGATTTCATTATCTCTTTATTAGAAATGGGCACGATGTGTTGGAAGGATAATAGATAAAGAAAAAAAAAAAGATTTATATTCATGTGTCAACAGGCACGGTTAAGATAAAGATTGTTGATTTCTTGGAGATGCTAGGCTAGTTTATCTAATGAAATGCCTTGTATTTGTCAAATCTGTTTGCATACTTTGTATGAATTATTGATGGAATCATGTGATGGTTTGATTGTGAGTGAGCATGACAATGTGTGTTTGATCAATTCCATGGTTCACATATTGAGTATGAAGTATTGCATGTCACATGTAGCATGTCACATGCATGAAGCATAAAAGGCATATTTTTGTGTCAAATGTGTTTTCAAAGAAGAAAAGAAAAGAATTAAAGTTTCAGAAGAACCCCAAAGGCTGGGACAGGGTAGTGTCCTAGTAAAACTCCCTGTTCACTCAGAAGTGGCTAAAATTGAGTGAAAATCCCTGGGTCAACGAAGAACAGTCGGCGAACCATGTATGGCTCCAAAAGGTGTCCGTAGCGTAGTCGCACCTAATGATAGTGGGTGCCCTAAAGACGGTGTTAACTTCGGCATTACCGATATAGAAAAGTTTGTAGTCGCTTGGTGAGTGATCAATAGCCGAGTGATGAAAAGCGCGAAAAGGCGCGAAACGTAGCTATTTAAATTTGATACGGTCGCCGGGTGCTATAGTAACTAGCGGGAACACACGGTGCATAGGGGACAGTGAGGTGTCCAAAATAAGAAGTCATGATGAAAAGAAAAGGACTTTCGAGCCGTATATGATATAATATGATAAGTGGTGTCTAAGATGAGAAAAGACGAAAAGCATTTTGAAAAGATGACTTTTGAAAAGAAGTTCAAACATTACATGTGAAAGAAGTCAAAGTTATATGAAAACATTTTTATGGAAAGCATGTACATGAAACAAAATTTCAAAAACTGTCAAGGATTATAGAAGTTTTTATATGAAAGAGCATGTGCATAAGTCATGTTGCAAGTCCCATGTTTATGGTACGTGCATTCATTGTGTTTATATGTATATGCTAATGATGTTTTGTTATGTAAGTTGGTTGTGTGCTATCTGTTGCTTACTGGAATTCACATCGCACTTCAGTGGATCACGCCCACCCTACGGTCTCTATTTTACGGGATCATAGTTTGTGATTGCAGAAAATAAAATTTGGCCCGAGATACAGACTCCACAGGAAAAGAGATTTGTTGAAAAGATGAAGACCGGAACAATGAACTCGGAGGCTGTATCATTTATTTATTTCTTCTGAAAGACTATAAGTTTCTCTGGTACTAGATTGATTGACATTTTTCTATTTTCCTGCTGCGAACATTTATTATACACTTTATGCATGTTTCACACACTCTGGGAGCTCTAATCGAAGGGATGATTAATCCATGTGATGATCATTCTGGTGACGCGAGTCCTTTTCAGTCTCGGAGGGGGATTCGTGGCCGCCACACAAAACCTCCTAAAGCCGCACGGGATGTGTGAAGAAATTCTAAATTCGTGACACTTTGCTCTCTGTACTATATTTCCACTCAAAATTTCATCTCTTTTTATAGGAGAACGTACAACCTTCATTCTTGACAAAAATGAGTATGTAACCTCCAAATTCTTCAGTCGCTACCTGCATTCACGTTCAACAATTTTTGCTGACTTCCTACACAGTCCACACATCTTGGTTGGTTTGGTTGGTGTTGATTTTTCCAACACGTACTACCCCCTGTTCTCGCCGTCGTCCTCTCCATTTTGCTCCCTCACGGCTTACTCTCTTTCTCATAACACTATTTCTCTCCTACTGATTTGCAGCCCTCGCCCCCACCACCGCAGACTCCTCCTCGGTGAGTCCCCGTTGCACACTTGATTGAGTAGGTGCATGTTTTGCTGTAAGCTTTTAAACGAGGGAGAGCCTAGGATGGATGATTAGTTAAAAGAAAATTACAATCTTGCCCTCGATTTTAAAACAAAGCCTGATGTTTTGTTGAAGTGAATTTTGGTGGCTCATCTTTATAGGGTTTCAGTTTATTTCTGAGTATGTAATGTAAGTTATTTGAGTTAAATGTTTTGGGTCGAGTTCGGGTGCTAAATTATTTTAGGTCGGGGAATACTTTTAGAGCAATGCTAAATGCAATTTTTAAAATGGGGATTGCATACCAGTTTAGTTTTAAAAAGTCTTAAAATTATAATAATATTTTTCTAAAATAATATTATTTTCTCTTTTATCTTCATTTATCGATGAGATTATAATACAATCCTTCTTAATAAGAAATTTTCACATTTTTATTACAACTGTTATTTCTTTGGGTTCGGTTTTGTTTTCTTCAATAAATTGTTGTTTGGATTGAGGTTGGGTTATATTTATCAAGTGGGCATTGATGGATTTGGAGAATTGCAGTAGTGGAGGATTAAGAGAATTTTAGATTTTGAAAAATTAAAATAGGATAAGTTTAGCATTTTAGGCTCTAATGTTGAGATATATGTTTGATTGAAAATTTACGAAAAATACGTAATTATTTTATAAATGACGATTAATTTTTGTTCAATTTTATTGAGGATAATGTTAAAAAACTAAGTAGTACAAGTAAGTTATGTTTCTTATGCTAAACTTTGCATCAAAAAAATGAACTAAGGTCAATCAATTTTGAAAAATATGCATATTTAATTATAAAAAAAAAATTTGAAAACCACCTCATTTATTTGTTCCCATGTGCATGAAATTTTGTATAAGAATAAAGTACTTTTAGAATAATTGTAGATATTAGTTATTTTGTCATATTGTTTTTGAACTATGTAAAAGAGCGAATATAAATTTTTTTGCATAAATTATATCTTCTGATCTGATTTTGTTATATTTTGAATATGTTCTTTATTCTAATATGATATGATATAATTTTTGAAAACATCCAGTTTGACATTTTGTATCTATTTTTGTTTCGTTCTGTTCGGGTTGGTACCTCACTACAATAGAAAACACTTTTTTTCAAAAAATAATTTATCTAAAATACTCACTTTTGCTGCCAGTAATAGTTCATTTCAGCATTTTTCAGTCGTAAGCAGGTCTCGAGAAATAACTGGCCCAAGAAGCCATTTTTACCAGCCATGCTTTGAACTATCAGAAATATTATTATTTCTAACGGCACTGCAATGTGAGAAATGATGATATTTGCTACCAATATAAGTGGCATGGTCGAAGATGAATGAATATATTCAATTTTGGCCACAATATTGTGTAGGAAATAACAAATTGTGATAATAAAAACTACAGAAAATGACTTTTTATGATATTATATGATCGTCAAAAATAGTTTTTTATGAAATAAAAAAAAAATAGTAGTAAAATAATATCACAGGCTCATAGCCTTATTCTTAAAATACATAAAGAATGTGAAAAATATATTACAAAAAATATATATATATATATATATTAGAATATTAAGAAGAATTTTTAGATAGTTTGAAAAGAAAGGGAAAAAATAAGCATAAGTAACAAACATAAAAAAATACACTAAATGTATAAGAAAGGAAAAAGAAAAAATAACCAATGGAATAATTGACCTACAAAAGATTTGATAATGAGTTATTAAATAGATAGTAAGAAGCAAGATAGAAATATGTTCTAAATTTCACTGGCCCTCATTTTCTTCTGCCACTCTTTTCCTTCTAAATATGAATTATTAAATTCCAATTGTGCTACTTGTTTCCTTCTGCCTTGAACTTACCTACAGTCTAGCATATATATTCAGATGAACGTCAGAATGATCATTCAAAAAGCACATTAGACAGCAAAAGTATCTTTACTAAATGATAAAAAAAAAATTTGCGTTCTTAACAGAGAGCACCTAAGTAAACAGGAGAAAATGAACACACTTTTCCCATGATCCATTTGACAAACTCACCATATAAGCTGCGACAAGCTTTGCCTGAGCCTTGCCTGTTTTAGTTAAAAAGAAACAAAGAAACATCAATGCCAATTTTAACTGCTAATTTAAAGCTGAAAGTACCCAAGCGTAGATTTCTCCAAGTAGATGCAGCATATCCTAACTTCAAAGTATAAATGCGTACTTTATTCTTTAATTGGATTTATATACTATTGGCAGCCATATATTCCATATGTGTAATAATATACAAACAAGAACACCCACAGTATGCTTTTAGTCCCATTGATAGATGTAAAATAAAAATAAAAATAGAACCAACCAGAGGACCAGATACTATTATTAGCAAGTTTGTAGGACAGATTGTAAAAATAGGTACGCAGAAGTTTATTTTTCAGACTTTAATCTTTAGGAAGTAGGTTTTAATATCTAAATCCAAAATATAGCTCAAACCCACAAAAAACTAAACCATAAGAAGGAAGTGGTCAATTGTGGTCTAGGCACCTATGTTTGCCAAAGAAAATAAGACACCTATTTCTCATTGACTATGAACTGAAACTCTACTTAAAACAAGTGCCTAACAAAGAAAACAAAAATATTATCTTCCTAAGGTTTAAATCGAACATATTTATTAGACACATGCTGCTCAACTTGTTAGATGGATCACAAATATCAGTTCACACGGTTATAAGGCAGTAATCGTAGTGGCACCAATCATAGTGTACAAGATATTTTAAATCTCTGCAAAGAAAAATGATAGTTAAAAGGAGGAAAAATGATATTCATTATCAGATTAACCATTATTATTTGATATGATATTAAATAATAAGAATAGTTAATCATTTAAGTTCATGTTAGAAGAGAATAAAAGATTGTTACTAAAAGGATGACCTTCATAATTCACTTGTTTTCCAGAGCTCATTTCATTCCACTTTCATATTTATTTCATTCCACTTTCAAGCTACAGCATAATATATAGAGGAGAAAAAATAAAGAAACATGGGCAAGTAAGAAAGATGTTTTTACCACAGGATATCAAGAGTTGTTTGAGAAGCTCCTATTATAAAAAAAAAGGTATTGTTTGTCATAGGAGAAATTTATGATAACTTGTAGGACTCTTCTATTCAAATTTGGACTGTCAGATAACCATAGACATGCATATTTCTGCTTGATGGCCAATGCTTCTATGACTCTCCTTGCTGAGGTATTCTTTATCTCATTTTTTTCAAAGACAAAAAACAAATATTTTGCTATTATTCCCTCAACAACTACAATTTATGTCCAATACAAATACCTTCTTGTTTGCATTGATGGCTGTCTCATGTTTCAAAATAAACAATCACTCTTAAACTAAAAACTACTACAGGTCAAAGAAATGATATTACAGAGAATAACAGGTTGAAAAGTAGTCTGTATATTAAGGACTTTATAGAGAATAACAGGTTAGAGAAATGATATTACAAAACTATCCATAATTTAAGTGATGTTCTGTTTTCTAACAAATAATTCAAAGAATAACCTTGAAGTGTTTTACTATCTGTATATTCATGGCTTCAAAACTTGAGGGTTCATGGAGGTTAAATGAGGAAGCTTTAGGGTTTCTGTGCGAACATTTTTACCCCTTTCATAGACAACCAAACCCAAGCCTTAGAGAAAAAGAATAAGAGATTAAAGGAGTAAGAGAACTCACCTGTGTCGAGAAGAGGCAAGAGTACCCTGCAGCTGCTGCACCGACAGCATTGATAGGGACCTCGGTCGTGTCCCCACTCAACTAAGCAGGTCCTCCTCGCCTTGTTACTCCTCAATGACCGAGTAAGGCTCCTTTTGCTTGTGATGGTTCGCATACACCAACAATGGATGAAAAGGTGATATGAGGTTGAGGTGGTTAAGAGAAATTGATTGAGTTCGTCTTGGCTAAGGTAGGGTAGAGTGGTGTACAACAATGAGGTTGGATGGCTAAGTGTATGGAGCAATAAGGTGGTATTTAGGCTATGGTAATCTTGGTTATGGTACTGGGAAGGGAGATGTGGTGGGTTGAGTGGTAGATTAGGGTAGAAAAAGTTTAGGAGAATGTCCTTTGGGTAGGCCTATGTATGGGGGTCTCTTTGGTAAGGAATATGGGTCATATAGTGTAGTAGGGTTAGGGTTTTAGTGGAGGCTAAGGGGAATTTCGAGATTGAGATTAGGTTAGGGTTTGGAAGTCAATTGGCTAGGGTTTGGAAGAAGGGTTTCGGCCAAGGTGGTTAGAGTTAAGTGGGATAGGATTTTGAGATGTTTTGGATAATTTCTAAAATGTAGGAATTAGGATTTTAGCAAGATAAGTGGGCGGCAATGAGGTAGGGTTGTTGGCCGAGTATTGCTTCTATGTTGGGATAAGATTTGATTGATTCAATCAATTGGATAATTGATTAGTCATTTGAGAGAATTAAGGTTAATTTGGTGATGTGGCAAGTGGAGAATTTCGGCACTAGTTAGAGATGGAATGGCCGAGTGAGATGTTTATGGAAAGTGGAAAGATTTGATTTTGAATTGATTTGGTTAGAGCTGATGGAGGCTTGTTGGGGCCGAGATTTGGGTTGTTTTTGGATGAGGGAAGATTTGATTTAATTGGGTAAATTTAGGAGAAGATAAGGGAATGATGGCCGGTTATTGTTGTTGGAGATTTGGTTGGAATTTTGATTTAAATTTTTGAAATGATTTGAAATGGGGGAATGTATGTGGCCGGATATAGGGATTATTGTAGTGGTCGGTTATGGAATGGATTTGGTCGGTAGAATAGGTTTTGAATTTGAATTGACTTGGTTGAGAGAAATATGGGAAGTTATGGTGGATAAGGTGGCAAGTGAGGGGTTCGGTTAGGCTTGATTGTGTTTAGGCTAGATGGGGTTTGTTTAGGATTTGATGTGGCCGAACATGGCTTATGGGAGGCTAGGGTTTTCGACACATGTAATTAGGGATAGGATTCTAGGGTTTTGATGGAGTTTGGATAAGTCCTAAAAAGTAGGAACATGGCTTATAGCCATTTGAAGTGTGCGGCACCTAGGGTTAGTGTTTTGGCCGAATTTGCTTAGGTGTTGGGGAGGGATTTGATTGGTTCTCTTCTTCACTTGATGACCAATCAAATGGGAGTGTGAGGTGGCAATTTAAGTGAGGTGGCAAGAGGATTTGGATTTCGGCTAGGATAAGGGTGGATGGCCGGTTGAGACTTTGTAGGGATTTTGGTGAGATTTGAATTTGAATTCTTTTGAATTCAAATCCAATGGGTGGCCGGTCTTGCTAGGGTTTGAGGGGCACGAAATTGGTTTGTTTTGGATGAGGGATGAGGTGGATTTAAGTAAGGAATTATAGGAGAGGATGGGGTTAAGTGGCCGGCTAGGGTAAAGGGCAAAATGGACAAGTGTTTAGGCTAGGGTTTCATGCACTATGCCGTGTGGCTCTAGG
This sequence comes from Platycarya longipes, assembly GCA_036559045.1. Lineage (NCBI taxonomy): Eukaryota > Viridiplantae > Streptophyta > Magnoliopsida > Fagales > Juglandaceae > Platycarya > Platycarya longipes. Next base: position 21,044,650 of record CM071798.1, read on the forward strand.
GCTTGGGGGAGCTTGATGCCGTGGCTGCTATGGGGCAAAATGAACACCAAATTGATCAATTGAACAACCAAATGATGATTGAACAAAAGACCCTAGATGAACAAGCCAACTCCTTCAAGACCCCAAGTGGATTCGGCACACACACAAGCATCCAAGTCTTCAACTTCCTTCAATCAATCACATACTCACTCTCACTCACATGAGCAATCCGAATCTCCCAATGGAGGAGGATTTCGAATTCCTCTATAGACACACACACAAATTTTCAAATCCACAAGTGGTGTGGATTTGGCCTCACAAACATAAAATCACTCAACAATCAACAAACCTCTCAAGAACACAATAACATGAAAATCACTCAACACAACTCACTCCAAAACCGAAACACTCTTTATGAATTACCTCAAGATTTTTATAAATAAAAATGAAAACAAATAAAAGGATAGATGTGGATCACCGATTCACGAATTGCACGATGATCCTCTTCCAAAGGGATTCACGAATTGCACCCTAGGGAAGCCCAAGTGCTAAGCACCGAAATCCAAACCACAATGCTTGTGGCCGGCCTAACTCTTTTCCAAGAGCAAAAGTCTAGTCTCAAATTGTCCAAAGATGTGAAATGAAAACCTAAAAGTCCTATTTATAGAGTCTAACAATTTGGAAATCCCCAAAAGGCCCCTAACAAAATAAGATAATTACTAAAATAACTAAATGCATAAATAAATAAAATAAATACATAAATAAGCAAAGGTGGCGCCAATGATGATGGGGCCGTGGCATGTTGTGGCCTAGGCATGGCATGTGGCATGGCATGGCCCACGGATGGTTGTCTATATGGCGCCTGGCTGCATGGCATCTGATAGTGTGCATGACATGGTGACATGCCTAAGCTTGATGATGTGTCCCGAGTGATGCCGTGTTGTGGTAGTGTGGCCCAGTCAGGTGGCTTGGGCGGTGGTCTTGCATGGCCCGGGCTGAGTGCCGGGGTGATGGTCATGAATGGCCCAAGCTGGCGGTCTGGGCACATGGGCTGCGCGTCGCAAGTAGCCTCCATGGTTGCTTGCTGCGTGTCAAGGTCTGAGCCAAGGCATGCATGCAGGTTAGCCAAGTGACTGTCCTGACCCTCCACTAGCGGTGTCAAGGCATGATTTAGAGCGGTTTTTAATGGGGTACTATCAAGCATACACGAGGGGAAATGGCAAAGGGACGACAGAGATGAGACGCAGACAGCTTCGCCGAAGGAGGGAAAAGGAAAACACGAGATGAGTGATTTGGGTATCCCCCCCCCCTCCGCCCCCCGCCCCCCCAATTTATGTCATTAAAAACACTTATTACGATGATTTCTTTGTTGCCGTAATGAGTCCTTTAAGTAAAAGTGTTCGAGGAAAATTAATTATTGGGTCGAGCTCCTACTTGTGTCGCAATAAAAAACTCATTCGTTGCAACAAAACACTAATTGTAGAAAAAAATTTTGCGGCTAAAAAAATCGTCATAACCAATACTTATTGCGGCGATTTTCACCTGTCGCCAGAATTTTTTTTTCCAAACACGGAAATTGGCTTATTTCTAGCTATTTTTTACCCGTTAAAAATATAATCTGCCGCAAAATACCCTTTTTGTTGTAATGCCAACTTCTATGTTTTCGGTACATCCACTTTGAAAGAAAAATGGAAAGATTCACATTTTATTTCTGCTCGGTTGGCTGTCCGAGTTTATACAGCCCTACCAAGGAGGTGAAACATGGTATATGATACAATGTGTGACACTATATGTTATGATACGATATGATATGAAAGATGAAGATGTTCAGTTATGCTATGATTTAGATTTTGTTTCTGCTCGATTGGCCTTCAGGATTTGTACAACCCTATCACTGAAGTTAAACGTGGTGTTATATGTTCAGTCATGCTATGCCAAAGGGATTTTGATTCTGTCTATTTTTTATATTTCACTCTAATATTTTTTTATAACACTTCTGATTATGCATTTTGAAAATGAGATTTTTTTTCTGCGTTTTTAACTTTGTGAAAATGCCCTTATTTACATACTAATATATATTCTCTACTTACTGAGTTGTTGATAACTCATCCTTTATCTCTATAAAGGCGCCTCATTCTACAGAATCAAGACCCACGACATATCACACAACAGCACACCCCTCTGCCGCAATACTAGACTCTGCCTCACATTCCACAACAACAGAGCATAACATTGCATTTGACATGTCGGCGCCTCAGCTTGCGCTTGGAATCGTACGCAAACCATGACGTCAGGGATGAGCATCACAAGGAAGTTTACCTCTCGTCTTATCATGTATCGGATTTCTTTTTTTTAGAAGGTTATCGCAGCGAAAAAAGGTCAAACCTTTCTATGTGTATATCACATGGCTTAATACAATAACATCCCAAAATATTATATTGCCATTAATATAAATATAAGGATTCTTCGTAAGTGTTCATTCTTCTAAAACAACAAAAGACCAAAATATATGCATATAAATACAAAAGCTGCATAGAGGATCCCCAACCATCACTTCCTAAACCAACGGTTCCTTCTTAATCTTCTTGAAGTTTGGGAAGTAACGGAGGCGATCCAAATCCAAGGTCGGTCCCACCTCACAACTCATCCTGGAGTATGACTCATAAAGGAAACCCATATGAAGGGAATCGTCTATGTCAAGAACTATACAACACCCGGTAGGGAGTATATTACCCAAGACGTACGCAGCTAAGGGTAGTGACTCCGCCGCCCAACGGCTTAGGTAGTCAAGAGTCACTAACTCGGAGGTGACGAACTCAGTCGGGCCCATGGGGGTCTAAGGCACCGTCCCTGGGGTCATACTCTTCAAGGTCGTCATTACCTGCAACTACTTCTATCATCCCAAAAAGGTGATAGTGGAGAGATACAGGGGTGAGATTTTGGAAGAAATCTCAGTAAGCACATTTATATCATAACAAAAGCAATTTAAGCATACGGATAAATGAATAGCAAATAATTAGTCATACTTTATGCATTATGAGACTCATGACTTTATGGTATGCACATGCTCATGGCCTTAAATTTCTCTTTTTCTTTTCATATTCTTTTCATATGCATGTTTTGTAATCTCAAAAAACAAAACAATGGAGTTTTCTTTCAAAATTCATATTTTCGCAAATATTTTTCATATTTCTTATCTTAGGCACCACTTATCATATCATATATAACCCGAAAGCACATCTTTTGTCATGACCTCTGTTGGACACCTCACGGTTCCCCTACGCACCATATGTTCCTACTAGGTACCGTAGCACCCGGCGACTGTATCAAACCTAAGTAGCTACGTTTCGCGCCCTTTCGCGCTCTTCATCACTCGGCAATTGATCACTCAACGAGCGACTACAAACTTTTTTATATCGGTGAGACCGAAGCCAACACCGTCCTGTATGCACCCACTAGCTTTAGGTGCGACCACGCTCCACCTTTTGGAGCCATACATGATCTGTCGACGGTTCTTTGTCGACCCAGGGGCATTTACTCGACTTTAATCACTCTTGAGTGAACAGGGAGTTCCATTGGGACACTATCCCGTCCCAGCCTTTGAGGTTCTTATAAAACTTTAATTAATTTCTTTTCTTTTAAAAACATGTTTAAAACATGATTTTCATGCTGTATGCATGAGACGTGAGACTCATGTCACGGAACATATAAAATGGGTGACGAACATGACGCTTACTCTATGTTAAGCTCGTTCAAAATTTTCGAACCTCATAGTTTTACTTCTTTCCTTCTCAAAATTACTTAATGGGCCTTTAATACACTTAGAGGTGCTCGGCCCCTTCCCACTAGGGTTGAGCCGAGACCCTCACTTTGTAGTTTCCTAGCTTTTTGTCTCCTAATCTTCTCCAAGCACTCCAATTCAACTCCAACCACTTAAGGTATTTTTCTAACCCTAAAAACAAGGCTTGGCCGAAACTCTATGTCTCTTAATTTGTTATTTTTATTCACTTTTTCTTCCAAGATAACTCACCTAATGATTTAGGTGAGAACCACCAATCATGCTAGTGCAACCATTTTATTCATATGCATCTAATGTCTCCAAATATTTAAGCATGTCATCATAACATAGCACAATAATCAAATCAATAATTCCACCCAAAGAAAACCTTAAATCCGAAATATATATATATATATATGCATAACCCAACATTTTCATCTTCAAGTCAAAATCTAGTAAACATATTTTCATCCTTACTCATCATGTTGATCACACCATATTCTTCTTTCATATCAGATATTCAAATTCACCACATGAAATAATCTTTACTCTTAACAAGATATCTAAACTTAGGCATGGATTTTTACCACTAAATAAATATCATTAGAGGCATCATCCTATATCATGCTAATAGACCTACAATCATGCATGCATTTCCTTCATTCCTCCTCATGTTAAGTAACTAACTAAACCACATATCATTTCAACTTCTCAATTTAGGAAATATCATAACTTAAACATGAGTTCTTACTAAACTAAACATGGCAATTTTTCCCTCTAAAAGGTTTCATTTTTAACATACATACAAAAAATTCAAACAAAGCAACCAAATTCATTCAAAGGTATACTAAGATTGCTAAAGGTAGGATAAGAATGCACTTTCCTCTTCAAGAGCAACTTTTTCTCAAAATATTTGTTCTAGTTCTTTTCTTCTAAGGATGTGGTGATGTTTAGAGGTTAGAAGAAAGTAAAAAAAAAGAGAGTTGAGGGAGAAGTGGGGGTGGCCGAGAGGTAGAGAGAAAGGGAGCTTGTGTGTTTGTGAGATAGCCAAGTGAGGGGTGGGTCTCCTCAAGGGTATTCGGCCATGCACTTTTCTCTAGGGGTCAAGGACACTTCACCATACCTTGATTTGAAAGACATAAGACTAGGCAAGGGTGGTTGCATGGGAAAAGAAAACAAATGATGAGAAATGGGAGAAATGAGAAACCGGATCACTTTGCCTCCCCAAAGTCTCCACTGAAACCTCCTTCCCCATCTTGCCTCATTCTTTTGTCATTTCAACCCTATCACACACTCATCTAACCTCTCCCATGTCAATCCACAAGATTCCAAGACCATGCTTTTGGGAAAGAGAGCTTGCATGATCTGGCCATGGAGCTAGGTGTCATCTGAAACTCTCCCCCCCTCCATTCCTAGTTTTCTTCCATTTCAAGCAATCCCCAATCATTTCATTACACCACCATACCTCTTACACACCTTACACCATGTACTTCATCTTCTTACGCAAGTCTAAGATATTCCCTCCACTAGATTTGCAAGTACTCCTAGGAAACTCCAAAGGATGAACACGACAACCCTCCATCCGAATCCCTCCTAACTTTTTCTTCTTCCTTTTCCTTTCCTTTTCCTCATGACACTTCTCTTCACTTGTCAATCACCTTGCCACTTCTCTCTTACATGATCCTATGGTGATCATTGGCTTAGATTGGAGAGAATTGCATGGGAAAAATCCCTAAGGGGTTTCGGCTACTAGCTTAACCGAATGCCCTCGTCATCTCTTCTCTTCCACTTTCTACTCCAATCCACAAGTGTCACTCCACTAAGCATGGCATGTACTAGATAAATTAGAATAAACATTATCTTAATATTTTTCCAAAGATATCCCAATGATGGGAAAATCCTATCATAAGATTTTACACTCAACCTTACCATTCACCCACTAGTCAACTCTTACCTAATGGTAATTTCTCATTCCCACCTACTAGTTGTAGTTGACTCACTAGGATTTCCCTATGGGTGACAAGTGTCCTATGTGTAGGCTTGGTGGGTCATGGATCAATCTCATGGACTTGTGAGCTTGCTATTCCTTCCTAGGCCCAATACTCATTCTAGCTTTCAAGGCTCCAATTTTAAGCCCATGCCATTTTTCCTCACCTCTCAATATAACTAATTTAAATAAATTAATTAACCACTGAATCAAAATAATTATTCAATTAAATAATGCAGAAAGATAGTCTCGGGTCATCACATGACATGCACAACACCACAGAGGGAATATTATCAAAATTGATCTATAATAGAATAGGGACACCTGTCACAATATGATAAGAGAAGAAAAGCAATTATATTATGTACAAATTCTATAAATACCACCTTGTAATCAGACTATTGTATGAATGAAATGAGAAATTGAGAGAATATTGGATTTGTGCTAGCTTAGTCATTTTATGATGCTCATCTTTCTCTCTCTTTGATTTTTGCATGTTATTGAGAGCTAGAGATTAATGTATTCTCGAATACATCATGGCTACAGCCGACAAAACTTCCAACCCACCAACCACTCTTTCCATCCCTTCTTCTACTAATTTTATCAACATAAAACTTACTAGTGAAAATTTTTTACTCTTGAAGGCTTAACTTGTTCCCTTTTTGAAAGGGCATCAGCTCTTTGGGTATGTTGATGGGACTGTACCCACTCCAACAAGCTTTATAGATGGTAATCCAAATCATGCGCATGCACCATGGATGTTGTAGTATCAAAGAATCATTTCCATTATCAACTCTTCACTCTTTGACTAGGTTTAAGCCCAAGTCCTAGACTTTACTACCTCCCATGAAATTTGGACAACTTTACAAAATCTTTTCACTGCCAAATCCGATGCCTATGTTATTCAAGCTCAATACGAACTTGCAACTCTTAGAAAGGGGTTAGAGACCATCATAGAATACTACAATCGTGCTAAGTCCCTTTCTTCCTCTCTCAATGTTGCGGGTCATACACTAACTGACCAAGAATTCTCCATTTATCTACTGGCTAGTTTTGGAACCAAATATGAATCACTAGTTACCTCTTTCACCACTCGACCTAACCCCCTTTCTTCCATCAAATCTACAGTTTCCTCTTGAATCATGAATCTCGCCTAGCACATTAGACCTAATCTCTGCTTTCAAGTGCTCATTTCTTAGCAAACACTACACAATCCAAATTTCCTTCCGATTCTAATCCTTTGAACCATGGTGGACATCACCCTCAATCTTGTGGGGTAAGGCATGGTTGTGGCTCTAGATGCCACAACTATACTAATGGACATGGCCCTGGTGATTCCTCAAATTACTTTCAAAACAGACGAGACACGAGGCCTCTTTGGCAGGTCACACCGCGATGGTCTACTATATCACTTCAATCATGCCTACTAGGCGAATCCACCAACCTCTGTTGCTGCAAATTATATGACTCTTCCACCTCAAATTTCGGCCAACTCCAACTGGTTTCTAGATTTTGCGGCAACCCATCACTTTACATCTGATCTAGCATCGCTGAATCTGGACTCTGCACCTTATCAAAGTTCTAACCAAGTGAGCATCAGAGATGGTTCCTCCATATCCATACAGAACATCGGCTCTGCTCACCTCAGTTCTACAAATGGCAAATCTCCTCTTCGAAATCTTCTTCACGTCCCTTCAGTCTCTAGAAACTTACTCTCTGTTAGACAATTTTGTCTTGATAATCTTGACTTTTTTGAATTTCATGCAAATTTTTTTCTTGTGAAGGATCTAGCTTCCCAGGTAGTGCTGCTCAAGGGCCTCATTAGGGATGGATTGTATGTTCTACCATCTACTTCCTCCACTCTCTCTTCTGCACATTCGTCTTCACCGCCCAAAGCTTTTTTGTGTTCTCGGGTTCGTGACAATGGCATGCCCGATTAGGTCACACCTCTTCCCGTATTATCAATCTAGTTCTTCAAAAGTTTGAACTTCCCATCTCGGATCGTGGGCTTCCATTTTGCACCTCCTGCATCTTGTCTAAGTCTCATGCACTAGCCATCGCCCCTCCTCATCTCGGTCCACTGGACCTTTTATTTTGTTATTTACGGATGCATAGGGCCTAGCTCCCCTTTTATCAAGCAATTCTTGTCATTCTTACTTGTCCATTCTTGATGATTACTCTAATTACTTATGGTTTTTCCCTTTGCAATCAAAAGCCAATGTCTCAACCATTATTGTTACCTTTCTCCAATATGTACAAAATGTATTCTCCAAAAAATTGTCTCTTTTCAAACGGATTGGGGTGGCGAGTTATGACCCTTACATGACATATTTCATAAACATGGGATTACCCATCAAGTTACTTGTCCTTATTCCCACCAAAAAAGTGGAAGCATTGAGCGCCGTCATCACCTAATGCCTTAATGCCTTAAAAACATTTGGTGTGAAGCTTTTCAAACCACCATGTTTCTAATCAACTGAATGCCCACACCAACCTTAAATCACAAATCCCCTTTTGAAGTGTTAATGGGCCAGGTACCCAACTACAATTTTTTTCAGATTTTTGGGTCTTCTTGTTGACCCAATATGAGGCCTTTTAACTCTAACAAACTTGAGCCAAGATCCAAAATGTGTGCGTTCATAGGCTGTAGCCAAGACCACAAAGGGTACCTCTGCCTTCCTATTCCTTCTGGCTAAACATATGTGTCATGGCATGTGGTCTTTAATGAAAATGACTTTCCCTTTGCCCAACAGGTCAATCTGTCCAACTTAAACTCGTCCCCACTCAATATCTCCATTGGCCTAATTTCCACGGTCTAATATATTATTCCTTATCCACCCTTCTCATTCTCTCAGTCAAATTTCAAGTCTACTTCACGGCTTAATAGCCTAACCTCAGACACCTCCTCGGCCCACATCCCATCTCGATTATTAACTACTCCCTCGTCACCTTCTAACCCTAATTCGTTCATTCCTTCCACCATCTCTCCAGAATTCTCTAACCCTAATTCAAACTCTTCATCCTCCTCCACTACGTTGGAAATATACCCATGCTTCTCTCACCCCATGGTTACCAGATCAAGAGATAATATACATCTTTCCAAGATTCTCATTGATGGAACAATCCCGTGGCCTCCTTCACGCCATCTTTCTTTCCCGTTCCTCTGCTTAGACCATACCGAAAGAGCCCACTTGATTTTTTGAGGATTCCAAATATTTGGTTTGGCATTTTGCGATGCAGTTGGAATTTCAAGCTTTACTTCAAACAATACTTCGGATCTTTTCCCTCTTTCTCTTGCATACAACATCCTGGGTTCTAAATGGGTATTAAAGACCAAAAAGCATGTTGATGGAACATTGGAACGTTGCAAAGCGTGACTTGTTTCCAAGGGCTACCATGAGCAGGTGGGGGTTGATTTTTCCAAGACATTTAGCTTGGTGGTAAAACCAGTAACTATTCGGCTTCTTATCACTCTTGCAATGTCCTTAAATTGGCCACTTCACCAGTTAGACTTGTAATGTGACGACCTAGAATTTCTTACATTATTTTATTTAATTTAATTAATTATTATAGGGTTATGTAGGTAGTTCAAAATACTTAAGCATGTGAAGTTGGGCTTTAGCTTTAGCATGTGAAGTTGGGCTTAGCTTTGAACCTTGAGAGCATGGCTTAGGTATTTGGCCCAAGAGAGGAATGGCAGGCCCATAAGCCCATGAGATTGATCCATGAGTCAACCAAGCCCATGCATGAAGACACATGTCACTTTAGGAGAGCTTTAGTAAGTCTCCAAAGACTAGTAGGTATAAGGGAAAAATACTAGTAGTTGGAGGATTGACTAGTTTCTTTTTGGAGAAAGAAGTGAGGGAATCTAGATGAGATTTTCTCATCATGGGAGGATGTGGTAGGCGTGGGAGACAAAGGGGAGTTCCAAATTGAGTCTTCCTAGGAGTATGTCATATCTAGGTGAATGACATATGCTGATTTGATGAAACTAGAAGTAGGGAAGAAGAAGGGGTTTCGGTGGAGGCCATAGCCGAACCACTCCCTTTGGTGTTTCCCATGTGTTGCTTCCAAATATAGGTATAGGACAAGTGGAGGATCATGTAAGAAGGACTTGACAAGAAGTTTGACAATTGATTAGGAAGATATGACATCATTGGAGAGAAGAAAAGTGGATGAAGGAAAATGAGGGTTTCGGGGGATGGAGTGGCCAACTACTCCTATTTGTGGTCTCTCCAAATGTTACCAAATCTAGGTGACTTGAACATGTGAGATTGTGTAAGAGTGTGTAAGACTTGTGCGTGTGGAAGAGTCTATGATGGAGTGGTGATTGATAGAACACATGAGAAGAAGGAAAAGCCATGGAAGAAAGGAGTGGGTTTCGGTTGGAGCAAGGAAGCGTATAGCCGAATGTTGCAAGCTCTTTTTCCCAAAAATGGATTCTAGAATCTTGGAGAATGACTAGTAAGATGATTGGTGAATGTGTGAGGAGTGAGGTGAAAGAAAAGGCAGGGGTTTCTACCATTGATATGCGCCATGATTTTAAACATCTAAGTACAAGCTAAGTACTTAGTTGAAAAATCGGCCATAGATGGAAAATGGGGGAGGATTTTTCAACCTAAGTATAAGCTAGTTTAGGCATGATTGTACTCTAGTGATGGGAGTCAATCAAAGAGGTCTTTCAACCCATCAAAGGTAAATCCTAAACTAGGAAAATAAGTGCCTAGGATGTCTAAAAACCTTCTTGGCCGAATGGCTTTATGCTCCCTTCCCATTTCATTTGGTCTCACTTTCACCCACACACACACCCATGGCAACAAGCTCTCCCTCTCTACTCTCACTTTATTTTGTTTTCTTTCACCTTCTAAACACTAAAATACCCTAAGTTTAGTGGAGCTTGAAGCAAGTTTTCTTGAGGGGAAGCACTTTTGAAGAGGTAAGCAAGATCATAAACTATTTCAAGAATAGAAACCTAAGTTAGGTCACATGCACACACCAAGATCTTATATCCCTAAGAAATTTCTTTTAAACTATATGCTTATAAATTATTTTAATAGATTATTCTTATATATTTTTAGAGCTAATCTTTTCTACTTGGGAGTCTAGTAAGTGCATTCTTATCTTAATTATACCATTTCTTCTAAATATATTTGAGTGAATGTAGTTGTATTGTTTGCTATATGTTTGATGTGGATAGATTAGGTTTTCTTAAAGGAAATGCTTTGTTGATTTAGTTATACATCCATACTTAAGCCATATGTTATTTTAGGCTTGAATTTATATTATGTTGATGAATCTAGTCAATTTGATGCAAAGGAAAATGAAGCATATTGATATGGTATATAGTGATAAAATACATGCATGACTAAAATTATGCTTGTTGGATGTTGGATGATGCTAGGTTAGATTACTTGAAGAAATGCTTTGTTTATTTAATAACAAAATCTATGCTTGGTTAATGTATCATTCTAGGTTAAATGTTATATTATATTGGTGTATTTAGTTACTTTGTTGCAAAGGATGAATGTAGCATAATTAATATGATGAATGGTGATAATATGCATGCATGTTAAGATAAAGTTTGGAGTTTGAAAAAGATTAGATTGGTGCATATAGAGGTTTCGGATTTGAAGGTTTTAAGGGTGAGTTTTTAAATGATCAACCATTCTTTTATATGATGATTAAGCCTTGAATACTTGGAAAGTTAGAAGCATGAAAACTAGGAGGATTCCATAGCATGATAGTTCTGTTTCCACATGTATAATTAAATGTGTTATTTTGATGGAAAGAAAAGTGATTAAAATATTAATCCTAAGGACTACAGGGTTCAGTCAACCCTTCTTAGCGGTGCTAAAAATGTTTAGTTAATTTTATTAGGACTTTGAGAGTATATGGAGGAGGATAGAGAAAGAAAATCTTAGGAAGTGGCCTTGAAGGGGTCTCGGCTCAACCCCAATGGTGGAGGCCAAGAGCTCTTCTTTGTGTACTAAGCACCTTTGTGTGCTTTTATATGAAATATAGATGGAATCATGTAGTGGTTAACTTGTCAATGATGCATGACAAAGTGTGCGTTTGAAACTAGTCCCATGATTCACACGTTAAGCACTAAGGTTGCATGTCACATGCTTGAAGCACGAAAATCATGTTTAGAGTCAAACGTGTTTTCCAAGAGAAAAAAAATAATTAAAGTTTTATAAGAACCCCAAAGGCTGGGATGGGGTAGTATCCCAGTAAAACTCTTTGTTTACTCAAGAGTGTCTAAAGTTGAGTGAAAGCCCCTGGGTCGACGAGGAATAGTCGGCGGACCATTTATGGCTCGAAAAAGTGTCCGGAGCGTGGTCGCACCTAAACCTAGTAGGTGCCTGGTTACGCCTAAAGAATAGCGCGATCGTTTGCGGTATAGTTTTGGGGTGTCGATTCTACAGGGAGATGGATTGAGAAATTGAAGAATAGTAATGAAATTAACAAAAAAATTTAGAAGTGCGAAAAGTGATTTTTGAAGAATGTCGTAAATTAAAACTAAATGAATAATTTGAAAAGTATAAAAATGAGACGAAAAGTAGAGCATTGGGAATCCTTTGTATATAATCGGTATTTTAATTATTTTTGATTCATTAATAACTCAATTGAAAATTCTATGTCTAAATTTTCAATCGGAAGATAAAACATAATAACCAGATTTAAATCAAATGTAGTCTTTCGAAAAATCATTCGTCACAATATAAGAATGGGAATTGTTATCAATATTACGGAAATTCAACGTCGACAATATACTCATAGAGTAATATTGCAGTAGAGAATTAAATTAATATAGATAACCACTTGAACCAAACATAATTAAAGGATTATTCCATTCAATAGAAAAAGCATGACTGAATCTATAAATGAAATAAATTCTAAGTTTATTTGGTGACGAAAATATTTATAATAAATTTCAAATGACTAAACAAAAGAGTTTAATATTTAAAGCTCACATGTATGAATAAAAAACAATTACAAATACCATCATATATATAAATTCATCCATAGCTCTACTAGAAAATTTAGTTACACATATTGAAAATTTGTAACAAAAATTCTCCAAAGGAAACTATGATAGAACCGGCCATGTTTTCTCTTCTTCTCTGGCTTTTCTTTTCTTTTCTCAAGCTCTCTAAAATGGTTCTTCAAGCCTGCAAGCACTCCCTTCATTCAAGCCTTCAAGCATCTATTTATAGATGTTGCCGTGTAGCCTATTTTTTTAATTTCAAATTGTGGCTTGAATTTATTCATGCATGAGAAGTCTTGGTCGGCTGAAAATGATGAATGATTGGTCCAATTTTTCTGCTTGATTTAAGCTTGAATTACCGTGTGTGTCTTTGCTTCCTCCCATGCGTTGCCATGTGTTTATTTCAAGTGATTGCATTTGGATGGAATTGAATTGTAATGGAAGTAGGCACCTGCTGCTTCAATTGAAATAATCATGTCGGTTTGGAGAGAATTTGGAAGCACCAAATGGACTTGAAGTGTCGTGTGTTGCCATGTGTCATTTTTCTTCTTTCTCCACTTGTTTCATGTGTTAGCTTCCTATTCATTTGAGATCATTTCAACTTTTGGCTTGGAGATTTGTCTTGTATTAAGTAGTTGCCGTTGCTCTTGAATTCCAGCTCTTATTTAATTATTTTGTTATCTTGCTCTTCAATTTGTTTTGGCAGTATACATTCAGGAGGTTGGCGCCAGCTTTGTGTCTTTGTTTTCAAGCAATTTCAGCTTGCTTTTGTGTGTAGCTAGCTGTATTTAATTTCCACTTCTTTTTGTTGCCATGTGTTGCTCCTATCTTGCTTGCCTCCTCTTCATTTCTTTGGTCAAATATTTCAGCTCCAACCATGTTGTCATGTGAAGCCTTGTGGATGGCTGCTTTGCTTCTCTAATTGTTTGTCATGTCTTGCTTTGCTTCCTCTTCATTCATTTCGGCTAAAATGCTTCCACTAGCAAGTATAATTTTATTTGTCTTCAAGTGAGTCAACCAAATATTTGGATAGAGCTCTCCTTCAACCGAATCACTTATGGCTGCTTGTGTCTCTTTGACTTGTCGGTTTCCTCATGAATTCCTTTTGTTGTTTATCAATTTCTCAAGGTGCCGTGTATCACTTTTCATCTTGGCATGCTTTGATCAATCATCTTAATTCTTCATGCATTGATGTCGCCTAATACAATGGCTGCCAACAAGAAAATATAATCAATTAATTTGTAAAGATGGGATCCATGATTTAGAAGCAAATTTGGCACTCTAAATTGACGGATTAAATAGGGTACATTGGAGCATGTGGCCTTATGTGAAGTATAAAATAATTAGTGAAAATTCATGGGAAATAGATTAAACTCATGTGTTTATTTTTGTATTTATTTGAGACATTAATATATTAAACTATACTTATATTCATCTCAAAGATAAATAACCATTAAATAAAATAAAATCAGTTATATCTTTATTTTCTTTTTTCTTTTAGCATTTAAATAGGGTATTTAGAGTACATTTTTGTGCACTCATCAGTGCCCAAGGACGGTGTTGGCTTTTGCCTTACCGTTATAAGAACAAAGATGTAGTCGCTCGGTTTGAGTGGTCACCGAGTGATGAAGAGTGGATATCGTAGTCGTCCCGACTTGAGTAATCTGCGAGTGTTGCGGTAACGCGTAACGTATGCACTTAAGCTTGAGTAGTCGCCGAATGATTCGGTAACTAGCAAGGAATAAACGGTGCATAGGAGAACCGTGAGGTATCCAACAAGAAGTCATAACAAGAACGGCCTTCAAGTCCCAAGAATGATATGAATATGTAAATAGTGCCTAAGATAAGAAATGACAAATGAAATGAAAAGTTTTTACGAAAAATGATTTTTAAAGCATGAGTCAAAAGAATTACGTTATATGATGAACATTTTTTATGAAAATAAAGTATATGCATTAAGATTGAAAGGAAATCAAGTTTTTATGAAGGTTTTCATGAGCATATGCATTTGCTAAGTCGTGAGTTGCACATGCATGACACATGTTCTGTTTGATATTCGCTTATATGTATGCCTGCAATAATTTTGTTGAGATAGTTATGTACTTACTGAGATTTCTCGAAATCTCATCCCTTTATAATTTCACTATCGGTCCTTATTGGGGTGATAGAAATAGTTGCAGGAGGAGATGACGACAACGACCCTGACGCTCGGAGAGACTCTCCAGACCCCTAATGGTCTGGTGATCTCTCCACCTTTTGATATGGTGACCCCTATTTTGTACACCCAATTTATAGCAGACATGCAATGGAGGATGCTCTACGAGGCTGCCAGACGTCAATGCACCGGATGCTGTCTCTCTCTGGAGTCCGACGGGTCTCTATTTTTAGACCGCGTTTATACCTCAAAGACAGGGACAGGTCTCCTGCATTATGGTCGGATGGGCCTGTGGCAATTCCTATACAGTCTTGGGGTTAAATAGGTTAAGGATGAGCCCTGAGATAATGAACTGTTATGGGGGTCAACACATTGTTCATGTTGCACGTTTATATTGTTATTATATTTTTGATGGATTCTGATGTTTTGGGACATACTTATTTTGTGGAAACTAAGATATTTGGCAATGCTATTAATATGAAGTTTATTTTGAAATTTTAAATTTGTTATACCATGTGACGTAAGGCAAAAAATTTAAGTCTTTGCCTAAATTTAAAACAGCTTGACCTTTTCCGTTGTGAGATTTTCTATTCACTATTTTTAGTTTTAAATGCATACTCGAACTAAAGTTAAGAACGAGGGGTGAACTTCCTTGTGTTGTTTATCCCCGACGTCTCGGTTTGCATCCGATCCCAAGTGTAAGCGGGGGTGTCAACATGTAGAACGTATTCCTCCACGGTGACCTTGAGGAAGCAATATTCATGAAGCAACCGCCTGGTTTTGTCAATCCTGACCATCCAAACCATGTATGTAAGTTACGGAAATCAATTTATGGATTGAAGTAGGCCCTAAGGCCTGCTTTGCAAAACTTACTGAGAAATTAGTTGAGTTAGCTTTTCATGTATCCTGTGCTGATAGCTTTCTATTAATCTTGAGAATCGAGATGGCTTGTGTTTATATTTTGATCCATGTAGATGACATATTGTTACTGGGTCCTGTCCTACTTTGATTTCAGATTTTATTGCTTCTTTGGGTATGTATTTTCCTATTAAAGATTTGGGTCAAGTACACTACTTCTTAGGTATAAAAGTTCATCGTGTGTCCTCTGCTTTCTTTCTCTCCCAATCCAAATATATCTCAGGCCTCTTAACTTACACCAACATTCACAAATCTAGGTTTATGACTACACCATTGACCACTTCTATCCGACTTTCTTCCATTGATGGACCTACCTTTGAAGACCCCCAACTCTATCAAAGTGTAGTTGGGAGTCTTCAATACTTGTCATTTACCTGTCCCGACTTAGCTTTTGTAGTTAATAAAGTTTGCCAGTATATGCACTGTCCCCATCAACATCACTGGCAAGCTATTAAGAGGATTCTCAGTTACCTTCAAAATACCCAACACCTTGAGCTATTTTTCTCTTCCTCTTCATCCTCTAAACTCTCAGCATTCTCCGATGCTAACGGAGCAGGATGCCCTAATGACCACAAGTCCACATGAGGCTTTTGTGTCTATTTCGAATCTCACTTGATCTATTAGGGATCAAAGAAGCAAGCAACAATTGCTTGTTCATCAACTAAGGCAGAATATAAGGCTATGGCAAACATGGCCTGTGAGGTCTTGTGGATCTGATCCTTACTTAAAGAATTGGGAATTTTTATTGCTAATTCCCCTACTTTGTGGTGTGATAATTTATGTGCTACATACTTAGTTACTAACCCTGTTCTTCATGCAAGAATAAAACATTTGGAGTTAGATTTTCATATTGTATGTAAAAGGGTGGCTGCCAAGACATTGCAAGTCTCTTTTCTCTCAAGCAAAGACTAAGTATGTAATAGCCCAAAATTTTCTAAGGTAAATTATTTTATAGATATTATTTTAAGGAAATTTATTTAATGCATTTAGTTATTGGGAAATTAGAAAGGGAGATTTAGTTGAGGAGTGTGAGATTACACTTAGTATTGGAATTATGCATTTTCGGATTAATCTGTCGAGTTTTAGAAAAACGGTCATAAGTTAGTCATATGGAGTCCAATTGAGGTGATTCCAATTGGTATAGAACCCTAAGAGATATATCTAAAACTTTTTTGTTTGAAGTTTCCTGAGATTTGGAAGGAATCAATAACTTATCTGGGAATCAAATAGGCAGCTTTGGAATGGGCTTAACTGGAACCCGAATTGGATAATTGAACTAGATTGGGGCATGTAACCAAATAGGTAACTGGTTTTAGGATTCTCTGGGATTAGGATATGTGTAGGGATAGTTAGGAATGAATGGAAAGTTGATTTGGAAGTCAATTGAATAGTTGAGGTGATGGAAACTCAAGGGAGCCAAAATCTGGTTGATTGGTGACTAAGTGGATCAAACTTGGCTCTACCTTAACTAAACTATGAATTGACCTTCTAGAACTTGTTGAGAGAAGACCTAAGGGAGTTGGGAAGGAACCAAATAGGTAGGAAAAGCTGAAGATGGGCGTGTGACACAAGGGGAGAGCTGGAGATGAGAGATGCATGCATGGTTAGGTGAAGTGCCACCTCACCTCTTATCCCATTAGCTTGCTTCTCAACCATGGATCAAAATGGGCAGCCAAACCACCTCAATTGTGAGCCCTTGGATGACTAATCCAGCTGCAAAGCCTAGGATTTGGGAGGCTTAATCCTCATCATTAGATTTTGCCTAGATGGACACCTCATCACATGCAAATCTGCCAACTAGGGCACCTTAGGTGCATTTCCTTTTCTCTCCCTCATGTTGGTCGACCACTACCATATATATAGAGCCTTGAGAGCTTCCTAAGCTCCTTTTGAAGGAGAGAGCACTTGCCTTGTGAAGTCATACCAGAAAAACCCTCCCCAAACCCTCAAAGTAATCACTTGTGAGTGAAGTGAGTGTGTGTGGGAGAAAACTTGGAGGAAGTTGGTTGAATCAATTCTCTTGAGCTTGGAAGAAATTGTAAGTCCATACTCTAGCTTAAATTAAGCATGGAACTGGTTTATTGGCATGATTGAGCTATGTTTAATAGTAGTGAACATTTAAGAACATGTTTAAGTGGAAATGGACACATGAGTAGGGTTGATGGTAATTTGTCTTGTTTTTATGTTCAATAAAATTGTGGAAACTTAGATTTAGGTTTTTAAGAAGATAAATAGAGTGTATGGAAAAGATTGGTATGTTTTGAGTGGAAAAACCCTTAGACCCGTAAGTTCGCTCGACCCTCGCTCGACATGTGAGTCGAGCGAAGGCAAAATATAAACCCTCGCTAGAGTTTCGCTCGACACCCGCTCGAGCGAGACCCAACCCGGGACTTCGCTCGATCCTCGCTCGACAAGCCGCTCGAGCGAGACACCCTGTTTTGCCCAGACTTAGGGTTTCCTTAAAATGGAAGTGGTGTTTCAAATGGGATGGGTTATAAGTGAAATGACTCATGTGTATAAAAGAAGAATATAAAGAAAGAAAATAATATATGAAGGATTAAGTTAGTCACGTCATGACGGGGACGGCGATACGTAACGCCCGTATGACTGACGTGCCGGCAGGGACGGCGATACGTAACGCCTGTCGTGATATGAAATTGTGATCTCCACGGGGACAGCGAGACGTAACGCCCGTGTGATTGATCCTCGCGGGGACGGCGAGACGTAACGCCCGCAGTACTATGTGTATATATTTCGTGTCATAACGGGGACGGCGATACGTAACGCCCGGATGATTGACACCAGACTCATCATAACGGGGACGGCGATACGTAACGCCCGGATGATTGATGAGTGTATGTGATGGGGACGGCGATACGTAACGCCCATCAGTGATATGAAAGAATAAGGATTTTAAGGGGAAAATAATATAATTTAATATAAGATAATGGGTGAGTTAAGAAAAGTGTCAGTTAGACAGTGGTCTTGTGAGGGGTATGTTAGGGTATATTTCCCTTGTCAGTTGTGGTAATAACTTTATGGTTGTTTTCCCTGTTTCCTTTAAGCTGTTTATGTACTTACTGAGATTTCATTCGAAATCTCACTCTTTTTGTGGCTCCATATATTTTGTACATATTATTTCATACAGGATTCGATGACCAGCAGGGGGACAGCCCCGATGATACAGGAGACTTCGGGGAGTCCTGAGGGACTTTCCGATTATAGTCCCTTTTTGGATATTTCTTTTGTTTCCTTCGGACCTCCCATCAGACCTACCGGAGCTTGGAGTCTTGACGCATCCACTTTTGTTGAAGAGAGGCGACGTACTAGATGCTGCTTAACCTTAGGAGTAGACGGCTCGTTGTTCGTGTGTGGGGTTTGTGTGACTCCACAAGGACAACAGCTCCAGCGAGACTTTAGTATTAGCATGAATAGGTTTCGCTACGGAAGAGAATATCCCGAGGTTAAGAGGGAGAAAGAATGAGGTGAAGGAAAGTTCTTTTAGGATAAATGTAATATATTTTGCTACAGTTTGGACTTGTATATGTAAGAAGTACAATGTTTAAGTTTAATGAATGTTGTATATATATACTTCCGTGTGATCTTTAGAAATTTTTATATTGAAAAACCTGTTCCGCTGCGAATTATGTAAATTATGCTTTTAGTATTGTTAAGTACGAGGGTGAGTAGCCGAGTGTTGCTCATCCTGACACCTTGATTTACGTTAAATCCCAGACGTAAGTTGGGGGCGTCACAAAGTAGCTAACATCCTAACCAAGCCACTGTCCATAGCTTAGCTCCTTCTCTTATGATCAAGTCTCACAATGGCTACTGTGCCACTTGAATCGTGGGAGGGTATCAAGGTACCTCACTCTACATAATCAAGACCCACGGCATATCACACAGTAACACACCCCTCTGCAGCAATACTAGACTCTGCCTCACATTCCATAGTAGCTACGCACAACATTGCACCTGACATGCACAGCACCATAAAGGGAATATTCTCGAAATTGACATGTAATAGAATATGGACACCTGTCACAATGTGATAAGAGAAGAAAAGCAATTCTATTATGTACTAATTCTATAAATATCACCTTGTAATCAGACCATTGTATGAATGAAATGAGAACTTGAGAGAATATTAAGTAGGTGCTTGTTTAGTCATTTCCTCGAGCATATGATGCTCATCCTTCTATCTCTCTAATTTTAGCAAATCTCCATAACATTTTTCAGATATTCTTAATGGTTGAACTAGAGAACAAGAGTAAAAAGTTTTGGGAAAGATTTGATGATCATAGATGATTAAGGGCTAAGAATACAAGGATTTTGGAAGATCTTATTTTATAGATTTATCTTTGGAAATTATTTTGGTATGTTGAGTTATGGATAATTTTGAATTTTTGTGGAGATGTTTTTATTGGATAGAGGTTTTGTTTTGGTATATTCTTGGAAAGTATCACGGATATGTGGATATTAAGGATTAAAAGCTTGCTTTCCAAACTCTCGGGATTGAAACGTTACACAAGAGCTAAATGTTTATACAAGTGCTAAATGCTTAGAGAATAGCTACTTTCTGGACTCTCAAGATTAGACTCTCAGGATAGATTATTAGAAAATACTCATCAATGAGTGAAATGAGAATAATATAGCGTAAACTATATCTCTCTCAAAATGAGCAAAAATTAAAGCTTAATGCTTAGAGAAAAGAGATTGAGAAATTTGAATGAATGTTGTAAAAAAATTGATATGTGTAAGCTCTTGTTGTAATTTTGAATATCTCAATTGAGCTATTTATAGGCATATGAAATTTTCCTTTCAAATTTAAAAAGATTCACATGTAAAAAATGAGCATTACTCACTTTTGAAAATTTTCAAATAAAAGTGTCCCATTTTTGCAATTTTCAAAGACAGTCTCATTCATTTTTTAAAATATTCAAACCTAATCTTTTACTTTTCGCATATGACAAAATGAGTTTTATTTGCTTTTCAAATTTTTCAAACCAAATTATCTTCCTTTTGCATATGTCAAAACTATATCAATCACTTTTCAAAATTTTCAAATAAAACATGCATATGTTGCATCAAAGATAACAATCAATCATCTTTAAGATTTTCAAAATTCAAACTTATAATAATGTATGCACATGTGAGAAATATAATTTTCAAAACTAAAACTTTCAATGAAGTCATGCATACGTGAAAAATGCAATTTGATGATTTATGAGAAAATGTTAATTTTGAGCCTTAATCAAGTTTCGAATTTTATCAAGAGATGTACAAAGTTACTCTAAGAGTTTTATTTTGTAGACTTGTTTCCTTTTTTGCTCATGCTTGATTTGTTGATGTGCTTGGCTCTATTGTGTAAACAATTTGAGTTTGAGACTTGAACTCATTTGTTATCATCAAAATCTATGTGTAAATATATAATTAAATGAAGTTTGAAACCTTGGATTCAATACTTCGTAAATTGGTAAGAGCGCGACATATTAATTTTCTTATGTTAGCTGAACCTTTTGCAAATGATGATAAGCTGGATCGTTTAAGAATTTCTTTATAATTTGAGGATGATATTTCAAATCAGAATTTGGGTGGAAAGTTATGGTTATTGTGGGGTGGTGGCCTCAATCCTTCTTAGGTAAATGCTAGTGATTAACATGTTATAGTGAATCCCTTTTATAAGGGTGTCCAAGTTTATGTTTCAGTGGTATATGCGAAGTGCCGTTATATAGAGCGTAAGGAATTATGGAGTTAGTTATAGCATGATATCTCGACTGATGCTCCTTGGTTAGGCATTGGAGATTTTAATGTGATTAGAAGTGATGGGGAACATTGTGGTGGGAGTCCTCGTTTACGTGCGGCTATGGATGATTTTAATAAATTTATTGTTCATATGTGTGGATTAAGGGAGATGGTCTCGGTTGGTAGTAAGTTCTCCTGGTGTAATGGCCAGGGTGGTATGGTGAGAGGTTGGTCTTGTTTAGATAAATACTCATGAAATTTCATCTCTCTTGATGATATGCTAAGGCCTCGTTTAGAAGTTTTCGTAGATGAAAAGAGATAGTTTGTGGATAGTAGTACTTCCACAGACGAGAACAGTCTATTTTTATCGCAAATAATCATTTTCGTTGCAATTAATTAGTTACAAATGTCCTTTTTTTGTAGTGTTTGTAATTGGTCAAAAATACGATATCATGTATATTTTTCAGTATCTAATCATTTTCCTAAGAGAGCAAGCAGTACAGTAGTACTTACTCTCAATAATGTTGGAGTCGTCAGCATCCTCACTTGGCCTCAATGACTGATCCTCTAGTAGTGCAACCGGAAGCTATACTAAGGGATTGGAAGGCAATGATCCTTCTTGACGACTCATCTTGATATCACCGTTTGTATGTCTTCTTTTGAGAAACCTAATTATGAGATATATAGCATGCAGCTAGACTATTTTTTTTTTTGTTCTTTTGTCTGAAACAAAGGACTGGCTACAACATGACTTACTTTTGCTTGAGCTTTAATTAACTGTTACATGGTAGTTTTGATGCACAATACCTTTTCATGAAGAACATTTCGCTACAAGGTCGACCACAATCTAGAAAACAATTAAGTTTCATCATAATATAATAGACCATAAACAAAAACATGCAAATGGATCAGAAGACAATATATACCAACTTAAAATTTTTAAAAATAGTCAAGCATGTATATAGTATAATTATCACAACCAGCCTGTTTCTTCTAAACAACAAATGGTTTCTTAATAACAAAATAACAAGAACCAAGTGAGACAAAGTTTTTCCAAATTACAAAACTCCAATAATGTCTGACATGACATACATACGTACTCAGCATTTTGAAGATTCTAGATTGGAATATAAAAGACAATGGCTGCGAAATATGGCCAGCCCATTTTCGATGGGTTGTCCAGGGTATATTGGTTGAATTAGTAATAAATTTGAAACATTCAAATGCATATAATATCTATAACGCATACAGACAATTCTGTCAATTTGTGGTCTTTGTCTATCTATCTTTTTAGTTGCAAGTTACATATGGTCATGGAGTGCGTAAACGCTTTGAAAGAAAGTGAAATCCACTATTAAAAAGTTAGTTTTTTTTTTTCATGTGGGGTCTACATTTACTCACTTCTTTTAAAGCAATTATGTGATATATATGCATTTCACGACTGCAAATATCAATTCTCTTTTAGTAGTCAGTGTCAGTTTTGTGTTTTGGTTTTTGTTTTTTTCTTTTTTTAATAGCAAATCATTACATTCATAAAGGCATAACACCTTTAGAAAGGTTTAATAGTGTTGACTAAATGAAAGTTATATTTTCAATAAAAGGAGGACTACTATGCCACCAAAGTTTTATATCATCAATAGACCATGCATGTCTAGCAAGGCGATGGGCAGCTTCATTTGTTGATTTATTGCTGTGATGAAGATTGCAATTACGAGATCCTTGCATCAGGCACTTGACTTCTGCTACCACTAATTAAATTGCTGCATATGAGACACTAGTTTTGTTGACTTCCTCAACTAAGAACAAGCAATCACTCTTAACAAATAAATTAGAGATGCCCAAATTCAAACAAAGTTGCAGTCCCCTCAATAATGTAGTATTCTCAACTTGTTTCACATCCAGATTAATTGTCTCTGCTTTGCTAGCTGCCATGATCACTTCTTGTGATAACCCGGATTCTTAAGTATGCTTTTAATGTTCATATTTGGCATGATTATATATTTTTTAAATTATGTTAGGGAACCTTTGAAATTTTGGATATACGTATATCGTTTTTATGAGCCTTTTATTAGTATTGGAGGAAAAATCATGGGAGACACTAAATATGATGTGAAGATATAGTTTTTGATTATTCAAAGAAATATTTTATAGAAATTGAAGGAAACTTACAAAAGAAGTAAAGTGAAATGAGTAAGGTAAGTACCCTATGATATTTTCGGATTAAGCAAATTTAGACAGTTTCAAGATGATTTGTAAAGCTAAGAGGGATATCTAAAATTATTATGTTTTGAGTTTTAAGAGATATAGACTTAATCAAATACAAAATTGGGATTTAAGTGGCAGATCTAAATTGAATATATAGGCATTGACTTTAAGTTGAATAGTGACTTTGATTAAGATTAAGTTTTTGAATTATTTTCTAAATTATCCTAAGATCATGAAAAGTGTGTAGCAATATGTCAAATGAGAAGATTTAATTTAGTAAGTTTCGTGTGAAACAAGAAGGATCATATCAAACACTTGGTGTGCTCGGATTGCTGCTCTCGGGCTTATCTGTCAACTTTCAGTATAAAAATCATAACTTAGTCATATATGCTTTGAATGAAGTGATACTAGTTCCTATAGAATATTACGATGGAGATCTAGAACTTTTATGTTTTGGGTTTTTGAAGATAAGGAACGGATCAATGACTAAATCTGGTATGAAGTGGACGGACAGGAATATGAGTCAACTAATAACCGACTTAGATGAGTTGTCTTATGTTCGGCCATGTGATGAAAATTGTGATTGGCTACCAAACTTTCTGAGATCTTGAAATGTGTGGGAACATGTGGCAAGTTGATAAGAATTCATCTAAAAGTCTTCGTGGGTAATAAAACAAAGGAAAACAAATGGAGAACTCGGATTGTGTATTCTTGGGTAGTTTTGACGTGTTTTGGTAAATTAAGCATATCTATCTTTATTGATCTCTGAATAAGGTGATTCAAAATCCTATAGAATCTTAAGAGCATTATCTAAAACTTTTATGTTTTGATTTTGTGAAGAATAGAATCAGATAAAGGACTTATTGGGAATGCAAGTGGCCGGATGTATCTCATTTGGAAGAAACCATCATGCTACTTTGTCTTTACCCCACGTGAGTTGGGTCTACTTGAGCCATTGATCAAGAAGATATTTGGGAAGCTCAACAAAATAACCCTTGTATATCCATATGACTCACCAAACCTAAGCTTAGACTAAATCATTTTACCTAATACAAGTTGGAAGCTCATACATGGCTCTAAAGGGGAAACCGGTCACCTTTAGGCAAATGTGTATCTTCCTTTTTCCTAAGTGTTTCGCCCCCTCTCTTATAAATAGGTATACAAGACTCTTTTCACTTCCTTTTTAGAGAAACCATTCGGCCACCTTGAGAAAAAGCCAAGAAAAATATCCAAAATTCCACTCATAATACCTAAATCCCAAAATGGAGCTAAGTGAAAGCATAGGAGGAAAAGTAGTGCAAGGTCAACCCTAGACATCCAATCTAGCTTTGGAAAAATAAGTAAGTGCATATATTAACTTAATGTTAGCATAGAATAAGTGGTTTGATGATTGGATTATGTTTGATATTTATTTGAGCTTAATCTTTGTTTATGTGTTAACTAACACATATTGGATTTTGGAGTGCTTTTTGCTATGAAAAAATGCTAGAAAAATTATAAGACCTTAGAAATATATTCTATGATGTTATATTAAGAGGATTATTTGAAAATATGAGTTCTTAATTTGGAAAAATAATGATAAATCAACTCTAGGAAATTTCGTGCTTAGTAGGGGTATTATTGGTAGATTCGATATCCTTTAGTAAATCGGACATAACTTGTTAGTGTGATGTTTGATTTGAATAATTCAAAAGGTTATGGAAAGCTAAGATAAGGATCTACAATTTTTGTGTTTTGAGTTTTAGGAAATAAGGATTCAATGAAAGGCGAAATTGGGATGTAAGTGGCAGAACAGAGTTTATCATAGTAGGCATTAACTTCATTGGTGTGTTTTTTTTATTCTAAATTCTTAGTGACTTATTTTTAATTATTTAAATGAGATTTTTATAAATATGGTAAGCTTAGAAGATCCAATTTACTTGGATAATTTTCAATAATTATTATGCTAAAAATTTATTAAGGAAATATTTAAGAAAACAAGGCAAATAGCCTTGAAATTGATTATTGAAATTATGGAAAGTTGATAGGTTGTATATGTGAATTTTGGGTTGATTTGAATAAGAAGGAAATAAGGTTTAACCCTATGGAAGTTTCGGCTAACCTTGAGTTGATGATATTTTAATATTTTATTTTGTTATTTAAGTACTTTTCGTTATATGTTGTAGCTATGAATTGATGCGACGTAAGTGCATGTACATGTGATGTATGCTATTGTGAAATGTTCTCATATGCTATAAGGTTTATAAGGACATGAAATAGGCATGTCATAAGTTAAGGTTATGTTCACATTGCATTTCGTCACATATAAGTATTGTCATAAGTCATGACGTATGTTATAAGAAAATATGTTAAGAAAACTTTACAAGTGGAAAAATTAATAAGTCAGTCACGTCATGACGGGGATGGCGATATGTAACGTTCATATGACTGACGTGCTGACAGGGACCTAAGCTTGTCAATGATATGAAATCCGGCAATGACTTAAGCCTGTCGATAATACGAAATAAGTAAGATCCGATAAGAACCTAAGTCTGTCGATGATACGAAATAAGTAATATTCGATGGGGACGCCTGTCGATGATACGAAATAAGTAAAACCCACAATATAAGAAAGTAAATAAAAGTTTAAGTATAAGATGGCGGATCCATGTAAGAGTATAAGTCTGTATGGAAATTGTGGTCATCCATATACATAAGTCTCATGAGGCAATCATGAATCATGTGAAGTAATTCATCATGATATATGCTATGTTATCTTATTGATATGCTCGGATGATGCCGTTGTTAAGTTATTTGTGTACTTACTGAGATTTCATGAAAATCTCACTCTTTTAAAATTTATCTATCATTCCTTATGGAATGATAGATATTATTGCAGAATTAAATAAATTGTCATAAGACTCGGACAGCACAGGAGATTCTGAGGTACCCTGAAGGTCCTACAGAATAATCATCTCTGAATGGAATGATATTTCATATACGTGATCAAGTGGAATAGTAAGATTACCGGACGATGGTGGGATATGTTATTTATTTTAAGAAACTGACTGGATTATGTAAACCTTGGATACAATCTGTTTTTGTAAATATGAAGTTATGAAAGTTATAGTTTTACTATGCCATGTGATCTATTTATACAAGAGTTAGATCTCTTTGCATATATTGGAGATTTACCTCTTTCCGCTGTATTTCGTATTGCATTTAATTAGTAAGCTTGATGCATGCATGCTACTCCTCACGTTTATGTAGGATAAGTAATCTTGTGTTACTTGTCCGAACGCTTCGAATTATGTTTTAATTGAGGCGAAAAATTGGGGCGTTACACTTCTCCCATGTGATTCCTCAACATAACACCCAGACCAACTTTATTTAAGTCAAAGAACAATGCGCCATCGATATTATGCTTGAAAGAGTCCTATGTGGGTGATGACCACCTATAAACCAGATTATTTGAACTTGAATATAGCTACTGTTGAGTTGTAGAATCTATCTTTTGTTTCTTTCAAGTGCAAAGGCAATTACCTGTTGAGGTGGTAAGGCAATTTGTTCGTGTACCATTTTGTTCATTCAAAACCAAATGCCCCAAGTCATAAGGAGGAAGTCAGACAACTCATTAGTGGAACCCTTGAAAAGAATCCATTGCATTTGTAGGAACCCACTAGTAAAGACCCCATCATGCAAAACAGAAAATCTTTGAGATAAAAATGTTTTGATTGAGGGACATAACATCATAACATGACATAAATCCTCCATCTATTGATCACAAAAACAACATTGCCCAGTGATACCAAGCAAACACTTTGATTGGAAAGTAAGCTTTCTTGGCATGCTCTCCAAGCAAACACTTTGATCTATTGAGGTATCTTCAATTTCCACATTACATCCCAGAATTTCTTCCTTACAGCAACATTAGAAGACTCTCCATAATCAAGCTTCATACAAAGTTTAAAGAACCTGTAGGCATTTTTAATTGAGTATATACTCGACTTCTCATGCTCCCACAACCAATGATCAGGATCTCAAGAGTGGCTAGGATACATTTTTAGAATAGCCTCAATAGTTTTTGGATTGAATAGAGCTCTAACCTTAGGTAAGTTCCACCACTTTGTACTCGGATCAATTAATGAAGAGAGTTGGTTACTTTGCTCCATACTCAGTTAAGAACCCAGTTCATGTCTCAAATCTCTAACCTCAAGAATCCATGCGACATTTAGAATATGGATAAAATTTCCAATTTCCACATTCCACCTCCCTCCATTTGCTGATAGATTTTTGGCTTCCCAAATACCACGCCAAACACAAGATGGATTTCCCCCAAGTGAAGCTATCAAAAGGTTGTCATTAGTGAAATACTTGGTAGCATACATCTTGTGAAACAAGTTTTCCTTATGTTTCAAAAGTCTCCAAGCTTGTTTGCCAAGCATAGCCATATTGAAGGTCTCGAGCTCCTTAAACCCCATGCCACCAACAGATTTAGCTTTACTCTTGTTCTTCCAACTAATCGAGTGGATTTTCTTCTCCTTATTCTTTTGACCCTATCAATATCTATCCATCATGCCCTCAATTTCAGAACACAATTTGGATGGGAGTTTGAAGCAGCTCATAGCATATGAAGAGATTGTTAAAGCCAATGCTTTCAATATAATTTCCTTCCCTCCTTGAAAGAACATATTCATTTTCCATCCTTGTAATTTCAACAACACTTTATGCTTGATCTCAGAAAAAGCTCTAGTTTTTTACCTTCCAACCATTAAGGGTAAATTTAGATACTTCATATTGTTGCACTTGAGATGAACTCCATAGACCTGTAACTTCTTGCTACTTGTCCAGAGCCACGTTAGCACTAAATACCATGGCTGTTTTGTCTCCATTCAATTTTTATCCTGAAGATTCTTCCTTCATATTGACTCAACACAGCTTGCAACCTAATATTTGTAGCTTCATATGCTTCACAAAATATCAAACTATCATTCACAAAAAGAAGATGGTTTAGCGTGGGAGCACCTTGGCTAACTTGAATTCTAGCCATTGATCTATTACTCCCAACTTCTCTCAATAGACTCACCAATCCTACTATGTACAAAAGGAAGAGGTAAGGAAAAATAGGAT
Source organism: Platycarya longipes (assembly GCA_036559045.1). Classification (NCBI taxonomy): domain Eukaryota; kingdom Viridiplantae; phylum Streptophyta; class Magnoliopsida; order Fagales; family Juglandaceae; genus Platycarya; species Platycarya longipes. The sequence goes on from CM071798.1 coordinate 21,073,514, forward strand.
CTCCTTGCCTCAAACCCCTTGAAGGAACTATGAATCTAGTTGGTGATCCATTAATCAAAATTATAACACACTTCATCACAAGCTGAATAGTCTTCTCATGAAAGTCTAACTTATTCATGACAGCTTTTGTGACAACCCCGAATTTCCTTACTATACTTTTATTTAATTAAACAAGCAGAGCATGGTGACTTAGGTAATTTAGTAGATAAGCCTTAAAAGGTGGGTTTAGAAGTTGAAGGCCTTAAGGCCATAACCAAGACTATAAGCCCAAGTGGAAATGACAAGCCCATAGGTCCATGAAATGAAATCCAATAGTCAACCTAAGCCCATGCTTGAGGACACATGTCAAGCTAAGAAAAGTTTTGTAAGTTAACAAAGACTAGTAGGTGAAAGGATGAGAATACTAGTAAGTGAGAAGGTTGACTAGTTGTTTTGGTTAGAGAAAGGAAAGAGAAGATCAAGATGAAATCTCCACATCTTTTCCTATGTAGATAGGCGTGTGAGGCATAGGATTTTTGCCAAACAAGATCATCATAGGATTTTACCATATCTAGCCAAATGATGAGCCAAGATGTGAGAAGATTTGAAAATGAGAAAAGAGAGAGGGGTTCGGTGGGCTATAGCCGAATGCCCTAGGGTTTTTCTCACAAACATATTTCCAAATCTAGATTAAATGGACATGTGAGATTGTGTAAGAATAGACAAGACATGATGTGTAAGAGTGTGGAAGGGAATGATGAATTGAGATGTTGATTGATGGATGAAAAAGTGGGAAGAAGAAAGGGAGGGTTCGGGTGAAGTGAGTAGCCGACCCCCCCTCCCCTTTTGGCATTCTTCTTGCCACCAAATTTAGACTATGGATTTGTGTAAGAGTGATAGGACAAGTATGTGTAAGAAGTGAGATGAATAGTTGATTGATTGAGCATGTGACAAGAGGGAAATGAGAGTAGGAAGAGGAGAGGGTTTCGGATGGAGGCAAGGGGTCCGAACCCCACTTTTGCCTTCTCCCAAGAAGTTGATCCTTAAGTCTCTTAGAGTGACTTATGAGATGATGGTTAGGAGACAAGAAGTGATGTGAGGTGATGGAAAAGGCTTGGAACCCTTGAGAAAGAGACCGGCCATGTAGGGAGAAAGGGAAGCTAATTCTTCAACCTAGAGTGAACTAGATTAGGTTTGATGTGATCAAGTGATGGGAGTCACTCAAAGGTCTTTCAAACCCATCAAGTGTCACTCCAAGCTTAGGGAAATGAGTAGCCTAAAGCCTAGGGGAGTCCCATGGCCGAATGGCCTTGCTCCCTTACCCTTTTGGTTGCTTCATTCGAACACACACACACACACTTCTCACTCTCTACCTCTCGGCAACTCACCCTTCCATTCCATTCTCTTTGCTTCACTTCACTTCACCACCTAAATATCTAAACACTCTAAGCCTAGAGGAAGGAGAAGCAAGTGGTTTTGGAAGGAGAAATCCAAGAAGAGGTAAGTGACTTTGTCAAGTTAAAAACAAAACCTAGAAGTGTAGAGAAGAACACTTTCTATGATTCATGTTTTTCTAAAAAGAAATCTCCTCTTTAAAAATGGTGTGTTCTTAGCCTAATCTAATAAAATATTTCTCATATTTCAGAACTCATCTAAGCTAGCTAGGAGAATTGTAAGTATATCCTTATTTTGCCTCTAGCATCTCTAGTATATTTTTGAGTGAATGTGCTTGTATATGATTGTATATGCTTGTATTGCTTGGTTTTCTTACTTGATATGCTATGATGAAGCTTTTCGGGTAGAAATGCTATTTTAGTTAGATGAAAATCCATGTTTAAAACCTATGTTCCTTCTTAAATAAAGGGTTATAATATGTTGATGATCTTGGTAGTTTTGTTGAGGAAAGCATGTAAGCATAATTACGTTTAAATTTGTTGAATGTTGGGTAATGTGGGATAGATCATTTGGAGAAGCATCTTGATTCTAGTAGTAAATATTTTGTTCATTAAAATGCTATGCTAGGATGATTATCTATGAACTATTGGTGGAATTTAGTTATATCGTTCTTGGATGATATTATTACTATTATTGATTGATGGTTAGTAAAGAAATGCATGCTTGGTAAAATAAAGGTTATAAGCTTGAAAAAAAAAAGGGGGAGAACATGCTTGTAGAGTTTCGGTTTGGAGGGTTTCTTGGAGTGGAAATCTTGAGGATTTATTTCCCTTTCATGAAATACTTGTGTTTGGATATTTTGGAGAATTTAGAAACACAAGGAGTGGGAGAATATCATGTATGTTTTCGGTTTCCCCGTGAGTGTTCAAGTAGGAAACTTGTTTTGATGAAATAAGGTAGGAAACACAAAATCTAAGGGTTATAGGGTTTCAGGTTGCTCACTTGTAAGGCTAGGAAATTATTTTAACAATCGAACTAGGGATTGCGGGTGAAAGGAAGAAGAATGGAGGAAGAAAATACCAAGTGGAGACAATGTGGCTCTTGGCCCAAACCCTAGGGGTTGAAGCCGAGCACCCTACTTAATCTATTAGAACCATTTAAGTGCTTTTGCATAAGTGATGAGTCAATGAGGAAGGATTTTTGTATAGAAAATGACCAAATGTGTATACTCGAGCTCGCCTCGAGTTTTGCATCACAAAGTTAGAGGGTTGCATGTCTCATGCATAAGCACGAAAAAAAAAAAACCAAGTTTTGAGTTAAAGACATTTTGAAAGAAATGGATTAAAGTTTTAGAAGAACCCCAGACGCTAGGATGGGGTAGTGTCCCAGTGGAACTCCCTGTTCACTCAGGAGTGTCTAAATTGAGTGAAAACTCCTGGGTTGATGAAGAACAGTCGGCGGACCATGTATGGCTCCAAAAGGTGTCCGGAGCGTAGTCGCACCTAATGCTAGTAGGTGCCATAAAGACGGTGTTGGTCTCGGCCTCAGCGTATGAAAAGTTTGTAGTTGCTCGGAGAGAAATCCCCAAGTGGCGAAAAGAGCGAAAGGGCGCGAAACGTATTCACCTAGGTTTGACATGGTCGCCAGGTCTGACGATAACTAGCGGGGAACACACAGTGCATAGGGGAACCGTGAGGTATCAAATATGAAGTCATGATGAAAAGAAAAATGGCTTTCAGACCGTATATGATATGATAAGTGACGCCTAAGATAAGAAAAGACGAAAAGTTTTTGAATAAAATGTCTCTTTGGATAACATGAATTAAGAAAATTTTGCTATATGATTTTATGAACAAGTATGCATTGGAGACTGAGAAAAGACAAGAAATATGAATTTTGCCACGAGCATGAGCATTGGTCCCAGCATGAGTCCCATGTCACTATAGATGTATGTAATGGTTTGTTATTCACTTAACTATATGCTTGAAATGCTTTTGTCGAAATATTGATGTACTTGCTGAGATTTCCCCCGAAATCTCACCCCTTTCTATGTCCTTACTATCTTTCCCTCTGGGAATGATAGAAGTAATTACAGGTGATGATGGTTCAACCGAGTACAATTCTCGTGACGATACCTCAGACCCTTAGGGACTCGATTGAGTCCGCCCTTAAGGGGCCAGTGACTCTAAATCTTTCGGGCTAGTGGGAGGTGGAGTCACTGAAGATGGCGATGTACCGTTCAGTTGGTTTACGCCCCACGGAGTGTTGCTTAGTGTTAGGAGTAGACGAGTCCCTTCACCTGGGATGTGTTTTTGGATCGCCCTCTAGAGCGATATGTGAGGTAGGGCCTAGCTTAGACCTGGATCGGCTTCGCTGGGGCCCAGACCTTAAGAAGATAAAGAATGAGCCCGTGTATTGAACCTAATGGGCAGTGTTGATGCCCACTCTATTTTGTAACGCCCCCTATTTATGTGTAATAGCCCTAAAAATATCCATCTTGATTTAATCAGTTAATTAAGGATTAATACACAAGATTAGTGGTAATTGGTGAAAGAACAAAATAAGCTTTGAAGAAATGGGCTTAGGAATGAGACCTTTGGAGAATGGATCAAGTGAATGGGCCAAGAGAGCAATGGTGAGTCCAAAAGCCCATAGAATGAGCCCATGGCCCATCAAGCCCATAGTTGAGACACTTGTCAATGGGAGAAAAATCCTAGAAAAATTATCCAAACCCTTGTAGGAAAATCTTATTTGGTGAAGGTTGACTAGTAGTTGGATGCATGCCATGTAGGATTGAGTGTAGGATCTAATGGAATGATTTTTCCTACCATGGTATCTTGGAGGTACAAAACACCATCCCTTGACTTGCCAAGTGAGGTCATGATGTGTAGGGAAGTTACAAGTGGCATGAGGAGAAGCTTGGATGAAAGGAGCTTGGAGTTTTGGTGGAAGCCAATCCGTGGGGTTCATTGGGGAATCTCATGGGGTATGGCCACCTACAAGTGATAGGACAAAGAGGAAGAGTGTGTAAGTGGATGAAGTACATGTGTAAGAAAGTATGGTGATGTGAAGAGAGGTATGGTGTATGTGTAGGTGATTGAAATGACAAAAACTAGGAAGAGGAGCAAAATGGATTTTCGGTGGAGCTAGCTTGGCCGGTCATGCCTTGCTCAAATTCCAAAAAGCATGGCTTTGGAATCACTTGGATGGACACATGAGAGGATAGGGGAATGATGATTAAGTGAAAAACAAGAAAATGGATGCTAGAGGCACCAAGAAGCCGCCGGCCATAGGAAAGAAAGGAGAAAGGAGAATCATCTAGGTATGGCCAAGATTTGATCTTGGAGTGGCCTAGAGTTGTCAATCAACCCATCTATCTTTAGCCATGCCTAAACATGATGAGAAGAGTACCAAGGACCCTAGGGAAGGGAGCTGGCCGTGTGACCCTTAGGCAAAACCCCTTGAGCTCAAATCACTTAGACACATGCAAACACTCTCATTTTCCTCTCCACCTCTCGGCCAAACTCACCCTAGCCATTCCTACTTTTGTTTCTTCTCTTTTCACCACACATTTTGAAGAACCCTATAGTAGGAAAGCCAAAAAGCAAGAGTGTGAAGGTGATCAATTCATTGGAGAAGGTTAGTGACCAAATCTATACAAGATTAGGAAGAACACACACACACATGTAACACTTTGTTATGATTGGAAGGAAATAGGGTTTTCTTTGAGTTTTATGTTCATGACTAGACTAATGGGAGATTTTATATGTGTAATTTCAGATTTAAGCTAAAGCCTAGTAGGAGTGTTGTAAGTATACTCCCACTTTTTCCTTAACAAGTCTTGTATATAGTGAAGTGATCATGTTTGTTGGATTAATGGTTGCCATTGCCATGTTTGAGTTGGAATGATTTTTCTTGCTTGAGATATGAGTATTCTTGGATAAATTTATATGATGGAGCAAGCTTAGAATATGAGTAGAAATGATGAATCAAGTGTTAGTTGCAAAAAGAAAGGAAAAAGCATGATTATTTGATGAAATGATGAAAATGATGCATGAAGGATTTTAGTGTTAAATATTAAATTTTGGTGTTGCTAAGGTAAAGATTTTATTTGAGGAACTAGTGATGGAATTGATTTATTCAAGGAGCATATTGTTGTAAGAAAATGAAAATGGACATGAGAATAAATTATTTGATTGATATGGATGGAAATGATATATATACTTGCATATGGAAGGAATGATCACTTGTGTATGATGTATAGAAATGTTTATTTGGAATTTTATAATATTTAAGGTTGAGATTGGAAGATTAAAATTTTATTGCTTTGTGGTGATTTTGTTTAGTTGAACTCATAGAAGAGACTATTAAAAAGAGGAAGTTTCAATAGACTAAGGGGAGGAGTTCCCTAAGTTAGAAAGGTGAATGGAGGGAATAGAAATAACTAAGTTTGATGTGAAATGGTTACTTGGGAAACACTAGGGTTTCGGTTACCCCTTGCTAAGGAGGGTACTTGATTCAATTTGATACTTTAAAATTTATTAGAGGAAATTTGAAGTCAAATGATGAAGAAAAGCCCTAGAAACTCTCTAGGAGAATTCGGCCATGATGGGTTGGAGATGGGCCCAATACCCCACTTCAATCCTAGGCCCATTTTGGGTATAGAACATGATGACTAAGTAGGAAAATTATGAAGTTATCCCAAAAGAGGGAGAAAGAAAATGAAATGTGAATGCACTCGAGCCTGTCTCGGGTTCTTGCATGAAAATAAGTAAGCATGCATGTCCCATGCATAAGTCATGAAAAGAAGGTTTTTAAAGTCAAGCATGTTTTTAAGAAAAAGGAAAAGAAAAGAAAAGATTGAACTTTTTGAAAGAAAAGAAAAGGAATAAAGTTTTATAAGAACCCCAAAGGCTGGGACGGGGAAGTGCCCCAGTGGAACTCCCTGTCCACTCAGGAGTGACTAAAGTCGAGTGGTAACCCCTGGGTCGACGAAGAACAGTCGGCGGACCGTGTATGGCACCAAAAGGTGGCCGGAGCGCGGTAGCACCTAACGCTGGTGGGTGCCCAAGACGGATAAGGTGTAAGGACCTACCGTTTTAAAGTTATATGACGCTCACTCTAAGGTGATGCGGTAACCAGCAGGGAACACGCGGTGCTAGGGGAACCGTGTTGTGTCTCATACATGTGAAAGAAAAAGTCATGACAAGAAGGGCTTTCGAGCCATAAGAAAGATCTGTATATGATAAGTGGCGCCTAAGAAAGAATGAAAGATACGAAATGTTTTAAAGAAATGTTTTGAAAAGTGATGATGATATGAAAAGAAGTTTGAAAGAAGAAGTCTGCATGAAAGTTTTATGAAAAGAAGTCTGAAAGAAGTATGTCTGTTTAAAAGTTTTCATGAGCATGTGCATAAGTCAGTCATTCATTGCATGTGCATTAGTTAAGAATGTTTTGTTCACTTATCTGTATATCTGATATGTTCTGGTTTAAGTGCTAGTGTACTTGCTGAGATTTCTCCCGAAATCTCACCCCTTTTTATTATCTTTACTATTGCTCCCTTGGGAACGATAGAAGTCATTGCAGGACATGATGGATCCACGGATTACGACTCTCGAGAAGATGGGTCGGACCCTCATGGGCCCGACTAAGGCTGAGACTGCCGGGCCAGTGACCCTAGACCTGTTGGGTCAGTGGGCGGCAGAGTCGCTTCCTATGGCGACTTACTTTTTTGACGACCTACGCCCTACGGGGTGCTGTATGGTGCTGGGAGTTGACGGGCTCCTCCACATGGGATGCCTGTTTACGTCATCCTCTGGGATGATGTGTGACGTAGGTCCAGGGATGAGTCTAGACAGCCTTCGTTATGGCCCGAACTATAAGAAGATAAAAGAAGAACCCGCCTATTAGTATGGTTGGCGGAGGGAGGAGTGGATCAGCAGCACCTTTATTTTGTATACACCGATGTATTTTGTGGAAGAATCTTCCCGCTGTTTTGGGAAGTACTTTTGTATAAAACTGTTTACATTGGTGACTTTATTCTGATATATATATATATGTGTATGCGATGTTTAATTTGGGTTCTATTTTGTTAACCATGTGATGTGCGACAAGCGTAACGTTTTGTCGTTTATTTATGGCTTGACCTTTTTCCGCTGCGATATAAAAATAAAAAATAAAAATAAGGCTCTCATAAGTAAAGATGAGGGATGACTTCCTTGTGACGTTCGTCCCCGGCTTCGCATTTTGCGTACGAACCCAAGCGCAAGCTGGGGCGCCGACATTATGTATTTTGTAAAGCCTTCCCGCTTGTGGAAAGTGCTCTTTTGGTTATCTGGACAAAGTTATGAAACTTGAATTTGGGCTATGTATGATATTTGTTTTGGGATCAATAGTGTAACCATGTGATGCATATTGTAGAAGGCTTGACCTTTCTTTTTTCACTGGGAGAATCTTTCTTCAATGTTTAAAAAAAAAGAAAAAGAAAGGTACCCACATGATATGACGAGGGGTGAACTTCCTTGTGTCGCTTATCCCCGACGTTTCTATTCACGTGCGAACCCAAGCGTGGACAGGGGCGTCGACAGCTTCAAGAAAAGATCACTCAACCCTATCATAGAATTTATTCATATCAAACTTGAGGGACATAAATCTTTTTTTTTTTTCCTTTTTTCTTCCTCTTTAAAATGTGTAAAACTTCATAAGTAACGAGAACATTATCTGTGATGAGTCTACCTTTTAAGAAAGTAGATTGGTAGTCTGAAAAAATCAATGACAGCACTTGCTTGATTCTATTGGCAACAACCTTCAAAATTAACTTATAAAGGACATTACATAAGCTAATGAATCTAAAATCCTTGATTTTTTTAGGGCTTTTGACCTTTGGAACTAGTGTGATAAATGTGTGATTTACAACTTAAGGAAATTCACTGTTATTCAAAGCATGCAAAACAGCAGTAGTAATTAAGGATCCAATCTGAGGCCAGTACCTTTGAAAGAAGAGGGGTGGTATACCATCAAGTCCAAGGGCTTTGTTAGGATGCATTTCCTTCAAAACTTGGTTTGTTGAACCTGTAGATGTAAATAAAGAAGAAAAATGGTTAACAATCAAACTATTACATGCTTCTCCTTCTCTCTAGCAACCAGCTTCATCTATTAGCTTTGTAATTTGGTTCTTTTTCCTTGTTTGTGAGGCTTTAGCATGAAGAAAAACAAGTATTCTAGTCTCCTTCAGCTAGGCAAGTGGACCTAGATCTTTTTTTTAACATAATCTCTTCTTTATTTATCCATGTTTGAACTTCATCAGCAACATCACGAATTTCCATGGAATTCAAAATAATAGGATCCTGCATTTGAACCTGTGAGAGCTTAAGTCTTGCCTCTTTGAGCTTAACAAGTACTTAACCAAACTTTGTTTTGTTCCAATGTTGAAGTCTGCTACTATAGCCCGATATGCACTATATAATACCTTGAAGGTCATTTGAGGGTAAACAGCAGGAGACCATTGATTTTGCACAGTATTTAAGCAAGCAGCTTCTCTTATCCACATTGATCCGGACCTAAATGGCTTATGCCCTCTACTTGTAGGCTGAGCACCATCCAACTAGATCCACAATGGAAGGTGATATGAGTAGAAAACTAAACCGTGAGTGACAATGGCTCTATGGAACAGGGTGCACCATGAATCATTACCAAGAAATCTATCCAACCTCTCTAAAATTTGAGCAGCATCTTGTCTACCATTGAAGATTCATGGTGCCACATGTTCCAACCTCTCTAAAATCTAAGCAACCATCCTTTGAAGATCTCCAAATTAGTCTATTAGGAGTAATAATCATACCTTGGGGAATTTGGCTAATCGCCTCCACTTCCTTAAACACAAAAAGATCCCTCAAAAGAGAAAGATTCCATCTCCCACTAGACTAATCAATCAAATTGCTAACCCTCCAACCCTCACAACCTTCCCTCACCCGAGACAACACTTTATAAGATAATGGACTAGGAAGCCATTTGTCATGCCATATGTTAACTGTTGTACCAATACTTATTCTCCAAATCAAATGTTCCTACAAGACCTATTTTTGCAGCCATGAAGCTCCTCCATAAATAGCAAGCATTACTACCCACTTTGCTCCTTAGAAAATTAGTTCTATAGAAATACTTGGCTATCAATGCTCTACTACTAATGAGTTGGGCTCTTGAAGTACACTCCAGTCTTGCATAGCAAGTAAGCCACATTAAAGATTTCAAAATCATGATAGCCCAAACCCCCTTTAGTCCTAGCCTTGCCAAGTTGCATCCAAGGTAACCATTGAGTGTCTTGGTTCTATCTCCACTGCTACGCCACCAAACATTTTGCATGAGCTTGCTAATAGCATTCAATATGGCTTCTTCCTAGGAATTTAACAAGCTAATCAGTCTGTACCACACCAACACATTAGCCTTGCAGAAAATAAGGCTATCATCCACAAAGAACAAGTGGTTAACCAATAAAGATCCTTTTGCAAAAGGGAAACTTGATATTAAGCCTATCTTCTTAGCCTTATTCAGCATTGAGTCTAGGACTTCTGAACAAAGAATAAAAATTTAAGGATATAGTGGATTCGCTTGTCTTATGCCTCCTGAAAGGTGAAAAATTTGCTGAGGTGAACCATTAAAATAATGGAATGATCAATATTTTAAAACATTCCATAACCATAGCAGACCATTCCTTGCCAAACCCCAATTTCTTTATCATAGCTACTAAAAAGTTCTATATTAGCCAATCATAAGCATTACTAATATCTAACTTAAGAGCCATGTAACCTCCTTTTTACCTCTCATTCTGTTTTGCATAAAGTGCATTGCTTCATACGCTACAATAATGTTATCCAAGATCAACCTACCCCAACAAAAACACTTTGTGAGGGAGAAATGAGACTTGGCAGTACCACTTTCAACCTGTTAGCCAATACCTAAGAGACAATTTCGTAAATGACATTGCATAAAGATATAAGTCTATACTCAGTCACCAAAACAAGTTGCTTCTTTTTGGGTATTAAAACAATCAGGATCTTATTAATGTCTACAAGACCTCTTCTAGAAGAGAGAACATCCTTCACAGTAGAAAACACCTCTTGGTCAATCACATCCTAATTCTCTTGATAAAAAATAGCTGAGCAACTATTAGGTCCTGGAGAACTCATAGGGTTTATCTCAAATACTGCATTCTTAACCTCCTCTAAAAGTACAGACCCTTTGAAGTTGTCTATTCATCTCAGGATTGACAATAGGCTCCACATCCCTCAATACCACCACAACTCCCTTCATCTAGTAATAACATCCCACTCACATCCTCTTGGCTGTTTACAATTTGTCCACTTCCATCAAAGATCCTCTTAATAGTATTAGCATGTCTTCTTTAAGATGCACACTTAGGGAAGTACTTAGAGTTTTTTTCTCCCTTTTTAAGGCACAGTTGTTTGGATTTTTGCCTTCACCTAATCTCCTCATCTTCCAACATGTTATCCACTTCAGCTTGCATTCCTTTAATAGTATTATTAAAGTCTCATTGATTCAAATTTTGTAATTCTTGAATCATTTCCCTTTTAGACAAATATTGTAATACTATGTACCCGAATATAGCTTTTTTTAAAATATTTTAGGTAGCCAGTGAGCTACTAAAATTTTTCCTTACAAAAACACACTAGGTACGAACGTTCTCGAATAAATGAAACAGTCCTTATAAAAATTAAAAAGAGTCAGCAGAAGCATTTATTTAAAAATATATTGAAATCACTTTTATTTACAAAAAAAAAACTAGCACACTGTCTAGGCCTCTACATCGCCTCCCTGAGTCAAATCCTGCCAGCTGACTATCCACATCATCTGAGATGATTTTTAAAAGAAAACATGAAAATAAATAAATCAATAAAAATGAGTCGAATACTCAATAAGTAACACATCATACGGTAAAAATAATAATCATCGATTTTTATGCATACTCAAAGATACATATATAATAACATGAACATGATCTTTTCAAAAATACTGAATATGACTTTTTTTATAAATGCTGAAAACATGAGCTTTCATAAATCATGAGCTTTTTATAAAAATATGAACATGAACTTGAGTTTATCTTTCTTATCATATCATATCATATCATTTCATATCATTGGTCATTACCCACTATTGATTCCCGTGAGTTAGGTTAGCGAATCTAAAAAGATTTCGATTTCACCCGTGGCCACGGATTATAGAATCTACCAGCATGTACGACCTGACAATCCAATATGTCCATACATAGATACCGACTTCATATCATACATAGGTCGCTTACATATCTTAACATTTATATTATACTTGTCATATCATAAATTTCAAAAGAAATCGCATATATGTCATAACATGTTGTGATGCATGTTTCCTTACATGAATTCATGATCTTTCATAAAATAATTTAATGCATAACTCTCATATAAAATCATGATTTTTCATAAATGATTTTAATGCATAAAATCATGACATTTTATAAATAATTTTAATGCATAACCTTTCACATAAATCATGCATGAATTTTCATAATTTTTGTATCATGACTGGGTACATAAAAAGGGGTTTCCAAATAATGGGTATACATACATAATATTTTTATAAAACATGTTTACTGTACATGCGTGAAAAGTATGATCATGCTACTTACCTCATAGCATTGCGTCTTGATTTTACGTCGTAGCTCGTACCTTTACGTGACACTAATTGTCACTAACTTTCTAGATAAATCATGTCGTAGCATTTCTAATTACATAAAATCTTAATAAATAAATAATTTATTAAAAAAAATTAAAATATACTTTAAAAAAATACTTTCAAACCCTTTAAAAACTATAGGGAGACCCAAAACGATTTCTGATATTGACCCAAGATATTCAAATTAAACACTAGGTTGGAATGGGTTTAAGGCCCGAAGCCAACACTAATGGAAGAGTTAAGAAAGAAAAGTTGGGCTCAGCAAAAAGGAATTAAAAGGCATATTCATCATAGCTGAAAACATGCTACGTGAAGAGGCTAAAAATCACAAACTAATGTCTGCAACATGAGGCCATGACTCGCGACAGTAAGGGAGGCACTCACCAAGGTTCACAGCGGCACCACTGGGTATTCCAGAAAAGTGTAGGGTGCCTGGTTGGAGACACCACTGGGTTCCTCAGAAAGTGGCATGAATGAGAGGGAAAGCGAGTTTAGAGAGGATCCGAAAGCTGATAAAAAGAAGGTGACAGTGTTGCGCACAAACAATACTATCCAGAATCACACAAGACGATATTTAAGTGGTTCAGCAATTTGCCTACGTCCACTTGTACCAAATTCAATATATTTGTATGGGATTATAAATACTCAAACAAATCTCACGTTCCTCTCTAATTTGCACACATTTTTACTCCTACCAAAGCTTTTCTTTTATAAGAGAGGCTGCCTACATTTAATCAGAGTGCAGGAGCTATTTAGGACTACAGAGATGGTAGGTGAAGAAGAGGATATGGACGGTGCTGCCATAGTTGAAAACCCTTGCATTCAAATCGACGGTGCAGCCATTTATGCATTTACATTCATGCATTCACACTTAGGTGGTTATCTTCAACAACCATGCCCTCCATCGAAGTGTGCCATACTAGGTTGCTTCCAAACTGATTCATTCTTCAAATGAATGCACCTCATTTTTTGACGTGAGAGACATCTGCTAACAAATGCGCCATAAGATGCCAAATGCACCCAAAAGTGCCAACGCACCCGAAGGTGCTCCACAACTTGCAATATTGATCAATTCTAAGCAGTGTTGGAACTTGATCCCTGTGATGACTTTAGTCAACATATCTGCTAGTTTATCTTCAGTGCCAATCTTCTAAAGTAATATGTCCTATTCTTCTAATATTTCAAGTACAAATTGAAATCAGACATCGATATATTTTGTTCGAGAGTGATACACTTGATTCTTAGCTGGGTGAATTGCACTTTGACTGTCACAGTAAATACCTCTTGCTATTTAAAGTCCAAATCTATTACCAGTCCCTGTAACTAAATGACTTATTTTACGGCTTTGGTTACAGCCATATACTCGACCTCCGTGGATGACATTGCAATCGTAGACTGCAAATTCGATCGCCAACTAACGGGTGCTCTAGATATAGTGAACACATATCCAGTTATCAATCGCCGTTTGTCAAAATCACCAGCATGTCAACGTATCCAGTTACTAGACTATCTTCACTCTTCTCGAACTTCAAACCAATATCTACAGTCCCTAGAATATACCATAGAATCCATTTAGCCGCATGCCAGTGTTTCTTTCCAGGATTATGCATATAACGACTGACCAAACTAACGGCTTAGGAGATATCAGGTCGTGTACACACCATGACATACATTAGGCTACCAACAACACTTGCATACGGGACACTCTTCATGTAGTCCCGCTCTTCGTCATCTTTAGGAGACTGCAATGCACTGAACTTAAAATATGGGACTATTGGAGTACTCACCGGCTTCGACGTTGAGTCCATGTTGAAGCGTTGCAATACTTTCTTCAGATATTGTTTCTGAGTAAGGTGAACTGTACATTTCACCCTATCTCTACTGATCTTCATTCCTAATATTCTTCGTGCTTCTCCTAGATCTTTCATTTTAAACTCATGACTCAACTGAGTTTTCAAACGATTTATCTCCACCTTGCTTTTACATGCAATCAACATATCATCTACATATAAAAGCAATAAATGAAAGATCCATCTGCAAGTTTTCTAAAATACACACAATGATCGTATTGGCAATGAGTGTATTTCAAGTCCATCATAAAGCGATCAAACCGCTTATACCATTGTCGAGGTGACTGCTTCAATCCATAGAGAGACTTCTTCAGCCTACAAACCCAATTTTCTTTACCAGTTTCTTTAAACCCTTCTGGTTGAGACAAATAAATCTTCTCTTCCAGATCACCATGCAAGAAAGCTGTCTTCACATCAAGTTGTGCTAACTCAAGATCATTTTGTGCAACCAAAGCTAGCAATATCCAAATGGATAAATGCTTCACAATAAGAGAGAATACTTCACTGTAGTCAATTCCCTCTGTCTGAGCGTAGCTCTTAGCTACAAATCTAGCTTTGTAGCATATTTTATTTTTAGCAACTTGATCATCTTTCTGATTAAAGATCCACTTACAGCCAATTGACTTCTTTCCTTGTGGAAGTGACACAAGTTCCCAAGTCTGGTTCCTATGAAGAGACTGCATCTCCTCCTTCATCACCTTTGTCCATTCATCCTTTTCACTGGATTGTATGGATTCTCTCTAAGTGGTTGGGATCTCACCCCCTTCAACTGGTAGTGCATATTTCACAAAGTCTGCATAACGTGTCGATACACGTTTCTCTCATCTTAGCCTGTTGGTTGCTATTGATTCAATTTGACTTGGAGGTGCTATGATTGGACTATCAACCTCCTCTTGTTTGTCTTCCTTGAATCATTTGGAGTAATAAACTCCACCTTCTACGAATTACCGGGTGTTTCGCCATAGTTGCCTTCACTGGAATCTTTATGCTTATGTGACCTAAGCATCTCAGATTCGTTGAAGGTAACATCTCTACTGATGATTACCTTCTTAGACTCTATGCACCAAAGACTATACCCTTTTACACCAAAACTAAAGCCCAAGAATTTTGCTTTCTTGGCTCTAGGATCAAGCTTACCTTTTTTAGCATGATAGTAAACAGGACATCCAAAAACATGTAAAGAGTCATAATCAGTAGCATGTGTACCTTTCCATATTTCAATGGGTGTCTTCCCACTATTGGCAGCTACTAGTAGTCTATTGATGAGGTGGCATGCATATTTCACAGTTTAAGCACAAAATTTCTTACTGAATCCAGTATTCAGTAACATACACCGTACTTTCTCTAGCAAAGTACGATTCATTCGTTCTGTCACACCATTCTACTGTGGTGTTCCTCATACCGTGAAGTGTCTGACTATTCCCACTCTCCAACATACTTCCATGAAAAGGTCTAAAGTGTACTCCCCTCCATTATCTGATCTGAGCTGCGTAATTTTTCTGCAGATCTGAGTCTCAATCATCTTCTTCCAAACAAGAAATATGTTTAGCACTTCATCTTTATTCTTCATCGTATACACCCACACACGACGAGAATAATCATCTAAAAAGTTACAAACCAATGCTTACCTTCCAAAGATGCAATTTTGGTAGGTCTCCAAATATCGGAGTGTACATAGTCAAGTATCTCCTATGTATTGTGAACAGCGGTTCCAAACTTGATCCGCGTCTGCTTCCCCAATACACAGTGTTCACAAAAAGACAATTTACCAATCTTGACACCTTTGAGTACGCATTGCTTTACGAGTGTTTGCAAAACTTTTCCTCCAGCGAGTCTCGTACGCATATGCTGAAGACCAGTTGTATCAGCATCAGTCTCATCTAGCTTCTCACAACCTGTAGAAGCTATTCCATCAACAGTACTTCCTTGCAAGAAGTACAAGTTTCCTCGCCTCAAACCCTTCATAGCCACCTGAACTCCCATTACCACTTTGAGAATTCCATCTTCAATAGTGATTTTGAATCCCTTTGAAACCAGAAATCCTAGTGAGATAAGATTTTTCAGTAAGTCCGGAATGAACCGAACTTCGGTCGGAGTCTTGACAGTTCCATCATGCAACTTCAACCGAACGTTCTCTATTCCCCGAGTCTTACAGGCATTATCGTTGCCCATAAGTACTGCTCTACCTTCAATGTTTGTGAAGTCAGTAAACCAGTCCTGATTGAGACACATATGATAGGTACATCCGGAATCCAAAATCCATTCATCGGGATGACAAATGAATGATGAACCTGTCAAGGCAATGTCTAGATCTTCATCTGTCTGCGACATTGGCTGTGGTGGATTGATTCTTCTATTGTCCCTTCAATTTAGGACAATCCTTCTTCTAGTGTCCTTTGTCGTGACAATAGGAACACTCATCTTTGGCGAGTTTTCTGCCGACTGATGATCCACATGATATGGCCCGAGTTTTCGATTAAAAACCTTTCTTCTTTCCTAGATACCTTGACTGTGGTCTCCCTCTTGCTGTCAATGCTTCACTTGATGTATCTAGTTGTACCTGCTTATCTTTTCTACTGTACTCATTGCTAATCAGAGAACTAGATATATCGTCAAAACTAATTTTTTCCTTCCCATACAATAGTGTGGTAACTAAATGATCATATGTATCGGGCAAGAAATTTAACAAAAGTAAAGCCTTATCTTCATCTTGGATTTCAACATCCAAATTTAATAAATCAACAAGAATCTAATTGTAACTATTCAAATGTTCGGACATACTAATACCTTCACGAAATTAGAATCTAAAGAGCTTTTTCTTCAAATGCAAACGACTCTCAATGCTCTTTTTCATGAACTTATCTTCTAATTTTTTCCAAAGTTCTTTTGAATTTGTCTCTTTCATGACAAAATAATTCTGATCTTTGGTAAGGCACAAACGGATTGTACTACAAGCTTGGGTATTAAGGTTCCTCCAATCCTTTTCCGTCATTTCGTTGGATTTTTCTTCCAATGCCATATCCAACTCTTATTGAATCAAAACGTCCATCACTTCACATTGCCACATACCAAAGTTAGAAGTTCCATCGAACTTTTCAACTTCAAACTTGGCATTTGAAACTGTGGACCTAGGCCCTGAACTACTGGCATTTCCAGAGTTTCTATCTCCTCTAACACCTTCCATATTAATTTAGAAATTTTAGAAGACAAATTTCAAAATTCTAACCATACGGATGAGTCCGGAATGATCCAAATAATTGGAAAGCACTATTTGATCGTCAAAATCGGACTCCAAATGGCTTAGATCAAGCCCAAAATCAGATCTAAAATTCGAACAATCCAGATCTGTCTGGCACGTTTGATAAACGCACTGAGGGTATCTGAGGCGCATGTGGCGCGTGGCTTACACACACGAAGAAGTGAGTGGGGCGCTTGAGGCGCGTGGATTTCACGCATAGGGACACTGCAGGCGCATGTGGGAGCGTGGTTCCACGCGTTTTCAACTTTGACCGACGTGTGGCGGTGCGTGTGAGGGCATGCCAGCCGTGGCGCGTGTACATCAGTCGTCTTTGACCTCCAGCTGTGAGTGGGGCACGTGGGTACATGCTCCGACCTTCTACTGGCGCGTACGGGCTCCTCTGACATCCGTTTTCGATTCCGTTTGCACCTACGGATTAGTCTCGACGCAAGGAATAGCTGGAGTTGTCAAAAATTAATTTTGACCAACTTGATTTCTGGACAGTGCGAACCAAAGCTCTAATACCAATTGTTACGGACAAACAATACTATCTAGAATCACACAAGATGATATTTAAGTGGTTCAGCAATTTGCCTACGTTCACTGGTGCCAAATTCAATATATTTATATGGGATTACAAATACTCAAACAAATCTCACGTTCCTCTCTAATTTACAGATATTTTTACTCTTACCAAAGCTCTCCTTTTATAGGAGAGGCTGCCTGCATTTAATTAGAGTGCAACAGCTATTTAGGACTACAGAGATGGTAGGTGAAGAAGTGGGTATGGACGGCGCTATCCTAGTTGAAAACCCTTGCATTCAAATGGATGGTGCAGCCATTTATGCAATTACATTCATGCATTCACACTAACATATTCACACTTAGGTGGTTATCTTCAACAGACAGAGGGTTGCGTGGCTTACTGTGAGGGGATGACTGACCCGGGGTGACACCACCAGCATTTTCTGTGCAGTCTAGTGGTGCTCCTACGAGGTGGTGGCTGGCGGCTTGAAGAGTTTGGCATTATAGGGTGGCTTCAAATGGGAAGAGCACTAGCTGTCTTGCTCTATTTCGGGTGGGCTAAAATAGGGGACCTGTGACTAGCTGTGGTGGAGCTTCACGTGCATGGCAGGGTGGAAGTAGGGCTGCGTTGAGGGGTGGTCATGGGGAGTGTCCTAAGGTATCGATGGAGGAAAATGGGAGAGGCCGTGAGGTTTCCGTGGGATACGAAAGGGGTCTGGTGGCTTATTTCTTCATGCATGCATGTATTTATAGATGAAGATGAAGAGAAAAACGTGAGTGATGAGGAAACTATGCTTGAAATATGATTGGAGATTGGGTTTGAAGTGTTTGAGTTTGAAGTTGAAGCATGATTCGGAGTTGGTTTCGAATGGGGATGATGACAGAAGGTTTAGCTGCGATTTATTCTAGGAATGAAATAATGTTATGTGAGATCATGGTTTGAGAAATATTTCCATAAGAGTTTGAGTTGGGATATGCTTTGGATAATGATTCGGAAGGATTGAGTTTAAATATTCAAGTTGAAATTTGTATTGATTTTAAATAGGAAAATCAGAGGAAGGAGGCTTCGGTTTGCATATGCTTTAGAAATTAAAATTCGTTAATTCAAACTGAGAGAGTTTCTTATATACGTAGATACGCCAAGTGTTGGGGGCTTGAAATAAGGTTTGGTTTTGGATAATGATCGAGATGACACTGATTTGTTTAGAAAAAAAAATGATCAAAATTAAGAAAGAGAAAATACGGCTGAGAGAGTAGCGAATAAAATCTTTATCTTAAAACTTATTTTAAAAAACATAAAAATAAATAAATAAATAGATAAATCAATTAATTTGGAAAAAAAAAATGGGTCGGGATGTTACAGATATGCTTCCTTTGATTACCACCCTTAGTCTTTGCCCGAAACCTCTGTTGTTCTAATCAGATGGATCCTCATCACAATCCCAGAAAAATAATAGTCCCAAGTCAGATGATTACAGGAAGATTCGTACCCCAAAATAGTGCAATCTGAAAGGCAAGACCATCTGTTTCAGAAATCGAGAAGTAAAGACTATATACTATTTGCAGAGAGTTTCTGGATTCAAAGAGATCTGTTGCTGCATAGGTATTTCACACACACACACTCTCTCTCTCGCTCTAAGATGTTATATGCAAAAAACCTATTTATCTATACCCTTCCAGAATGTAGCTTGTGACTAACATAAATTTTTATTTGCATTCTAGAGATGCCAAGGGCAAGAGGGCAAGCCTAGCATGACGAATTACAAGGGCCTTGTGTCGGCGCCCCAGCTTGCGCTTGGGTTCGTACGCAATTTGCGACGCCGGGGACGAACGTCACATGGAAGTCATCCCTCGTCTTTACGTGTGAGAGCCTTATTTTATGTTATATATATATAGTTTTTTTTTTCCTTCCTCTTGCAGCGGAAAAAGGTCAAGCCATAAACAATCGACAAAACGTTACGTTTGTCACACATCACATGGTTAACGAAATAAAACCCAACTTAAACATCATATACATATATCAAAGTTAAGGTTACCAATGTAAACAGTTTTATACAAAAGCACTTCCCAAAACAATGGGAAAATTTTTCCTCAAAATACCTCGGCGATACAAAATAAAGATAATGACAATCCACTCCTCCTTCTGCCAACTATCTAATAGGCGGGTTCTTCTTTTATCTTCTTAAAGTCCGGGCCATAACGAAGACTGTCCAGGCTCAGTCCTGGGCCTACGTCACACATCATCTCAGAGGATGACGTAAACAGGCGTCCCATATGTAGGAGCCCATCCACTCCTAGCACCAAACAGCACCCCGTAGGGCGGAGGTCGTCAAAAAAATACGTCGCCATAGGAAGCGACTCTGCCGCCCACTGACCCAACAGGTCTAGGGTCACTGGCCCAGTAGTATCAGTCTTAGTCGGGCCCATGAGGGTCCGACCCATCTTCTCGAGAGTCGTAATCCGGGGATCCATCATGTCCTGCAATAACTTCTATCGTTTCCAAGGGAGCGATAGTAGAGATAATAAAAAGGGGGGGTGAGATTTCGGGAGAAATCTCAGCAAGTATACTAGCACTTAAACCAGAACATTTCCAATATACAGATAAGTGAACAAAACATTCGTAACTAATGCACATGCAATGAATGACTGACTCATGCACATGCTCATGAAAACTTTCAAACAGACTTGCTTCTTTCAGACTTCTTTTCATAAAACTTTCATACGGATTTCTTCTTTCAAACTTCTTTTCATATCATTGCTTTTCAAATCATTTCTTTAAAATATTTCGTATCTTTTATTCTTTCTTAGGCGCCACTTATCTTAAACAGATCTTTTCTTATGGCTCGAAAGCCCATCTTGTCATGACTTATCATTTTGCATATATGAGACACAACACGGTTCCCCTAAGCACCGCGTGTTCCCTGCTGGTTACCGCATCACTTTAATGTGAGTGCGTCTTATAACTTTAAGACGGCAGGTCCTTACACCGTATCCGTCCTTGGCACCCACCAGCGTTAGGTGCTACCGCGCTCCGGACACCTTTTGGAGCCATACACGGTCCGCCGACTGTTCTTCGTCGACCCAGGGGCTTCCACTCGACTTTAAACACTCCTGAGTGGACAGGGAGTTCCATTGGGGCACTTCCCCATCCCAGCCTTTGGGGTTCTTATAAAACTTTACTTCTTTCCTTTTCTTTCAAAAACTCAATCTTTTCTTTTCTTTTTCTTAAAAACATCTTGGACTTTAAAAACATATTTTTCATGACTTATGCATGGGACATGCAATGCTTACTTATTTTCATGCCAAAACCCGAGACAAGCTCGAGTGCACTCACATTTCATTTTCTTTTCTTTCTAATTGGGATAACTTTACAACTTCCTACTTAGTCATCATGTTCTATACTTAAAATTGGGCCTAGGATTGAAGTGGGGTACTTGGCCCATCTCCAACCCATCATGGCCGAACCTTCCTAGTAAATTCCTAGGGCTTTCCTTCATCATTTGACTCCAGTTATCCTCCAACAATTTAAAAGTGTTAAATTAAAACATATACCCTCCTTAGAAAGGGGTAACCGAAACCTTAGTATTCCCCAAGTAGACATTTTCATTTCCAAACTTAATTATTTCTAACTTCCTTCCTTCACCTTTCTAACTTGGGAAATTCCTTCCATTAATCTATTCAAAGTTTCCTTTTCTATAAGTTTCTTCTATAAGCTCAACTAAATAATTCCACCACAAAGCAATATAATTTAATCTTCTAATCTCAACCTTAAATATCATAAAATTCCAATTAAACATTACTAGTCATCATGCACAAGTGGTTACTTCTTTCCATATGCAAGTATACACCATTTCCATTTATATCAATCATGTATTTCATTCCCATGTCCATTTTCATTTCCTCAAGACAATATTTTCCTTGAATAAATCAATTTCATTACTAAATTCCTCAAATAAATTTTATCTTAGCAACACCAAATTTAATACTTAACACTAAAATCCATCATGCATCAACTTCATCATTTCATATAATAATCATGCTTTTCACTTCTTTTTGCAACTAATACTTGATCCATCATCTCTACTCACATTCTAAGCTTATTTCATCATAGAGGTTTACACAAGAATATTCATATCAAAGACAAGTATAGTCAATTCAATCCAAACATGGCAATCCAATCATTAATCCAACAAGCATGATCACCTCACTATATACAAGAATTGTTAAGGAAAAGGTGAAAGTATACTTACAATATTCCTATTAGATTTTTGATTAAAATCTGAAAATACACATATGAAATCTCTTATTAGATTAGCTATAAACACAAAATTTTAAAGGAAACCTTATTTCCTTCTAACCAAAACAAAGTGTTACATGTGTGTGTGTGTTCTTCCTAAGCTTGCATGAATTTAGTCACTAACCTTCTCCAATGTATTGATCACCTCAACACTCTTGATTTTTGGCTTCACTACTTTAGGGTTCTTCAAATTATGTGGTGAAAGGAGAAGAAACAAAAGTAGAAGTGGCTTAAGTGGTTTTGGCCGAGAGGTGAAGAGAGAATGAGATAGGAGAGTGTTTGCATGTGTCCAAGTGAAATGAGCTAAGGGAAATGCATATGGGGTCACACGGCTAATTCCTTTCCCTAGGGTCTTTGGTACACTTTTTACCATACTTAGGTATGGCCAATGATAGATTGAGTGATTGACAACTCTAGGCCATTCCAAGATCAAATCTTGGCCATGCCTTGGAGGATTCTCTTTTCTCCCTTGTCACTTGCTATGGCCGGCGGCTTCTTTGAGTGTTTAGCACTCATTTTCTTGCTTTTCACTCAATCATCATTCCCCCATCCTCTCATGTGTCCATCCAAGTGATCTCAAAGCCATGCTTTTTGGAATTTGAGCAAAGCATGATCCGGCCAAGCTATGCCTCCACCGAAACCCACTTTGTTCATTTTCCTTATTTTTGTCATTTCCATCACCTACACCCACACCATACCTCTCTTCACATCACCATACTCTCTTACACATTGTACCTTATTCACTTACACACTCCTCCCTTGTCCTATCAACTTGTTGGTGGCTATACCCCATGAGATCCTCCCAAGATACCCCACGGGTTGCCTCTACCGAAACCCTCCTTGTTCCTTCCTTCCATGCTTCTCTTCATGCCATTTGTCACTTCCCTACACACTATGATCTCTAATGGAAAGTCAAGGAATGGTGTCTTGTACCTCCAAGATTCCATGGTAGGAAAATCACTCCATTAGATCCTACACTCAATCCTACATGGCATGTGTTCACCTACTAGTCAATCTCCACCAACTAGGATTTTCCTACAAGCATTTTGGATAATTTTCTAGGGTTTTTCTCCAAGTGACATGTGTCCCTACTATGGGCTTGATGGGTCATGGGCTCACTCTATGGGCTTTTGGGCTCACCACTACTCTCTTGGCCCATTCACTTGATCCATTCCTCAAAAGTCTCATTCTCAAGCCCATCTCTTTAAAGCTTATTTTATTTTATTTTTTACAAATTACCACTAATCTTGTATATTAGCATTTAATTAAATAATTAAATTAGGATGAAGATTTTTAGGGCTATTACACCTTGTAACCAAATGGAGCAGAATGTGCTATAAGGTCTTACCATGCTACTTATTTAGATTTTTGGCTGCCAATTGGGGTAATAATTTGTAAATACGATCTGGGTTGTCGTTTCTGTATCACACGGTTCTTGAGGCTGACATTTGCCTCATTAGTAATAATTTGTGATTTTTAGTTGCACATGCTTCTGGTGAGGAGAAAGTTTCAAATGAGTTAGACGAAAAAGATGAGGAAAATAAGCGATTGAAAAAAGGAGAATATCATTTTATATTTTGTCTTTGTAGAAGGAATGAAGAGATAAGAGAGACAACTTCAAAAAGAAGGTAGCAGGTGTTAGAAAATCACAAAAATTGTTATAAACCATCCATATTCTCCCTCTCATAAAGACGAAAAGCTATTTTTTTCCCCAAATGTCGCCTCCCAGTTACTCTTTAAAAAAAATTAATTGGGTGTCAGTGCTACCATCCTCTCCTAAAGTGCCCTTTCCTTCCAACCCTTTTCAGTACGCCGTCTTCCCGTTTAGAACCAGCTTTGCATTGCCCTCGGCCACTTTTTTGGTGGTTCAACAACATATGCGGATTCATCATTTGGTGGGAAAGTTTGCTTCCTTGCAGTGCATCCACAAGTAGATCTATTGTACGAACAATCTCTCTTCGATCAGAAGAAGAAGACGAGGCGAAGCTAATGTAGACAAATCTTTGGGGTTGGGTTTATGGGATGCGACAAAGTCGATAGAGACGGCTTTGAATAGGGCTGCAAACGATCCGATCAAAGACGAGTTCGAGTCAAGTCGAGTCGAGCTGGACTCAAATAACTCGAGTTCAAGTTCGAGTCGAGCTGAGAGTTTGCCGAGTCGAGTCGAATTCGAGCCGATCAAAGACGAGCTCGAGTCGAATCGAGTTATTTATTGATCTTTGTTTTTACTCTCTAATGAACGAGCCAAACTTAGTCGAGTAATTACTCGAGTTTTTTACTCTTTATAAATATTTAACTCACTAATTTTTTTGTGAACTTAATACATTATTATTGTAAAGAAATAAAATGCTACTTCTACATAGAGTAACAAAATATATTACTTATACAAAATATCAAAAATAATATATATAACACAGAATATATATATAATAAAAGAATATATGTAAGAATATATGCAAGATTATATATATGTATATAGAAATATTACGAGTATTGTTACGAGCTCAAAACGAGTCGAATCGAGTTTATACGAATCTTATTCACGAATACAAATCGAGTTTATACGAGTCGAGTCGAGATTATACGAATTTAGCTCGTTTAATATTCGAACCAATATTAGTGCTCACGAACAACTCATTTATTAAACGAATCGAGTTTATACGAGTCGAGCTCAAATTGTTCACAAGCAGCTCTGTTCGTTTGCAGCCCTAGCTTTAAAGTTCTTGCGTGAGAGAGAGTTGCCTTGGGCTGAAAGGTGGCAAAAAGAGCAATGTCAGGGACGACAGATAAATATCAATTGATATGATATAATAATTAAAATGTATTATTTTTAATTTTTTTAATTTCAAAATTATTTTTTAATTTATTAATTTATAAATATTATATTACAGCATACACTAAATACCATAAATTATTAATTAACATTTATTCATCATTTATCTCTAATATTTATTCTTAACATTTTTAGAACAGAAATTGCCAAGTCAAAGGTTTTGCCTTTTTTTTTAGAAAAAAATTAAAAAATAAATATCAGGTTTACCCACAGATGATTGCTATAGGACAGCTCATGTCTTATGATAAGCTTCTGCATGCATATCCTTTAAGAATATGCAGATGATAACAGTAGTTCAAACCCCACCTTTTATTTTTATATATATATATATATATATATATATATTATATATGCAGTGGCAGAACCACCAATTGTTTTGAGAAGAAGCCAGCTTTTCTATCGTGTAATACATATACGTAAAGTAAAAAAAATATTAAAAACAAAAAAGTTAACTATATATAAAATTAGATCTTCATAATTTGCTACTTAAATATAAAAATAAAATTTTAGAAACATAACTTATATGTTTTGAATTTAATTAAATATTTAGAATTTATTTTTCATAAAAACTATCAAGTGATCTTTCAAAATGTGATCTTTTATTCTATTATATAAGTTAGTTTATTAAGTTTCACCAAAAATCTACATATTTTTGTTTCACATTAAATGTATAATGATATATTTGAGACCTTAAATGCATTTTTTTCTTGCTTAATGAAGTTTAGAGGATAAAATCTCTCAATTATTTTTAATCTAGATCATCAACCTTAATTGATTCTTCTTGTATTTTCACTTTGAATTATATATTAAAAATTTATAACAAAAAACTTTGGAATCCCTTTTAGTAAATTTATTATTTGTTCTAAACTTAGTTTAAATTACTAATTTTAGTAAGATCGCATCCTTAAAAATAGATAATATATAGAAATTATATAAAATTTTGGGACTATAGCAAAAAAATATTGGATAGAGGTAGATTGAATATTTTTTTACTTTTTTTGGCGGGGGGCAATATTCTATATATTCATAGAATTATAAGTAAAATTCAGCATCTTGAAATTGTAAAACAGTTTGGGAAGGACATCTCAAGGCTCATGTGGGTCTGCCTATATATATATGTACACTACAACAAATTTTAGTTTTAGAGATGAAATTTGTTAGGGACGAAATTTCGTCCTTAAAAGTGATTTTTAGAGACATATTTTACGTACTCGTCCCAAAAACTGGACGAGTTGCAAACTCCATTCGAACGGACAAAAATCCATCCGAACAAGACGAAAAAATACGTTCGAACGGATAATTATTTGTCCGAACGAAATATATTTGGAGGGAAACATGGTGGCAGAATTGCAAGTCCGTCTGGACCAAAAGTATATTGTTCGGACAGAAAATAGGTTGGAAATTGTTCATTTTTGTTCATCACTATTCATTTGTGTATATATATATATTTTTGTTTTCTATTAATTTTATTTTATCATTTTCAAAATATAAAAAATGTGTTTATATTACATATTATGATTTATGGAATATTTAAAATATTTATAAATGCACAAATTAATTTTATGTAATTACTTTTAAAATATTATTTATTTTATTATCACGAGTAGTAAGTAAAATGAGAAAAATATAAAGAAACATTGTTATGAACATCAAAAATAAAAGAAAATACTAATTACATCTCAAAATATATATAATATTGTTCGATACAACATATAAAATAAAATACTAAATAAAAATTCTCCTACTACTTCGGTATCAAATTTATGTCCTTCTGCATAGATTTGATCCGAGTCTCTTCATCATCTATCCTCCTCATAATGCGGTCCTCAGCCTCTGCTACCACGCGGCTTGCCACTCTCTCCACCATGCGCTCCACCATTACCTCTAACTGCTCCAGTGTAAATCATGCAGGGTGGCTCTGAGCAGGCTGGGTAGCAATACTGGTAGTAGCATTAGTCAACCCTGGAGTCCTTACATAGAGGTGCCCCTTGCTCTTGCTGATAGATAACTTGTTGAGAGCCCCCATCTGAAGTTCTCTTTTCTCACCAATCCGTTTTGTAACTCCAGCTTGGAGTAGGCGGCCAGATATCAATAGTCCAAATGATAGACTGTCTCCACTCCCATATCATGACTCTTTTCTGATGCGGTAGAAAATATACATCGCTAGATCAATCGGGTCCTTCATCGCTACTCGCACAAGAAGTCGTGCCCGATCCCTCCCGAAATCTGTCTTGTGCTTTTTTGGGTCCACGTTGTACCCGACTATCAGATTCAGCAATCTGAAAAATGGAGTGCAATCGACCTGTTTGATGGCCTTCCCGCCATCATATGTAGGAGCCTCGAGATGTCGTAGTAGCTCACATACCTGATCGTCTGTAAGACCATCATTAGGTACGTACTCCTCATTGCTATCATCAGCATCTGAGCCAGCAGCCAACTCATCGGCAGTCCATGTTGCAAAGGGCAATAAGGATCCAGCCTCCGTGTCTGCCCTGGCAGATCTAGATGCTGCTGTTGCGGAGGGATGAGGATATGCGTCCATCACGCGCGGGATGTCCAAATACTCTGCAATCACCCTAGGAGAGAAGGTGATGCTGACTCCCCGAACTATCAGCACGTAGTGATGATTATCTCCAGGCTGATCTCCCAATGCATGATAGAATTCGCGTATTATATCAGGATATGTGATCCCCTCTTGTGTGCAGATTGGAGCCCATCCTCACTCTGTGAAGATCTGGTAAATGGTGTGTCCCTCCCACTCCAGCTCTCTGAAGTCATCCAATGTGACAGGCCGCTCTATTAGAACAGACCTACGGACAGGAGCAATGGGAGCACTGGGAGTAGCGGAAGGGATGAGAGTGGAGGCAACTGGAGTAGCATTCACTAGTGGAGGTGTGCTGTTACTTCTAATCATCGTATCTCTCCCACGCTTTTGACCTCTGCTCACTATTTGTATACTATTCAACAAATAAGTGAGGGAAGAAGTTAGACAGGTTTGATGGAATTCAAAATACTTAAATAAAACCAAAACTTATATCAAGCTGTTCTGTGTGGCACTAACTCGTTCGAACGAAAAATAACACATCCAAACAAGTTATATGCCCATTCGAACAAATAGTATCATCTCCTACATCTCGTTCGGACGGGGTCATTCCCGTCCAAACGGAAACCCCAACGAAGAGAAATGACCTAGTTGACTCGACCTTTACTTTTTTCCTACAAAAATCAAATCTATTCGGATCAAATCAACCTAATATCACTCCTAAAGGTCCGAAACAATGAATACTAGGACAAAAACTACAAAAACTATGAAAAATATGTCTGATTCTATTTGAAATCCGACCCCTACAAAAATGGGTGTTCATAACCCATTTTCAACCAATAGGAGGGGTTAGAGGGACCATACCCTATAAATATCACTGTAGATGATGATTTTGGGAAGTTCTAGTGTGATTCTCGTTCGAATGGGAGTGACTTTTGGAATCTATCGTTTGATGCAAAAATGAGGCGTTTGATGAGGGCTGGGTATATATATCCCGACACTCGTTTGGACGAGCAATTTATCGTTCGAACAAGTTTGAGTGTCCAGACGGAGTTTAAAAGAGTTCGAACGGTAAAGGTATATGTTCGGATGGAGGGGAATATGTTCGAATAGAAATAAAAGAGTTTGGGGTTTAAGCAATCTACTATCAGTTTGGCTAGTTATAATGTTATTACTATGTACCATACGACACTATTAGTATTATAAAGTATTTAGTAAAAAAAAATATTAAAATTAGTCTTTATAATATACATGCACTATACATAACACTAAGATGATAATGTTATATATAATAAGTATATATCAAGTACTTTAACTTCATATATATCAAGTACTTTGTATACACTAGTATATATTAGTTAGAAAATAAGTATTATACTATTTACACGTAGTACTTAGTTTATAATAATTAGGTACATGTTGCTTAGATTGCTTAATATATAATTTATAGTGTCATCACTTATTCAGTACATATAATTTATAATATATATTATTTAGAATAGTATTAGTAATATCATTGTATATACATATATAATAATAATTAAACATTATCTAGTATATTAGTATTATAATACCAGTGTAACTCTATAAGATGATATAATTCTAAGATGATATATTACATTACGTAGTACAAGCCTATTATAATAATGATATAATATTTTTTTGTATTATTTAGTATGTTAATATGAAATACTTGTTTGAATTGTAATTTACTATTATTCGAATGTACTTTATCTCGTAGTTTGTGTCAATAATTTGGAGAAAAAGTTTCCTTGTACAAAATACTGAGGACTGTTATACGTCCTAACGGCCTCTAATTCGTTCGAACGATAAATACTTAGAATATGCTTAGAATTAAGAGTCCGAACGTGAAAATTTCCCGTTCGGACGTAAAAAGTTGAATTTTTTTTCAGGAAAACAAGGCGGCAATTTGAAATGTTAGCGTTCGGACGGATAAATTCTACGTCCGAACGCAACTTCAATGATTTAACACCAACTCTTTAGTTCATTTTTTATGCGAGATTGAGCTATTTTTTAGAGAGGGAGACTGAGAGGGAGGCAGAGAATGATTGTATATTGTAGAAGGATTCTTGAGTGTGGAAAACTTGATATTCTTGAGAGGGAATAGGTAAGTCTCATTTTTCAATACTTTTTTTTGTGTATTTCTCAACAATAAAAGTGGTTGGGAGTTTTCTCATCTTATGATTTCTAATTGTGGACAGTATTTTTGAATTGAATTTGAAGTTGAAAGTGCAAAAGTTGAGGTTAGTTTTCTAATTATTAGGGTTTAAAGATTAGAGATTTGTTTTGATATTTTGGGGTGAATTTATATAGAGTTTGCATACTTCTTTTGATATTTAGGGTTTTATTATATAACTCATTTCGAGCATGATTTGTTTATTTAGGCATTTGTTGCCTACTTGCTTGATGTTGATGATTGGTTCTAGTATTCTATTTGCATGAGTTCCGTTCGAACAGAACTGTTCACGTTCGAACGAATGTTGAATTTTGTTAAGGTCCGTCCGAACTTAAAAATATACATTCGAACGAAGCTCGTGCAGTCAAAATAAATAAATAGTGTTATGAGGATATCAATTACAGTATTATTGATGATGTTTATGAAATGATTTAGGTTTTTTTAAATAGGCAGTAGACGGATAACGAAAATATAATTGACAAAAGTTGGATGCTATTGGGAGATAGACTTGGGCGAGACTATAAGGAGTATGCACGGGGGGTGAAATTTTTCATAGAGTTTGCGAAAGATAGTGCTGACAATCGGGGTTTTATAAGATGTACGTGCAAAAAGTGTGAGAACCTAAGTTATTTAAACATGGTAGTAGTGGAGTCTCATTTATTCGTTAATGAGATAGATTCTAATTACTCGCATTGGGTTCTACATGGCGAACCATTTCCTACAGGAGTTAGATTTGAGAGTCATTCCAATCGGATGGAGGAAACTGGTGATGAGATTGATATCGACGATACAAATGTGGTCATTTCGGATGATAGTGATGATAATGGAGAGGATATCACTGAGATGTTAGGCGATATTGGCGCAAGCATGTTTGCAGTACGAGATAGAGAATGAATATCTTCACAATCTTGTAAGGGAAACGAGAACTTTGCAAGACTGTGGGAGGATGCACAACGACAACTATATGAGGGGTGTACCTATCATAGCAAGTTGTCATTCACAGTGAGGTTACTACATATCAAGTCAATATGCCAGATTTCTGCAAAGGCCATTGACATGCTACTTGAGTTATTTAAAGAGGTTCTATCGCAAGATAACGTGGTGCCTCGCAGCTTTTATGAGGCGAAAAAATTGAAGCGAGGATTGGGATTTTATTACAATATTATCCATGCTTGTAAGAATGATTGTGTACTCTTTTGGAAGCAATATGCAGAATTTGATTCATGTCCAATGTGCCACGAGTCAAGATGGACATCAGATAAGTGTAATATACCAAATAAAGTGTTGAGACATTTTCCCTTGATCCCTCGACTTCAACGGTTGTTTACTTCTCGAGTGACTGCGAAGGATATGACTTGGCATAATGCAGAAAGAGTTTGAAATGATCAATTTCTCTCGCATCCGGCAAATTCCTTACAATGGAAGAAGTTTGATTGGGAGTATCCATGGTTTGCTGAAGAGCCTCGGAATGTATGCCTCGGGTTCACAACTGATGGTTTTAATCCATTTGGCAATATGAGTACTTTTCATAGTACGTGACCTGTGATATTAATGCCTTATAATTTGCCACCTTGGAAGTGTATGAATGACCCTTATTTCATGATGGTTTTATTGATCCCAGGGCCGAGGTCACCAAAAAATGACATAGATATATATCTACAACTATTAATAGCAGAGTTGAAAGAGTTGTGGGAACTAGGTATGAGTACATATGATGCGGCCTTGTCGCGATAATTCAAGATGCATGCCGCAGTCTTATAGACAATAAATGATTTTTCAGCATACAGAAACTTTTCTGGATAGAGCACAAAAGGTAAATTGGCTTGTTTTGTTTGCAACAAAGATACACAATCTCAGTGGTTAACAAATGGAAGAAAATTATGTTTCATGGGTCATTGTCGATATTTACCTAATAATCATAGATGGCGTTCGAATAGGACAATGTTTGGTGGGAAGACTGAGCGGAGGTCATTACTGCCAAAACTGTCTGGCGATGATATTCTTGCATAACTTTTTGTTCAATGTATTTTCGTGGGGTTGGTACCAGATTTATGAGACCGGATCGAAATTATGAAGGTGAACAAATAGGTGTCTCATCATCATTTTCTGTATTTTCACAAACTGTACGTCTAATGGGGGCACAGGGGGCTACTACTTGTAAGGACGAGATTTTTATAGAGCTCGATGGTATGTCCTGAATAACTGTGCAGAAATTAAGCACTACTTGAGGTTAGTAATGAATTTACGTATAACTAAAATAATTGAGGTTAGTATTTTCGCATAAATTAATATTTCACATGAAAATGTACAGCGAACATTTACAACTACTTAGCTCTGGTGGTGGAGCTACCGTACAAAAGAAGCATGAAAAGGAGTTCGCCTCGTGGTTTGAACATACGGTATTATTAAAAAATTAATATGGATTCTATGGATATTTAATATTATACTAAATATATTTATTGATGTAGGTTCAATTAAAACATGCTACAAATCCCGATGAGATCTCACCAGAACTTTATACATTGGCATGTGGTCCAAGTAAGAGGGTTATCCAGTATTCGGGTTACTTGATGCGTGGATATAGATTTCTTACACGTGATAGAGAACGATATAGAAAAGCTCGAAATTGTGAGGTCGCAGTTAAAGAGAGCCATGGAGATGATAACATTGATTTCTACGGAGTTGTAGAAGATATTATAGGGTTAAAGTATGTGGGAGATTATATTGCTTGGTTGTTTAGACGTACTTGGTGGGATGTTTCACATCCTAGATTGGGAGTGCGTAAAGATGGAGGTTTTGTCAGTGTGAATACATCCCGGACCTGGTACGAGGATGATCCTTTCATTCTCGCCTGCCAAGCAAATCAAGTTTTTTATTTAGATGATCTGGAATACGGGAACCCATGGCGAGTGGTGGAGAAGTTTGCACCAAAAAAATGCATATGATTATATTCCAGAGGTAGATGAACCACATGAAGAATTTGATAGTTCGACAAATGAAGAAGCATATCAAGAAAATGAACCAAGAAAATGAACCAGTAATCAATCTATTTATTGACCTAAGTCACTATGACATGGTCCCACTCCGTAGAGAAGATATTGCACCAGAAGTGATCAAGGGTGAAATGTCGGAAGAACATGAATCTACTGATGTGTATAGTGAAGATGAAGGAGATTCGTCCAGCAAAATTGATAGTGAATGAATTAAAATATCTATGTAAGTATAAATTTGATAAATATCAACAATATTTATCTGGTTATATATTTAATTCATTACAATTTCAAATAGATATGCCTCCCAAACGCAAAGCAGTTCGTGCATCATCCCCACCCCTACCCATTATTGACTCTCATGCACGTGATTCACTGGCCAGCAATAGTGTACCAGCATCACCAGACCCAGCGCCAGGTATTTTGTCAAATTATGGTATTTACCACATGAGTTAATAGATATTTAGCAAATTATATATATATATATATATCTGTTCTAATTACTGTACTTGTAGTTATAAGTCAGCACCGAGGGCGAGGCATCACGAGGGGTGTTTGCATAGAGAAAGTCAGAAAAATTGGTAAAATTAAAGTTGATATATTAGAGGGTCACACTGGTGGGCACAGTGATTCACAAGCATGACTTTCTACTTATGTTGGTGCCCTCACTCGCACGTATGCTCCGATGTCAGCAACCTACTGGGTTAACGTTCCTGAAGATGTAAAAGATCATATTAAAAATCGTTGCTTGGTAATGAGCTACATCCCAAGAAAATTCAAATTTAATGCTAATTATATTTATACTAATTACTTATAATTTTTTTAAGGATGAGTTTGATGTAGATTTTAGTCAGCGAGAGCATCGAAAAACAGTTGAGTAACTAATGTCGGGTGCATTCCGGAGGTACAAAGGTTGGTGTCATGCACATTTTGAGAAATTCAGCACTGCTGCAGAGGCACGCCAAAATCCATTCCAAGCAATACCATCAGCCGAGTGGAAGAAGTTTTGTAATCTGTTTGAAAATTCTGCTTATAAGGTAATATCACGTTTATATATTTTTTTAATAGAAAATTATATATGTATTAGAATTTGAAACTTATAATCTTTTTCTCTTTTTTTTAGCAATGGAGTGCTGTGAACAAAGTAAATAGATCAAATTTAAAAGTTCACCATCGTGCGGGTTCTCAATCTTTTCATCGTTTGCATAAAAAAATGGTCAGTGCTACTAATTCCGATCTCATATTAAAATATGCGCTTTTCTCTTTCAAGTTCTAATATAGATTTTCTTTTACAGCAAGCTAAAAGTTCTGGTGATTTTGATCTAATCCATTTATATGCTAAAGCACATAAAACTCGTGATGGTGTTTGGACTAGTCCTGAAACTGAGACAAATTATATAAGTTTAAGTATATTAAGTCAAGTCTAATAGAATATTCCTATTATTTATACTAACTTTAATGATTTTTTTTGTAGGAAAAGATGAAATCTCTAAAAGACGCTACTGCAGATCCATCTGATGAATCATCTGTCAACAATGCTCAGTTCCTATCTGAAGTTCTTGGATCACGTTCTGGATATTTGAGGGGCTTAGGGCGTTGTGTGAAGCCATCCTCCAGTTCATCATCCTCTTCTAAGGCTAGATCCAATGAATACAAAGCTAAGGAGTTAGAAGCAGC
Source organism: Platycarya longipes (assembly GCA_036559045.1). Lineage (NCBI taxonomy): Eukaryota > Viridiplantae > Streptophyta > Magnoliopsida > Fagales > Juglandaceae > Platycarya > Platycarya longipes. The sequence continues at coordinate 21,107,768 of CM071798.1, forward strand.
ACAACTTGAGATAGAACAATTGAGGTCCAAAGACTAAGAGTTGTTGATCAGAGTAGATAAAGCAGCGGAGTTGGAGTCAAGAATAGAAGAGAGACTGGAGTCGAGAATCCGAGCAATGTTTGAAAAATGGCACAGGATGTCCCAAACACTATGCCACCACCATGACCTTAAAATTTATTTTTTATATTAATTGTACATTTATTATTTTGTTTAACAACAATATTTGAACAAATTTGATGTGCAAATTACATTTTTATTATAATAGCAATACATCTTTTAATTAAATGTGAATCTGTGTAGTGGTACCGTTCGAACAAAAAAATCACGTTCAAATGATACACTACGATTTAAAAATTCATCCGAACTAAAAAGAGTCCATTCGAACAAGATTAATTCCAATAAATTTATTCGTTCAAACAGATAATATCCGTTCGGACGCTTACCTCGTTCGAACCAGGCAATCTGCTCGAACCAAATATTTATCTGTTCGAACAGAAACTGTCAGTTCAGACAGTTGAAATTTTCATCCGAACGGGTTTCTGAGACGATTTTTTTTTTGTCTCAAATAAAAAAACCCGTCCGAACGGATTTGGACGGGCAAGTGAGATTTCGTCTCTAAAAATCATTTTTAGGGACGAAATTCAATTTTTGTCCCTAAAAACTTTTTGAGAATGGCTTTTTGAGACAAATTTGGGACGAAATGTTTTTATCTCTAAAGATTTTTTGAGACAAAATGATTTGTCTCAAAAAACCTATTCTCTTATAGTGATATGTGTATGTATGTATATATATATATATGATGAGAAATGATATTTATAATTATAAATTGTGCAATCATGACGTAATTGCTTTAAAAAAGGGAGTCATAACTTATATATATGTTTATGAGAGGTTTGGATAGTATGTTTAGATGACATAAAAGTTGAAAGTTTAATAAAAAAAGAAGTTTAATTATTTAATTATTTAATAAATTTTGTATGAAAATTTTAAAAAACTATAATAATAAGATAAGATAAAATAAAATAACTCTTATAAACAAATCAGTACATCATCCTAATATACAAACCTAAACCCATGGATGCCTTTAAACTTAGGCTCCGTTTGGTTGTTGGATTGCATTAAATTAACTTAGTTTAATCTAATTTTAAGTTGAGTCTAATATTAAAGCATCTAATCCTTGAATAACTAAACTCATCTTAACTCAATACCTCCTTATACGTGAGATTCATAATTTTTTTCGACTCAATACCGATCTTTACATGCAGGACCTATAATATTTTTCAAATTCTCATAAATATATCCAAACTTACCTTAAGTGAGCCTTACAAAACTTATTCTACTATTTTAATTCACTATTATTTATAAAAATTAATTCATCTCAAATCAACTTAACCATTTTTTTTAAGGATCCAAACTCAACCTTAAAAAAATCAGACATACGTCTCCAAGTATCTGAAAAGTAATTTTTCAGGTAGGCCACCACAATTGACTTGGTCTATTCCGGAGACCCCGAAAAGAAAATTAGATGCCCTACATGTACTCATCATTAACCATGCTTTGCTTAGATGCCTTGCAATCCAAGAATTATGGCTGAAACATCTTCCCCTTTTACAGACTCTCTCACCATCAATGAATTATTTTGAAATAGTGAGGTATGTGTTGGTCCATGGTACTAAAACAAAGTTTACATTGCTTTTTTTTTTTAGTTGTAGCATATGGCTCAGACGTAACAAAATGCAAATGGAGCAAATTTTGTTGAATCCTATGGAGAGTGCTGCCACTACTTTGAGAAGAGCACTGCTTTGTCTCTTCACAAAGCTTATAATGAGGTTAGACATTCTTCTTCTCCTGAGATGAGGAAATTACATAAATGGCAACTACTTCCAAGTGGCTTTTTTAAGCTTAATGTTGATGGAGCAATTTTCTGTGATATGAGAAAAGTTGGTATTGGCGTGGTGTTGCATGATGACAAAGGTGAGGTAGTGATGGCAGCTAGCAAGATTGAACATGAAGTGGATGACCCTGCAACTATTGATTAGTTGATTGCAGTGTTGAGGGGATTACAGTTATGTCTAACTTTTCGGGTATCAATTATGATTTTTGGAAGCTAATTGTTTGATGTTAGTTCATGAAATGGGCACTACAGATGAGTTTCTTGCACCAAATGGTAACCTGATCAAAGAGGCCAATAATCTAATAGCATATTTCCAACAATCATGTATTGAACATGTTAATAGGATGGGTAATAGGGTTGCTCACATATTGGCTAGGCATGCTTGGAGTGTTACTAATATTAATGTATGGTGGGAGCATATTCTTGTTTTTGTAAGTCCGGCCTTATGGTTTGATAAGAACTCTTTGGAATTACTATTTTAATGGAAGTCTGTTTATCAAAAAACAAATTTATTGTTGTATAACTAAAGAGAAGTAGCAAGTGGTTTGGATCAATATAAATTTAGCTCTTCAGGAGCTCAATATTATTATCTTTGAATTTCTTCTATTTTACAAATGATCTTTAAGATACCCTTTTATAGGCATAGGAGGATAAAGAATATAAAGGTAAGATATATAAATTTGAATATATTGATGAATTTAGAAATTTCAAGAGTTTGTACATGAATGGGGATTCTAAGAATATGTACATGAATGAGCTAGAATTCTAAGATGTAGAAACCAAATGGTCATCCACCAAATTTTTCTATGCATTTATAACACTTTTCCTTCAATGACCATACACAAAGAACAGATCTCGTTAGAACCTTACCAAGAAAAAATCTGATACGAAGAAACTAACGGTAAAGGAAAAATAGTACAATATTTTTGTGTACCTTAGGATACTTTAGGATTGTTTCGTTAACACCTTGTAAAATAAATTAATACTCAATAAAAAAAAATTAGCAAAGGAAAAAGAGTACAATCTGTATGGTCATGTTCTTCCTCTCAAAGTTATGTATAACTTCAAAAGTTTACAATAAAGTTTTTGAGTTAACGCTAGGGATGTAACCAGTCTGGTTCGGTCCCATTTTTTTATAAAAATAAAAACCAAACCGAAACCACCGGTTTTGCAATTCTAAAAATCGATTACGCTCCGCTTATACCCCTAAACCGGTAGTACCGATTTTTGTCGATTCCGATCCAATTCCGGTCCAGTTTTCCGGTTTTACTAAAATATAATTTTTTTTAAAATAAATCTGTTTTTTTAAGAAAAAAACTGGTTTAAAAAATCTGTTTTGGTAAAAAAATTATAATCTATTATAAAAATCTATTTTAGTGAGAAAATCTGTTATATAAAAAAATCTACATTAAAAAAACTGCTATATAAAAATAAACTACAATAACAATCTAGTTTAAAAAAAAAACTGCTTTTATAATTTCAAAAGTCCGAAAAAGTAAAGTCTAAATTCCCAAAAGTTTAAATAAGTCCAATGTCCAAAAATCCAACAAACTACAAGTCCAATGTCCAAATTTAAAAAGTCTAAATCATAAGTCCAAAGGTCTAAATTAGAAATTACAAGTTCAAAATAAAAGTTTCAATTACAAGTCCAAATTAAAAGTTTCAATTACGACGACACCAACTAACTACGCACCAACTCCAAGCCACCAATTCCAAGCCACTAGCTTCAATAGTCATTTCAACAAACTTTGCAATTGTATGAAAATAAATCAAAAAGTTAATTATAATAAAACGTTAATAATTAGTAATTACATTAAATGAAAAAAAAATGCTTGAGAAAAGATTTTAAAAAAGATGACATATCTTAAATTTAATCTTCTCTAACCAAAGTAGGACTTGAAGAACTCTCTAGTTCTTCCTTGAGCTCTACACAAAAATTTAAAAAAATAATAATAATAAGCAAAATAATTAAAACAAATTATAAATATAATATACACTTTAGAGACAATAAAAGAAAAGGTAAATGATGCTATATACCTGTGTCAAGATTTTCAAACTCCTCAACATCATCTATTAAAGTGTGAAGGTTAATCGGAATAGAAGAAGAACGAAGCCAATTTTGTGGACAAATCGGGCTTCTACCATAAGCGGAGATAGGCTACTGCGGAAAGGATCAAGTACTTGACCAGTTGTGCTAAAAGCCGACTCAAATGCCACTATGGTATCTAATGGAGTTAACCTTCTACCAATTCAACAAGTCAAATTTCGGATCATCTTCTTCACATTTTTCAAATAAATATCTCTCTACCTCAGATTTACTCTCCAAAAAGTTCTCCGACTCCAAATGCTTTTTAAAATTCATTTTAAATGAACCGACATCACCTTGACCCATGGAAGTAATTGCACTTGTAGTGCTAGCCCCTACCTCACTTGATTGACTCGTGGTTTGACTTTGTACCCGAACATCATTTCCGTCATTTTTACAATGATTATCGTATAAACGAGTCAACGCATTTTTAACCTGATCCACCAACATAATAACTTTCTCACTATCATCATCATATAATGCTTCAAAATAAAATGCTAGACAACGCAATTTACCCAAAATCAAGAACCAAATTATAAGGCCCTTTCCTTACACTCCAGCTTAATTGCATCTTTAATTGTTACTAGCTCAAATGCAAAAGAATTACAAGTGACATGATTGACCCCTAAGAAACCTAAGGTTGCATCATAAAAAAGTCTTAGAAATTTTACAAACAACCTACACTTATCCCAATCATTCTTGGTTTGAGGGTCTAACTTGGATGCCCGCCTTTACCCAACTCACTAACACAATCATCATCCTCACTATCAACTTTCCCAGTGCTCTTAACATAACCCATATCTTCATCCTCTAGTCGTTGAAATGCATTTTGAAACTTTTCAGCCCTATCCAACATCAAATAAGTGGAGTTCCAACAAGTTGCTACATCTAAGCATACACCACTTTTAGTGCTTATATCTTCACTATCACAACATTATTTGAATGTGTTCCACCTTTGTGGAGAGTATTTCACATACTTCATAGCCCCCCTATTTCGTGCAATTAATTGCTCATGATCTTTCAACCCATCCCGAACAATCAAGTTCAAGATATGAGCACAACATCTGATATGCAAGAACTCATGCTCCAAAATTGTATCCTTTCGATTCTTTGTCTTTCTTTTGATATAGGAAACAACCCCATTATTTGAACTTGCATTATCGAGTATAATTGTAAATATTTTGGGCCTCCCCCACTCAAGCAAACACATTTCAATTTTTTTGCCCAATGTCTCGCCCTTATGGTTTTCCACTTTACAAAAATTGATAATTCTTTTGTAGATGTTCCAATCTTCATCAATAAAATGTGCGGTGAGACACATGTAGTTATAATTTTACATGGATGTCCATATATCTGTGGTTAGACAAATGCATTGCCCTTTAAGAGCACTTCTCAATTTGTCTTTCTCTCTCAAATAAAACTTGTAGATATCTTTTGCAACCGTTATGCGTGATGGAATCCCATCCCATCTAGGTTGCACAATGAGTATAAAATCTCTTAAAGTCATCCCCTTCCACAAATCTAAAAGGAAGCTCATCAATAACCAACATTTCTGCTAAGGCTTCTCAACAGGCCTCAACACTAAAAGTAATTGATATAAGCTCCCCACTATTCTCTAGACTTGAAAGTTAAGATAGATTGGTTTCTATCCACTTTCCTAAGTGGAGACTTCTTACACCTTTTTTCTAAGTGCTGTAACATTGATCTTGTGCCGTTTATATTAGGATCACAAGCAAAAGTCGTTCCCACAAAGGTTACATATAGCACTAGGTTTTGAGTTATCCTCGGTTTGAATCTTTGTAAAATATTCCCAAACTATAGATCTTTTCCTACCACTTCCAGAACAAGTACGTGGCTTACTTACATTAGATTTAGGAGGTTTTGGATCATTAGTCACTACTGTTGATTCCATGGTCTTTTCCGTCGAAGGTTGAACATTGTCGGGTGCCTTTATTCCATATGAAGGATCCATCTATAATAATAATAATAATAATAATAATAATCAAATTTATTTTAACTAATCTTTGAATTTTAGAAAGTATAAAGTGCGTAAATTATTATTATAATTATTATATTTACTTATTTTCTTTTAAATAATTGCCTAAATTTATACATCTTAAAAATAAAAATATATTTTTTATAAAGTGTTCACTGTCACGGATGGAATATCGACATATCGTCCATCATCCATGGACCATGATAATGAGAAACAGCCACTATGAAGACATAAGAATCGATATGGGTAGAAACAAAACCAACCACTATGAAGCCATCCCCTTCCACAGGCACAAATCGATATGGGCTTCGCCGAATGGCCTATAGAAATAAATCCTTCGATTCTTATGTCTTCTGTAAAAAATAAATCGATATGGGCTTCTGCAAAAATAAATCCTAGTTTCTAAATCCCCTTCCCACGGCCCATAGAAACAAAACCATCATTATTCATTAACATAATTCATAGCCCAAGCCCACAGCTCATGAGAAACCCCAAGTCCTCTTCCCTTTCATCGAATGGCCTTCCATTTCACTGAAATGATTTAGACTTTCAGTTGCTGACTTCATCTTGTCTTCAAGGATCAAAGCCATCTAAAATCATCTTAACCTAGTGGCCATGCGCATGAAAACAGCTTCCCATACGATTCAAATCATCATCTCCAATAACTTAAATAAGTGAAATCAAATCAAACTGAAATAATGGAAGAAAGTTGGTATTTTATCATGTCGGTGGGAGGGGCTGGATGTCGGCGTGAGGGGCGGTGTGAGTTTTGTTTGAGGGGCGGCGTGAGAAGGAGCGGCGGTTGCTTAGTCCTTACAGTCGTCGATGGCGTGATTTTGGATTCGTTGTCTAAGATTAGGGTAGGGAAAGGAATAGTGAAAAGTGAAAAAGTGAAAAACCTAACTTAAGTCAATAACCCTAGAGACATTTGAAACCTAAGACAAAAAGTGAAAAGTGAAAATTATTAGGGTCGACTGTGAAAATTTTAAAGACTTCCATATGATGTGACGCCTACGAATCCCCCCTCGGATTTAAAAGGACTCGCGACATCAAGACAATTATCTCATGGATCAATCATCCCATCGAATAGTGTTTGAAGAGTGTGTGAAGCATGCACCAAGTGTACAATAAATATTTGCAACGGAAAAATAAATAAAAGTCAGTCGTTCTAGTACCAGAGATTCTTAAAAATTACAAATCAATTTAAAGACAATTTCTCCAATAGGAGATTATACAGTCTTTCAAAAGAAAAAGATAAGTAACATTGCTTTCGAGATCATAATCTCGATCTTCATCTTCTCAACAAGTTTCTTTTCCTATGGAGTCTGTATCTCGGGCCAAATTTCATTTTCTGCAATCACAAACTACGATCCCTTAAAATGGGGACCGTAGGATGGGCGCGATCCACCGAAGTGAGATGTGAATTCCAGTAAGCAACAGACAACAGACAACATACAACCAATTCACACAACAGAATATCATCAGCATATATAAGTAAACTCAATGGGTGCATGTACCATGAATATAAGACTTGCAACATGACTTATGCACATGCACTTTCATATAAAAACATCCATAATCCTTGACAGTTTTCAATACTTTGCTTCATGTACGTGCTTTTCATAAAAATGCTTTCATATAACTTTGACTTCTTTCATATGTACTGTTTGAACTTTTTTTCAAAAGTCATCTTTTCAAAATGCTTTTCTTCTTTTCTTATCTTAGGCGCCACTTATCATATTATATCATATATAGCCCGAAAACCCTTTTCTTTTCATCATGACTTCTTATTTTGGACACCTCACGGTTCCCCTATGCATCGTATATTCTCATTAGTTACCGTAGCACCCGGTAACCGTATCAAACCAAAGTAGCTACGTTTTGCGCCCTTTCGCACTCTTTATCACTCGGCGATTGATCACTCACCGAGCGACTACAAATTTTTCTGTATCGGAAAGGCCGAAGCCAACACCGTCCTGTATGCACCCGCTAGTTTTAGGTGCGACCACGCTCCGGACACCTTTTGGAGCCATACATGGTCTACCAACGGTTCTTTGTCGACCCAGGGGCTTTCACTCGACTTTAATCACTCCTGAGTGAACAGGGAGTTCCACTGGGGCACTATCCCGTCCCAGCCTTTGGGTTTCTTTTAAAACTTTAATTCTTTTCTTTCTTTTAAAACATGATTGACTCAAAAACATGCTTTTCGTGCTCATGCATGGGACATGCATGCGACATGTGACTTCTTATGCAAAACATGTAAGTCATGAAACATATGAATCATACATTCACAAATCATATCTCATACATATTAACATATGAACAGACATCTCTTTTTAATTTATCTTCTATCCAACACGTCGTGCATATTCTAATGAAGAGATAGTCAGAACATTAAGTCATATCGAATCAAACTAACACTGTCTTATAGGGGTTAAGGACGCAACTTATGATAGAGTCAAGTCTAACTTTTCTTCTCTTTTCTCTTTACCAAAATACGCATATTCCCTTAAGATCTTCTCAAAACTTACTAGCTATATCATAACCAATCATTAATTACCACATTTACATTGCCTATATAGTTATTCTCTTCAACAAATTATCATCATATAATATTTTCTCTAAACCCAAACATTTCTCAATCTATACATCAAGGGAATCTAAGAGTACACATCGATATTTCATCAAAAGATTCAAGTCATAACCATACATCATATCATGAGTTAAAGCCTAATATTTTTCCAAAGAAGTATACCAGGATTGAAACTTATGAACTCCCAAAAATAAACTTCTCATCATCCAACATATTATGCCATTGTTTCAACCTTTAACCAAATTTTACTTAACTGTACTTATTAAGTTCCCTCCTCAAAGTTTTCACCATATTCTTCCAAATATCTCTTCGATTAAAATCCTAGTGTATCACCTTATTGAAACATAGTGAAAAAGTAATGGAATCATCTCCGGTGGGGTTAGACTCGCCGGAGGGTGGCGGTTCAGGCGGGGTCGGAGGTGAGGCTTGGCGGGTAGGGGTGGCGCCGCCACGGGCTGAAAACCAAACTGTCTCCTGCGGTTACTGTAGCATGCGGGAGAGAAAAGAGAGAGGAGAGAGAGAAAAGGAAAAGGGAGAGGGGAAAAATAAGGGATTTGACTCTTTTCGCGCTATTTATAGGCTCGACGCTTTTGGGTCTTCAAACGGACAACAGTTGAATTTAAAACACTGATCTGAAAGCGCATAATATCAATTTAACTTCAAACGCTCAAGTTAATTAAATAAAATATTATTTCAACTTACTTTATTTCTCAACATAATATTTTTCATCAATACTTAAAATGATGAAATTTTTTTAATTATTTAAAAGGAATAGATCCATATATTTAAATCAGATATTTAAAGCACGTTTAAAATCTCGCAATATTTCAAATAATTAAAATCAAGGTAACAAAAGAATCTTGCATAATATAATATTTTTGGAGCTATTCAAAAGCTACCAAATCAAAATAGAATAAACATAATAAGACTTAATGATTTAATAATTTTAAGATCAATAAATCTATAATGTCAAATAAAATAGAATCAATACTCATCAATAAAAATACGGCAAATCAAACCATATATTATAATAATTAAAACCAAAAACACTGAATATATCATTTCAGATGAAAAGACCAGTAGCAACACTTAATTAAAATAATTAAAAGCACTATTATTCAAGAATCTCACAAAAGCTTATAACGATAATAAAATCAAAACCATTAAATCAAAATAATATTGATAACAATTCAAATGATAAAACCAATAATAATTATTAAACAACTAAGAGTATTAAAATTGTAGATCTCACAAATAACTAACTCTAATTATAAATAAAACGTACCCGAAATAAAATTTGTGAGATAACAATTTAATTTATTAAAATAAATTAAAATATCCAATGATAAAATATGAGCAAATACAGATATATAAAAATTCAAGGTCTCACATATGACATGAGATCTATTATTAGGGTCGACTGTGAAAATTTTAAAGACTTAAAGTCCTCAAATTTTGTTTAATATTTATGTAATATAAGGGTATAAATATAATAAGACATTGATACTTTGCAGATATTTGTATCGACTTATAGTGATTTAGACTATTAGGCTATTAGTATAAGATTGATCATATTTAATTTTAAAAATATAAATATAGTCTGTATTAGACTATATAATAGACTATAACTATTTTTTTTTAACTTAGACTATAACTATGTTAGACTATATAACTATCTAATGCTATTATTAATAGTATTAGTATCTAATATCTATATTAGTATAAATATAGACTATATTAGTATAAATCTAGTCTATTTATATATATTAGATAGTTATATTTAGACTATATAAATATCTAATACTATTAGACTATATCTATAGTAGACTATATAAATATCTAATACTATTATTAATAGTATTAGTATTAAACTATTAGTATCCATATTAGTATAAGCATAACTATAGTCTATATTTAGATTGCCTAATAGAATTAGTATTAAACTTTTAGTATAAGTAGAAGTTATAACTATAGTATAACTATAACAGACTATATAACTATCTAATGCTATTATTAATAGTATTAGTAGCTAATATCTATATTAGTATAAATATAGGCTATATTAGTATAAATATAGTCTATATCTGTATTAGATAGTTATATTTAGACTATATAACTACCAAATACTATTATTAATAATAGTGTTAGTATTAAACTATTAGTATCCATATTAGCATAAATATAACTATAGTCTATATTAAAAGCGAAAAAAAAAACTGTAGTCTATATTTAGACTACATAATAGAACTAGTATTAAACTATTAGTATAAGTAGAAGTTATAACTATAGTCTATATTTTTTTAGACAAGAACTATAGTCTATATCTAGACTACACAATAGTATTAGTATTAAACTATTAGTATGAGTAGAAGTTATAACTATAGTCTATATTTTTTTAGACAAAAACTGTAGTCTATATTAGACTATATAATAGTAGTATTAGAATATTGGTATAACTATATTTGTATAACTATATCTTAGACTATATAATAGACTTATCAATACTATTAGACTATATAACTATCTAATACTATTATTAATAGTATAAGTATCTAATATCTCTATTAGTATAAATATAGTCTATATCTATATTAGATAGTTATATTTAGACTATATATCTATCTAATACTATTAACCATTAGACTATACTCTATATCTATATTAGACTATCGAATACTAATATTAATAGTATTAATATTAAACTATTAGTATCTATATTAGTAACTATAGTCTATATTTACACTATATAATAGTATTCATATTAAACTATAAGTATAACTGTATAAGTACTTTCAAACATCACCTAAGTGAGCTAAGTGAGTGATCTTGAGGAAAACTCTTGCAATGACTAGTTTGATCATTTCTAGCAAACTTTGAAAAATTAGTAAGTCCACACTTTAGCTTAACTTTAGCTTGGAAATGACCTAGTTGAGTGATTGAAGTATGCATGTTAGTATTAGACTCTTAAGCCATGTTTATATGACGAAATGAAATCTAGGTATATTTGGATTGGTTTTTGTTATGGAAAAATGTTAAGAAAAGTTGGGAGAACCTAAAATTATATTCTAATAAGTAAAAATATAGTTTATGTGAAAGGATGGCATGTTTTAGGTTGGAAAAAGGTCTAACCCGAGACTTCACTTGACTCTCGCTTGACTTATGGCTCGAGCGAGATATAGGCAGAGTTTGGATATCTTTTGGTAAATTAGACATAACTTATTCATTTAATGTCGAATTTGAATAATTCAAGAGGTTATGAAAAGTTAAGAGAAATATATAAGACTTTTATGTTTTAAGTTTTAAGAGATAAGGACTCAATAAATGATGAAATTGGGATTGAAGTGGCAGAACTAAGATTTAGGCAGAAATCTAGCTCGACCCTCACTCGATGTTTCGCTCGAGCGAGATTTAGGCAGAAACTTGGCTCGACTCTTGTTTGACATCTGGCTCGAATGAGATTTCTCTGTTACTTGAACCTGAGATTTTCTTATGTCTAATACATGAGATTTAATATAAGGATTATATGTTGAATGCAAATGTATGATTTATATGTTATGAATCCCATGAGATATGCATTCAAAGGTCTAGGATTATAATCATGTTGCATGTTGTCACATACATATCATCATAAGTCATGACATCTATTTTAAGAAAATACGTTAGAAAAACTTTAAGAGAGCATAATAAGATAAATATTCATGTCATGATGGGGACGGTGATATGTAACACCCGAACGACTGACATGATTTCATAAGTTAAGAGCTGTGTCACGATGGGGAAGGCGATACGTAACGCTCGTATGACTGACCTGACAAGAGGGGACGGCGATACGTAATGCTCGTTATGTTAAGTGTTTTCCATGTCACGACGAGGATGGCAGTATGTAATGCCCAGAGACTGACACGAGACTCATCACAACGGGGATGACGATACATAAAGCCCGAATGACTGATGAGTTATATGTATAGATAAGCTGACGCATCATGCTAAGAATCTCGATGGAGACGGTGATACGTAACGCCCGTCAAGGATAAGAGTTAAGTAAGATTTTAAGAAGATAATAATTTAGGGTAAAAGGTGATAAGTCCTCATAAAATTGCATATCTGTCTAAGTCATGTTAACCATAAGTCATGCATAAGTCGCATGGAGTATATTGTAAGATATGTGCTTTTAATGTTTTCTATGAATATAAGTGTTTGCCTTTGTCTATGCTCTATTAAGCTGATTGTGTACTTACTGAGATTTCTAAAGAAATCTCACTTTTGTGTGTTTTTATTTTTTTTTTTCCTTGGAAATATAAACTATATTACAGGATTTGATAGCCAACAAAGGGAAAGCCCCGATGCAGCAGGAGACTCCAAGGAGTCATAAGGGACTTTCTGACTATAGTCCTTATGTTGACTTTTCTTTTGCTTATTTTGGATCTCTCATCTATAACCAGTTGATGGGATTTTGAAGCCATGATGCATCCACTTTTTCGAGGAGGCACGATGTACCGGATGCTACTTGACTTTAGGATTAGATGATTCTCTGTCCGTATGTGGGGTCTACACGACACTACATGGACAGTATCTCCATCGTGACTTTTGTATTAGTCTAGATATGTTTTGCTATTGGAGGGAATTTCCTAAAGTGAAGAAGGAATATAAGTGGCTTTAAAGGTGGTGATTTGTAATGCTACAAATATTTTGATGACTATGAAAACTACTTAGGTTATGTATATATAATAGTACAATGTTAAGTTATCAACGGATGATGTGGATGTGATAATTATATTTCCTCCATGTGATCATTAGAAATTTTTTATAAATTAAACCTGATCTGCTGTGAATCATGTAGTATACTGCAGTAAGTTTAGATGCATGCAATAAAACCTTATTACGTACGGGGGTGAGTAGCTTAGTGTTACTTATCCTGACACTTCAGTTTACGTTAAATCCTAGACGTAAATTGGGGGCGTCACAAAAATTATCATATCATTACTTCAAGGAAGACCACCATATATCTTAATCAAAGTAAAGTCAGAAAATGTTACCAGTGATGATGTCAGCATTAACAGCTTCCTCAGCCTCTACATCCACTTCTCCCTGTGTAATCGCTTACACATTTGCCTTCATAGGGGCCTTGCCTTTCCTCCTAGTGTTGCAACCCCACCAAGGGCATTTTGGGACAATCTCAAATCATGTGGCCTACCTGCCCACACCTGAAACATGCTCCCATCGCCAATCAGCACTCATTTCTATGTATCCATCCACATCTTCTACAAGGTGGTGGTGCAACCGATGCTCCTTGACAGATCACTTTTCCTTTCCCTTTAACCACAGGGTGGAAATTCCTTCTCTTACTGGTATCCTTTACTGAGGAGTAGGGAAATACCCTTTTCCTGTGCATTTGAGTTTGCATGATCAGGTTCTTCTATTCCACCTCAGCAATCGATGATACGTTCACCAGCTCTTGAAATTTTTCGATTCGCAAGTGTGACATCCCTAATTTACGTTTGGGTTTAAAGGTAAATTGAAACATCAAGTTAGGTAGTATTAGGCTCCATACCCCCATACTTGTCAAACATTTTATGCATGCACCTAAACTTACTATTATATGCGATGCATATTGCAGTAAAATAGAGTCTACCTCCATGATTTTACAAAGAGATCTAACTCTTGTATAAATAAATCACATGGTATAATTAAAACTATAACCTTTATAACTTCAAATTTACAATAACATATTGTATCAAATATTTACATAACCCAGTTAGTTTCTCATAACATATCCAATTGTCGTCTAGTAATCATACTATCTCACTTGATCACGTATGTGAGAGATCATTCCATTAGAAGATGAGTATTCTGTAAAACCCTCAGGGTACCTTAGAATCACCGGTAATGTCTGGATCTCATGACAATTTACCTATTCCTGCAACAACGTCTATCATTTCATAAGGAATAATAGATAAAAATTAAAAAAGTGAGATTTCTAAGGAATCTCAATAAATAAACAAATAACGTAACAAAAGTATTATCGATATATCTCAATAAAATGAAATGGCAGATATCATGATAAATTAACATAGCACATAACTCATGAATGCCTTATGTATGTCTTATGCATGACTTATGTACCCTTTAAAAGACTTACACATTTTCATGAAAAACTTATATGCATATGAGTCCAAAACTTTTCATGACATGCAACAATTTTTTCTTAAAATTCTTATCTTATCCATATATTTTTTTAATCTGTTTAAACATATGACTTTATGTATGACTTATGCCTAACATATGCACCCTTTTAAAACTTATATATTTTTATAAGAAAAATTTTCATGGAAATGGATGCCAAATTTTTTGTAATGTAACAAAATCTTTCTCTTGCTCTTGCTCTTCATATTTTTATTCCCCACTATTATTACCTGTGGTTGGGCCATATCCACTATTATTACCGATGGTTAGGCCATATCCACTATTATTACTCGTAGTTGAGTCATATCCACTATTACTACCCATGGTTGGGCGATATTACTATTTTTGAACCTCAACGAGTATTATGTATCGCTGTCCCTGCCGTGACAAGCCTTATCATATTCGTGTCAGTCATATAGGCATTACGTATCGTTGTCCCCGTTATGACATAAACATTCTTATTGCAATGGGTGTTACGTATCGCCATCCCCGCTAGCCAAATCAGTCGTACGAGCGTTACGTATCGCCGTCCCGGTCGTAACATGACTTTTTAATTTCTTATCTCTTTCTTATACTTATAAAATGCACCTCCATGTCTTCTTAAAATGAACATCATGACTCTTAACGTAAAAACTCATGACAAATTTGCGTATGGAAATACTCTTAACATTACATGCATGTCTTATGCTCACATGAATCTTATGAAATATAAGATTTACTCAATCAGTACATGGCACAAAAAATTCACATCACATATCATATTTCAAAACATAGCATAAATAATTCATATCACATATCCTTTTTGCATAAGAAATAAAATGAATAATTTTAATCTTAGGTTTACTAGGGTAGGCTAAAACACCCTATATATAAATTCTTTTCTTTTCTTTTCTTTTCTTACTCACACTCATTCCTTATTTTACAAATTTTAAAATTTCATAAATCAATTCCCTAACCTCCAAGCCGAGACCTATGTATATCTATTTCCCTTCCATAATTTCAATTAGTTCTCTTTATTCAAGTCTTATCCTTCATAATTTTATTCATGACTAAATCTTAATTTTTAATAGAATAATAATCAACAAAACCATAACTTAAATAACAAAACCTATAATATTTCAACCTAAATGATATTAAGGCTGAAACCCCCTAGCTCCAAATTCCAATTTCTTTTGTCATCTAAGTCTTACATATTTTATCTATTCTTTCCATCATAGTTTCTAAAATAAAGTCTTGATTCTTAATAAAAATTCTCTCCCTTGTCTTGCAAGAATCCATAATCCAAACTCATGTCAAGCTTACAATTTCTTATTACTTTGTATTGAAAGAGAACATCTATGGCTATAAAACTATCATATAAGCAATTTAGCATCAAAGTTAAATTATTTTGTACACTTACAAATTTCTCCAAAGCTTTTTACTTGAGATTGCACTTAGTTTTGGCAATCTCCTCCTCAATGTATCCAAAATGCTTTTGTTGGAGGTTTTGGAAAGAGTTGATGAGTTAGGCAAGGGTTTAAGGATTTTCTCCTTGTGTTTCCATGAGTTGGGATGAAGAAAAGGGTGAAGAAACTCTTCCCCTTCAAGTGTCGTCCATATATATATAGTGGGAAGTGAAGAGAACATTCTAAGGGTCCAAATGTTCCCTTTGGCCAATTGCCACATGTGTGGTCTTGAGGTTTAGGTCATCATTTGCCCTTGCTAGTAGGCTTGGTGCGCAAGCAATACACCCAAGGGTTTATCTTAAGCCACCTAAGAGAGATGCTATATTATCAGATTTACCAAAATCTTATCACTTAACAAAATAACCCAGGATCAAATGGCATATGTGTGTAGTCGGCTACCTTTGCACCCTTGGAGTGATCTGAAGGCTTCCAAAGATAAGTCCCTCCCTTGACACTTGTCCTCATGCCTAATAAGACACCTAGGTAGCTTAAGAATATTTCCAAGATCTGGTAAAGTCGGTGGCTACGTATCTCAATTGGTTTCCACATAGAACAAAGTCGATGCCTCTATTTCCTACGTTCTGGTTTATTCCGTCTAATTCAAACCCCATTAATTCCTTCATTCATTCAATATCTATTAAAACTCAAAACATTAAAGTTATAGATATTCCTCTTATTGTTCTATAAAATTTTGAATCAACTCATTCTGTGGTCATATGAGAAATTTATGCCCAAAGTAGAAAACCACGTTGTAACAAGCCAAGAGTAGCAAATCCGGGCACACCATGTATTTCCTTTTGGATTTAGGTGCTTGGTTAACAAGAAAGCTATCTAGTAGCTCGTATAGCACCACTTTTCCCTACACTTGGCATGATGTCATATGTGATGAAAATATATTTTACAAGAAAGCCCATGCAAAGTTGGTTGCTAACTCAAAGTCAGTGGTTACTACACTTAAGTTGGTTCCGCTGACTTCAAGCCAAATTCCGTCCTTGATTAAGCTCATATCTCCAAAAACTCAAAACATAAAAGTTATAGATACTTCTCTTAGCTTTCCAAAGCATCTTGAATCGTTACAATTAGAAATTAAATAAAATGTTATGATGAAATTACCAAAAAATGTTAAATCTACTAAAATTACCCAATTGCCTTGGTTTACACTAAATTCTTCTATTTGCATCATTTCACCACTTTAAGCCTAACTTATCAATATTCCACATAAGAAAAAGTCCAAAATAAATAATAAATATATTTCCAAAAAGAATTCTGAAGAATAACTAAAAAAATAAAAAATATTTATTCTTATCATGAGGAAAGTCTAATAGGGAAAAAATCCGAGTAATCACAGCAGGCACGCAACTTGATTGCGAATTCTCGGCTACAGCCTTTCTTGAAATTTCTGTACTCAAATATTTTTTGTGGCAATCAAATGAGGGGAAAACCTAACCAGCTCCATCAACCTAGCTGCATATTGCTCCACGGTCATATTGTCTTGTACTAGCGTAGTGGATTCCAAAACTTTCTATGGCTTCACTGATTCAGGAAAGAAGTGATCGTCGAATTCCTTCTTAAATTGCTCTCATGTGGGAACCATGTTCTCTCCCAATTCTTGCTTCACTAGCTTCCTCTTCGTGTCCCACCATAAACTGACTTCTCCTTGAAGTAGATGTCTGGCGTACTGCACCTTCTGGTTTTCAGTGCAACTGCTGATCTCGAAAGTGCACTCCAAATCTTTTATTCACTTGTCTGCCTTTAGAGCTCCCTCCATTCCCAAGAAATGTGGGTATCGATAGATCATGAATCTCTCGAATGGGCAACCTTGCGTTTCTCCTCTAATATCTTGATGGCATCAGCCTTGCTCTATTTGGTTGAACAGCTTTCGCTATCGCCTGTCCACCTTCCAAAGGAGCGTTCAGTACCACCCGCTCCTCAGGTCTAGGGGAAGTGGGCAGAGGAGGATTTTTTATTGCTGGCTCCGCGCGGCTCGGAGTAGGGGTGCTACATCATCCTCTTGCCATCTTATCTTCCTGAAACGCACAAAACTTCTCATGAGTTACTCCATCACCAGCAACTCCAAGTCTTACAAACCGAAGCTTCCACCATTCACACAAACATCAGCTTAATCCGTCTTTTCTAAAGATTCAAGCCTATCTCTATCAGATCATAGCCTATCTTAGTACCATGTGATTCTTTTTCTAGGATACTTGTGTTTCACCTAGAGACGTAATGCTCTGATACCACCATTGTCGACACCCCCGGCTTACGCTTGGGATCGCACGTAAACTGAAGCATTGGGGATACGCAACACAAGGCTACATATGTGACGTCCCTAATTTACGTTTGAGATTTAATGTAAACTGAAACGTCAGGATAGGTTACACTAGGCTACCTACCCCCATACATGTCGAAAATTTTATGCATGCATCTAGACTTACTATTATATGCGATACAATTCACAGTGAAATATAGTTTATATCTGTGGTTATGCAAAGAGATCTAACTCTTGCAGAATAAATCACATGGTAGAAGTAAAACCATAATCTTCATAATATATTGTATTAAATATATACATAACCCAGTTAGTTTTCTCAAAACATATAAAATCACATATCTAACTGCCATCTTGTAATCTTGCTATCACATTTGATAGATAATTCCATCCAAAAAAGGAGTATTCAGGGTACCTCTGAATCTCCTATGATGTCTGGGTCTCATGGCAATTTACCTATTCCTGCAACAATATCTATCATTCCATAAGAAATGATAGATAAAACTTTAAAAGAGTACACAAATATGCTAGGTGTAAAATGAATCATATAGTAAGTATACAAATAATGTAACAAATGCATTATTGGTACATAACAATAAAAAAAAAATAGCAGATATCATGATAAATTAACATCACACATGACTTATACATTTTTATGAAAAACTTATATGAACATGGGTACATAACCTTTTGTGACATGCAATGATTTTTCTTAAACTCTTATCTTATTCATAATTCACATTCTTATTCTTATTTCTAAACTTCGATGGGCGTTACGTATCGCCATCTCTTGCCGGGTTCTCCACTATTATTATCCGTGGTTGGGCCATATCCACTATTATTACCCGTGGTTGGGCCTTATCCATATTATTGTCCGTTATATGGGCATTACGTATCACCGTTCGGATCGTAACAAGCCTTATCATATTCTTGTCAGTCATATGGGCATTACATATCGATATTCCTGTCAACATATCAGTCATCAGAATATTACGTATCGCCGTTCCTGTGATGACATAAACATTTTTATCATACGATATGCATTACGTATTGACGTCCCTGTCGACATATCAGTTATCTCCGGGTATTACATATTGTCGTCCCCGTGATGACGTAAACATTCTTATCATACGATAGGCGTTACGTATCGTCATCCCTATCGTAATGTGACTTTTAAGTTTTCTTATTCGTAGTTGTTCCTTTCTTATTCTCATGAATATCTCTTATTTCACTTAAAAATGCATGCCATGCCTTTTGATGTAAAACTTATCATGCCCTTTGTCATAAAATTCGTGACATAATAGGACATGCATATACTTTTAGATATTCGCATAAATGCTTTATGCTTACATGAGTCTCATAGCATATAAAACATAATTGGACAATGCATGACATAAACAAAATACATCATATAACTCATATCGAATAAATGTAATTAATTTACTGAAAATGGAACGTAAAACGAACTATTTTGCATAAGAATCTCAAGAGAGCTGAGACTCCTAGGTTCTTTTAGGAGTCCTACTATTTTCTTTTTATTCAAAATTATCTTCTTATTTTATATATATATATATATATATATAAAGATTCACAAAATAACCTTATAAACATCAAAGCCAAAAATCCACTTCAAGTGTTTTTCTTTAATGTTTTTCAAATAATCCTTTTTGTTCAATACTTTTTTCCTCATACTTTCATAGATAATAAAATCTATATTCTTCCATAGTATTTATACAATAATTCGATTACACCACACACTAAACATATCAAAGATTTAAGTAATAAATCTAAGATATTCCAAAAACAATCCACCAAGGCTGAATACCTCTACTAACCATTTTCACTCTATTTTGTCATCTAATCCTTACATAACTTCTTCTATTGTTTTAACTATAGTCATCCAAGATAAATTCTTGATTTCTAATAGGTTTTCTAATCATTTTCTTGCAAAATAACATAGCTCAAAATTTACTTAAATCAAACTAGTAATTCACATCACTTTTGATTCCAAAGGAAATAATCCATGCTATAGAATTACTCAACAAATAATCCAAAGTCAAGGTTAGGTTATTTTGTGTACTTACTAATTTCTTCAAATCTCCAAATGGAAAAAGACCAAGCTTTGACAACTTTTCACCTCAAGGTATCCAAAATGGTCTTTTTGAAGGGTTTGGAAGAAAGTGATGGTTTTGACAAGAGTTGGAGTGCTTCTATAGTAGGGTGGCCATATGCTTCAAAGGGATAACTTGAAGAACATTCTCCCTTTTATATACATGTGTTAGACGCCACACACAAAGTCAAGAAGAAGAAAAACTTGTAGTGTTTGGTTCTTTCCCCTTAGCCTTATACATGTGTCCCCTTCCACTTAGGCTCACCATCCCCCTCTAGTTTTAGGCTTAGATGATAAGATTACATGCAAGGGTTGATATTAAGACACCTAATAGATTTTTCAAGATAATTAGACTTGATCTAATCTTATCACATGGAAAATAAGAAAAAACCTTGGAACGTCTTATATACAAGTGTCGGCTCCCAAAAATTTCTCTTCTATAATTTTGGCTAACTAATTGCTAGATAAGCTCCTCTCTACTTTCCACCTGTCCTCTTACACATATCCTAATACCAAAACACTTGAGAAAAACCAATCAAATTTCGGCCCATGCTTAAGGCGGTGCATATAGTCTAAGTCAGTGTCCATTTCTGCCTTTTCCAGATCCGTTGGTTTCTCACCCAAATACGTCCTTGATACCGTCTGTTTATATACGAACTCAAAATATGAAATTTCTCTAGGTCTTCATCTTAGTGATCTATAGAATTTTGAATCACCTCATTCTAAGATTAGATGAGAAAGATATGTTTAATTTATCAAAACATGTCAAAACTACCCGAGAATACCCAATCCGAGCTCACCATAAGTTTTCTTTTGATTTAGGTGCTTGGTTGACAAGAAATCTATCCATAACTCATCTAGTGCCACTTGACCCTACACTTGGCATGATGCCATATGTGATGGAAAGATATTACACAAGAAAACCCGTGCAAAGTCAGTTACTAACTCAAAGTCGGTGGTTCTCGCCTAACTCGGTTACATCTACTTCAAGCCCGGTTTTGTCTATGATCCAATCCGTATATGTTAAAACTCAGGACATGAAAGTTGTAGATATATATCTTATTGTTCTATAAATTTTTGAATCATCTCATTTGGATATTGTATGAGACGTTTATTCTCAAGTTACTAAGATATGTCAAGACTGTTCGAGAATCATCCAATCCGAATTGTCTAGAAATATTCCTTTAAAATACCTTTGCTTATACAACTAAAACTTTTTTATCATTGGCTTTCCTTGTTTGGTTTTCTAGAAATATACATGTCATCTAGCTTCTTTTGTGTGCAATTCACGTACTTATCCACAAAATGAAAGAGTGAAATTCGGCCACTTGAATCCATTTTCAGACGTGTCGGCTTCATGCCCAATTTCTTTCTCGATTAAGCCCATATATCTAACAACTCAAAACATAAAAATTTTAGATATTTCTCTTAGATTTTCAAATCATCTTGAATCGTTCCAATCTCAAATCAAATGGAAAATTTATGATCGAATTACCGAAAGATGTTAAATCTGCCGAAATTACCCAATTGCCTTGGTTTACACTAAATTCTTCTATTTGCATCATTTCACCATTTCAAGCCTAACTTATCAATATTTTACATAATAATATTTCCAAAAAAATAATAAATATATTTCCAAAAAGAATTCCGAAGAATAACTAAATAAAAAAATATTTATTTTTATCATGAAGAAAGTCTGATAGGGAAAAAATTCGGGTTATCACAACATATCCCTTGTTCATGTCTTAAATACATGCATGCGCCTATCTTACTAGCAGTATGCAATAGCTATCACAGCAGAATAAGGTCAAGCTGAGTATTATAGGCAAGAAATATAAAAACTTGCCAAGTATCACATGGTAGAATTAAATAAATACCCAAATGAAACTTTATACACAACATCATAATGTATCGAGTTCTGCAAAATACCAAGTTTTCCAAAACAAGGGGAATATACAACTCCTCTAGAATTACCAAAATATAAACTTAAAGTATCATTAGAAAAGAGCTGGCCCCACTACTCCTTCCTACAATAGGAGTTCCTTTTTGAACTCCATGTATCTAGGTCCAAAACGGAAACTCCATAGACTTAGACCGTGTCCTTACTGGACACTTATCCCCGCCGATGAGGCATAGACGCTGTCCAGGAATAGAGACCCATCTGACCTCATGGCGAGACAGCATCCTACGGGCACCAGTCCTCTACCTAAGTGTGTTCCTCTGCATAACATTTATAAGACAGTCATACCAAAAAGGGGCCATAGCATCAAAAAGAGAATATTTCGTCGGGCCCTCATGGGTCTGAGGAGTCTCTAGGGGAGTCTGGCACCTGAAATCTATCGTTGCCTGCAACCACTTCTATCTTTCCAACAATGAATGATAGTTGAAAATTAAATGAGTGAGATTTCGAGAAATCTCAGTAAATACACAATTATCATGACAAAAGCGTTACAGGCATATATAAGTGAACACCAAAACAAATACATGTGTCATAAACATGAACATGAGACTTGTGACTTGACTTATGCACATGCACTTTCATAAAAGGACTTCCATGTAACTTGGCTATCTTTGAGACTTATGACATATATACGTGTTTTTTCGTAAAAAGGACTTTCGTATAACACTGACTTCTTTGACATGTATTCAAAACCTTTTTCGTAAACGTTTCGTGTCTTTTATCATATTTATTTCATTAGGCACTATTAATCTTATTCATATCATTCTCGATGGCAGATCGTAACACATTCACCGTCACTTTTCATTTTGGATACCTTATGACTCCTCTATGCACCGTGTATTCCCCACTAGTTACCGCATCACGCTATGACTACTTAGTCGAGGTGACTACGTCATTATCACGACCATGACGACAAATCAAATCGCCTTCACCGTCATGATCCTATTCTTAACGGCAGATCGAATCGCCTTCACCGTTCTTGGCACCCACCAGCTTTAGGTGCGATTACGCTCCAGAATCCTTTATATAGGAACTATTCGTGGTCCATCGACTATTCTTCGTTAACCTAGGAGTTTTTACTCGACTTTAACCACTCCTGAGTGAACAGGGAGTTCCACTGGGGTAATACCCCGTCTCAGCCTTTCGAGTTCTTATAAAAACTCTTAATTCATTTTCTTTTGAAAAACATATTGACCCAAAAGACATGGAACCTCTTGACTAGAATGGACATGCATGCTAAGACTTTGACTTTCTCATTCAAGACACATGGATCATGAGGTATATGATGCACGCATTTCCAAATCCATAGCTTACGCATACTAACATGCGAATATAATTATCTTCCAAACATATCACATATATCCAAATAAAAGATAATCATTCAAACAACTCTAGTCTTAGAAAAAGAGTTGGGTCGAATGCCCTTGGGCTCCAACCCTAGCTTTTCCTTTCCTTTTTCTTACATCAACTCTTGCATTCTTAAAAGAACAACCAAAACTCAAATAACAAGGTCCATACATGGCATAACCAAACCTTAGAAATACTTAGACATTTTATTACTCCAACATCTAGTGATAACATGAACTTCATTTTACACCTAGCATATTTCCGAAACTATGCTCTAAGAAAATCAAGGGTTCATGCTCTTATAAATCATCCAATGTCTTAAATCATCAAGGGTTCGCTATAACCAAAACCCATAGATTCGAAATATAAGTTTCCATCAACCATATGTCACACCATTATTTAACATGCACTAATCAAATTTACCATGGCATATTCCTTCCATTCTTTCAACAAATCATTACTACATTTCAACAATTATCTCTTAGATTAAAAGCCTAAGATATCATCTTAAAAAAATATAGAGAAAGTATGGTAAGATCACTACACAAACAAACCAAACAATAAGACAACAATAATTAGTTGACACTACATATACAAATGATTTTAGAGTTAAGTTAAGAACGTACTTACAAATATTCTAAGTATAGAGTAAGGAAAATCTGAAAATATACAAAGGGAAACAAAATTAAGTATAGGAAATATTTTCTCTACATAATTGAAAATGGCTTGCTTAGTAGGAATCCTTTTAGTTATTCAAGGAGCCATTTTTCCATAAACACTCTAGTTTTCATTTTCAATTTAAAAAAAAAAACTAAAAAGTTTAGATCTTTCATGTAAGTTCAAGAAAATACTAGAAAACATAGTGACTAAAACTTATGAAAAGAGATGCTCTTTAGATCTTTGTATGAAAGGATAGAAAGAGTTTTAAAAAGTTTATTTACCTTCCAAAGTAGTAGCTTTCACAAAATCCTTAAAGAAAAACTATTGAGCTTGCTGGGAAGTGATATTTGGAAAGTGAGAAAGTGCAAAGAAAAGTAGAGAGTGTGGAGAGGATAGAGTGGCCGAAAGTTACTTGGGAGAAATGAGAAAAAGCAAAGTGAAGAGAGAAATGAAAGGCCATAGTCGGCCATGAGTTGTCCCTAGGCATAGGGCACTTCATTTCCTAGTTGATTGATTGACATGAGATGAGCATGATTGACACTTGAAAGGTTGACACAAAACTTGATTGATCCATGAAAGAATCCTACTTCTAAGGGCAAGATGGTGCCTAAAGATAGCACATACTAGGATCGGCTTTGGCCTCCCAAAACAAGCATAGCCGAAACCTCCAAGAAAGGAAAGTCACTTCACCTTGCTTGCATGTCACTCCCACCATCACTTGTCAATCACTCTTACCCAAAGATCTTCTAACACATATCTCTACTTGTCAAGTCAAGAAGTGGAGTTTCACTTGGGAAACTCAAAGTGAGGCATTCGGCTCCCTCCTCCCTTTTCCTCCACCGAAACTCTCTCCCTCAAATCCCAACAAATCTTTACATATCACTTGTCACTTACTCTTCTCTTGTCAACCCTCTCACCAAATCTCACTTCTAGATATGATCTCCTTGGGAAAACCAAAGTGAGAGTCGACTCACCCATTTTGCTCCCTCTCATCCAAATCCTTCCCTTTCAATGATAGCATGTCTTCTTTTGTCACTCACTTCCTTTTCCAAGAGATTTGGTTAGTCACATCTCTTTTTCACATGCTTTTTCCTTTCCCCAAAAACCTACCATTTTTGGAAGACCAAAAAAAACTTCTTAGAGTGCCAAGTGTCCATCACAATCTTACAAGATCCTAAACACATAATTATCCATAGGCATGGCCGGCCACCTCTCAACTCCATGGACCTACTACTATGTCCTTCCTCCAAGAAAAGACCTAGATTGGTCCACATCTCCTTAATAAAATAATAAAATATAATATAATAAAATATAATTTTCACTCTAAACATACCCAAGCATCCAAATAAGAGAAAGAAAATCCGGGTTATCACAATTTATCACTTGCAACATATTTATAGAGAATGGAATAAAGTGGTAGATTGGTTGACTAAAAATGGTGCATTAGGCGAGGATGTGGTCTACAAATACTTGTCAGAGATGCCTCGAGCCCTCAAAGGTCTGAGTTGTATGGATTATTTTGGTATTGCGTCTTTAAGGTTTTCTTAATTTTCAGGTTTGGTTGTGCTTGATAGGCTTGTGTAGTTGATTTTTTTTTGTTATCGATTGGATTGTCTTTATTATTAATTTATTATTTGGTCAATTTGTTTTTGTCTTTGATACAAGGGATGCCTTTTTTGTCTATCTCATGTAAATCCATAGTGTCTTTTTATTATCATGGTATTCCTCCACCATAAGTAAGGGCTATTAATAAAATTGGGTAAGGGTCACTCTTGGACATGTGACCTACCTCTCTTCTCAAAAACAAATGTTGTTGGGCTATCTTTGATTGTAATAAACTACACTTTTCTCGAATATATTGAATTATTGATCTTCAAAAAATACATTCACGAGTTGTTTTATAAATTGCAATAATCTTTTAATGGTTGGAAAAAGTAGAAACTAATGTTTGCTTTACAGATCTCTATTAAATAGTTGTACTTCCACAAGTGAACTGGTATCTTGTTTGTGATCTTCTTTTATGTAGATCAAAAAGGTAATCTGATTTTGCATAACTGACTACTTAAGGATTTTATCATTTTGGATAAAATAATCACATGTCAACCATTCTATGAAAGTAGCGTAGAATATGCTTAACCTAGTTCTAGTGCCTTTAAATTGGTGCAAAACTATATATTACTAGTAAGTTAATTAAGAAAGCAATATCTGGTCATGTGTAATTTGTAAGATACATTAAAACACCAATTTCACATATATATGGTGCTTCAAGACCTAGGATTTCTTTATCATCTTCTAGAGGGTGAAATGAATTTTTTTTCACATCAAATGATCGGACAATTATTGAAGTACTCAAAGGATGAACTTTGTCTATTGTGGATATGGCGCTCCGACCCCCACATGTGAATAGGTGGAAGTCGAGACACCCGGATGATGACCACACGGGTCACACACCTTATTGCCATGTGCAAGTATATGTAAACATGCAATGTGGCGCAACACAAAAATATTGTAGTAAAAAAATAAAAAGGTTTGCCAAAACTAATGTACCAAAAAATTTGAGACTTTACCATCCAAAATAACATCTTCTAAAAGCGTTTAAACAATAATCCCAGCTAATAGATAAAGTGAAGACAAACCCTTGGCTCACAACTATAATATTTCAAATCTTCACTCTTCGGATGGAGTCGGTTCAACGCTCAAACGCAACCTCTGCAACAAATCTACAATTCTATGAAACGGAACCGCAGGTTGAAACACCACCGTCGGACAATTATTGAAATACTCAAAGGATGAACTTTTTCTATTGCGGATATGGCGCTCCGACCCCTACATGCGAACAGGTGAAAGTCGAGACACTAGCATGATGACTACATGGGTCACACACCTCATTGCCATGTGCAAGTGTATGCAAATATGCAATGTGTGCAACACAAAAATATTGTAGTGAAAAAATAAAAAGGTTTGTCAAAGCTAATGTACCAAAACATTTGAGACCTTACCATCCAAAATAACATCTTCCAAAAGCGTTTAAACAATAATCCCAGCTAATAAATAAAGTGAAGACAAACCCTTGGCTTACAACTACAATATTCCAAATATTCACTTTTTGGATGGAGTTAGTTCAACGCTCAAACGCAACCTCTGCAAGAAATTTACAATTCCATGAAACGAAACCGCAGGTTGAAACACCACATGAGATTATAACATCTCCACAAGTAAGCAACCAAACACAACCAAGAACTTAAAATATATTTAAATAATCAAATGTCTATAGCCACACAAAAGATTATGCAAGAACAAATCCATACTTTTTTTCGAAAAGGACACGATAAAATACATTTAGATTATTATTTTGAAATTTGAAAAAGTTTAATTATTTAATAAATTTTGTATGATAATTTTAAAAAACTATAATAATAAGATAAGATAAAATGAAATAATTTTTAAAAGAAAGAAAAATTAAAGGAATGTTCTTTATAATATCTTCACATCTCTTGATAATTTTTTAGAGGAAAAAAAAACTTAAAGAAGAGAAAAGTTAAATTAAAATATTTTAAAATTGTGAATAAATATCCTTTACATCTAGAGGATTAATGTAACAAAATGTATAATTAAGATAGAAATACAAAATCCATTAATGTAATATTTTGAGCTACTTTCTCCAAATTTTACAAAAAATTGAATTCTACAAAATGCATTAGGAGTGCTCTAAATGCCTTTAACTTATTTTAAGTGAGCCTTAAAAAATTACTCTATCATCTTAATTTATTATTATTTATAAAAAAATTTAATTTATCTCAAATCAATTCAAAATCTAATCTCAATTTTTTTTAAAAATGATCCAAACTCAACCTCAAGGATTAGATCACTAACATTAGATTAATCAAACACAAACTTAATAATTTTTACTAAAAAACCTTTATATTTGACCCATTGGATCAAATCTCGTAATGTCTAATTTTCAATTACAATAAATTTTCTTCATCTTTCATATTTAAAAGATCAATATTCAAGTACTAAACACATACTTTACTTTTATTTCCCCCGTTTGTATCATCAGTTTTCTTTCTCCCTCTCGCGCTTCTTCTCTCTCACCTAGAGAAAACCTCTTTCACTTTCGTCCATTTTCGCACCTAGAAAGTCTCTTCTCGCAATCAGCTTTTACTCGAAATCATTTGATTATCGGAATCGACCTTTCATCATCCTCCTCTTCGATTTTGTGAGGAAAAATCGAACCTTACAAAAGGTAGCAGCTACTCATCTCTATAAAGTAAAAAGAGGGAATACCCCTTCGATCACACCGTAACTGGCCGGCCTTTCCATTCAGAGCTGCAGCAGATCACCAATCAACTAGATCAGATTTGAAAGCTGAAGAAGGAGGTCGCGAGTGGGATTACGAACTTGCTCGCCTCCACCTTGGTGCGAGGCAAGACGTTCCAACCCATTCGCACAACATAAAGAAGATCTGGTGAAGATCCGCAACCAACTGAGGGAGGATAAAGGAGGAAGCTTGATTCAGAAGGAACAGAGGATGAAGGAAGATGGGGGCAACGTGAGAAGTCGAAAGGAAATTGGGGCAATTCAAGGGCTAGACAGGACAATGCGTTTGGTGAAAGTGGAAGCATGTGCGTCGTTCAGTATCTAGACTTACCTTTGGCTTTAATTACTTTTTTTTCTTTTATTTGTTACCTTTAATTGCTTTCATAAAATACGGTCGGAATATGTCATTGAGACGGGCAACTACTATCTTTTGTAACGTCACGAGAACCAAAATATGAAAAAATATTTACAGATATCCTTATTAAAAATTTTATTATATTACTATTTTAATAAATTTAATATAAAATTTAATATAAAATTATAGACTTAAAAATTAATAGATTTATTAAAATTATACTTTTTCATTAAATTTTTTTTTTTTTTTAATTTAATACATCCCATACTAATATTTTTAAAGATCCAAACTCAATTATTTTTTGAAAGGATCCAAATAAGTCAGACGTACGTCCCCAAGGACCTGAAAAGTAACCTTATGAAAGTAAATGAAAAAGCGGATAAGCCACCACAATTGACTTGTCTAATCCGGAGATTCCAAATAGAAAATTATATATATATATATATATATATATTTTTTATCCTAGAAATATTCATTTATTATGTAAGATTAATAAATTTTATGGATTAAACTATTTAAAAACTTTACTTTAAAAGTATTAATTTATAATCTGAATTCAAAATTTTTTTATAGTTTATTCAGATATTTATGATCAATATTTTAAATATTATATTAATAAGTGTATTAGTCAAAATATTGAAATAAAATATTTTAATATTAATATAATTTCGTGTGCTATTTTAAAATAATTTATATAAAAATAAATTATATATATAAAAAAATATAAAAAATAAAATGAAATCCGATAGCAAAAAATAAAAAAAAATTGAAATAAAAGGCTAAAATTCGATACAGCCAAAACACAGGGCGAAATATTAGTCGGTACAATCGAAATATCAGTCAATAAAATCAATATTTATCGAAATGAAACAACAATTTTTTTATATCGAATAACTGACTGATATGACATATTCAAACCATATCAGTTTATACGATATGAAATTAAAAACTATATTTATGATGTTAATTAAATAAAATAAATTCTCATAATAGTTAGAACTTTAAAAAATTAAAAAATTATTTTGATTTTTAAATATCAAGTAGTCCAATAGAAGAATGCCACGTGTCAAGTTCATAACCAGCAAAGTATAACGCATAGACGCCCCCATACAACTGTAATCAAAAGATAAATATTAAACATTGTAATAATAAGTGAAAATGAGATGAATTGATATAAAGAGAAAATTTATACGACCACCTTTTTTTATTGTACACCACACCAAGTGTGATATCCTGTATTAATGTGTATTTTTGTTGAATGATTATTTAAATTATTATAATTAATGATTATTTTGTTTTACATTAAAAGTGCTTCTCATTGTTTTGTTTTATGTTTTTTTTTTTAAGTTGTAGAATTTAATTTGATATGCTTTCTTAATATTAACTAGTGTTCTATATTTAATTTGTTCTTTAAATTAAATTAATTTATTGTTTAGGTTTTAAATATTTTATTTTATTTATATTATATTGAAGTGTTTTCATTTGACTTTTAATTTATTTTATTGTGCTCTATTTGTAGTTAGTCTGTATTTCTTTTTCTTTATTTTCCTTTTTTTCCTTTTTTTTTTTCTTTTTCTTCTTCTTTCCCTTGCTTTTTTCCCGCCAAGCCCGCGCAACCCCTGCCCCGCCCCTGTTCATCTCTTCTTTGCCGCTCTTCCCCTCTCCACCCAGCGCCACCATGCGCTGCTGTCAGGTGACACCACCCAGCCCAAACCCACCTCCACCAGCCGGCGACCAACCCCCACCAAGCTCAGCCCATCCTATGTCGTCGTGTACCCCCACGCACAACTCTAATGCCGCGGCCTTTAAATGCTCCAGCGTCGCCGTCGCTCCACCACCGACCACCACTTCTTCGCCACTTCACCACCGACCTTCCAACTACCTAACCCACCCTTCCTCAGTCCCGATGCGCCATCCTTGAAGCCCAATGACCTACATCCCCATTTTAAGCTTTTTGGTCTCCAAACGCCGCCCACGCCACCACCTACGGCCAACCACCACTACCAATCACTTCACCAACACCCATAAGTCCTTCCCTAGCCATCTCAAGTTTTTGTTTGTCCCTGTTCAAAAGTTAGGGTTTTGAGACCCACGGTCGTCGTCCATTTTGCACTATTACATTGCTTTGCCGCTCTCGCTTGCACATTCGTGATCCTTCAAAAATCATATTTTAACGTTGTAAGTACTTTTTAGATAAGTTTTGAGATTTAAATATATATTTGCATTAACAACTCTATATTTGGTTGATGTTGGGTTTGTTGGTTGTTGGATATTCTTATGTATTGTCGTAAATATCGCATTGTGTAGTTGTACGTTTGTTCATGTGTATATTTGATATTTGGGATTTTAATGTAAGACTTGGTTTTTGGTACGTTGAAATGATTTAATTGATCGGTTTTAAATGAGGTACTATAGGGATGGTGGTAAGTAAGGACGATGGGTAATTCCCGCCTATAGTATTATTGGATTTGTGAACGGTTTTGAGTGAGTGTGTATGTCATAACGAAGACAGCGATATGTAACGCCCGCTATGATTGATGTGTGTATGTCATAACGGGGACGGCGAGACGTAACGACCACTATGATCAAAGTGTGTAAGTCATAACGGGGACGACAATACGTAACGCCCACTATGATTGAAGGATTTTTGTCATTACGGAGACGGCGATACATAATGCCCGTATGACTGTCTTGAATATAGTGATAAGCAGGGATGATGGTAGAGTCTCGCCTATAGTGCATGCAGTAGGGATGGTGGTAAGCAGGGATGGTGGTAGAATCCCGCCTGTGATTCCCGCCTACAGTGCATACGGTAGGGATGGTGGTAAGTAGGGATGGTGGTAAGCAGGGATGGTGGTAAAGTCCTGTCTGCGATTCCCGCCAACAGTATTAATTGACTTTGTGAGCCATTTTTTTGGAAAATGGTGAGTTTTGATAAATTGACTTAAGTACCATATTCTGGAAAAATTGCAATTGTTTTTATTGGAGTATTATTTGAGCCTAAAGAGATTTTGGCGTGAGTGAAAGCTTTTTATTTTAATAATGATGATTTTTGAGTTTCATGCATATGGTGTCACGTTCATATGTTTTGTTGTTGCATAAATATATTTTATATCTTGTAGTTTATTTGGATTATACTTACTTACGATGTCATTTTTAGTATCGTAGATTTTGGATGCAGAAGTCGAGGAGGCTGAGCCTGAGGAGGCAACTCTGTCGTTGAAATATTATTGTTATAATTTGTTATTTTGGAAAATGTTTTTCCCCTTTTGATAAATACATATTTTTATGTTTTGTCTTTGGGATGACTGTATTAAATCTCATATTGGAGAATTTGGGTAAAATTGATTTGTATTATTTTAAAATTATTTTACTTAGTTATCGACTTAATTTTTCTGCTGCGACTTTTATTTTATACTATCTCTTTGAACACACACTTAGCACTTGTTGTTGGAGTATGTAACCCGTATTGTCATCATTCCAATGTCTCGATTCTCGTATTTCTGTAAGTGGGAACTGGGGGCGTCACAAGTGCTATCAGAGCAGTTCGACTCTGATTAAATCCGCATGTTACCTAGGAACTGTACCAGAAAAAATTGTTGTTTTAAATTTGTTTGTTTCATTGTTTGGCTATTTTTTTTTTATTATTCTAATTGTTGTCTAAGTTTTTCCTACTAAGTTATATTGTAAGATTTTAGGTATTTATTTTGTTGTGTTGTGTTTTTTTTTTATAATATGCTTTTTGTTTATTATTTTCAGAGTTATCTTAGTTCTAATTGGTTGGTTTGCTTTGTTTTATTTCATTATAATAATTGTTCATTAATGTAATTTTGGGTAGTAGTTAAGATTTAATTATTTGATTTTATTTAGTTAAATTGTTGAGCATTTATTTTTATATATGCCTTTTCCTTGTTTAAACTGAAATTTGGGTCTTTTGGATTAGGTTATGATTTTATATCATTCGCTTTATTGAATCCTTTGTTTGAAATAATTGTATTATGAGATTCCTTATTTTAAAGTTTATTGTTTCGATTGTGATTTATTTTATTTTTTTAAGCTTTTGTGCATTTATCTTATGGGTTTAGTTTTTTTAATTTACTTTCATTTCATGAGTTCTTACAAGATGGATTTGGATTTTGTTTAGTATTTTTTTTTAATTACTTGTTTATTTGAAGTTTTTCCCCCTTTCTTTTTTTATATAATGTTTATGTAAATTACTTGGGTTTCACTTAGTGTCTAAGTATATTATTATATCTTTGCGAAGGCGAGTTTGTTTTAATAAATTGTTGGTATTTATGTAGTTGTATTATTTATTGATGTTTTATATGATATTTATGTGTATTGCTTGGGTATCACTGAGTAGTTGAGTTTTTTTTTTTTTCTTTTTTTAAGTTCTAGTGTTAATTCTAGGAGATTATTGGAAATGTACTCTAGGTGGACTCTTCTTATAAATGTGGAATTTTACCTATTGATATGTTATGAAATTTGTTTTATGAATGCTTATGACAGTAGGCGATCATTTGTTTCTTCGGTGAACTTTTAATTTTGTTTGTGGATGCTTAGAGATTAATGTGTAATAATTGCATGTGTGTAAATTTTGGAGAGTACTTGTATTTGTTTTATGTTTGGCTTGGGAGAATTTATTTTGTTAAGTGATGGATATTGATTTGATGTAATGGTATTAAATTCAAGAGATCTAAACTTTGGGCTTTTGGGCGAGTTGATTGAGGTGGGCAACTTAAGCATGATATTTGGTGAATTTAATGGTTAGCAGCCTTTGCTGAGGTATTTTAAGGAATTAGTTATGAGTTGAGGTCACATAGGAATTTAAATATTTGAGACTATTTCATCCCTTGAGTATTGAGGGTCCGATTGGGAGAATTATGTGTATCGTGATTACCTTGCTAATTAATTTGAGTAGAGTTTATAGGATTTTTATGTGATGTATATTGGAATTTAGGTATCAACCATAGTAGTATAATCAGAATTATGAAATATTAAAACTTTAGGATTTGGAAGTGTGGTATATGATTTCTTGTTAATAGGTGTTGATCCAGCTTCTACTCAATGGTGATAATTTATGAGGACTTAATTTTATGCATTTAGTGAGTTATCAGATTGCACGCGAAAACGTGATGTCTTGTGGTGTAGTTGGAGATTCAAGTCTTGTGCTAGTTTTGAGGATTTAGTGGTGACTTGAAATTTAGGATGATACTTGTAAGTGGAGATTTAGCTTTTAGTTGGGTAAATTAGGCTTATTTATGGTTTAGTTGGAAAGTTAAACTTGGGAGTTATTTGAGGGTGGCACAATTTGTTGTATGGAGTTATTGAGCATTAGGATTTTTAGAGATTGTATTAAAGTACTGGTACATATGGAGACTTTGGACTACATGGCTACCCTAGGAGTCTTAGGCATGATACGCCATTTAGAGACAAATATGATTGCGATGAAAGTACCTAGTGTAGTGAATGTGATTATGAAACAACATACGTATGTATTTGAAGGATTGAGTAATTGTGTATTTTGATTGAATTATGTCTTGAGCTGTGTAGTAGGTGAGTTATTGGAGTTCTTATTATTGCAGCCGAGCAAATTTCGAGGACAAAATTTATTTTGTGGGGGGAGGACGTGATACCCCGTATTTATGTGTATTTTTGTTGAATGATTATTTAAATTATTATAATTGATGATTATTTTGTTTTAAATTAAAAGTGCTTTTCATTGTTTTGTTTTATGTTTTTTTTTTTAAGTTGTGAAATTTAATTTGATGTGCTTTCTTAATATTTATTAGTATTTTATACTTAATTTGTTCTTTAAATTAAATTGGTTTATTGTTGAGTTTAAAATATTTTCTTTTATTTATATTATATTGAAGTGTTTTCATTTGGTTTTTAATTTATTTTATTATGCTTTATTTCTAGTTAATATGCATTTCTTTTTCTTTGTTTTTCTTTTTTCCTTTTTCTTTTTCTTTTTCTTCTTCTTTCCCCTGCTTTTTTCCCCCGAAGCCCGCCCTCCCCCTCCCCCTCCCCCACGCCCTCCCTCTCCCCTGTTCTTCTCTTCTTCGCCGTTCTTCCCCTCTCCACCCAACGCCACTGTGCGCTACTATCCGGTGACACTGCCCAGCCCAAACCCACCCCCACCGGCCGGCGACCAACCCCCACCAATCTCAGCCCATCCTATGTCGCCGTGTAGCCCCACACACATCTCCAATGCCGTGGCCTTTAAATGCTCTAGCGCTGCCGTCGCTCTACCACCGGTCACCACCTCTTCGTCACTTCACCACCAATCTTCTAGCTACCTAACCCACCCTTCCTCAGTCTCGATGCGCCACCCTTGAAGCCCATTGAGTTACGTTCCCATTTTAAGCTTTTTGGCCTCCAACCGCTGCCCACGGCCAACCACCACCACCAATCACTTCACTAACACCCCTAAGTCTTTCCATAGCCATCTTAAGTCTTCGTTTGTCCCCTTTCAAAAGTTGGGATTTTTAGACCCACGATCGTCATCCGTTTTGCACTGTTACGTTGCTTTACCGCTATCACTTGCACCTTCGTGATCCTTCGAAAATCATATTTTAGCACTGTAAGTACTTTTTAAATAAGATTTGAGATTTAAATATATATTTGCATTAACAACTCTATGTTTGGTTGATGTTGGGATTTATTGGTTGTTGGACATTCTTATGTATTATCGTAAATATCGCATTTTGTAATGCACGCTTGTTCATGTGTATATTTGATATTTGAGATTTTAATTTGAGACTTGGTTTTTGGTATGTTGAAATGATTTAATTGATCGGTTTTAAATGAGGTACTGTAAGGATAGTGGTAAGCAAAGATGGTGGGTGACTCCCGCCTGTGATTCCCGCCTACAGTATTATTGGATTTGTGAACGGTTTTGAGTGAGTGTGTATGTCATAACAAGGACGGCGATATGTAACTCCCGCTATGATTTGAGTGTATATGTCACAACGGGGACGACGATATGTAACGCCCGCTATAATTGATGTTGTTGCCCAAATGACTAAAACAAGAGGGGGGTAAATTGGGTTATATTAAAAAATTAATACTTATAAACCAAATATACAATATAAAATATAACCAAAATATAAAGCAGCATGAAATATAAAAAGTAAGGGTAAGAAGATGCAAACTTAGTATTTTAACGAGGTTCAGCCTCACTGCCTACGTCCTCGCTTCAAGCTACCTATTGAGGATCCAAAATTCACTATTTAATCTCTTTCAGGTAAAGATAGAAACATATTACACCTTTGAACAACACTGCTCCAAAGAATCCGTGTAGAACACCTTCTACACTTCCAATCACCTCACACTTGGTGATTCAACTATTTCCCGTGTAGAACATCTTCTACACACACAAGGATTATACACACCCTCTTACAAATACAAAAGCTGATAATGGGTAGGTTATCAGAATAAACTCCTCAATGAGTGAGATAAAAACAATACAGTACAACTTATATCTCTCTCACAATGAACAAGGATTAAGGCATAAAACTTAGAGAAGAGAGAATGAGAGCTTTGAAAGAATGATGCAAAACTTAGCAATTGATGTGTAAGTTCTTGTTGTGATTTTTGCAAAACTCAAGTGAGCTATTTATAGGCAAATGAGTGTTCATATTCAAATTTGAAAAGGTTCACATGTCAAATAAGAGTACTATTTACTTTTCAAAAGATTCAAATAAAAGCATTTTCTTTTTATATTTGTCAAAAACAACTCCATCATTTTTTAAAGAAATCAAACCTAATGTTTTACTATTCATACATGACAAAATGAACATGATTTATTTTTCAAACCAAATCATCTTCTTTTTACATATGTCAAAAAAATATACAACCACCTTTCAAGATTTTCAAACAAATCATCTATCTTTTACATTTGTTAAAAAAAAACACACAACTACCTTTCAAGATTTTCAAACAAAAGCATCTATCTTTTGTATTTGTCAAAAAATACACAACCACCCTTCAAGATTTTCAAACAACACATGCACATGTTAAAGATTACAATCAGTCATATTACAAATTCAAATCTTTATGCATATGTGGAAAAATAATAATAATTTTCAAAATTAAATATTTTAATAAAGTTATGCAAATGTAAAAAATGTAATTTGATACTTTATAAAAAAAATATTAATTTTGAGTCTTAATCCAATTTCAAATTTTAAGAGATATACAAAATTACTCTATGAACTTCATTTGTAGACTTGTTCTTCTTTTTACTCATGCTTGATTTCTTGATGTGCTTAGCTCTCTTCATGCATAGACAACTTCAGCTTGAGTTTTGAATTTATTTATTATCATCAAAATCTATACGTAGATACGAAACTTGAAATCTTGGGTTCAACAATCTCCTCCTTTTTTATGATAACAAATACTTAGTAGAAATCTGTGACCTGCAGTAATACTTAAGCTCCCCCTGAAAATATGCGTTATATTTTCAAGTAAAATATAAATATGATTCTAGCATATATAACAGGGTAGTATAATTTTAGTATAAGATTTCTTCCTCTTTTGGCATCATTAAAAAAGGAACCACAATTGGTGCAGAGATTCGCTTGATATTGTTGACAAATAAAATATTATCAAGATTTGGTGCGGAATGAGATTTCTTCCCGCGTCCGTGTCCGACAAAACCTGCAAAGTCTGGAGGCATAACTCTGGCAATTTGGTGCGGGATGAGATTTTGTAGAGAGTTGAAATATTAGAGTCACCCGTGTCTGACAAAATTTGCAAAGGCTGGAGGTCGAGCTCTAGCAATTCGGTGTAGAAGGAGATTCAAATCCGCTTGACGTTATTGACGAATTAGATGTTGCAGAGATTTGAAGTTGAATAAGTGAAGTCATCTGTGTCTGACAAAAGCTGCAAAAGCTGTAGGCCTAACTCTGATAATTCGGTGCGATAAAATATTTAAATCCGCTTGACGTTATTGACAAGTAAGATATTGCAAAGATTTGAAATTGTGATAGTTTGTTTTGTTCTTATTCACTTTCTATAAGAGCAATCCTTAGTTTTATCTATTTCGCATCAAATCTTCTTCTCATCTTTCCAATTCGACTGCATTTTCATTCTACAATTTTGTAATGGATCATCAATTTCCCTTCAGTACTTCTCTTGATCAAGATTCGAGGTATTCTTCACCTCAGTCTCAATCTATTTCTGCATATGTCGTGGGTGTCATGAAACAACAAGAGACTGATTTGACTAATAAATCAGAACATGATGCCATTTACGAGCTTATGGGTCTCGGGACTCAATACTCATCTTCCATTGTTGTTTTTTCCACTCGGTTGCAGTCCAAAACTCGCGAAATTGAGAAGTCTAGTGAAACGGTCTCTGTACTTCAACGGCTTGTTTATGAGTAAAACAAAAAAATAGTAGAGTTAAAACAATAAAATAAGGATTTAAAATCCTTACTTGCCTCTTCATTTCGATTGCCTAATCCTTTAGACAAGGATGGCATGATGATTTATGAGGAGCAAATGCATTTGAATGATGAGACTAAACGTCTCAAGTTTCTGTAGGTCATTTGAGATAATGGAATAAAAGTATCTAGCAGATATTCATGGCATGCATCATTCATATTTCTCTTCTAATCATGCATAGTCTATCTTCTGGTAGGGGTTTTGTGAAAATGTCTGACAATTGATCATGTGTGCTAGTGAATTCTAATACAATATCGTCCTTCTGCACATAATCTCTAAGAAAATAATATCTAATTTCAATATATTTGGTCCTAGAATGTTGTATTGGATTCTTTGAAAGATTTATAGTACTAGTATTATCACATTTAATAGAAATATGATTGTACATAAGTTTAAAATCCTCAAGTTGTTGCTTCATGTAAAGAACTTGAGCACAATAACTGCCTGCAACAACATATTCTGCCTCAGTAGTAGATAATGCAACAGAATTTTATTTTTTTACTAAACCATGAAACGAGTGCATGACCTAAAAAATGACATGTTCCACTAGTACTTT
This sequence comes from Platycarya longipes, assembly GCA_036559045.1. Taxonomy (NCBI): domain Eukaryota; kingdom Viridiplantae; phylum Streptophyta; class Magnoliopsida; order Fagales; family Juglandaceae; genus Platycarya; species Platycarya longipes. The sequence goes on from CM071798.1 coordinate 21,146,994, forward strand.
TTTGATCAACTTTGCAACCAGCATAATCTGCATCTCAATAACTAATAAGATCGAAAGAAGTGTGTTTAGGATACCATAACCCTAGGTCAATGGTACCGATAAGATATCTAAAAATAAGTTTGACTGCAATCAAATAAAATTGTTTTGAAGATGATTGAAAACGTGCACATAAACATACACTGAACATAATATCAAGTCTACTAGCTGTCAAATATAATAAACTACCAATCATACCTCGATATACCTTCGAGTCAACTGACTTACCACTTTCATCTTTATCAAGTTGGTGGTTGGACTCATTGGTGTTCCAATTACCTTCGCACCTTCCATCTTAAACTTTTTGAGTAACTCTTTGATATATTTTGACTGATTAATGAACGTTCCACTTTTTGCTTGCTTGATTTGCAATCCGAGAAAGAAATTAAGTTCTCCCATCATGCTCATTTCAAATTCTTCCTGCATACTCTTAACAAAATCTTGGCACATATTTTCATTAGTGGCACCAAATATTATATCATCTATATAAATTTGAACTAGAAGAATATCATCCTGTTCATATTTGATGACAAGAGTTGTATCGATCTTTCCTATTGAAAAACATTTTTCAATCAAAAAACCACTAAGTCTCTCATACCAAGCTCTAGGAGCTTGTTTGAGTCTATATAATACTTTTGCAAGTTTAAAAACATGATTAGGAGAAATATGATTTTCAAAACCTGGAGGTTGCTCAACATATACCTCTTCATTTATAAAACCATTTAAGAAAGCACTTTTAACATCTATTTGAAAAAATTTGAAATTTTTATAACATGCATATGCAAGTAACATTTGAATAGCTTCTAATCTTACGACAGATGCATACGTTTCATCATAATCGATTCCTTCATCTTGATTGAAACCTTGGGCTACAAGTCGAGCCTTGTTTCTAGTGATGATTCCAGACTCATCTTTCTTATTTCTAAAAACTCATTTTGTTCCAATAACAGTATGATTTTTGGGTCTAGGAATAAGTGTCCATACATTATTTCTTTCAAATTGATTTAACTCTTCTTGCATAACTAGAATCCATGATTCATCAATAAGTGATTCATCAATATTTTTGGATTCAATTTGAGATAAAAAAGCAGTGTGATTATAAATATTTCTAAGAGATGATCGAGTACTTACACCTCATGAAGGTTCTCCTAGAATTTATTCCACTGGATGATCTTTCACATATTTCCACTGTTTAGTTGCATCTTGTACTAAATCTTGATGATCTTTCCTGATGTCTCCATGTTGGACTTCTTCCATTGTATTCTTTGAGATTGAGACTATTTTTATTATTTGTACCTTCTATTTCCATGATCTTCCCTTTTAAATTGTCTCCAAATATCACGCATCATTCTTCTTTAAAAGTGAGGTCAATGAATTTAGTTTTGTCTCCTGTCGCGTATCTTGAACATCCGTTGTCTAAAAACTATTTACTTTTACCTGTAGAATACTTCATGTATAACTACAAAAGCAATTAAAAAAAATATTCTTGGTACCCAAGTTCTTTGGGTCCTTTATTTATTAGTATTAGAAGAAACAAGATTCTTTGGTACCCATATGGCCCTAATAATCATTGTATGTTTTCTTCTAATAAGACAAGCATGTTAATTATGACTATTTCTATTGCAAAAATTACAAATAACATATGACATATTTGAAAACCTTGAGTGATTGTAATAATATTTTTTTTTTGAAAAATCTATTTTTATGAAAAGAATTTTGAAAATCTGATTTTGATTTAATCGGTTTATCAATGAAATTTTTATAGGGTTTGAGTTTTTTTTTTTTTTGCATATATCCTACGCCTACCTTATCAAAAACACATCTTTGACTACCAAGAAGTTTTTCAAAATTTCTTTTTCCATTTGTAAAGTTTTCAATAATTTTTTCTAAATCAGCCACTTTCTTTTTCAGCTCATCATTTTCATCTTTTAAAACTATATTATCTTTTCTTAAAACATCAATTTCATTTGTTAAAGAAGAATTTTTCTTTTTTAAAATGGTATACTTGATACCCAATTTTTCAAGTTCCTCATATACTTCTTCTAAAACATTTTGCAATTTTTTATAAGAAAGATTTTCAATATTTTCGAAATTTGTTACCTCAAAATCATTTTTGGCCATAAGACAAAAATTTGCAAATTCTTCATTACTTGCGTAGCTGTCTGAGCTACTTGAATTATCATCCCATGTAACTTTCATTTCTTTCTTGCCTTTGTATCGACCTTTCTTTAACATGGGACAATCTACCTTAATATGTCCTGGCTTTCTGCATTTATAACAAATTAATTGGTCATTTTTACCTGTATTTTTGTTGGAAATTTTTTTAAAAGATTTCATTGAAGGAGCTTTATTTTTCTAAGAATCTCTGAAATCTTCTTGTGATCATTGCAATTTCTTCATCTTTGTTATCGCTTTCCTCGTCTTCATCGCTTTCACTTTCATGGAGAACAGCTTTGAGTGACAAGCTCTTCTTTTGCTTTCCTTCTTCCTCTCATCTTTTCAATGTGTACTCGTGGGTAATAAGTGATCCGATGAGTTCATTTACTTCGAGTTTTTTTAGATCTTTAGTTTCAAGAATCGCCGTCACTTTTGATTCCCAACGTTTTGGCAGAGAATTGAAAATTTTTCTTATTATCTCCAAGCTAGAATAAACTTTTCCAAGAGCTGTCAAGCTATTTATAATGTTAGTAAAACGAGTATACATAGAAGAATAGATTCATCATCAATCATTTTAAACATTTCATATTCATGCGTAAGAATATAAATTTTTGATTTTTTGACTTGCGAAGTTTCTTTATAAGTTACTTCCAAGTTATCCCAAATTTCCTTTGCTGTCCTGCAAGTCATTATTCTATTAAATTCATTGTCATTGAGAGCATTATACAATAAATTCATAACCATTACATTCACTGTATAAACTCTATCATCTTCACGATCAAACTCTTCTTCTTCCTTGTTGACCTTTACTCCATCAACAAATTTTGTTGGAATATAAGGTCCATTTACGATATATTTCCAGATTTCTCGACCGTGAGACTGAAAAAATATTCTCATTTTAACTTTCCAGAAAGTATAATTGTCTCCACAAAATAGTGGAGGCCGACTACTGGATTGACCTTCAGCAAATGTAGCTGCAATGTTAGTCATATAATTTTAACTCAATAGATAATTAATCTTATAATAGAGCCCTTACTCTGATACCAATTGTTGCCCAGATGACTAACACAAGAATATAAAGCAGCAGGAAATATAAAGAGTAAGGGTAAGAAAAAGCAAGCTCAGTATTTTAACGAGGTTCAGCCTCACTGCCTACGTCCTCGCTTCAAGCTACCTATTGAGGATCCCAAATTCACTATTCAATCTCCTTCAGGTAGAGATAAAAATCTATTACACCTTTAAGCAATACCGCTTCAAAGAATTCTTGTAGAACACCCTCTACACTTCCAATCACCTCACACTTGGTGATTCAACTATTCCCCGTGTAGAACACCTTCTACACACACAAGGATTATACACACCCTCTTACAAATACAAAAGCTGATAATGGGTAGGTTATCAGAATAAACTCCTCAATGAGTGAGATAAAAATAATACAGTACAACTTATATCTCTCTCACAATGAACAATGATTAAGGCACAAAATTTAGAAAAGAGAAAATAAGAGCTTTGAAAGAATGATGCAAAACTTAACAATTGATGTGTAAGCTCTTGTTGTGATTTTTGCAAAACTCAAGTGAGCTATTTATAGGCAAATGAATCTTCATATTCAAATTTGAAAAGGTTCACATGTCAAATAAGAGTACTGTTCACTTTTCAAAAGATTCAAATAAAAACATCTTCTTTTTATATTTGTCAAAGATAACTCTATTCATTTTTCAAAAAAATCAAACCTAATCTTTTACTTTTCATACATGACAAAATGAACATGATTTATTTTTCAAACCAAATCATCTTCTTTTTGCATATGTTAAAAAAAGACACAATCACCTTTCAAGATTTTCAAACAAATCATCTATATTTTGTATTTGTAAAAAAAAAATACACAACCACCCTTCAAGATTTTCATACAAAAGTATCTATCTTTTGTATTTGTCAAAAAAACACACAACTACCCTTCAAGATTTTCAAACAACACATGCACATGTTAAGATGACAATCAATCATCTTACAAATTCAAATCTTTATGCATATGTAGAAAAATAATAATAATTTTTGAAATTAAATATTTTAATAAAGTTATACAAATGTAAAAAATGCAATTTGATACTTTATAAAAAAATATTAATTTTGAACCTTAATCCAATTTCAAATTTTAAGAGATATACAAAATTACTCTATGAGCTTCATTTGTAGACTTGTTCTTCTTTTTATCCATGCTTGATTTCTTGATGTGTTTAGCTCTCTTCATGCGTAGACAACTTTAGCTTGAGTTTTGAATTTATTTGTTATCATCAAAATCTATACGTAGATACGAGACTTGAAACCTTGGGTTCAACAGATGTGTATATGTCATAACGGGGACGACGAGACGTAACGCCCGCTATGATCAGAGTATGTAAGTCATAACGGGGGCGGCGATACGTAACGCCCGCTATAATTGAAGGATTTTTGTCATTTTGGGGACGGCGATATGTAACACCTGTATGACTGTCATGAATATGGTAGTAAGTAGGGATGGTGGTAGGATCTCACCTGTGATTCTCACCTACAGTGCATGCAGTAGGGATGGTGGTAAGTAAGGATGGTAGTAGAGTCCCGCTTGTGATTCCCGCCTACAGTGTATGCGGTAGGAATGGTAGTAAGTAGGGATGATGGTAGAGTCTCGCCTGTGATTCCCGCCTACAGTGTTAATTGGATTTGTGAGTCCTTTTTTTGAAAAAATGGTGGGTTTTGATAAATTGACTTGAGTACCATTTTCTGGGATAATAGTAGTTGTTTTTATTAGAGTTTTATTTGAGCCAAGTGGGATTTTGGCATGAGTGAAAGCTGTTTATTTTGAGAATGATGATTTTTGAGTTTCATGCATATAGTGTCACGTTCATGTGTTTTGTTGTTACATGAATATATTTTATATCTTGTTGTTTGTTTGTATTGTACTTATCTGCGATGCCACTTTTGGTATCGTAGATTTTGAATGCAGAGGTCGAGGAGGCTAAGCTTGAGGAGACGGTTCCGCCATTAAAGTATTATTGTTATAATTTATTATCTTGGAAAATGTTTTTCCCCTTTTGATAAATATGTATTTTTATGTTTTGTCTTTGTGATGACTGTATTAAATCTTCTGTTGGAGAATTTGGATAAAACTGATTTGTTTTATTTTAAAATTATGGTACTTAGTTATCGACTTAATTTATCCTCTGCGACTTTTATTTTACACTATCGCTTTGTACATACACTTAGCACTTATCGTTGGGGTGTGTGACCCATGTTGTTATCATTCTGACGTCTCGATTCCCGTGTTTCTGTAAGTGAGAATTGAAAGCGCCACACCAAGTCTTTTTTTTTCTTTCTTTTGCTTTTAATAATATGTGGGAGTCACTTTTTCTTAACCGAACCCCCTTCTTCATCGACAAACTTCCTTAGCTATAATTTCTGATTTGTATCGATAATAAATCTTGTATTCAAATCCTTTTTTTTTTTAAAGCAAAAACTTTGTTTTGAATCACCACAATAAGATACCATAGGAATGTAGAAGTCCAAATTAAAAAAAATAAGAAAATATTTATATAACTGTAAATTAGGTAATTATCGTATAATCGTTTTTATAAAAGTAAATAAAATATAAAATTCAAATAAAAATAATAAATTTTTTAATAATAAATTTTGTTCTTTTTAGATAATTATTCGATATTTACACCTATCACAATTATATATAAAATTATTAAAAAAAAAAAATTCAAGACAAAAACCACTTCTCCAACTATAGCTCAGCATTTTTTTGGCTTTCTTTCACCTGATATTTTTCCATGGAAAATGCTAGTTGAACCTATAAGTTTGACAGATGAATTTGACCGATTGAGTGTTTTTATTTTGTTTTTATTTTTTAATTTTACTTATTGATTAGGAAAGTAAATATGAATAAATTAATAATTTTTTTTTATTTTTAAAAAATATCTACAATTGTGTAAAAAATGATTAAAATAAAAGATGCAAAAAAAAAACTTTTACACTGCATCGATATTCTATCGGTCTCAGTAGAATCATCCTTTCTCATTCACTGCTACAAGTTACATTTCAAATATTACAATTAGGGGTGATACCCGCCCAGAAGGGGGCGGGGCACCCCTACTTCCGCCCCCCGCCCCCGCCTACACAGGGGCGGGGTACCTCATCCCGTAGTGGGGTAGCGGGGGTGGGGGTCTATTCGCCCGCCAAGGCCATTTAGCAATTTTCGGTCATTTCGGCCCAAATTAAGTTTTCGAACTATTTTTTATCTAAAATAGCATCAAACTTGATTTAAATACACAATTACATATAATATATTAATATATATAGTATATATTTAATTATTTAATACATTTTTAAATATGCGAGGGGCAGGGTGGGATATATGCGGGACGGGGTTGGCCCCTTACCGCCCCCACCCTCGCCCCCGCTTTGAACCGCCCCCCGCCGGCCTTTTGCTGGGCAGACTGGACCGCCCCCGCTATGCGGGGCAGTGCGGAATGCGGGCAGGGTAGTGGGTGCGGGTACCCGCTGCCTACCCCTAATTACAATGGTTGGTGAGAGAACCTTGATCCCCAAAACCCAATTTTGAAGGTATTTTAAGGCCTTATTTGTTTTGGGAATGAGATCAAAAACTTAAAATGTATTTGAAATTTATTGTTATACTTTTTTAAATTCTCATATAAAATATAATAAAAAAGTCAATTTTTTTAAATTCTCATATAAAATATAATAAAAAATTTAATTTTTTTAAATTCTCATACCACTTTTTCAAATCCTCATATAAAATTAATATTAAAAAAATATCTTATAATAATATTTTATTCTTTTCTTCACTTTTATCTCATCTCATTTCATTTTTAAAAATAAACATGATCTAAATTTCCGCTTCTCACCAACATAAACTCCAAACAATCCTTGATCCCACCCTTTTATTACTTGACCCGTTCCAAGCTCAAACTCGATCGGAAACAGAACCAACAATGAAAAATTTTCATTGTGTAATTTTTTATTCATGCAAAGCAGTTTACTGTGAAATTTCTTGTTCAGAAGGGGTCTTTTTGTGGGGGTGGTGGGGGCTGTTTGGTCTGGCAAAGAGGGGGAGGTGTTTCGTGAGTCCGTGGAAAGAGGGTTGTTTTCTGATTAAAAAGAAAAAAAAAAAAGAAGATATTTCGTGTGGTCATTTCAAAGGTGTATATCACTTCCCAAAAATTAAATATAAATTTTATCAAACTAAGATATTATTAAGATATTATTTTTAATATTATTTTTTATTTTAAAATATGAAAATATGAAATATTTATTATATTTTAATAAAAATTTAAAAAATTTATAATAATTATGGTATATAAAATAAGAATAATGATAAATTTATTATTCTTCATATACTATTTTATTATTATATAATTTTTTTAAAATTAAATAAAATAATTTCTTAAACCAAATGAGTCTTGTTTTAGGCTTCGTTTAGATTCGAAAATGAAATAAATTGAGATAAAATGAGTTATAAATAATAATAAGATGAATGAGTTGAGATGAATATTTGTGTTTGGATTAAAAGTGAAATAAGATGAGTTTAGGTTGTTAAAAAATTAATATAAATAGATTCCACAAATCATTATATAGTTATTTCTAGTAATTTTGTTTTATTGATGAATTTGTATATAAATAAATAATAATTATTTTATCCAATTACACAATAATAATTATCAATTTACTATATTTTTGACTATGTAAAATTATATAAAAAAAAATCAAATTAAATTATATTTTAGTTAGATCATTTTTTTAAATTTGATAAAATATTTGATATAATATTATGTTGATATTTGTATTATTATAAGAATTATGTTTTAAGCAATCAAATTAATTACATAAATATTTACCTATAAACTTTAAAAAAAAAACATAAAAAGGCTTTGATCCCGAAAGCATAAAAAGGCTTGATGCGAAGAGAGCTCCGTTTTGGAGTCTTCCGCGCAGCTCCTTGAGTTTGGAATGGCTTTTGAGGGGTGGAGTGTAAATATCTCTGCAAACAGATAAACATCTAAAATTAAAAGTAAAGAGAATATGTCAGGGCTATTTGTCATATTTGACGGTAAACAGGAGCAAGTTAACGGTAATAAAAATATGAATAATGATATACTTATACTCATTTATTATTATTTTTTTATTTATTATTTTTTTTTAAATTTTCTTTTTATTTAATAATTAAAAAAGTAATTATTAGTAAAATTATAATTTTTTTAAATTTTTTCTTAATAATTAAGGATGTTAAAAAAATATTTAAAAAATAATAATAAAAAAATAAATATACTAAAAGTGATAAATAAATAGTAAATCAATAATAAAATTTCGTTTAAATTTGAAGATAAAATGAGATGAGATAAATTTAATTTACTTTTTTAATATTATTATTATTTTAGAATTTAAAAATATGTATATTAAAATTTAAAAAAAGAACATAAAAATTTGTATTTTATATAAAAAAAAATTATATAAATATAATAATAAAATAAAGATGAATTAAAATATATTTTGAATACAAACGGATTAAGTGTATCATTACTCTAAAAATATTGGTTAGCACCTGTACGAAGTGAATCCAACGACACCTAAATCCCCACCCTTCTTTTCATCGAGGCTTGCCAGGTAAAGTTTAGTTTCCTCAGACGGTTAGCATTGTTCCCGATTCCTTTTATATTCACCGAAACCGGCACTTCTTCTGCAGTTCTTCTCTCCCTCTTCTTCACGCACACACACTCAGCCACTTACAGTTAGAGACAACCAGAAGTCAAGTCACATTAACTTGTACTGAAACTGAGAGACAGTGGTGAGTGTCCATCAACTTTGTTTCAACTTTCAAGCTTTGGTAAGTGCAGAAATTCCATTCCTATTTCTAGTACTAATGGATGCAGAACATGTTAATTTGTATTGTATGTGTTTTTCTGGAAATAAATGGCTGGTTTGTGAGTTGGTGTTGGGCATATGTTTGTTTAGCATGCTATTAATACTTGATGATGACTCAAAGTTGTTGGATGTTAATTTTGTGATGACTGATGAGTATGATTTGGGTTCAAGCTTCTATTATGTTCTTAGTGTCTAAATATGTGACTTTTATTTAAGATACATGATGATGGATGTTAATATGCAACAATAGTATAACCCTATGTTATGGTTAGCACTTTTATTGTAAGATAGTGATGACTAGCCTCCAAAATGCCACATATTGTTTACACATCAATCAAAGATATCACTCCAAATATGCGAAATTGAAAAATTAAGATGATTGTGGCTGAATTTCAGCACCTAGACTAATTGGACAAAATTCACCAGTCAACTATCAAAAATTAATTTTGATTGATCTAAAGGTACTACAAATATTATAATTCATATTTATAAATAGAAAATTTGTAAATGAATTTCATGGTTGCAATTTTATGTTGCTATAATTTTTATTAGCTGTGTAACTTGCTTTAAATGTTTTAGCCTCAAACCCATATTTTTAACAATGTGGGATCGATTTGTCCATATGAAATGTGTAAGGCTTTCTAAAAGCATTGGAGCAAAACCTGTCATTTAGGCACACATCTCAAAGTTGAATCTTACAATAGTATTATCTCTTAAATATAACTACTCTAATTTTTTAATGTTATATATTACAAATATTTTTCATATATCTTTCCAATGAATTAGGTCTGTCTCTTTCATCTCGCCCAACAAATATATTCATAATCAATCCTCTTGTTACAAATGCAGCAGAGTTACAAAAGTGGTAATTCTAACATTCCTAATTGCTTTCAATCTAATTATATTATATGACATAATTAGCAATTTCAGATTGACTTCTATACTTATACTATATTAATTTCTATTAATATAGTATAAGTAATTTCAATAATTTTTCTTGATAATTTCAATAATTTCAATAATTACTATATTAATTTCACAATTTTAAAAATAATTTCTATTAAACTAATTTCAATAATTATTATTTCAAATTTAATTTTTCTTGTTCATTTGAAGGGCAACAATTAATTATCAATTACTTGATGACATCATTGACAACTGTCTGCACAATGAATCATCATCTGCCTTAACTGATAGTATCCAACCCATAACTAATATCTGCGATGTTGCTGGACTTCTAAAATCACTGCAACCTTTAAAGTTAAAATTATGACTTCCAAAATAAATTCATATACTTTATGTATAAACATCTTAATATATTATATGCAATTTCTTATTATTAAAATATCACTCTGATAGCACATTAAATATGAAATAGAAACCAAGATTTTGGATTAGAATAAAAATCATTGTCATGGATTTGTACCAAAACTTCTATTACATGTCTTGTACTGGATACCACAAAGGAACAGGATATGAGTACAATGAGACATTCAATTGTCTTTATTGCAAACAAACAAACACTGCACAGCCGCGATATGTATGTTACTTTCAAATTTTGAACCACAATTATTTAAATTAAATCTATAATACATTCATTTTATTTATGTGAACTTACAGCTCTACCTTCATTAGTTACAGTTCTCGAGTATATGTGGAAGTAGATGATGATACAGGACAATTGTTAGCAACTTTATTTGACCCAATTGCAGAGATTGCTTTAGGCTGCATAGCGAAAAATCGTATGAAACATACTGACAAGATAATCAATTTTTTTAGTTAAATTATTATTTAACATGATACTACGGTTCTCAAGTATATGGTTTCTAAGTTTTTTTTTTACAGTTTTCTTTTTAATGAAATAATAGTTTATATACATGTAATACTTGTCAATGTAATTGTTGTCTTCCTTTAGTTTGCTGTTCAATGGAGATACATGGTATTGTGTTATATCATAATTGGATAGGCTAGCTAAATTTGACATTTCTATTATGATTTTTTTTATGTTAATTTTTCTACCTAATCATGTTATTTGCATTGTAAAGATATTAACGTTGGCTTTGAATTGCTAGCTATCGCTTCGTCTTTGTCTACTGTAAAATTGATACTGTTTTTGGCTTCATGTATTGAATGTTAAATTTTGCTTTGCACAAGAAAATTCATTATTAAAATTTATTAAATTGACAAAACCCATTCAACACTCAGATTTAAATATAGAGAACTCACTTTCCAACTTTAACTAAGAACATACTAAAACCAAAATCAAAACATCAAAAACAAAATTGTAATAATAAGAAGAAATCATTTAACTTCTTCAGATTTTGTCATGCCTTCCATTCTTTTTTATCAATAAAGAAATTTCTTATTAATTTTAGGAATAAACAAAAGCTTAAGAAAACCTGAAAATTGTAATTGAACAATTATTTGTAGTTGTTGGAAATCATTATAAAGTTGGTGCGAAAAGTCTTGATTATTACTAACTACAATGTAAGATTTAAAAAAAAAAAAATTAAAACTACATTATGAATAAATGTACTTTAACCAACAAATATTTATTTAAAATATTACATTTTTCCTACACACTAATCTAACATATCATTTTCTTTGGCCAAATGCAAGGCACTCTGTTTAATATTATAATTACAGCATGCATATATATATATACTTAACTTACTTGTTCATTGTGATTTATGTTCAATTAAAAAATAGATAGTAATTTCAATTGAAAATCCACAAAATAAGAAATTCAAAATTCAAGTTTACCGCCTAAAACAAATCATAGGTCATAATGAAAAGCTAAACTATGAATAATAACCACATAGATTTTCAGTATTCTTTAAGTTGTCCATCCTTAAGAATAAGTAAGTAGTAACTTATAACATGCATGATAAGTATTGGTTCACAGGAAATTTCATGCAATTTTGCTGCCAGAAGACAAAGTTTTTGCAGTAAACATTTTTTGATAATTAAATTTTAAAAAGTAAAAGTTTTTGTAGTGTCATAACAATTTATAAAACAAAGCTTAAGAACTCTTTCAAATATTATAACAAATAATATCAAATGATGTATAGTATGTTTATAGTTCTCCAACTTAGATTGAACAATTTAACCTTGCATTCAACAAACCATCTTCGACTAATCAATAGAAAGAAATTTTTTCTTTTTTTAATTCAATATATATATTTGCAACTACACATACAATACATTATTAAAAGGATAGAAGATTAGAACTTCACATATTTGGCTTTTAAAATAACAACTGCCTATTTATATGTATTTTTTACTATCTTTTCACATCTGTTTTTGTTTTATTTCCCATATCTAAAATTTGTCACAAAAAAAAAGTCATATTCTCTTTCTCTCTCTTAATATATGCATTGACAAATCCTTTCAGCGCAACATTTATATTCATTTTGTTTTGAAGCATTTACAGACGGTGTTTGTTACTATTATTATTATTTTTGCTTATTAAATACTTCATTCCTATATTAATTATCCAAACACTAAAAATTTAATTTATGCAGGAACATCTGCCTTATTTGCAAGAGATAATAGCCAAAGCTTGCGAAAAACGATGGACAATGCGGCTTACTAGAGATATTCAACCAAGGAATCCACATAACTAGAATTTCAATGTCATTTCAATCTATACCGCAGATGATATAACATAACTCTATGATCTAAACATCGCCTTAACCATGTAATATCTATTTTGAATATCTAAAATTCAAGTACATCATATTTTTGTTTTTTAGCTGTAACATTATCTTAAAATATAGTTGAAAGTAACTTTTAGTAATATGCTAAAATGTAATATTTGCTACACTCTTTTGGATTGTTAATATTAGATTGTTAATATTTGTGTTAAGATATAATATTGGATTGTTAATATTTGATTGAGAAGATGCTAAAATGTAATATTTGATGTACTATTTTAGATTATTAATATTGCTTCAAGATTAATGCTGTGATGTTTATTTATTTTTGTGATCATGCACTATTTTGTAATATTTGATGTTTATTTACTTCTTACAATAGACTTATCTTGCTACATATATAGCTCAACCTTGTGAAGATCCTTGATTAGGCACTTGGCTTCAAAGGCATCCCATACCTTCAAATCATATATCTTTGTTTGTCCTTATTGATTTGGGTTAAAGGAACACATATCACTTCAAAATATTTGCCATCTCAGATCTATGTGTTTTTCCATGTTAAGTAGGAAATGGATGATTATCACATCACAATAAAGGTTTCAAAAGAAGAATTTGAGAAGAAGTCAATAATTTATGGATCATATGACTTTTGAGTACTTTCGAACAGCTTTAATCCTCATTCAGAATATTTTATAATAATCATTAACTTGACCAAGTATACTAATCATATGCTACAATGTTCTCGTTATGCTAATTTTCTTTTGTTGATTTTGACCACCCACTTATTTTATTGCCATGTAATACTTAAATAATTAACAAAGATTCAAATATATACACATACATATCAAGATATCAAGCGAGCAATCCTGCTTATGCTCCTAGGTGGCGTTTATAGGTTTATGCATGAATGTATCAATCTAAGAGAGGACCGATAGAAATTACCTTTTATTATATAACATATCATTACTTTACATTGTATAGGTAGACATAATTTTTCTCATCTTGATATAGTATTTTTATTCTTTTTAATAAAAGTAATTTTTTTTTCATAATTTTTTTTAGAACAAGGCAAACGTGCATCGCACGTTGCAACCAAAATTAGTATATATATATTCTAAATCTTAGATATATTAATTTATTATGTAAAATTAAGAATTTTTATAGATTAAACTATCTAAAAACTTTACTTCAAAAGTAAAGTTAATTTATGATTTGAATTCAAAATTTTTTGAAGTTTATTTAGATTCTTATGATCAATGTTTTGAATATGTATTAATGAATATACTGGTCAAAGCATTAGAATAAAATATTTTAGTATCGATATCGTTTCGTATATTATTTTGGAATAGTTTATATATAAATAAATTATATATAAATATATATAAATTATATTTCAAAATAATAGTCAATATATAAATAAATTATATAGATAAATAAATATTTAAATAGTCTAGTTTGAATTAAGGTAAACAAATAACAAAAAAAAGGGTAAAAAGACAAAATTTGATACGACCAAAATGTAGGCTAAAATATTGGCCAATACAGTCGAAATATTGGCTAGTAAGATGAAATATTTGTCGAAACGAAATAATAATTTTTCTATATCAGATAACTAACCAGTACAATATATTTTGACCATATTGATCAATACAGTACGAAATTAAATATTATATTTATGATGTTAATTAGATAAAATAAATTTTCATAATAGGTGAAATTTTTAAAAATATTATAAAAATATTTTGATTTTCATATATCCAATAGTCCTATAGAAAAATGCCACGTGTCAGGTTCATAATCAGCAAAGTATAACGCATAGACACCCCGCTATAATCCATAGATAAATATTAAACATTGTAATAATAATTGGAAATGAGATAGATTGATATAAAGAGAAAATTTATACGGCCTCCTTTTTTTAATGTTATACACCGCACAAGTCTTTTTTCTTTCTTTTCTTTTATTAATGTGTGGGACCCACTTCTTCACAGAACCCCTTCTTTATCGAGAACCTCCATTTTTGTATTGGTCATAATTTTGATTTGTATTAATAATAAATCTTGTATTCAAATCTTTATATTTTTTTAAAGCAAAAACATTGTTTGGTTTGGATCACCACAATAAGATATCAGAAGAATGTAGAAGTATAAATTAAAAAAAAAATTATATAATTGTCAATTGAATAATTATCGCATAATTATTTTTATAAAAGTAAATGAAATATGAAACCTACATAAAAATAATTAAATTTTTAATAGTAAATCCTATTATTTTTTAAAATGATTATTGTATATTATGTATATCACAATTATATATAAAATTACTTCAAAAAAAAAAAAACCATGCCTCCAACTACAGCTCAACATTTTTTGTCTTTCTTTTACTTGATATTTTCTCATTCACTGCGACAAATTCCATTTTTTTAAAATCAAATGAATAACTTCATTCATTCATAACAGAACCAACTAAGGGTCCAATACAGTTTGGAACATCTTCAAGCTCTACCAATACATCATCTATGGTGAGAGCATCTTTAGCGAGCGTATGAGCAATCACATTGAATGCTCTATGGACATGATTTACCAAAAAGATTGAAAATTTCTAACAACTTCCTTAGTATCCATAGTTATGAGACTGGCTTGTCCCAAATTATCCTCATCCTTAAGTAAGTCTTTGACTACTTGAAGTGCATCGCCTTCAAGGATAACTCGATTAAGTCCAATTTTAGTTGCCATAATGACTACTTGAAGAGTTGCATAGGATTCTGCTATATATGGATCCGGGAACATTGATTTCTTCATTCTCATGGTGGCCATGAAATTACCTTTCCAATCTCGGATTGCAACCCCAATACCAATAACACAATCTGTTTTCCTCACACTTGCATCCCAATTTATCTTGAAGGTACCTTCTAGGGGGTTGCCAACTCAAGTAACTAGAATTAGTGACTTGAGGAGAAGTACTAAGTGGGAGCCCTGCATTATCTAGAGAGTATAACAAGTCTAGTTCTTGAGTTACTTGCTGCATAATATGGTAAAGACTGGAAAAAAACTGTTTGAATATAAGCTCATTCCTCTTCTTCCAGAGTTTTTGTAGCCATAGCTCCAAATTCACTCATATGTTTGTCCCTTAATTCCATTTTAAATATTAGCATTGCACCACTTGGGATGGTTGGTGGAGAATCTTAGTCCCTATAACCTAGTTTTGAAGGTATTTTAAATTTTCCGCTTCTCACAATATAAACTCCAAGCAATCTTTGGTCCTATCTTTTTAGGAAAAAGTTGGGGTCGGACCGACTCCCTATTAAAAACAACCCGCCGCTGGGGGCGACGGTGGGCAACACTATCGGTACCATCGGGATCGACTGGTTCCGACAGACCCATTTGGGTTTAAGGCCGTCGGGATTTCGTTGGAGGTCGCCGTGGGTCGCCGTCGCAGGGGTGGACTCGCCGTAGCCTACTGGTCCCGATAGTACCTGCAGTGTCGCCTATCACTGCCTCCGGTAGCTTCGTTCGGCTGAGAGCCGAATTTTCTTAAAATTCATTTTCATTTTATTTTTTTATTGTGTTTTTTATTATATTTTTCTTGTATTTTTATTATATATTTTTATTGTATTATTTTATTGTATTATTTTATTTTATTATATTTTCTATTGTATTATTTTATTTTATTATATATATATTTTATTTTATTATTATATTTATTATTAAAAAATAATCTAATTATTATTAGATTACTTTTAACGCTGAAGATTATCTGACCGATTTCCAATATCACCCATCTTTTTAATACATTATCTATTTCCAGCTCAAACTCGATGGGAACAGATAACTTACAATAAAAAATTTTCATTTTGTAATGAAAAGGTGGGGGACTGAAAAAGAGAGAACAGGAGTGGGGAGGGGCGTTTTGATGTGGATCTGCGATTAAAAAAGCGTATGGTATACATTTAGATTATATTTAGATATTAAGGTGTATTGAGTTTAGTTGAGTTTTTTGAATAATATTTAGTTAAAATAATTAAGTAAATTTTGTGAGATAGATTTAAATAAATTTAAATGTGTTTAAATAATTATATAAATTTAAATAAATATGTATAAAATGATGTAAAAATTAAAATTTATTAATTATGTCGTACGGCACCGCAGACAAAGAAAAAAAAAAAAAAATTATGTTCAGCTTTTGTCGTCAAACGAGAGAGAGAGGGGCTGATGTGTGTAGTGACGTGTAGAGTGATATATACATTGATGTGTACAGTAACGTTGGTAATATGTACAGTAATGTAAACAGTAATATAAACAGAAGTTACGTTAATTTTTATCATTTTCAGTGATTTATTTTCATCATTTTTAAATATTTTAAATAAATAAAAAAATTACAATATTATAAAATATATATTTTTAATCAATATATAAAAAAATTTCTACCTTACTGTAACGCCCCGATTCCACAAGGGTCGGAGAGTTACTTCCTATTACATAATTCACATTTTAACAAAATAATTAAAGACTCAAAATTATCCAATATTATAAAAAGTTGGTTCCAAAATCACTTTCCTCAATATCATCAATTCCAGAAATACTACATCACAACAATACGATAACGTTTCTTTATTAATACTTGTCAATACTCATATAAACTCCCTATATTTAATCTATCAATCTTAAGTCATCTCACCCAATGCTTCATAATCCGATCCTTGGCTGAAATATCCAAACTCATCTGAAAAATATTCAGAGATAAGGGGTAAGTTTAACCACAACTCAGTAAGCGGAGGACATATACCAGAGTGCAAACATGAGCATTTACAAAATACTGTATGCAAAACAGAAATAATTCATCAGAGTTAATATGCAGAATAAAACATATTTTCAAATGTAACAGAGCGATCATTTTTAAATCATATAAAACACAGAGTACTTTGGCATAACAAAACTGAGCATCATCGTCATATCCAAATAGAGCATCTTACAGAGCAAAGACCATGTTTAACGCCCGTGGTACGATTGTGCTAATCCCGGTGGCTAAACCAGGCAGAGACGGAGGTGAAACAATCCCTTAATCATTCTTGGAGCCCCGAGTGTGCACACAGGAAAGTCCACAAAAACCATTTTGATTCCAAAATGGGTGCACTCAGAGACAGAGAAGTTGGTACCAACCCAAATAGAGCAGAGCAGAGACAGAGTCAGATAGAAACCAATATACCATGCCAAAGATTTTTAGAGTAAACAAAATAACACATAATTCCAAATTATTTTCAGAAACATTCTTATATAAACAAAACAGAGTCAGATCATCTTTATAAAATTAATGCACAAATTTTCAGATCCTTAATATCACTCTTTCACATTTCAGAACAACATGACAAAAACTAAGTTCATGTCTGCATAATGCATGATAGAAATATTTTTCTTTCTTTCATATAAGCTTTATGAGTAATGCAAAGAAATGACTGAGGTTGGTTTTTCTCAAATTCTCATTTCATAACAAAACATGCATAAATTTTCAGAAAGTCAACCTCAGTCTATATTTGGTACAAAGTCAAGCATAGGAACCCCGCTTACCTGAACTTCTTAGCTTTTCAGAATATCCTTAATAAAGCTGAACACAGATCAATCGTTACCTATAAAAGTAAGCATGCGCATCCATAAATTCTCAAATCATCCATGTATTTTGATATTTAAATCTAAGTATTAAAAATCATCAAATTCCTCCAAAACCTGGAATTTTCCTAAATCCTCCAATTCCTCAAATTTCACTTAATGAATGCTGAACCCAAATTCCAACATCAAACCAAGTCTAAATAATTTAAAACCCAAGTCCGGTTAAAAAATATTTGACTTCAAAACGATTTAAATTAACACACATAAGAATTGAAGGAACCATTTAGAAAACAGGTTCAAAACAATTTGAGACACCGAACCAAAACATAACATTTAACTTCAAAACAAAATAGCACATCACACTCAAAATAAAAAAAATCCAGTATCGAAAAAAAACCATAAAAGTCCCAAGAAGAAACAAATCATCAAAAATAAATCAATAAATAAATATAACTTTAAAATCTAATTGGTTTTAAAAAAAATAAAAGTACAAAATCGTAATTATGTAAACAACTTATACTTTCTTAACCACCCGAAGGTCTTAAAAAAACACATCATGCAAAGAGTAAAAAGAGATACAAGGAAATATAACAAAACAAGATAAAATATATGGCAAAGGCTCACCGCGAGAGGAAAAAGGCTGACCACCAGTGGAGATATGGACGCCAAACAGAGAGACAAAGAGAGGTGAGTGACGACCGAGGGAGACACGGTGCAAGAGAAAAAGCCGAGGGAGAGAAACACGAAGAGGTCGTTCGTGCTTCACTGTGACCTGCTGAACGACGGACCAGGGAAACAAGTCGGTCTCTTCTGGGCTATTCTGGTGGTTTCCGGCGTGAATGAGTGGTGGAAATAGGGAAGCGTGGAGTCACATTCTTCCCTTGACTATGCTTTGTTTCGGGTTGTTTAAAACAGGGCACATATATGAGTTTCGGCGGTAGTCACGAGAAGGTTCTAGGAGACTGCTGGAGGTCTACGGAGGTGCTCTGAAGGGGGGGGGGCTACAATGTAGGGCGGCTTGGCTTCGGAGTGGCAAGACTGTGGGGCGAGTTTGGTGATTGTCGTGGCCTTGGACGAGGGAAAAAAACTAGGTTGCGGCTAGGTGGCTCATCACGAGTTGGGGACGGTGGCTCAAGGTGCAGCGATGGGACCATCGAGCGAGGAGGCGAGATGCTTCACACGGTGGCTACAGTGGATGACTCGAGTGTGGGACTAAAAGCTTAGGGAGAGGCAACATGCGTAAGAGGTTGTGGCAGTGAGTCTTTCTTCACATATATATATAGTGATACTGGAACCCTAAAAGAAACGTAAAAGCGGGAAGGAATCGAGTCAAACTTAGTTTTGAAAAGAAAATAATGCCCATTTAATTATTAGTTAAGATATTCGATTGCCGTGAAAATAGAGGGAGGAGATACGTGCATGGAAAATACGGCAACGTGAGGTAGTTGTGGTATGTACAGCCGTTGATGAAAATCCAAATTATTAAGAGACGGGCGTGAAACTATGAACATAGATGATTGAAACTCTAAAAATAAGAAGACGTGAAAAGGTGTAAAGACGTGAGTATTCAAAGTTGTTGTGAGCAAGATTTTGTGAGAATTAAAATGGTGAACTACAAAAGTCGTGGGGAATGTAGATTCAAATGAAAAAAAAAAATCTGGTTAAAAGATATATGGTTATTTGATTAAAAATAATGATAGATATAGCTGCAGTTGAAAAACTCTAATGGAAAAAGATAACGAGCTTGCATACACGTGAAAGTAGCAAACGAATGAGATTGTGATTGGAAATGTGGAAGAAGTAACATGCATGCAGGATGTGGAAACATGCATATTTATAGGAACAAAATCTTAGAGATAGATGAAGTAATAGAGGAAAACTGTAACTTATAAGAAAAAGAAAATAGAACATACACGTGCGTGATATGTGACTTGAAATAAAATATTTAAATTCATATATATATTTATATACATATATATATATATATGCACACGAATAAATAAAATAATAATAATAATAATAAAATCAATGTCTAAAAAGAATTTCTCTACCCATAAAAATATTTTTAATAATCATCAAATCGAATGAGAAAAGATGAAATTTACTAAAACAACAATTTTACACTCGTGGTCAATTTTAAAATAAATATTTGAATATCAAAAATGAGTTTTTATTTAAATAAATAATTAATTAAATAACATATTTAAAAAAAAAATTGTATCGTTAGAACCGGGTGTTAGCCGAAATTTTCAGTTGAAAATCTTAATTGTGAGAGTAGAATTTTTTTATAAACAGTGATGTTGATTGACGTGTACAATCGTATAATTAATACCGTAAACAGTAATATAAAACTCTAACTCATCTTAAGTATGAATTTGAATTAAAATAAATTTAATTTATTTTTAATATTATTATTATTTTAAAATTTAAAAAATATATATTAGAATTTAAAAAAATATTAAAATTTAAAAAAATTGTATTAAAATTTATATTTTATATAAAAAAAATTATAAAAATATAATAATAAAATAAAAATAAATAAAAATAAATTTTAAATACAAACAACTCTTACTTAATACGGAAAACTATTCTCCAATCCAGACGCACGGTTCAAGACGAGAGTGAGATGATTTCAGGCTTTCAGCCAAACTCAAAAACGACAAAAGTTGAATTTGACCGTTGCTTTTTACTTTTCAGCGCACCGAGTTCTTTGCAGACATCTGTCCATCATCAGTAACTATTCCAACGTTAACTCACGCGTGGGAATTACTTATATGAATTTTCTAATAATTTAAACTCATTTTATTTAATTCTTAATTTAAATACATAAAATTTATCATAATTTATTTTAACTTATTTCAAATGTATTCATTTAATTGTTATTTATAATTTATTTTATCTTATTTTTTTATTTAAATAAAATTTTAAAATGAATTTAATTTAGATATTTAAATAATAAAATAGATTTAAAATAAAATATATTAAAATAATTTTTGACAATCAAACGAAATCTTAAAAGGTGCATAGTACTTCCCAAAAATTAAATATAACTTTTATAAAATTAAGATATTATTAAAATATTATTTTTTATTTTAAATAATAAAAAATGAATTATTTATGATATTTTAATAAAAATTAAAAAAAAAACTATAATAATTACGTGATATAAAATAGGAATAATAATAAATTTATTATTCTTCTATTACAACTTTATTATTATATAATATTTTTTTAAATTAAATAAAATGAGCCTTGGTTAAAATTCCCACCCTTCTTTTCATCAAGGCTTGCTACGTGTCAATAAAGTTTAGTTTGCTTAGCTGGTAAGCATTGTTCCCGTTTCCTTTTATTTTCACCGAAACCCGCACTACTTCTGCAATTCTGCTCTCCCTCTTCTTCACCCACACACACTCAGGCCCCGCTTGGATTCAGAGATGAGATCTGTTGAGATAAGTTTAAATGAGTTTAGTTTATTTTTTAATATTATTATTATTTTGGAAATTGAAAAAGGTATATTGGGAATTGAAAAAGGTGTATTAGAAATTGAAAAAGGTGTATTGGAAATTGAAAAATGTGTATAGGAATTTGTATTTTATATAAAAAATTATAAAAATATAATAATAAAATGAAGATGAGTTGAGATGAGTTGAGATGAGCTGAGCTCACCTCTGAATCCAAGCGGGGCCTCAGCCACTTGCAGTTAAGGACAACCAAAAGTCAAGTCAGATTAACTTTTAGTGAAACTGAGAGACAGTGGTGAGTCTCCATCAACTTTGTTTCAACATTCAAGCTTTGGCAAGTGCAGAAATTCCATTCCTATTTTTAGTACTAATGGATGCAGAACATGTTAATTTGTATTGTATGTGTTTTTCTGGAAATAAATAGCTGGATTGTGAGTTGGTGTTGAGCATATCTTTGGTTAGCATGCTATTAGTACTTGATGATGACTCAAAGTTGTTGGATGTTAATTTTGTGATGACGGATGAGTATGATTTGGGTTCAAGCTTCTATTATGTTCTTAGTGTCTAAATATGTGACTTTTATTTAAGATACATGATGATGGATGTTAATATGCAACAATAGTATAACCCTATGTTATGGTTAGCACTTTTATTGTAAGATAGTGATGATTTTGAGTTCTTGGTTGGTTTTTACTTTATAGTAAGTGTGACTTGTTTATATATGAGATATATGCTTAGGATTTAAGTAAACAGTGGCCATATGCGTCAATATAAATAATAATAGTAATAATAAGAGTTGGTTTCATGATGGCTTCATGTTTAGTTATGCATTAGTTGATGTTTTATTTCAAATCTGGAATTTTTATGACTTGGATGTTGCGTATGGAATTATTTATACTTGATGATTTGCAGGGTTTAGATGCCCAAGAAAATCAACATGTTACAAGTGGATGAAGTTAAGTTCAAAATGATTATATATACATGTCTCGGGTTGAGTTGTACTTAAGTCGGTGATTTGGGGTTTTCCTCAAAAGTTACATTGGATTAATAGTTTGTTTTGAGTCAAGATCCTTTGGATCAATTGGCAACACCTTAGTTTCTCAGTAAAAGAACCAAGGATCGAATCTTCCTTCCCCACGTATCCAAAAAGAAAAAATTTGTTTATTTGAGCATTATAATATCAAGAATTGATCTTTTTGATAAGGGATATTGTTATGTTCATGAAATTTGGATTTGGTGTTTCATGGGTTTGAACAGCGATAAATCATATTCTAAAGTCATAAATCTATTTAGAATAGAAAATACATGTGACTTATGAAGTTCTGTGAAATGTTGGGTTATATTGTAGTTATTAAAAGTTTAGGGATTAATATGTAATTTTCAAGAGTATAGGGGTTAGAATGCAATTTACGCTCACTTTTGGATGCTGCAGCGCCAATAATGGTTCAATCGAAAAATTACTCTTCCGGGTCATCTAGCCACCAGTCAATCGAGACCATTATGGAGAAAATGCAACACGAGATGATCCATTTAGGCAAGACCGGTAAGGGGAAATCGAAGGTGCAACACTCAGTGAAGGCCAATTATAAGATGAAAGTAGACGACAGGTATTCAGTCCAGATCAAGACTACTACTAAGGTGGAAATGACAGGAACCTCTAATTTCCAGTCATCAGTCAAAAGCAAAAAGGAGAAAATGGAAATGATCGAGTACTCTAATTCTTCCTGCCACGCAAACAGGAACGTCGGTAATATATATTCTGATCCTAATGTTGGTAGAAAAAAAAAAATCCAAAGAGATATATGATTCATTTATTCGAACAGTACTTGTTGAATGTATATATATATATATATATATATATATATATATATAACAAAGGAGAGATGATCACCAACTTATTACGCATTAATTGATAGGATAAGTAATTAGGGACGTTGTGGTTGGCATGCAGGTCAACTAAGGCTTCCATCGATCAGGAGTACCGCGCATGATTCCGACAGCAAACCCAAACGCAAACGCGTGGAGAGTAATGAGAAAGGAAAAAATACCAGAGCAGTAAGGAAGAGTAGTAACCAGCGCTCAGGATCTTGCACTTGCCACACAACCAGGACCAGTACTAAGACTAGTACTAGCAAAAAGCAAAAGACTACTGAAAGCACTCAATTAAGCTATACGGACGATGGTGTATTTGGTTATTATATGTGGGATGATGCCTTTTACTAGTAAACAATATGATTGTAATTGTTGTTTTCTTATTTCCCACCGGTCTTGAATTTGTAATCCGGTATAGGGAATGCGATCGAGCTAAATAAAGACTCAAAGACTCGATTACCTTGGATCATCCTGTACATTGGCGATTCTATTAGGCAACTTTACCTAATATTATATTTTTTGCTTTTTGTCTATTCTCTTTTCACACATGGGAGAAAAGAGGAAAAGAATATTATCATTAGAATTACAGGATTTAGATGTCTGAAGTGGCATTAGATTTGACGATGAGAGGGACAAAGAATCGCCGATGAAATACAGGATGATTCAAGGTAATCGAGTCTTTATTTAGCTCGATCGCATTCCCCCTCTCCCCCTGCCTCCCCCCCTCCCCTGTCCCCGCCCTTACACAAGGAGGCGACCAAGTAAATCTATGCGCGGACTCAGGATTTAAGTTCCAGGTTTCTCATTGCACGCTGAGTTTGAAGATGAGAGGGACAAAGAAAGGGTGCTTTGAGATGGACCAGGAATTTTTGATAAACAATTAGTTTTGCTTAAAGAGTTTGATGGGTCCTTGAAATTTCAAAATTTATGTTGACTGGGATTTTGTTTTGGGTATAACTACATGACCTATACTAATGGCTCGAAATGAAACTATAGGAAGGATGCTTGATGATGTCGTAGGCAAAGTTTTGGAGGTGGGTTTGATGAATGGGGAATTTGCATGGGGCTAGTTTATGCGTTAATGTGTCTAAACCATCGCTATGAAGGAAGAAGCTTAGCATTGGATTACAATGGTCCATTTTGGGCGCGGTTTTTAACGAACGATTATCTGATTGTTGCTACATTTGTGATTGTGAGCAGGCATGGAGTACTATTGGAAAGAGGGTAACTTTCCATATGGTCAATGGTTGCAGAGTGTTAGTCGCGGAGGAAAAGGTGGTTGTTGTCAGCCATCGACAGCATTTTGCCACATTCTACGGATAATAGTAATGGTTTGAATGAGAAGGAGGTAGTTCCTGCAGAAAATAAGGAATTGATTTTCTATGATATTTCAAAACCGTTACATGTTGGGAATGCAGAGTTGATGGGGGGCATGTTAATGGGAAAGATGCTATCGTAACTGATATGCATGAATGTGGATGATGTTATGTGAGATTCTGAGAAACCAAATAATGTGTTTAATTTGAATGAAGCTACAGAAGTAGGAGGAGTTTAGGTTCTGGTCCTGAAGAGCAATGATAACGATGTGGCCGTGGAGATCGGGAAAGTAGGGATAGGGCCCATGGTGTTGTAGTCCGTGAAGATATGATGCGTAATGATATAAAACAAGGAGATGTGAGATGGTGTTGTTGGCTTCAAGAATGGTTCAAGTCAGACTACATTGGAAGGCCCAAGGAAAGAGGTAGTTGCGAAATCAACAACCCCATTTTCAACCTTTTTCCAGAAAGCTGCAAAATAGAAGTGTGCAAGTGTTGAGCAAGGGATTCCTGCAAAAAAGGGGAAGTTCCAGCTTTAGGATGTAGAGGTGAGTTGTCTTCATGAGATTTCTATTGAATTATCGACAGAGGCTAGATCCCAACCCTGTCGATAGCCATGAAAATATTGTGTAAGAATTCCCACGGGCTTAGAAACCTATAGTGAATCCGGGCACTTCATGATTTCATTATGAAAGAAGACCCCAATCTTGTGTTCCTCCAGGAGACCAAGTTGAGAGCAGAAGCTATTATGGCAATTTGTGAGTATAAGCGAGGTTTTGTCCATTGTTTTTCTGTCAATTGTGTGAGAAGAAATGGAGAATTATCATTATTATGGAAAAAGGGGTCTTTGTGTTTAAGTTAAATCCTTTTCTAGATATCATGTTGATGCATTTATTAAGGAAAGTGTTTCGATTGAGTGGTGTTTCTTGGGTGTTTATGGGTACCGAGATGCGTCCAGTAGGCATAAGACTTGGAATCTCATCCGATCCCTAAATTCATTTGCAACTTGTCCACGGTTGTAACTCACCCTCTTATTTTTAAATACTTTTCAGATAATGTGAATATTTCAGCTGAGAACTAGAAATATAAATTATGAACAAGGTGAAGCTAATAGAGTACAACTATTGATATACAGATTTTAATATCTATTAGATATTGTTATGTATTTGGTTTAGTAAGACTTAGAGAATTATTAGTTTATTTTGTTGAGACTATTGGAAGAATGTGAACCCTTCTATTTAAGATGTTATTGTAGTTATGACTTTGTGAAGATTATTATGTATGGATTTGGAAATATATAATTATTTATTGACCTTAAAAAATCTTTAGAGATGATAGTTGTATCTGATGACAGGTTTATAATAGACAGGTAGTAATTTCATAACTATATCGGGTACGAGTTGTTTCAAGATGTCACTATTATATCTTGTGAGAGGGCCAGAGATTACAATTATATTAGCCAGAGATTACAATTATATTTTATGACAAAGCCAAAAGTCATTATTATATCTTGTGATAGGGACAAATGTCATAATTATGTATCTCGTGATAGGGTTAGAGATCACTATTATCACTGTGACATGGCTATATATCAAAGCAAAATAGAATTAGAATCATCGAATCATGACTAGAAATAGAATCAAATACAAAATCAGAAAAGTTATGCCAAAGATTTTTGAGATGCCATATCATATCAACATAGTATTGAAATAACTTCAGATCATTTCGCATTTTTCAAAATAGATTCAGAACATCTTCACGTCACATGCAAAATTTATCAAATTTCATATTCGCTTCTTTTTCTCAGTTTATTTTAAAAACAGAATGCCAAAATAAGCTCATGTATACACCAGTCATTATAAAAATACTTATATTTTTCATACAAATTTCATGACTAATATAGAACAAATAACAAAGACTGTTTTAAATTTCTTTTCATATCAAAACATGCATATTTTTCTAAAACCAACCTCAATTCATTTCTTTTATGCAAAGTCTAGAATAAAAATCCCGTTTATCTAAATTTTTTATCTATAAAATAGTCATGTACCTTTCATAAATTTTCAATTGAACATGTACTTTGATATTTAAACTTAAAATGCTAAATTAACATATTTTTTCAAAAATTCTCGTAATCCTAAAATATAGTCACTTCCCAAATTTATTGGCATCCACTTAATTTCTTCATATGATACCTTAAACTCAATCTCATTTGGATTGAGAAACTATTTCAATTTATTTCATTTTATTGTTATAATATTTTTAAATTACCACATAAAATATTATAAATAATACTTTTTCAAATCTTAATTCAGATTTTTTAAATTTTTAAATAATAATAATATTTATTAAATATTTTAATAATATTTTATTCAATTTTTTAATTTTTATTTAAAATTATCTCATTTTATTTCATCTTATTATCTAAATAGAGATGATAATTTCTTATAAATAAAATTGTATGACTAACATATTTACTCAATTACTACTAAGCCCAAGTGAAAAGACACATCCAGCTTAATATTTACTTTACATGATTATAACAAAATTTATAACAGTAAAACAACAAGGCTTCATTTAATAAATTAGACTTAATCATATATAAGCAAAGAAAAAAAAAAAATTAAACACTTACTACTGAAATTCATTTATAAAAATACTGATACTAAATAAAATAATAATAACCAATATATTTTAAATCATTAACTATCTTCTATAATAATATTAATACTTAATTCGAATCCTTCACAGAGAAAATTAAAACCAAGCCCAAAATTACAACAGGGAATAGGCCATACTTACGGAGAGGGAAGGAGAGACACAATGGAAATGTTGGGTGAAGGTCGAGGGCGATCAACGCAGCGGCACGACACTAAGAGAAAGAGAGAAAGTGATGAGAGAGAGAGAGAGAGGTGGGGAGGGATTTTTTTTCCTGCACGTGAGACTTTTGGGGAGGATGTGCAATGGATCTCGGCTAGTGGGGGCTGCTGATGACGCTTTGTGCAGGAATAAAATTAGGATTTGTTATTTGGCAAGTGATTATTAAAGGATGCAATATGTGTAAATATTTAATATGTATTTTTTTATACGAGATTATATAAAAAATAATAATTATATATTATAAAATTATATATTAAAAATATATATTTATAAATTATTTTATAAAATAACTATATTTTAAGATTTAAGTCCTCAGACAAGATAAATATTAAGATTTGAAAGAATAATTTTAGTTGAGGACAAATTCTTTTTTATAATTTAGGGGGAGGGGGATTTTAATTATATATATATATAATTATATACAGTCATATATTATATATATATATATATATATTTTTTTTTTTTTTGAAAAAATTTGGGGGTACAGTAAGCCCCCTACCTTGCTTGTGGTTCCGCTCCTAACTTTGTGGTTGGTTTAGGTTAGGTGGTGCTCGAACAGAGGAAGAAAAATACTCTGTTTCGGTGTAGGGAAACAGGGACTTGTCACTTGAAGGGACCTCACATGCGGTGGGTTTGGTGGTGTAGGATAGCGCTGTGGAGGAGTTGTGATGTTGTGCCAAAGCTAAGCAGTGGGCTAGTGTCTCTCCTCGTGCAGGGATTGCAGCGTGGAAGAGCTTGGCAGTGGGATCGCCCTTCGGTGGTGGTGGAGCAGGGGTCTGGGATGGTTTTGTGTTGGAAGTGAGACTGGCTATGGGAACTATAATGTTGCCGGTTATGTGCATATTTTTCTATAATGTTGTGAACCCTAGAAGGGTATAGACGTGCATGCCGTGGGAATTGACATGAAGATGTGTATGCTGTGGAGTCTAGACTTTTTCTCATAGGCTCGAGCTTTTTGGCCAATTCCAAGTATTTGGGGCCATGTCTTGGATAGTCTAGACTTATTTCTACTTAATTAAAAAATATTTAATGATTTAAACTTAATTAGCAAGCCCAATAATAAAATAAAAATTATATCCACCAAAATAAAATATTGGCATGAATTATATTCCAAAATTTATCCGTAATCTCAAATGAGCTTTTCATATGTATAAACCCAAAAATTTTAGAAAGCAAGCAGGGAGCTGCGCCTGGTTTTCCACTATTATAAAGATCTAATAAGTATGAAGTTGTTAATTTAATTTTGTAAAAACATTTCTTATATGTTGTAAGTTGTACCGTTCGGTTGGGTGAGATAAGAATAAAAATGAAGATGGTCTTTCTATAGTTGAGATCAAATTTGTTGACCATCTTTCAGCTATTGTAGTTAAAAGCTAAGATAGTTTCATCTTGCCTAATCAATGCAAGTCAATATTGGTTTCCAGTAGCCACTTATGGATTCTATTGGCAATTGATTAAGCCAATGCTAGTACTCTAATATGCTTGTATTTATTAAATCTTCAATTTTTTTTAATTTATATATATATATATATATATATATATATTTCTTTACATCTTTGGATTAATTACATTTTAGGATCGGTGTCAAGAACAACAACATGCATGTTGTCAAAACCCGCCAACAACGTCAATGTGCCAAAGTAGCATTGAATGTCATATGACCATGTTAAGATAAATATATGAGAAAATCTAATAACGGATCAATCTAAGATTCTCAAAATAATAGTCCTCCAATATCTGAGAGACACATAAGCTTCACAAATTAATTACAACATGGATGCACCTCAGGGATTTGTCACGTCGATAGCTCCATAGTGAGTACGTCAATGGGGCTCTAGGAGGGTGGGCTGGGGAGGCAGTTGCCGTGTTCTATCGAGATGGAGTGGGGTGAGGATGACATTGGACTAGGAGAGCTGCTCCATTCCTTCGTTTCTTAAGAAATTTCTCATGATTTGCTTTTGTGAGATACAATATAGTGTATTGAGTATATTATTATTTTGGTAAAATTTATAATGTGGCAGAAAGAGAGAGGTGGGCTGTTAAACCCACAATACCAGCTAGACCGCTTCAAATCGGAACCCTCAGGTCTTGTTTGCACTTTGGCAGAAGCCATGTTGCCAAGATGTTGGCTGTTTTGGTCATACACCCATTGAATGTTGTGATAACAAAGAGTCTGCTAACATGGTTAAATTAAAGTGGACACTTAATTCGCAACTAAAATTAAGAAAAGATAGTCTAAATAACAGCACCAAAATATTTAATACAGCACAACCCAAGTATCCATAAGCTAATCAAATATTACTGTCATCCAATCTTTCAATAAAATATAACAACTTAACACTTGGGAAAAAGCCCCAATCCTTGATTGTTTGGCGGTGTTGAGGAGTGGGACTATAATGGGTTTACTATAGTGAGATTTCACAAAATTTTAGTAAGTGAAACTAAAACTAACAATAAAAAATCTATATCATTGAAAATGAAATTGTACAAATAAAAAATGCTGGGAAGGATGATAATTGAAATTTTACATTTAACCAAAATTAAGCATAACCGAATAACATAGTTGAAGTACATAGTTAGGGCTGTATGAGGATTGGACCAGATTGGAAAAACCAATCGAACAGAATGGTTTGATCTGAACCGATAGTTTTATTGATCAATCTTTGGGTGTGGTTTTTTCTTGGACTGGGATTGACTTAATCTATACTTTAAAAATATTTAAAATATATACAAATAGTATTTTATGTGGTAGTTGTATAATTTAATTATGTAATTCTCATCCAAAGGATCACCATTGATCATATATACAATGAAAATAATTAATTTTTATAAACCATAATAAAATGTTAAAGAGACCATTTAATTTCATTACCACATATATATATATACAATGAAAAAATATGTTCATAGACCGAATTAGACCGATAACTAATGGTCTAGTCCAATACAAATGATGGACTGGAATTTTTGATCTGTGACTCCCCTTGAACCAGATTGGACTGGGTTGATTAAAATCCTATACACAGCATAATATTCCATGTGAGTTGTAACAACAAGAAAATCACATTTATGGAAATATTCATTTTATTAATATGTGCACCACTGTCTAACCTAAATGGACCATACATACACCTAAGCTATCTTGGCTACAACACAAGTAATGACCGGACATATGACTTTGTTATATTCTGCTAGAGGGGTTACAATTTTGACCCGAGAGTGTTATAGTATTGCCAGAGCCCGTTATCTCCTACTAACAACCTAAAGGATGTGACTCAATATTATGTGATCCTAAGTGGCTAAAAGTGCTCCACCGAGATAATAACTTATTTCGATTTGGGGTCATGATACACACACTCACGCATGGGCAGAACTAGGCTTTAGTGCTTGAGGGTGCAATTAGTAAACTATATCATATGTAGGGGTCAACAACAAACCAATATTTAAGGTAGCAAAGTGTGTCATCGACATTCAACATTAACATATAGGGACAAACTAAATTATCAGATCCACCCATATGAACCACTAACTTGAATTCCATTGGATTCAATTGAACAATACAAATTTAGATAGAAATATCTATGTGAGATTTGTTGATCAAGCAAACAATACAATTGAGGTAAACAAAAATAAATTTTTTTTTGTTGAATCTAAGTGTTAATTTCATGTTTTGTATGCCTTTGGGCTTTCACTTGCACACGTAGGGAAAATTTAGAGAATAAGGGCCTTGGTGGAGGCCAGAGAGTCTCAGATGTTAAAGTTAATATATGATTTTTGTAGTTTGCACATAAACTTAGATGAAATTAGAGAGAGTTTTTCATACCTAGGGGGAGGTTTTTATATTAGGATTATGGGTGGGCTTAGCATGTTCTTGACCTCGTGGGGCCCATGTTCCTTTATCTGTTTCCTTAGTCAGGATCCTTTAATGTGGTGGGGCTTCTCGGGTGGCATTATTAATGCGGCATGGCTTCTTGACTTACTTTTCCCTCTAGACTTTCTTAGTTTTCCCTTTTTATGCCTATTGTGAGGAGATCAAAGGGTCACATTTTCTGCCAACCTATTAGCACAATTTTTTGAGAGTAGGGTATCATCGAGGAGGTGTTAGGACGACGAGTCCCATCTGCTCTTACCATTTGCTTTCCCACGCTAGGGTTGCTTCATGAGAAGGTTTTGCTCATGTGCTGAGTACTTCACCGAATCCCACTAACTCCCTTTAGAGGAGGGTTGTTGTGCTTGGCTGGGATTGGTCAAGTTCTCTAATGGCCCACTGACTCCTAGTGGCTACTCATGGGCTTGATATACAGGCCGATGGGAGGAAAAAACCCTTTTACAATTACCCGCCAATTCCTATCGAATTGATTCCCCTTGTCGCTGCCATGGGAATCTTCTTCCCTATAAATGGGTGGTTATCATTCTCCTGGCTCTTCTACGTGGTTCCTTTTATGACTGTTTTAACATTTTTTCTAACAATGTCAAGGGATGGTTCCTTTCCTGATTGTATTGGTACTTTTTTTGATGGTTGGATTTCGTATTTGGTTGCATCCTTCTAGTACCCTTACCATTGATGGTGTCAGGTAGCTCTCCCTCTCCACATTGTATCATACAATACATGTTAAGGAAGAATTTGTGCCTTTTTTGTTAGCTTCATGGGGCGTGTGTGCTCCCACAACTTCGGGATGCTAACCATCGCTAACTTTCGCCTTTTCACCGTTGGAGCCCACTTTGCATTCTCTTGCTTCCTCAAAGTCCTTTGTGCTTCCTTCCTCTCTTTTTAAACTTTACCATGCATGTTGTCCGCTTCCTCTCTTCCATCTTCACTAACACATGGCTCCTAAGAACTCGGCCATCCTCCAAAAACAGTAAGCTTGCTAAGCCTTTTGGCTCTTCACATGCCCTCAGGAGCTTGGATCGCATCGAGCCATAGAGGTTCGATGCATTTTTATGGTGGTCAGAAATGACTCTTGGTGAGTTGGAGTTGTTGAAAACGACCTACAAGGTGCCTAAAATCTTAGAGTTCGCGGTGCCTTCCCAATGAAGGTATAGATGAGTCTGAAGGGTGTGCCTCCAAGGTGGCTGTATAACCCAACATATTCTCTAGTAGCCTCAAGCTCTCTTTTTGCCATCCAACTCACGATGTGTTGGACCAACTGCAATTGGCACTTGCCTAACTCCACCTAAATGCGTGGAGGAACTTGGTATCATGTTGTGTTATCTAGTGGCGAGAGTTGGAGAAGGCAGGTTTTGAGTACCCTAATCTCATCATGCGTGATTTCCTCCTTAACCACAACCTCTTGAAGCAGAGCGGCAACACATACAACTTCAAGTATATTCAAGTGTTGGCTCAATTAGAGCCGCATTACAACAAGGTGAAGGGGTGGAGTCAACGCTTTTTCATCTTGTCAGGTAAAGGATGGGATTTTCTGGTCGGTTAGGTCAACTGGTGTGACTATCCCATTCACGCCATCTGGGGGCTTGTGCATGATGGTAAGAGCTTCTAGCCCTCGCCAACTATCAAAGAAGTGAGCCAAATCAAGGTTATTCATGCTTGGATGAAAGCCTATGCAAATGATGTTTTCTTTTATGCCCTGTTGGACTATGGTAGCCTTTGACGATATCTGCCTCCCTTAACCAACATGCATTTTTCTATCTAAACTCTAGAACATACTGATGTAGGTGACTGTGCCTCTAGTCTGCAAGCATTCACCTAGTCCGCTGTTTGAGGGGAAAGGGAAAAAACTCAAAAGGAAGTCTTGTTCCAAAGTTGACTCCAATGAAACACCTATCCCTCGGGGGTAACCTGCCAAAGTTGCAGTCACCAAAAAAGGTAGTGGTGCCGTGTCACCCCTTGTGTTGTGCCTTCTCCTTCTTCTCCACGAGGGACATGCAATTTTGATCCTCATCAGCAAGTTTGGGCCGGCTGCTTCCCTGACCTCGCCGAGGGTGGTGAGGTCCTGGCTACTTCGATGGCTGTTGGTGCTTCTTTGTCTTTCACTAACACCATCCAACCTTGGCGTCAACTAGGGCTGGTGCTGAGGTAGGGATGATAGCAGTGGAGGAGACTAGAAGATCCCTCTTCAGTCTTGGTGTAGAGTTCGTGGTGGGCCTTGAGGCCCTGGGGCATGTGGCACTATGCTTAAGAACCCGTGCTGACAATGCCTATGCTCAAGAACCCTGTCGGCCCTGACCAACTTCTCTAGGGCCAGGTGTCTAGCCTCGTATTAACCCTCACAAGGAGGTAAGTACTGGACAATTTGGGACTGGAATCGCTCTCACCTTGTTGACATTGCAAGGAAGGTAAGTGTTGGGTCAAGCTGGTACTAAGCCCGCTCTTCATCATAGTGAAGGTCAGTGTAAGTTATCGGGTAGCTGAGGGGCTGGACTCACTCCCACCTATTGACATTAATGTGGAAGGTAAGTGTTAGGCAACTGAGGGCTGGCCTACTCTCTACCATAAGAAGGATAAAGCAACCTTAGGCAAACTCAACTCTTTGGTGCCTCACAGGGAGGTAAGTAGTTGTTGATGGAGATTACGTTGATGAAGATTTTGTTGGTACAAATTACACTAGTGGAGATTTCATTGGTGGAGATTATGTCATTCGGCACTTCATTGGCATTGAGGCACTTTACTATGCCAACGTCCACTCTGATGCCCTTAGCCAGAAAATCGAGACCTTGATCCCTATGGCAAAGAAATCCATCGTTCGTGCTATGGTGTACTCTAGCAATGGTGAGTCGTGCACTTGTGCCAGCTTGTTGGTCTTTTGGTTCTCCTTTCTTGGTACTTGTTGGATGCAAAAGTAACAAAATGAGTCGCGCACTTCCCATACCAACTGCAAGTATTTTTTCAACTTTTTGCAGTTTGTGGCAAACAAGTCTAGAACTTGGTTGACAACCACCTTGAAATTTCCCTTGAGTTTGACCTCCATTGCCATAAGCATCTTTTCCACCGACAATTCAACTAGTAGTACTTTGTACCTAGCTTCGTTGTCGATCTTCTTGAAGGCAAGCATTTATGTGTTGGTTGATGAGTGGGGTCTTATCTTTGCTCCACTTTCATTGATAGGTTTTTTTGCTTTCCTCAAGACCTTGAAGAATGGCAAGCACTTATCCGTTGAATGGGAGATTAATTGGTTGAGGGAAGCCACCCGTCGGTCAACTCTTGTATTTTGTTGATATTTTGTGGCGAGAGCATGTTCACTATGGCCTCAACTTTATCTGGGTTAGCATTAGCTCCACATTTAAAGACCATGAAACCCACGAACTTTCTTGACTCCACCGTAAAGGCACACTTTAGCAGTTTGAGCTTTATTGTCTACTAGCACAAAACTGCAAAGGCTTTCCGCAAGTCAACAAAGTAGTGTTCAGGCTCTGTGCTCTTGACAAGGAAGTCGTCAAATATACACCTCCATGTTGCAGCCTATGTGACTTTTAAACATACGATTGACCAATCACTGATATGCTGCCCTCACGTTCTTCAGACAAAAGGCATGTCTTGGTAGTAAGAGAGTTCTTGGTTCGTGACAAACTTCATTGTCTCCTTATCATCGAGGTAGAGTCCTAATTTGTTTGAATCTTGAATAAGCATCCATGAAGCTGAGGAAGCGATGGCTGTCGAGGAGTCGAAAATTAGATCGACGCAAGGTAGTGAAAAGTTATCCTTAGGGCATGCCTTATTTAGGTTAGTAAATTCGATGCACATCCTCCATTTGTCGTTTTACTTTTTCACCAACACAATAGTAAACAGCCATTCAGAGTAGTGTTCCTCCCGGATATACCCTATAACAAGAAGGCGATCAACTTCTTTGGCTATAGCGGCATATTTTTCTGCATTGAGGCTTTTGTATTTTTCTCCATACTTTTTGGCCTTAACACCCACACAAAGGCAATGCTTGATAATCACATTGTCGATCCCGAACATCTCGTCTCGACTCTATGCAAACACATTGTGATGTTCGACAATCAAGTATTTCATAGACTGCTTCATCTCGGGTCCCATTTTGGTCCTAATTCTCACTGTGCGTTCGAGCCACATAGGATCTTCGGGAACGAGTTATAAGGGTTTTTTTGGCTCTGCTTGTTGGAGGGTGCTTGTCCTAGATCTCTTCATCACGATCAACCAAACTAGGTGGCGACTAGTGCTCTACATTGAAGGCTTGCTCCTTAGCACCCACACATCTTTCCACCTACACTTCAGCTCATGTACATCATTCCTTAGCAAGTACTTGTTGTCCCTTGACTTTGCCAACTCCAGCTGATGTTATTGCCTTCAAATTATTCAATGTGGGTCGCCCTAATATCGTGTTTTATGGCGTTGAGACTTTTACTACAATTTCGATCATCATTGTGGAAGTCTTGGGGGCCTTCCCAACCAGAAACCGACAAGGTGATTGCTGCAACCATCCTAGACCACACCCCTCGTGAACCCTTTAGTGGCATAGGGCCAAAACCGAATAAGTGCTCCAGTTCCTTCATCCTCCTCTTCAAGGTGTAGTAGTCTTCTATTTGGTTCTACTCCGTCTGGTGGTAAGAACAGAACTACTGAACGGCGCCAAAAACTTGACTCACTAAAAAATGAGTAGCACAAAGACTATCCAAGTGTAGGAGGATGTCATGTAATAATTAGGAATAAAATTCCTAAATCGTCTCCTTGGGAAAAGTTGTTTAAAATCAAACTCGTGTAAACGATAAAAATATTCACAAAGAAAAAATCAAAGTGGTAATATGTGCAATGAGTAAAAGAATGCAATGAAATTGAAAATGGTACTAGTCATGGACTAGATTAATATTTTTGAATTTTTTTAGTGTCGAAATGGAATGTAAAAGACTAACAAATTTAAATTAACAACTAAGGAATCAACTAGCTAAACATTCTTAATTAATTTGAAAGTTAAGTAATAAAACTAAAATGATTTAAGTCCTAATTAACCTTTAATCAATCTAAAAGGCAATAGAACTAAAACTAAGTTAAGAATTAAACTAGATTAGAAAATAATTAACACAATATGAGCTAAAAATTGAAAAGCCCCAAAATTAAGATTCTAGGGTTCATCCTTGTATTCAAATAATAAATTCTCAAAATCAATCCATAATAGTTGTAATGGCTATTTAATGGAAACTTGAAGAAGTAAGAAAAATAACTAACATAAAAAAAAAACAAATATCCAAACTTCTAAGTCAAAAATCTTGAAAATACACCATAAATTTCAAACTGAAATTAAATAAAAAAAGTAGAGAATGAAAAGAGCAAGCCAAATAATGAAGATTGAGATGGAAAGCAGTGGAATAAGCAGGAGCAACTGCAGTTTGGACCTCTTTGAGTTCTTCAAGCGGCGCTTCCCTCTGGTGCGTTCAACCCAGCCAAAAAATAACTACCATCTTGCATGTTTTCCAATGAAGGAAAAACCAAGTGTGCCTACCTCGTTGTACATTCAAAGGACATAAAATTTCTGCTCTCGATTGCATCTGCATTCTATCGCCTGCATGATTTCTTGTCTTCTTTTCAATCTTTTTACTGCTATGTTGTCGTTGCGTGTTAGAGGAAGAAAAATTGTAGTATCGCCTCTTTAGAAAGCAAAAGAAATCAAATCAAAAGTTAAATAACCAGTATCGATCCGCGCAACTACTACTTTTTCTTTCATCCATTGACTTTTGATGTGTGCTTTGTAGTAAAAGAATCTTTTTATCCGATGCCTCCAAAGCCAAAATTAAGCAGCTTCACTTTTTCACCAAAAGTATGTTAGCAACGTGCCTTCAAAAAGTAGGTCTCAAAAGTAAGTCTCTCTCTCCTCAAAATATTGTTGACTCTTTCTTGAAAACAAATAAACCAATTAAATCAAATTTGATTCATTGTGCATAATCATCTAAAACTTTTCTTTCTTTTGTTTTTGTTTTTTTTTGTTTTTTGTTTGTTCTTTTCTATAAACAAGACCTATATAACAAGACATAACAAAATAAAATTAAAATAAAATATTAAAAATGTGTTGTGCATATGAATAAGTATTATCTAATTAAATTAAAAGTTAT
Source organism: Platycarya longipes (assembly GCA_036559045.1). NCBI lineage: Eukaryota > Viridiplantae > Streptophyta > Magnoliopsida > Fagales > Juglandaceae > Platycarya > Platycarya longipes. Next base: position 21,184,916 of record CM071798.1, read on the forward strand.
AAATTTAAGCATAAACTATGCTATTAAGATATTTTAATCACAACTTGAATTTATACCTCATAACTATTTTTCATCTAAAACCAATGATAATATCATGCAATAATCAAAGAACATATTGGCTCTAAATGTACAAAATATGCAATAATTCAGCTCAATCATTGGTCCCTTTGTTTCTGTTCGGCAACATCCTTTGGGATTGACATGCTTTCCCCTTGTACAACTGGACTCACGTGAGTCTGTCTCTGGCCGGCACGTTCTATCCTCGTTTGGTGTCTGGTTGGGTTTTTTTTTAGATTTTTAGGAGCCTTCCCTTGGGCAGATCCACTAAATTCCTATCAACCTGCTTTAATTCAATTTTCTTGGAGGCTGTCAGGGCTTTCAAGGTGTCCTCCACATTGATGAAGCTATCTACTTGGTCCATGAATTCTCAAAATGTTGTGGGAACCCTTCTGACCAACTATGCTATGAACACATTTCGCGGCTAGATGCCTCATAAGAGGGCTGTCAGGGTGATTTTCTCATCTTGGTTATTCATTGTTATTCATTCCCTATTAAATTGGGATAGGTATGCCTTCAAGCTTTCGTCATCTTGTTGCGCGACGATTAGGAGATACCCCACCAACCACCTTGTCTTCCTATTCTCCATAAACTGTATAAAAAATAGATGGGGCAGCTCCCCGAACTCGTTATTAGATTCTAGGACAGTGTGCTGAAAAACACTCCCTTGCCGCACCTTTTAGTGCTAGGGGAAGGCTTAGAAAGTGATCTCTACCAAGAACTCGTGGAGGGTCATGTTCGCCTTAAAAGTCTCTAGATGCTCAAGGGGGTCCTTGGATCTGTCATACATTTCCATTTGAGAGAGCTTAAACTTGGGGTTTAGGGGGGGGGGGGGGCCCTGATCTCTGTGCTGTATGGAAAGTCAGTGCTAGTGAATAGCTGGTCCATGGAGGACGAACTCCCACATTCTTGGCCATCTCTTCATACTTATCTATGAGATCACGCAATTTGTGATGCATCTATCTTCTGACTTTCTCTAGTGCATCTACTTTCGCAGCACTTCACAACTCGATGTGTTCACTTTGGCTCGGTTCAACGTCTTCCAAGAGTTTGTTGTTCACTCTCTTCACATTTTTTTTTTCCTATTGAACCCTTCCCGCTTTTGTCATCAACTTGTTTACCGTGTTCTCCATATCAACAAGCCTCGCCTCTATGGTTCTTGATGATTCTTTCTGCCCGCATATGGTCTGCAAGTGCATTGTTGCTGGCATACAAATGACACTTTATTCCGAGGATCCCTTAGACGATGTCATTGCTAACGACACTTTATTCATAGAGTCTTGTTGACTTGTAAAACACTTCAAGAATGGGGACTCAGAGTGGTGAGGGATACCTTTGATGCCTAAGTTAATGGGGAGAACCAAAATATCGTTTGAAGGGAAAATAGCTTCAGTGTAAACAATGGAGAGGAAAAGTCCCCTTACATGTGCTTGGAGGTGGGTTTATATACATCGACTGAGGTGGTCCTCGCTTGTAGTCAATGATTTATCCACTTGTTGTACTGGATGCAACACCAGTGGCAAGGCGACTACTTGTTGTTTCAAGCACCGTGTTGTTGTATTGAACATGGGTGTATCTTCGTACATGGGTGTTCCTTGTGGCAAGTGGAGAAGGTGTTCCCACCATTAGGATATTTGGAAAAGACATGCTGCTTGTCGAGGTTGTTGCTTTTGGTTGCCTTTGTGCATTTAATGGGGTGTCGCCTCCTACCGAACATGTTGACTATGACACATCGAGACGACATGCCCTCCTTTTCCTTTCATCCTCCTAACATTTATGCCATGGGCGTCTATTGGTGAAGTTGGCCCTTGAGGGAGGGAGTTGAGTTTGCCTAATAGGGTTGGTAAATATGCCTCCCACTATGGATCTCTTAAAACATAAGTTTGGAAAGAAATCAAATGTCCCAAAGGACCTAAAAGTATATTTCAATACAAATAAAAGAAACAATAGCTAGCCCACCACATTTGACTTGGTCATAGACCCAAGAAGAAAATCACATGAAAGAGTTTTGATCCAATAAATATTTAGGACATTCTGTAGATTATTATCTAGATATTTTATCTCAAAAGCAAAGTGAATTTTTTATTATTTTTAATTATCCAAAAGCAAAGTTCAAACAAGATATTAGATTAAAAAATTATTCCATGATGGAATTCTCCCCTACTAGTTTTTTTAAACTAAATGTGGATGTGGTAATATTTTTTGACCATCATAAGGCTGGTATTGGTGTTGTTGTAAAGGATGAGGAAGGTAAGACTATCATGATAGTTAGTAAGTCAGAACATGAGGTGATGAAAGCATAATCAATGGAACTATTGACAATGTTTAGAGGACTACAGTTTAGCTCTCACTTGGGAATTTCTAAGGTCATTTTAGAAAGTGATAGCTTGCTCTTGGTAAAGGCACTACAAGCAATTGAGGGATCCCTATCAATGATGGGTAATCTCATCTCAAAGGTGAAGACCTTACTAAAGCAGTTTCAAGAGTATAAAATCTAACATATTGTGCACATTGGGAATTAAGTGGCTTACTACTTAGCTAGACATGCTTGGAGAGTTCAAGAAGTAGAGACGTGAATGCATTCGGTTCCTTCTTTTGTTGCTCAATTTGTTTGGTTGGACCAATCTCATTTGTCTTATGAGTTTATCTATCAATGAAATTCCTTTTATATAAAAAAATTATTTTTCTTAAAGTAATTCGAAACTTCTTAAAATTTCTTGAAATAGTTAGTATCATAATTAGACTAAATAAATTTACACCATTGGTTTAAATAGGATTTTAAAAAATTTATGGTGCCATAAAATGTTTTTATAACTTTTTAATGAAATTGGACCAATAAAAGCGTGATACATGTCAATCTCATAATAAGCTACCAAATAGCCTTCCATGGACACCCCCATAGAGCTATAATGTGTTGGTAAATATTGGAGAAATCTCCACCCTTCGTTGATGAAGTCTTGCTTGGAGTCAATAGAGTAAGAGTTTTGTTTCCTTAACGATAAGCATTGTTCCCTATTTAGGTTAATAAAATCTATGCACATCCTCCACTTGACTTTTGAATTTTTCACCAGTACAACAAGAAACATTGGGGTAGTGTAATATCTCAAAATTTTTAAAATGAAGTTTTATTTGGATTTCTTTAAATGATTATGTTTTGGGTATATTTTCTAGGAAAATATAGAGTTGGAGACCTAAATGAGAGTATTGGATTTAGAATAAGTGAGATCATGTATTAGAGAAAATATTATGGAGAAATCTTTGAGATTTGGAATAAGGTATCAACTAGAGAGATTTATTTTAGACTTAGAAGGAGTTGAATTTTTAAGAATTAAGGTGTAAATATAAGATGAAGTGATAAAACCAAAGATCAAACACTTGGTGTACATTCTCGGATTAAACTGTTGAGTTTTAGTGTAATGAGCATAAGTTACTCATATGAAGTCCAAATGAGATAATTCTAATTCGTATAGAATCCTAAGAGATAGATCAAAACTTTCATGCTATGAGTTTTTGAATATTTGGACAGTATCAATGACTTATTTTGGGAGCAAGTGAATAACTCTGGACTGAGCATAAACAGAACTCGAGTTGGAGAATATGGATCCAAATAGGATTCTATCTTAACTAAATCAGGAATGGGCCTTCTAGAACTTGTTAAGTAGAGTCTTAAGGAGGTTAGAAAGTAACTAAATGGGTTAGGGCAAGGCTAAGCGGTGTGGCTAGCTAGATGAAGGCTGGAAAGGGTGATGCATGCATGGTTATGTGAGATGTCACCTCATCCCTTATCCCATAAGCTTCTACCCCAACCATTGATTAAATGGTTTGCAAAAATATCTAAAATACTGACCATTGGATGATCATTTCAGCTGCAAAGCCTAAGATTTTAGGAGGATTTAGTTAATCATGAAAAAAGGCTTAGGAGGGACATTTCATCCCATGCAAACTAGAAACCTATTGTCTTTACCAAGTTGCCCATTTTCTTTCCTTCACATGAGTTGACCACCACCCCTATAAATAGACATTTGAGAGTCTTCTAACTCTCTTTGGTAATATAGTACACGAATCCCTTTGAAGGAAATCAAAGAAAACCCTTCTCTAGTCTCTTAATGTCCATATACATCATAAGTGAGTTTAGTAAGTGTTTTGAGGAGAAAGCTTGCAAAGATTTGGTTTGATCATCTTCAACCAGACTTAAAGAGTGTGTAAGTTCATATTCTAGCTTAACTTTAGTATGAAAATGGTTTGTTTAAATGGTTGGACTATACATGTTGGTATTGAACCCTTATATTCTTGTTAAAGTGTTATAATAATTCTAAGTGTTGTTTAAAGTGGTTTTATTAATGGAAATGTGTTAAATGAAGTTAGTGGAACCTAAAACTATGTTATAATAAGTAAGAATCAGGTTTATAAGAAACGATTGCGAGTTTTGGATTGAAAAACCCATGCTCTGTAACTTCGCTCGACCCTCGCTTGATCGAAGGATCGAGCGAAGAACAATTGTAAACCTTGCTTGACTCTCACTAGATGTTTGGCTCGAGTAAAGTGCAACCCGAGACTTCGCTCGACACTCGCTCGATGTCTTACTCGAGCGAGTTCTAACCAAGAACTCGCTTGAATCTCACTCGATACCTCGCTCGAGCAAGATACTCTGTTTTGCGAAAATTCAAGACTTTTGCTTGAATAAAAAGGTGGACATTGGAATAAGCAGAAATTATATGAGTTAACTAAGTAAATAGCCTGTGTAAAACACTTTGCAGAATTAAAGAGTACATGCATGTTCTAGTATGTGGTGAGATTTAAGAAAAGTGGTATATCATGTACTTGAGAAACATTTCTATGAATAAGAAATGAACAACTAAGAATAAGAGATATGAATAAGTTAGTCACATCGTGACGGGGACGGAGAGACGTAACGCCTGGATGACAGATGTGCCGACAGGGACAGCGATACGTAACACTTGTTGTATGATAAGAGTGGTATGTATTATCACGAGGACGGCGATACGTAACGCTTGTGGAAGTGATATGATTAGTGGGGACGGCAAGACGTAACACCTGCTATGTTACGTATGTTCCGTGTCAAGACAGGGACGGCGAAACGTAACGTTTAGCAGATTCACACGAGACTCATAATAACCGGGACGTCGATACGTAACGCCTGGGTGATTGATGAGTTATATGCGATGGGGACGGCGATACGTAACGCCCATCGGAGATAAGAAATAAATATGCTATAAAAGAGTTATCTGTGACGGGGATGGCGATCCGTAATACCCATTGAGGATAATAATTGAATAAGTTTTTTTAAAAAAAAAGGTGTTAATGATTAAGAAAAATGAGCATAATATATCGTAAGAGTGCAAACCTGTGTAGGTTATTGATAAGTCACCTGAAACATGTTTTTGATCATGTTTTGTTAGTTTCTTTTTCTTAAAAGAATATTAATGGCCGTGTCTATACTTTATTAAGCTAATTATATACTTACTGAGATTTCTAAGGAAATCTCACTCTTTTGTGGTTTTATGTTTCTTTTTTGTATGTATAAATTATACACATGATGTGATGACCAACAAGGGGAAAACCCCAATGATGCAGGAGACTCTGAGGAGTCCTAAGGGACTTTTTAACTAAAGTCTTTATGTATATTTCACTTTTGCGTCCCTGGGACTTTCTATGTATGATTAGCTAGTGGAATTGTGGTATCATGTGCCCCCGCTTTTGCTGAGGAAGAGCAGCGTATATGTTGCTGTTTGACTTTGAGATTGGATGGTTCCCTATTTATATGTGGAGTTTATTCAACATTACAGGGACAAAATTTTCAGTAAGACCGTTGTCTTAGTTTGGATATATTCTGTTATGGGAAGGAATTTCCCGAAGATAAGAAGGAACCTAAGTGACTATAAGAATGGTCTTTTGATATGTATTATTATTTTGTTAACGCTGATAACTATTTGGGAATGTATATATAACAATAGAATATCTGATGAATAAAAGGAGAATGTGGAAGTTGTAAGTTAAAATTTGCCATATGTGATTTTTAAAAAATTTTATACTTGACCTTATCCGTTGTGTATAATATAATTTCTATATTTTATTTATTAAGATCTTGATACGTATGAGGATGAGTAGCTTAGTATTACTTATCCGACTCCTTGAATTACGTTAAATCATAGATGTGATTTGAGGATGTCACAAGTAGTGTGCCTCTTAGATAAACCTCGAGGCAAGAAGGTGATCAACTTCCTCAACTATGATGGCATATTTTTCTATACTGAAGCTTTTGGATTTCTGCCGGATTCTTTTAGCCTTGGACCCACACAAAGGTAATGCTTGATGATCATATTGTCGATTCTAGGCATCTCATCATGACTCCCTGGGAACACAACGCGATGTTTGACAGAGAGTTGTTTCATGGACTGCCTCATCTCAGGTCTCATTCTGGTCCCGATTCTCCCTATGCATTTGGGCCGCATAAGGTCTACTGGGACAAGTTCTAAGGGCTGATTTGGTTATGCTTGTTGGAGGGTTTGTTCATCCCAAATCTCTTTGTTAAGGACGTATTCTGCATTCTGGTTTATCAAATCCCGAACGACCGGAACCTGCAAAATAAGAACAAGGATGATCGGGGTCCGGGACCGCTCCGACGATCAAGTTAGTTTCAGGGAGAAAATATATGGAAGTTTGCTTGAGAGAAGTGTTAGAATGTACTCCTTTTCGTCTTTGGTTTGGTCTTATTTATAGGTGTTCCCTTTGAAGGAGGAGGGTTTTTATGATAAAAGATCTAGAAATCGGGACCTCACTCGATCGTCATCTTCGATAGGAAAAAACCTGATCTGATTCGGTCGGTCTCATCGCATTAATTGAGTATCCCTTCATTTAATGCTCAATTAGACCCTTTTGGAAAGGGGCATTAAATGCCGCTCTATCTTTCGTCAATCTAGCAATTAATGATGTGCGTTTATAGTGTCTCCGCATTTAAGAGGGGAGATCTGTAGACCGGCGGTTGTCTGGTTCCGCATTTAAGAGGGGAGATCTGTAGACTGGCGGTTGTCTGGTCGTTCATAAATGCGGGAGTGATCTTGATGTGAGGCGGATCCAGGAGATATATCAATATGTGAACCGTCGTTCTGGCCTTAGCGTGTCCTCGAAGCCGATTTAATCTCATTCTGCCGGATCGAGATAACCAGGGACTTGGATCGTCCCCGATTTCAGTCTCCCTAGTTGAATTCGGACACCGCGTGGTGATGGGTGTAGATTACGGGCCTTGGGCCTGACAACCCTTTTGGGCCCGGGTCCCGTTGAGTTGGACACCCTTTCAGTACCCCGCGAGTTTTTATCGAAGGTACTTCGATGGAAATTCTAAATGTTTTTGGGCTAGAGTCTTCCTTTTCTTTGTTTGCGCTGTCTTTCAATACCGGGAAGTATTCTTTTAATTCTCCTTCTGAGCGGAAATACGGGGTCGGATGTACTCGTATGTCGTTTCGTTTACTGACCAGACTTCAAGGGGATGATTTGAATTCTGATCAATTAATGCTGAATCATAACTTGTAATATTCCGTGTCAGGCATTTAATGCAGTTCAAAATTTATTTGCGCCGTTGTTCCGATTCCCGAACCATTAGTGATTCGCGATTAACTAGTGATACGCGCGTGATCATCATTAACTGACCTGTCATTTTGGCGCACGCTTCTTACCTCTGATTGGTCAGTTTAGTGATGCGTGCGCCGAAATGACGTTAAAGCGAACGGGAAACGAAGCAACGCTTCTTACCTCTGATTGGTCATTTCGGCGCACGCTTCTTCCGTTCCCATGAGTCACGTCTGAGATGACGGTTCCAGCATTGCTTCGTTTCCCGTTCGCTTTAAACTTGGCTTCTGGGTATAAATTACCCAGCGGTCTCTCACTGTCCTTCCTCCTTCGTTTGCTTCCCTGTTCTTCCGTTGCCATTCTTTCTTGCCTTCGTTCTTCGCTGCTTTCTCAATCTCGTTCTTTGTTGTTCCCTGTTCTTCCATCGCATTCCTTTCCACTTGCTTCCATGGCTTCTTCTGATCCATGCCCTTTCTTTGCCGGTAATGGCTGGGTTTCCTCAATGCAGTCTTCCGTTGTGGACGCGCTCAGGAAGAAACATCGTGTTTCCTGGCAGCATACCCTGGAGGCCCCAGGGGATGGCGTTAGGGCTTGTGAGCGCGATGGGAGGGCACAGAAGGTTGTCCTCTTCTCTCTCATGTTTTCGAAGGGTTTCCGCCTTCCTTTCATCCGGCCCATTCGTGAAATTATGCATTTCTTGGGTTTGGCCCCTGCCCAACTCATGCCGAACGGGTTGCGTATTTTGTTGGCCACTTGCGTGGCGTTCCGGATCGTTCTCTCTGGGAAGAACGATCCCTACCCCGACTTGACTGCTCGGGAGTTTTTTTCGATGTACCGGCTCCTTCGTCGGGACGGGAATGTTGCTGGTTTCCAAATAAAGCCGAAGTACAGGCTGATTCGAATGGAAGAGAGGCATTCGAGTGCTCGGGACTATCATAAAAGATTTTTCTTTGTCTCGGGCAGGGAGTGGGATTCCTAGAGGGAGAGGGGAATGATTTCCCTGTTCAGAAATATTGGGGCTTCCTCCCTTCCCAGACATACATGGAGATCACCCTTACAGACCAAGAAGCTGTGAGGGTGAAGCCCGTCCTCTCCTGGGGGGCAGAAGATCCCGATCGGTTGTGGTCCGACGCTCTTCTGATTGAGGAGAACATTGAGGAGTTTTTGACCCGACTAGACCGGTCCTATGCCTAGGGTCAAAACTTCTTCAATGTTTCGGAAGAGCCCCCTACTTCCTCTCTCAAGCGGTCCTCCGATCGGGAAGTGGGGAGGGAGAGACACACCAAGAGCCGAGCCGGCGAAGCTACTCCGAGTCGTGGTGCCCGTCCTAAGAAACAGAAGAAGGGGAAGGGTCCACGTACCGAAGGGTCGGATAAACGCGTTGCCCACACGGATTCTGCTGTTCGCAGTCCCCAGCAGGCCTCCTCATCGTCGTCCTCGGATGGACTCCGATTCCTGCAGACTGAGGGGGTAAGGGCTGAGGCCAGGAGGCTCGTCATTGAAGCCCAGATTGAAGCGACCGATCTGGCCGGGGTCGAGTCATCAGGTGGAGAGGAGATCGACCGTGCCTTTCAAGAGGCCTTGGATCGCGTCGCCGACTTGACTCCGGGTGCCATGCCCTTCGCGCAAGTCTTCCGACAGGAGTCGGAAGAGCAAGTCGCTAGGGCGAATCAATTGCCCACTCCCCCTCCTTCGTCTTCCGATCGTCACTCGGACGCTTCCGAGGGGGAAGATGAAGCTTTTGGTGGATCCGACTCTGAGGGAGATCGTGGGGGAGTCGGTCAGCAAGGAGATTTAGACGAGGGAGACCGGGGGGAGGCCCTCCCCGAAAGGCCGAGCGAGTCTGACACTCCGATGGAAGGGATCCAAGTGGGGGCCTCGGATGAGGGCGGGCGACCCGTCATCGAGCCCGATGAATCTCCCGGGCGTCCACCCCCAACCTTTGAGAGGGGGTCGACGTTGGGGGTCCATTTCGAGGATGGGTGTCCCTCCCAGGACTCGGAAGTTGCTCCTCGACCCCCGTATCCTCTTCGATCTCGAAGTGGTGTCGCGGTGTTCGGTCGATTCTTCGAGCTGGATTCGGAAGGAGGGTATCAAGCCGGCGAAGCTGGTTCAGAGCGCCCCTCTAGTTTCGAATAAGTCAAGGCGAACGCTTCCGATCGAGTGGCCTTGATGCTGAAGCCTTTACTGACACAGGTTTGACTTGTAGATTCTGTCGAATTTTGCATGGTCTTTTTTCTTTTCAAGTTGCTAAGTTCTTTTCCTTGTGTACAGGTCACCAAGGAGATATCCCAGGCTGTGGGTTCCGAGTTGGCAGAGCTCGCCGAATTCAACAATGAGCTCGGAACTGTCTGCAAGTTCGGGCTTTACAAGTTGTAACAGGCGAGGGATCAGCTCGAGCTGTCGCAGGAAACTTGCGAGGGGCTGATCAAGACGGTCGAGGAGTTAGGGGCGGATAAGAGCAGGCTAGAGAAGGCCAACGCTTCTCTTTAGGCCGAATTGGAGGCGACTCGGGAATCACTAGCCACAGCCTATCGGAGGAACGCCCGCCTCGTAGATGCCAGATCGGCCACCGAGCAGGACAATATTCTCCTTCAGTCCGAGCTAACTGCTCGGACGGCATAACTAGTCGCTTCTTCCCAGATTCTTTCATTGAGGGAAGAAGAGCTGGCAATTTTCGAGGAGGCTCAGATTGCTCGGGAGGAGGAATTGGCCGGTTCGAGGTGCGCCCAAGAGGCTTTGGGGGCGGAGCTGGCACAGTCTGAGGAAATCCAGGCTGCTCGAGAGTCTGAGCTGGAGGGGGCTCGCCGTGCTTTAGAAAAGGCTCATTCGAGAATTGCTGATTTCGAGCAGCAGATATCTCGAGTGGTGGCCATTCGCAACTCTGCCTGGGGGTACGGCTATGCCGAGGGCCTTCGCCGGATAGGAGCCCAGCTTTTGGTGGACCCTCAGCTCAATCCCCGGAAGATAAGTCCGAAGTCTCTTTGTCCAGACCGGGCTGCGAAGAGATATGTCAAGAAGATCGGGAAGCGCGGCTACCTTCCTCTTGACGACTTGAATCCTCCTCCTCCCCCTCCTGAGGCTTGACCTGATTGATGAATAAGTTGTTTTTTTTTTTTTTTTTGCCATTCGAGATGTTGTAACTGAACATAATACTCGAGTTTGCTTCGAGCGAGTTTGTATGACTGAATATATGACATTCGAGTTTGGTCTTTCTTTAGATGCTTTATTCGCTTTGTCTTTACCCCGCGAAATTTTTGGTTAAGTGTAAACTTAAGAAAAAATTTCATCGAGTGTAATATGTGTTCTTGAGATCGAGGTTTAGGAGTTGTGAATTACTTCGCGTGGGTGGGTAGACTGACCCCGCGGGATTGTGAATGATACATCGCGTGGGTGGGTAGACGGACCCCGCGGGATTCCGAGCATTTACTTCGCTTGGGTGGGTAGACCGACCCCGCGGGATTCCAAGCGTGTACTTCGCATGGGTGGGTAGACCGACCCCGCGGGATTCCGAGCGTGTACTTCGCCTGGGTGGGTAGACCGACCCCGCGGGATTCCGAGCATTTACTTCGCGTGGGTGGGTAGACCGACCCCGTGGGATTCTGAGCGTGTACTTCGCGTGGGTGGGTAAACCGACCCCTCGGGATTGTGAATGATACATCGCGTGGGTGGGTAGACCGACCCCGCGGGATTCCGAGCTTTTACTTCACGTGGGTCGGTCTACCCACCCACGCGAAGTACACGCTCGGAATCCCACGGGGTCGGTCTACCCACCCACGCGAAGTACACGCTCGAAATCCCGCGGGGTCGGTTTACCCACCCACGCGAAGTAAATGCTCGGAATCCCGCGGGGTCGGTCTACCCACCCACGCGATGTATCATTCACAATCCCGCGGGGTCAGTCTACCCCCCCACGCGATGTATCATTCACAATCCCGCGGGGTCGGTCTATCCACCCACGCGAAGTACACGCTCGGAATTCCGTGGGGTCGGTCTACCCACCCACGCGAAGTAAATGCTCGGAATCCCACGGGGTCGGTCTACCCACCCACGCGAAGTAAAAGTTTGAAATCCCGCGGGGTCGGTCTACCCACCCACGCGACGGCGCCACTGTTAAGGACGTATTCTGCAGTCTGGTTTATCAAATCCCGAACGACCGGAACCTGCAAAATAAGAACAAGGATGATCGGGGTCCAAGACCGCTCCGACGATCAAGTTAGTTTCAGGGAGAAAATATATGGAAGTTTGCTTGAGAGAAGTGTTAGAATGTACCCCTTTTCGTCTTTGGTTTGGTCTTATTTATAGGTGTTCCCTTTGAAGGAGGAGGGTTTTTATGATAAAAGATTTAGAAATCGGGACCTTACTCGATCGTCATCCTCGATAGGGAAAAACCTGATCTGATTCGGTCGGTCTCATCGCATTAATTGAGTATCCCTTCATTTAATGCTCAATTAGACCCTTTTGGAAAGGGGTATTAAATGCCGCTCTATCTTTCGTCAATCTAGCAATTAATGATGTGCGTTTATAGTGTCTCCGCATTTAAGAGGAGAGATCTGTAGACCGGCGGTTGTCTGGTTCCGCATTTAAGAAGGGAGATCTGTAGACTGGCGGTTGTCTGGTCGTTCATAAATGCGGGAGTGATCTTGATGTGAGGCGGATCCAGGAGATATATCAATATGTGAACCGTCGTTCTGGCCTTAGCGTGTCCTCGAAGCCGATTTAATCTCATTCTGCCGGATCGGGATAACCAGGGACTTGGATCGTCCCCGGTTTCAGTCTCCCTAGTTGAATTCGGACACTGCGTGGTGATGGGTGCAGATTACGGGCATTGGGCCTGACAACCCTTTTGGGCTCGGGTCCCGTTGAGTTGGACACCCTTTCACTCTTCATTACGACAACCAAGCTAGGTGGTAGCAGGGTCTCTACATTGTAGGCTTTCTCCTCAAGAATAGGGGCTGGAGTGGTGAGGGACATTTCTGATACCTTAGTTAATGAGGGGAATCAAAGTATTGCTTGGAGGAAAAATAGATTTAGTGTAAACAAAGGAGAGGAAAAGTCCCCTTACCTGTGCTTGGAGGTGGGTTTATATACGTCGATCATGGTAGTCCTTGCTTGTTGTTAGTGCTTTATCCGCACCTCGTATTGGATGCCACACAGGTTGCAGGACGACTACTTTCTGTTTCAGGCACCATGTTGCTATATTGAACATAGGTGTGTCTCCTTATACACATGTTCTCTGTGGTAGATGGAGAAAGTGCACCCACTTTTAGAATCTTTGGAAAAAGGCGTGCTGTCCATTGAGATTGTTGTTTTTGGTCTTTGTTAGGCATTTAATGGGCTGTGGCCTCCTATCGAGCATGTTGGCTATAGCACATCCAGACGACACATCCTCCTTTTCTTTCCTTATGCTAGTCGACATGGGTTGTCATGGATGAAGTGGGTTTCTGAAGGAGGGAGTCAAGTTGGTTTGGTAGGATTGGTAAATATGCCTCCCATTATGGATAAAAGAAGTGAAATGTCCCTAGGACTTGAAAGTATATTTTGATAAAAATAAATGGAAAAACAGCTAATCCACCACAATTGACTTGGTCATCATTGGGAGATCTAGGAAGAAATTCAGATAAAAAGAATTTTGATGCAATAAATATGTAAGAAACTCTATAGATTGAATTATCTAGAAATTTTATGTCGAAAGCAAAGTTAATTTATTATTCTTACATGATTCGAAACTTACTAAACTTTATTGAAATAATCAGGATCATAATTAGACTAAATAAATTTACGCCATTGATTTAATTAGGATTTTAAAAAATTTATGGCCCCATAATTTTTTTTATAATTGTTGAATGTAAATTCTATCAATAAAAGAGTGCCACGTGTCAGTCTCATAATAAGATACCATGGACGCCTCATAGAGCTGTAATGCTCTGACTGATAAATAATGGAGAAAGCCGGGCCCCCACCCTACTTTTCAAAGTCTTGCTAGGAGTCAATAAAGTAAGAGTTTTGTTTCCTTAACCGATAAGCATTGTTCCCAATTCCTTTTATTTACACCTAATTCCGCAGTTCTTGATCTGATCTCCCTCTTCTTCACGCAAACACACTTAGTCGCTTGCACGCAACCAAAAATCACCAAGTCACAGAATTTTTTAGTGAAACCGAGAGAGAGTGGTGAGTTTCCATCAACTCTCGTAAGTGCAAAAGCTCTATTCTTAGTTTTAGGACTTAGATGTGGAACATGTTAACTTGTGTTGGAAGTGTTTTTCTGGAAATAATTGGTCGGTTTGTGAGTTGGTATTGGGCGTATGTTTGGTTAGCATGCTATTAATAGTTGGTGATGACTCAGTTGTTGGATGTTAATTTTGTGATTGTAAAGGAGTTTTGTAATGAGTATGATTTGGGTTCAAGCTTCTATTATGAGCTTAGTGTCCAAATATGTGACTTTTGTTTAAGATACCATATGATGGATGTTAATATACAACAATATTACCAACATCTGTGATGGTTATATAGCACTTTTTTTGTAAGATAGCGATGATTAGAGTTCTTGTTTAGAAATGTTGGATTTTACGAATTAGATGATGAATATAATTAATGTTTAGTTTATAGTGAGTGTGAGTTGTTCATATATGAGATAAATGCTTAGGATTTAAGTGAATAGAGGCCATATTCATCAATACTAATAATAAAAGTCCGTTTGATGGCTTGATGTTCATTTGTGTATCAGTTGATGTTTTATTTCAAATCTGGAATTTTTATGACTTGGATGTTGTATTCTGACTTATATATTAGAATTGATGATTTGCGTCGTTTAGATGCCCAAGAAAATCAACATATTACAAGTGGATGAAGTTATAAGTTCAAAATGGTTATATACATGTCTCGGGTTGAGCTGTTAATTAGTGATTTAGAGTTTTCCTCAAAATTATCTTGTATTAATTGTTTGTTTGATCATGATAATGCCCAGAGTTGATCTTTGTCGTGAATATTTTAAGAGCATAGGATACTATGATGTTTTAAGCACACAAATTCATCATCGAGGCAAGAAACTCCACATTGAGCTCTGCTTTGTATTTTGGGTAAATTTCGTTATTTATGGTGGAAGTTTAATGAGTTAATTTTTTATTAAACTTTGTCTTGGGATGACGTTAATTAATAATTTTGGTTTAAAGCTTACAGGCATAAGGTTAAAATTCAAAATGCACTTAGTGATATGTTCATATTCATGAAATTTGGATTTGGTGCTTTCTTGGATCTGCAGAGTGATAACTCATTAACTCATATTCTAATCTTAGAAAAGGTATTTAGAATAGAATGTGCATGTGATTTAAGAAGCTTTGTGAAATTTGGGGTTGAAATGCAATTATTTAGAGTTTTGGGATTAATATGCAATTTTCAAGACTGAAGGGGTTCGAGTGCAATTTTTACTAAATCTTGGTAGTTTTTCTAACCATATTATATAGACTTATTTATTTCAGCCTTTGAAGTGAACTTTTTAAAGTGAGGGAATTCGTAAGTTAACATCTGGTTTATGTTAGTATGCTTAGTGAGAAATGCCATATTAAAAATTCATGTTCATGTTCTGAAGTTCTATAGATATTTGAGTTTTTCATGTCATGATATTCTATCATCCCTCATGAAGCATATGAACATGTTATGAAGCATAAGGTACACATTAAAAATACTTTTATGATGACCCAAGCTAGGATGGTGGATTATCGTAGAAGTCCTCTATCTACTCTAAAGTACATAAATGTAGAGTGGAGTCTCTTGGGTTAACGAAGAACATTTGGTGACCTCGAAAGAGATAGTAATAGTCTTGGAGTGAGGGTAAGTATGTGCCTTCTTGCCTGTGGAGGCTAGAGGGTACGATAAGTGAAGGACGTTTGCTTGAAGTTTGATTACTCTTAAGACAAAGCCAAAGGCGGTGTTACCTGTCGTGTGGTGAACATAACCAGTAAGTGCACAAGGTTATGGAGGGAACTGTGAGGTGCCAAAAGTATGTTTAAAGAGGATGTTATGATGATGATGATGCTGATAATGATGTTATGATGTTACTCTCTTTTGCTAAAGAATCTGGATGAGAGAAAAATACAATTTTTGAGTAATGCAAGTTCATATCCTTTATGCAAACATTTCATATTATTTTTAACCATGCTTTTATAAACTGTTTTTATGTTATTGGTCTAACTTACTGAGTTTGGATATTTGTAGTTAAGGAGCACGCTACTCCAAGACATTTTTATTTTACTTTTGGGTCTCTGAATATTTTACAGACTGTCCATCTGTAAAATCTGCTCTTTGTTATGATTATAAGTGATGTCTATGATTTTAGTTTATTTAGGTACAAATTTTAAACAAAAAATAATTTTGCATTGCGATTATTATATATTATTAGAGGTATGTTAGGTACATTGCGTATTGTTTATCATATACGGGATATGTAATGTTGTGTTATATGTCTTAACGCTTTAGTCTCTCTTATATCCTAAGAGGGGTTGGGGCATTGCAGTGCTTACCTTTAAAATCAAATTATTTGTGCTCCACTTGGTATTAATTAACTCTCTAAACCAGCTGAACCCATTTCTTTATCAGTTGGATTGCCCTGCTTAAGTTCTTCATCAACGAGGAAGCTGAAGCACCTTATCACAATCACAGACCTCTGTAGATCAATACAGGTATTTGTCTGTCGAGCAATGGTACATACAGTCCCTATTGTAAAAAGTTTTAAAATTACAATAATGCTACATCCAGATCCCTATTGTAAAAAGTTTTGGGAATTGCAATGCAAGTCTAGTGTAAAAAAGTTTTAAAATTACAATAATATCTTTTTTGAAATAATTTTATTTCCTCTTTTACCCTCATTTATCAATAGGACTGTAATACAGTCCTCCACACAGGACTGCGACTAGAATTTTTCTTGTCTGTCTATCATATTAAATTCCTAGCTTCATCAGTTGAATATGCTCTTGCTAAATAAAGGCCTCCCTCTACCCTATCATCCATCTCTCTCTATACAGGTATTAATTTTTCTTTATCTCATAATAGATAGATCTAATCTTATATGATCTTTTTCATTTTGTCCACTATTAGCGAAGTGAATGGAACTTTTAGATTTCAAGAAGTTCTAAGCGTATATTAATTACTTGTTCATTATTTCTGTATGAATTTGCTCGTCTAGATTATACCATCAAAATGATGGCATCCGTATGAAATTGCATCGAATATCACTTCAGTTCATGAGTACTTAATTGTGCAAATTAACTGCTTTCATTGTTAATGAATTTATAATTGGGCTTATTTGTTCCATGCATGCAGCGGCACAAATAATGATTCAATCGAAAAAATGCTCTTCCGGGATATCTAGCCATCAGTCAATCGAGGTCATTACGAAGAAAATGCAACAGATCCATTTATGCCAGACCAGTAAGGTGAAACCGAAAGTGCAACACTCATTCCAGAACAATTATAAGATGAAAGTAGAAGACAGGTATTCAGTGGAGATCAGGAGTAGTGCTAAGGTGCAAATGCCAAGTGCTAATTTCCAGTCATCGGTCAAAATCAAAAATGAGAAAATGGCAATGATCCAGTACTCAAATTCTTCTGGTCACACAAGCAGGCCGAATGTCGGTAAGGGTACTACTAAATATAATTATGAATTGTGCAAGCGACGTGTATTCTTTTAGGAGATATATCACCCACTTATTGCGTATTAATTAATAGAATAATTAAATAGGCTTGGTAAAATATTGTGGTTGGCATGCAGGCCGCCAACTAATGCTTCCATCGAAGGAGATGGTGAAGGGGCAAGGTCAAAATACAAGACCAGTAAGGAAGAGTACTAACCACCACTCAGGATCATGCCACACAACCAGGACCAGTACTAAGATTAATACAAGGGAAGAGCAAAAGAGGACTGAAACCCGAAAGCAATATTATAGAAAACCATAAGCAGCAAAGCCACATGAAATGATCAGTGATCTAGCTGTTTGGGAAAATAAGTTGACACTACGTTCGGGATTGCTCTTAGAATTCAATATGTTATGATTTAAATCGTTGTTTGTGTTTTTTCTATAAGCTGCACGTACGATGGTGTGTTTGATCTATGGAATGATGCCTTTTAATAATAGTACAATATGCTTATAATTGTTGTTCCAATGTTTGTGTTTATTAAATCTTCCAATCTGTTTATAAACTTTGTTTACATCTTTTGGCTTTTTTTTTTTTTTTTGAGTCAGAGAACTTGTATGAGTAATGTCATCAATACATTGCTTACCCTTTTCGGTACTCTTATATATACAATTTGGTACCTCGTCCATCCAAATTAACTGTGTCTAATCTTAAAGACTCCTTAGCTAATATATGTGCAACTTTATTAGAGGATCTGTGAACAAACTAGACCTTCCATCCTTGATGTTGCCGCAGCATCTTTGTAGCAGCTTGAACTATGCTGTGCCATATAGAGGATAATCTGAGGTTTCTTCAGCAACAACCTTTACTATTTTCTGAGCATTCCCTTCAAATGTAACTCTACAGAAACCAAGATCTTGGCATAATTCCATAACTCTCCAAAGTGCCAAGCATTCTGTTGTTGTTGGATCTTGAATATAGAGCTTCTGAGAACAGCAGGCTTCTCTTCACTTCTCTTCTTTTCTGATTTGCAAGGGGTCAGAAGGGGGTTTATAGAAGCAATCATCTCTTGTTTGTAGATGATTGTGTTCTATTTGGAAGGGCAATAGTACTAGAGGAAGTAGCACAAGATCCACGTTATGTTGCATGTGTATGAGATGGCCTCAGGGCAAATTCTTAACAAAGAAAAATATGCTATCTTTTTTAGCTCTAATACCAAGATGAATGTTCGAGTTTTGATAATAAATGCTAGTGGATCGGTGATGGTAAGGTCCTATGAGAAGTAATTGGGGCTACCTTCAGTTATAGGTAGATCTAAGTACCAAATTTTCAAGGGTATAATTCTCCCAAACTTAAACTTTGTTAGTCCTAGAGTAAAGAAAAAGAAAAAAATCAAAATAAGCATTGCTTTGCTCCATAAAAATTCTTGTCTCAAAGATTGCATAAAATTTATAATTTAAAGGAGTCATTTCAAATCAATCAATTCTAAAAGTTAATTCAAAACTCAACTCTCCTGCATTATCTATCTCCGCATTCATGCATACCTATTATTTCTCACTTCATTACAACCTCCCTGAATGATTTTATGTAAACAAGTAAATAAAACAATGGATCTCTTAGAACTCCATAGGCTTACTTTTCAAATCACTCTATTAATGTAGAACAAAATATTACTAAGGATCCATAGGTCTTTATTAGGCTTGTGATGTATGGCTAGGGTGAGACCTTCAAAAAAAATAGGATTTAAGCAAAAAGAGAACTCTCACTTCTTAAACATATACTCTTCTCAATCTTTTGAATATGTCAAAATATCTATTTTCATTATTTTTTTCGAAGTTTGTCCTTTTTTTAATTTTACTTCAAGTTGTCACCCATCTTTTGACATGAATGTAAGCACTTGTGATGGATGCACCTAGTTATTCTACAAATCACACACTTAAGGTGCTTATGCATACTCATATTTCAAGTTATGTTTTGACGTAAGAGTAAATATTGGTAATGAATACCCTTAGTTAATAAGCAACTCAAAACATTAGAGTAAATAGAACTTTGTACAATTTTTATTTTTATTTTTATTTTTTACATACACTTGTATATCACTATCTTTTCTTCAACCCTACTTAGGAATAGATCAAATGGGTGACTAGGGATAAAGATAATAAAGAGGTAAGCTTCAAAGGCTCAATCGATTCAAAGAATGCCTAAATCACTTTCTAAGTAATATTCTATAAAAGATTTCGCCTCATGAGTAATCAAACAAGTTCTAGAGTAAGTAGAGACCATTCAAATTTATAAAATTCACATAAATTTTTTCTAGATATGCACAATGATTAATGATTATATCAAATTAAACAAGATCAAGTAAATAATTAACAGTTGGACTTAAGAAATGAGATTGTTTTCTAAAAATTATAATCAATTTCAACCATATTCTTAACATAGGCAATTTAAAAAAAAAAAAAAAAACGAAACAACGGAAAACAACATTTTTTTCTTTCTTTTTTTTTCTTGAATAAAATGAATATATTTCCTTCCCCCAAACATAAATATCACATTATCGTCAATGGAAAAAAGGAAGAAAAATTAAAGAATAGATTGAGAGAGGATAAGAAATGTTTTCTTGATTTTTAATTGAATATTTTTCTTTCAGGTGCAACCATCTACTCATTGGAGATTTTTTCAGTCTCTTTATTTTTAAAAAATGAAACAAAAACAATAAGATTAAAGAAAAAATAAAATATAAACAGAAATATAAAAAACTTGAGTTGCTTCTCAAATACGCTTTATTTATAGTTAGTAGCTTGACTGTTGCTCATCTTCTAAGCTGGATCTAGAAGAATGGTGGTCTTCTGGCTATCAAATCCACCATTTAAATAAGGTTTCAGGCGTTATCTATTTACTTTGAAGGCCCTCTTCTCATCATGAGTGATTTCAACTACTTCCTTAGGAAAAACTTTAACAACCGGGAATGGGCCTGACCATCGCGACTTGAGCTTTCTTGGAAAGATGCAGAGTGTAAAGTAAAACTTGTTGTCTAGGTAGGAACTCCTTCTTTGAGATGTGCTTATTGTGCCAAGCCTTAGTCCATTCCATGTAGATTTTTGCATTCTCATAAGTTTCATTGCGAAATTCATCCATCTCCTAAAGTTGCAACAAATGTTTTTCCCCTACCGCTTGAATGCTAAAACAACTTTTACTTGTATCTGGACACTTGATGACATTGAAAACACTAAATATGACCTCCTCCTCTTGTACTCATAATCGCAATTCTTCCTGTTGAACATCAATAAGTGCTTAGTAGTAGCTAAGAGTGGTCTACCAAGAATGATGGAAATTTCTCAATCTTCCTCCATGTCAAGAATAATGAAGTCAACTAGAAAAATAAACTTGTGACAACCCAAGCTTTCGAGTCCTTAATATTAAATTGAATTATATGGTAATAATAATAATATGGATAAATCAAATAGGTAAGGGAAGGCTTGGACTTAGGAAGATTAACTTATGAATGGTTAAGAGGCCCAAGGGCACACTAAGAAAGCCCTAAAGGCCCATAGATTGAGCCCACAAGTCAACAAGCCCATGCTCTTGGACACATGTCAAGCTAGGAGAGTTTCAAAAAGTCTTCCCAAGACTAGTAGTTAGAAAGTTGGAAATTTGCTAGTAGTTGAGACTTTGACTAGTGGTTTCTTGAAAGGAGAAGAAGTGAGGATCTAGGATGGGATTTCCTCATCATTGAGGAGCTAGTAGGCATGTAAGGCAATAGGAATTTCTCAAAGAAGTCTTCACTTGATCACATCAAGGTCAAGTCAAAGGAGGAGAACAACGAAGAGGAAAGAAAAGAAGCAAAGTGGTGGGCGGTTTTGGTGGGATTGCCGGGCACCTTGTGGAGGCTTCTAGAAGATCTTCTCAAGATCTAGGTGAATGGATCAAGTGTGATGAGTGACAAATTGATGGACAATTGATAGATGGAAGTAAAGACATTGGGAAGAGGAAGTGGATGAAAAAAGAAGAAGAAGAAAACAACCAAATGGGGGATACGGCTAAGGAAGAAGCCGTGGGCTTCATTTGGGGATTTCTTGAGATTTTAGCAAATCCAAGCTCAAGGCTCTAGGAGATCTCACTTAAGAACAAGTACAAGTGTAAGGTGAAGTGAGACAAGTGATGACTTGATTGATTGGAGGATAGGAGAAATGAATGATGCATGCCTTGGAGGATAGGTTTCGGTATGCAATGGGAGGGCATAACCGAACCCCTCCGTGCTCTTCCTCCAAGAATTGGATCATGAGATCCATTGAGTGACATGTGAGGTGATGTGGGAGTGTGTGAGGAGTGATGTGAGGTGATGAGTGGGCTTAGAAACCCAAGGGGGGCGCCGGCCATCCAAGAAGAAAGGGGAAAGAAAACCTCACTCAAGTGTTGCCTAGATTAGGATCTAATCATGCTCTAGAGATGGAAGTCCAAATCACATCTTTCAATCCCTCAAGAGTCACACCATTGCATAGGGAATAGAGTGACAAGGCTTAGGGAAAACCCCATGGCCGAATGGTCTCTTGCTCTCCCTTTCCATTTTGCACACACACACTCACACACACCCTCCACACTTGCACCTCTCGGCACTCTTCAAGCTCTCACCAGTCTCATCTTTGCTTCACTTCTTTTACCCCTAAAACCAAAGAATACCAAGCCTTTTGGAGCTAGGATCAAGCAACCCTTGAAGGAAAATTTCTTAGAAGAAGGTAAGGCATTCCTTGATCTAATCCAAAGCTAAGAACACTCAAAGAGAACACACACCACTTAGGATTTGAAACTTAGCAAATCTTTTTCTTTTAATCCCAATACTATAACAAGTCTAATATAATATTTTATTTACATTTTCAGATTTCTAAAACTACTAAAAGAAAGTTGTAAGTTTACCTTCATTTTACTCTTACATTTCTTGAATATAAATGGATGATCATGGTTGTTGGTTGCTACTTGTGTTGCTATATCATGGTATGTTGATTTGATAGAGATTATTTGGCATGAAATGATTGTGTAAATAAATTTAGTAATATAGTATTTAGACTTGATAAAGTTTGGAATGGATGATTAAGTGAATAAGACATTAGAAATTGAAGAGTGGAAAGCATAATAGGGGAATAATTAAAGTTGTAGTATTATATGCATGATCACTAAGGTATGATGTGAAGTTGGAAATGTTTTCTCTTTTAACTTGATAAAGCTTGAGCATGTGGTGATTTGCTTGAAAGATTTTATTCTTTAGGTTTAATTTTATGTCATATTAAGGACTTGACTAACTCAGATAGATAAACATGGAATATAGAAAGGCAATACGTAATAAGGTAGTGATGCATGCGTGTTTGGTAGAAATATCATGATGTTGAGGAAATGTTTTATTTTGTGATATCAAATTTATGGACATTCTTTGAGTTGACAAATCTAAAATACAACATTTAAGTGTTATTATTAGGTCTAAATAGACGATGATTCATTTTAGATAGGTTTGGTGCTATGGAATTTAGAGGGTTAAATCAATGATTATTTAACATATGAAGTTAAATATAAAAGATTAAATTGAAGAAAGAAATATGAAATTGATTAGTAGGGTGGAAGGTCTGGTTTCTACCTAAAGGAAAGAAGAAATAATTGGATTTAATTAGGAATTAAAAAAAAAAAGGGATAGGGCTCGGCCCAAATCCTAAATGGGAGGGACCGAATACCCTACCCTACATGCAAGCCCATCATGGGTGAAGGCATGTGGGGAGGGACTAGCAATCGAGGTTTTTGGTTAGTGAGCGGAAGTGTTTGGATGTGCACTCGAGTTCATCTCGGGTATTGGACGTGAAATTTGCATTATAGTTGCATAACCCATGCATACGTCACGAAAACTCTATCTTGAGTCAAAATATTTAAAAAAAAGAAAAAGAAAATAAGTTTAAAAAAGAACCCCAAAGGCTGGGACGTGGTAGTGTCCCAGTAAAACTTCCTGTTCACTCAGGAGTGAGTAAAGTCGAGTGAAAGCCATGGGTCGACAAAGAACTATCGGCAGACCATGTATGGCTCCCTTAGGGATTCCGGAGCATGGTCGTATCTAAAGCTAGTGGGTGCATATGGGCGGTGTAGGTCTCGGCCTCACCGGTAAAATATTATGGATTGTAATCACTCGGTGGGCAAACAGTCATCGAGCGACGAAGAGCGGAAATGCGTAACGTAGCCGCTTGGCTTGATACAGTCACCGGGCGCTACGGTGCGGGGAATACACGGTGCGTAGGGGAACTGTGAGGTGTCCAATTATGAAAAGTCATGACAAGGGAGGCTTTCGAGCCAACAAAGAACAGAACAGCATATGGAAAGTGGCGCCTAAGATAAAAGACATAAAAGATATAAACAGAAGAACAAGAGTTGCTTTTTACGAATTGTGACGGAAATGACGTTTTCCAAAATGTGAATATATGAACAGAAACAAAATGACAATTGGATTTTTAAAGAATGTTTACATGAGCATGCGCATGAGTCAAGTATTGTCTGCATATGCATATGGATGTTTATGGTTCATTTACTTATATGCCTGAGATGTTTTAGTTGAAATGTTTGTATACTTACTAAGATTTCCCCCGAAATTTCACCCATTTCCTTTCCTTACTATCGTTCCCTATTTGGGACGATAGAAGTGGTTGCAGGTTGTCGGCGCCCCAGCTTGCGCTTGGGTTCGTACGTAAATTGCGACGCCGGGGACGAACGTCACAAGGAAGTCATCCCTCATCTTTACGTGTGAGAGCCTTATTTTATGTTATATGTATATATATATATATTTTTTTCTCTCGCAGCGGAAAAAGGTCAAGCCATAAACAATCGACAAAACGTTACGCTTGTCGCACATCACATGGTTAACGAAATAAAACCCAAATTAAACATCATATACATATATCAAAGTTAAAGTCACCAATGTAAACAGTTTTATACAAAAGCACTTCCCAAAACAACGGGAAGATTTTTCCTCAAAATATATCGGCGATACAAAATAAAGATAATGACGATCCGCTCCCCCTTCCGCCAACCATACTAATAGGCGGGTTCTTCTTTTATCTTCTTAAAGTCCGAGCCATAACGAAAACTGTCCAGACTCAGTCCTGGGCCTACGTCACACATCATCCCAGAGGATGACGTAAACAGGCGTCCCATGTGTAGGAGCCCATCCACTCCTAGCACCAAACAGCACCCCGTAGGGCGGAGGTCGTCAAAAAAATACGTCGCCATAGGAAGCGACTCTGCCGCCCACTGACCCAACAGGTCTAGGGTCACTGGCCCAGTAGTATCAGTCTTAGTCGGGCCCATGAGGGTCCGACCCATCTTCTCGAGAGTCGTAATCCGGGGATCCATCATGTCCTGCAATAACTTCTATCGTTCCCAAGGGAGCGATAGTAGAGATAATAAAAAGGGGGTGAGATTTTGGGAGAAATCTCAGCAAGTATACTAGCACTTAAACCCAAAACATTTCCAATATACAGATAAGTAAACAAAACATTCGTAACTAATGCACATGCAATGAATGACTGACTCATGCACATGCTCATGAAAACTTTCAAACAGACTTGCTTCTTTCAGACTTTTTTTCATAAAACTTTCATACGGATTACTTCTTTCAAACTTCTTTTCATGTCATCGCTTTTCAAATCATTTCTTTAAAACATTTCGTATCTTTTATTCTTTCTTAGGCGCCACTTATCTTAAACAGATATTTTCTTATGGCTCGAAAGCCCATCTTGTCATGACTTATCACATTGCATATATGAGACACAACACGGTTCCCCTAAGTACCGCGTGTTCCCTGCTGGTTACCGCATCACTTTAATGTGAGTGCGTCTTATAACTTTAAAACGGCAGGTCCTTACACCTTATCCGTCCTTGGCACCCACCAGCGTTAGGTTTTACCGCGCTCCGGACACCTTTTGGAGCCATACACGGTCCGCCGACTGTTCTTCGTCGACCCAGGGGCTTCCGCTCGACTTTAAACACTCCTGAGTGGACAGGGAGTTCCACTGGGGCACTTCCCCGTCCTAACCTTTGGGGTTCTTATAAAACTTTACTTCTTTTCTTTTCTTTCAAAAACTCAATCTTTTCTTTTCTTTTCTTTTTCTTAAAAACATCTTGGACTTTAAAAACATACTTTTCATGACTTATGCATGGGACATGCAATGCTTACTTATTTTCATGCAAAACCAGAGACAAGCTCGAGTGCATTCACATTTCATTTTCTTTTCTCCCTCATTGGGATAACTTCACAACTTCCTACTTAGTCATCATGCTCTATACCCAAAATTGGGCCTAGGATTGAAGTGGGGTACTTGGCCCATCTCCAACCCATCATGGCCGAACCTTCCTAGGGAAATTCCTAGGGCTTTCCTTCATCACTTGACTCCAATTATCCTCCAACAATTAAAAGTGTAAAGTTAAAACATATACCATCCTTAGAAAGGGGTAACCGAAACCTTAGCATTCCCCAAGTAGGCATTTTCATTTCCAAACTTAATTATTTCT
This sequence comes from Platycarya longipes, assembly GCA_036559045.1. Classification (NCBI taxonomy): domain Eukaryota; kingdom Viridiplantae; phylum Streptophyta; class Magnoliopsida; order Fagales; family Juglandaceae; genus Platycarya; species Platycarya longipes. The sequence goes on from CM071798.1 coordinate 21,210,728, forward strand.
AACTTCCTTCCTTCACCTTTCTAACTTGGGAAATTCCTTCCATTAATCTATTAAAAATCTCCTTTTCTATAAGTTTCTTCTATAAGCTCAACTAAATAAATTCCACCACAAAGCAATATAATTTAATCTTCTAATCTCAACCTTAAATATCATAAAATTCCAATCAAACATTACTAGTCATCATACACAAGTGGTTACTTCTTTCCATATGCAAGTATACACCATTTCAATTCATATCAATCATGTATTTTATTCTCATGTCCCTTTTCATTTCCTCAAGACAATATTTTCCTTGAATAAATCAATTTCATTACTAATTTCCTCAAATAAACTTTATCTTAGCAACACCAAATTTAATACTTAACACTAAAATCCATCATGCATCAACTTCATCATTTCATATAATAATCATGCTTTTCATTTCTTTTTGCAACTAATACTTGATCCATCATCTCTACTCACATTCTAAGCTTATTTCATCATAGAGATTTACACAAGAATATTCATATCAAAGACAAGTAAAAATCAATTCAATCCAAACATGGCAATACAATCATTAATCCAACAAGCATGATCACCTCACTATATACAAGAATTGTTAAGGAAAAAGGTGAAAGTATACTTACAATATTCCTATTAGATTTTTGATTAAAATCTGAAAATACACATATGAAATCTCTTATTAGACTAGCTATAAACACAAAATTTAAAGGAAACCCTATTTCCTTCTAACCAAAACAAAGTGTTACATGTGTGTGTGTGTTCTTCCTAAGCTTGCATGAATTTAGTCACTAACCTTCTCCAATGTATTGATCATCTCAACACTCTTGATTTTTGGCTTCACTACTTTAGGATTCTTCAAATTATGTGGTGAAAGAAGAAGAAACAAAGGTAGAGGTGGCTTGAGTGGGTTTGGCCGAGAGGTGAAGAGAGAATGAGATAGAAGAGTGTTTGCATGTGTCCAAGTGAAATGAGCTAAGGGAAATGGATATGGGGTCACACGGCCAATTCCTTTCCCTAGGGTCTTTGGTACACTTTTTACCATACTTAGGTATGGCCAATGATAGATTGAGTGATTGACAACTCTAGGCCATTCCAAGATCAAATCTTGGCCATGCCTTGGAGGATTCTCTTTTCTCCCTTCTCACTTGCTATGGCCGGCTGCTTCTTTGAGTGTTTAGCACTCATTTTCTTACTTTTCACTCAATCATCATTCCCCCATCCTCTCATGTGTCCATCCAAGTGATCTCAAAGCCATGCTTTTTGGAAATTGAGCAAAGCATGATCCGGCCAAGCTATGCCTCCACCGAAACCCACTTTGTTCATTTTCCTTGTTTTTGTCATTTCCATCACCTACACCCACACCATACCTCTCTTCACATCACCATACTCTCTTACACATTGTACTTTATTCACTTACACACTCCTCCCTTGTCCTATCAACTTGTTGGTGGCCATACCCCATGAAATCCTCCCAAGACACCCCACGGATTGCATCCACCGAAACCCTCCTTGTTCCTTCCTTCCATGCTTCTCTTCATGCCATTTGTCACTTCCCTACACACTATGATCTCTAATGGAAAGTCAAGGGATGGTGTCTTGTACCTCCAAGATCCCATGGTAGGAAAATCACTCCATTAGATTCTACACTCAATCCTACATGGCATGTGTTCACCTACTAGTCAATCTCCACCAACTAGAATTTTCCTACAAGCATTTTGGATAATTTTCTAGGGTTTTCTCCAAGTGACATGTGTCTCTACTATGAGCTTGATGGGCCATGGGCTCACTCTATGGGCTTATGGGCTTACCACTACTCTCTTGGCCCATTCACTTGATCCATTCCTCAAAAGTCTCATTCCCAAGCCTATCTCTTTAAAGCTTATTTTATTTTTTTACAAATTACCACTAATCTTGTATATTAGCATTTAATTAAATAATTAAATTAGGATGAATATTTTTAGGGCTATTACACAGGTGATGGATCTGACGACGAGCCTAACGCTAGGGACGAGTCCCCAGATCTCTAGTGATTTGGTGACTGCCCCACCTTTTGATGTGGTGACCCCAGATGTATACGCCCAGTTTATAGCCGATATGAGGCACACGATTGTGGTCGAGGCGGCGGGCCACCAGTATATAGGAAACCACCAGTGTACAGGCTGCTGCCTGACTGTGGGTATAGACGGATCCTTGTTTCTGGATCGCGTTTATACTTTGCCCGAGTTGGGACCCGGCCTTCTACGTGTTGGAAGAATGGGTCTAGGGCGGTTTTTGTATGGTCCAGGAGTGAAGAAGGTGAAAGATGAACCTCGGACTTGAGGACGGGCGTCGGGGGTTATCACTAGTAGATGTTTATCTTTTGGTTATCTATTTTGGTCCCCGTTGTTTTGGGGAAATGCTTTTATTAAGAACTCAAAACAATGCATGTATGGTTGACTAGGTATTAATGATGGGTTGTATAGTTTAAAAAAAAAACAAAAAACAAAAAATTTATATTATATGTATATAATTCCATGTGACTCGTGGCGAAAATTCCTAATTTTTGCCAAACATAGTATGTCTCAACTTTAACCGCTGCAAAAGAAAAGAAAATTTTCTAATCCGTATTTTTAAGCGAACTCAAAACTCAATAAGAACATATGAACGAAGGGTAAATGTCCCTACGATGTTTATCCTCGACGGCTCGGTTTGCGTCTGATCCCAAGCGTGGGCAGGGGCGTCGATAAAACTTGTCCACCTTGACTAGTACATATTCAATAACTCCTTTTAGGTGCTTTATTGAGCGATCCGCTAATTGCAATGACATCCTAGTAGGTCTTGCCTCACCTAATCCGAACTTCCTGAAAATATACAAAGGCATGAGATTAATATTTGCACCTAAGTCACATAAAAATCTTTCAAATACCGAATTTCCAATTGAACATGGAATAGTGAAGCTCCCTGGATCCTTAAGCTTAGGAGGTAGGTTTTTTTTTTTTTTTTGTAGAATTGCATTACATTCCTCATTAAGAGCCATTGTTTCATATCCTCCAATTTCCTTTTATTTGACAAAATTTCATTCATAAATTTCACATAGCTCGGCATTTGTTCAAAGACATCTACAAAAGGAATGTTAATAGGTAATTTTTTAAACACTTTAAGAAATTTAGAAAATTGCTTATCAAAGTTGTTCTTTTTGAGTCATTGAGGGAATGAACTTATGGAGCTGGATCCTGTGGTGGAATTGGTTGACTTTCAAAGATCTCTTCAATGCTTGGTGATTTGGTACATTGCATCTCTTGATCTTCTTCTTCGGACTTCTTACCTCCAGTTAGAGGTTCTAACTTTTTCCTTTTTCTCAAAGTGATTACCTTGCATTACTCATTTGGATTTATTTCAGTTATGCTAGGCAAATTATCCAATTGTCTCTTGGTGAGTATATTTGCTAATTGACCTACTTGGACTTCCAAATTTCGAATCGAAGCTGCTTGATTCTGAAAGTTGATATTGGTCTCTATCATGAATCGATTGGTGCTATTAGCCAATTATGTCATTGCTTCTTTAAGTGCCGACTTCTCTTTCGATGGTTCACTAGATGACAGACCAGTTGAGGGCTTGAATGCATTTTGATTATTTCATGAAAAATTGGGATGATTCCTCCATCCGGGATTGTATGTTACACTGTATGGATTGTTCTGCCTGTTGTAGTTTACAACAAAATCTGCTTGCTTCGCTTGGGCTTGAGAAAACAGATTTCTCATTTGGCATTCTTTGCTCGCATGGTTGTCCTAACAAAAATGACAAACCGATTGTCTCAAGTGAATGACATTTGTTGGTAATTGATTTGCCTTCAGTTGTTTAGTAAGATTATGGCCTTGTGCTGTGAAGGTAGCAATAGCTTCAATCTCATGTACTCTGTCTTCTTTCTTTGGTAAAACCCTTTCACTCGACCATTGATAGTTGTTCATGGCCATCTCCTCCAATAGCTCATATGCATCATCTTGTGCTTTGCCCATAAATACTCCTCCCGAAGTTGCATCTATGAGAATTCTTATAGAAGAAACAAGTCTATTATAGAAATTTTCAACTTGCATCCACTTTGGTAATCCATGATGGGGGCAATGCCTAAGTAGATCTTTGTATCACTCCTAATCTTTATAAAGTGATTCGCTTTCAATCTAGGCAAAATTTGAAATCTCATTGCACATATTCGCTGTCTTAGCAGGTGGAAAAAATTTAGTAAGAAACTTCTAAAGTAAATTTTCCCAAGAAGTGATTGAGTTTGCAGGCAATGAATTTAACCAATTCTTGACTCGGTCTCGAAGAGAGAATGGAAATAATCAGAGGCAAATAGCGTCATTAGTAACGCCATTGTGTTTGAAAGTGTCGCAAATTTTCAAAAAACTTGCAATATGGTCATCACTTGGCAGTCCATGGAACTAAATTGATGTCTGGATCATTTGTAGGATATCTGGCTTAATGTCAAAGTTGTTGGCCTCAATAGGTGGTTTCCAGATAGCTGAATGAATCCCTGTGACCTGTGATAGCACAAATTCCCTCAATGCCTGTGTATCCAGTTTAGGATTTTCATTTTCTACCATAGTGACTAAACCTTTATGAACATCTCGCTTCTTCTTCCATAATCCCTTTGTCATTTTCTCGATTTCAAGATCGAAAAGTAGTAGCTCCAAGCTCTTGCGTCATCTCATACACTATGCAAATCTGAAAAATAAAGACAAAACAATTCAAACTAGATCGAAATTAAAGTGGTATCGATATTATTAATAATTTTATCTAAATTCTCGACAATTGTGCCAAAAACTTGTTCGTCAATTTTGCAAGTGCACGAATTATAACAAGTAATAAAGTGAATGAGTAAGAGTATCGTTCCACGAGGATTGAAAAATTACTAATAAGTACCAAAATGTATTCAATTAAGATTTATCTGATAACTCGAATAAAAATAATTAATTACTAAACTGGAATAGTAAAATAACAAAATTAATTAAGCAAGTTTTTATGAAGAAAACAAGAATCTAGGTTTCCGATTCACCATAACTAATCCTATGTAATTTTTCTAATTGAATTAAAAAATATTTGTTCATATTATTGATAATCAGTCATCTCTAATTTATTCATTAATCGTTCTCAAGCATTAATGAAATACCTCAACAGGCAAATTCCCTATATCTCTGTGAAAATTCTAAACTTATCAAAATCCATTAAGAACAAAGAAATCATATAAAGATTACATAAGCCCATATATATCTCTATCCTACAGCATCATATGATATCTCATATATCGACTGAAACAATCGTTACATTTCAGTTTCAAACTGAATCCCAAGTCATGTAAATGGTGATCAAGCATTTACAAGTATTAAGTCTATAATGAAATACTCAACAATATAACACAAATATTAAATTAACCCAACTACAAAAAATTCACATAATTAAAGTTAGGTTATATCGTAACCCTAGAAAAATAAATAAATTCATGAAAAAACTAAATAAAAACTTAACAGAAAAATTTAACATCAAAACACTTAAAGAAAAATTAATTGAAAGAATCGAAAAAATTAGTTCACATTGATGCACCACTGCTTTTCTTTCTCCTTCTCTTTGGTGCATGAAGTCTCACTCAAATATATATGTTGTCCCGTCCAAGTGAGTTCCCGTAATTGCCATCACCCCTCTGAAATTGTGAAGTGTAGGTCTCATTCTATCTTGTGGTGCTTGAATAAAATCTAGAGTTGCATGGGCCTATGTAGGTAGGACCTTAATGCCGTGCGTTCAAGCCTTAAAATGTTAAAGCTCTAGTTTAATGCGTGTGCTTCCAAGTGAGTCTAATTAAGGCCTTTTTGTTATAAATTTTAAAAGAAACTACTATTACAAAAGAGAAATACAAAAGAAACTCTTTTGGAACTCTCAAGAACTGAAACTTTTTTCGTTCTATATATTTTTTTTTATGAATTTCAGAATGATTGAAACTTATATTTATAGGCCTTGAAATTACTATGCAAGGTACTATGCAATTTACTATGCAAGCCTTAAAATAATAGTGGTGGGGTCATTCACAAAATTATTAGAGGGGACAGGGGGCAGCGCTGACGCATCATAACACTCCTCCTTGAATGACCACCCATAAAAAATCTGTTTCGTTAAAACCTTGCCAAGGAAAAACCCAGTGGGAAGAAAAATCAATGACGAAGAAAAAAAAGTACAGTATTCTTATGTATCTCCAAGAGTTTTAAGATTTCATCGTTAAAACCTTGCAAAGAAAAACCCAGTGGGATAAAACCTCAGTAAAAGAAAAAGAGTACAATCAGCACAAGTCTTCAGGACATTTACTCCCCTTGAAAAGTGCATGTCGATAGATATTTGAGTTTTTGCATTCCAATGTTCTGTACAATTTTCTTGAATATCGCAGTTGATAATGCCTTTGTAAATAAATCTGCTAGATTATCACTTGATCGTATCTGTTTGACATCAATTTCACCTTTCTCTTGAAGTTCGTGAGTATAAAAGAATTTAGGTGAAATATGTTTAGTTCTGTCACCTTTGATATATCCTCCTCTGATTTGAGTAATACAAGCAGTATTATCTTCATATAACATTGTTGGGCTATCATTGATCATGGAGAGTCCACACTTTTCTTGGATATGTTGAATTATTGATCTCAGCCAAATACACTCTCGACTTGTTTTATGAATTGCAATTGTAATAACCCATTTTTTTTTAGATAAAACATTTATATGAGAATATCTTTTTATTTTTCATATATAAAATAATTATACCAAGGAGATTAAGATATTTTTCATATATAAAATAATTATACCAAGGAGATTAAGAGAAAAATTGAAAAAATTGGAAGTGGAGTGGAAAAACACTTTGGTAGCCTAAAAGTGAGTTCTCGGATTAGAATGACATGTTTCGGGAAATTGATTATATCTCCCTCATATGACCTCGTATTTAGGTGATTCAAAATCTTATGGAGCACTACGAGGATTATATAAAACTTTCATGTTTTGAGTTTTTGGAGAATCGAAGTGGATAAATGGGTTATTTGGGCTGGAAGTGGACTGATCTGTGTTGAGCGTAAACTGAAGCCCGAAAATAAATCAAACCACCGACCTACTTTAGGAGCCTCAATTTCATTGGTTCTCTACTATTTTAACTTCTAGAAATGTGTGAAAAGGTTTGTATTTGATGGTGGAAGAGTTTCTAGAAGAAAAATTTGTATATAATCATGGGAGAAGTGGGAACAAATCTGATAGGAGGAGAACCAACTAAACAAGCCAAGTTGCTCCTCCATTCTCAACCAATAGCTAGCCAAGCCTTAAGGGAACTCTTCTAAGATGTTATAAGGATGTCTAGGAAGGCTGGAACATGTGGCGAAAGAGGGGGGGGGGAGATGATCTAAAAACGTGGGAGCCAGATTAAGGCCAAGTAACTAGTTTAAGCATATCCTAGATATGCTAAGATTTGTTCCATTTTTTTTACCTATGTGCTGTAATAATTTAAACTATTGATCTAAGATTATTTTAGACATGGAGGAAGCTTAGTTATGGGATGAAAATCTAGTGAAATCATGAAATATAGGGGTGATCATTACCTTGCAAATTAGGGGGAAGAGAAACACATCACTCTGCTAAAGAGGGGTGCTGAGATGCCCTCTCTTTTCTCAAGCCTTCCAATACCTTTTTACCTCTATAAATAGACCCTCAAGCTTCCATTTTTTTTCTTTTAGACAGTCCTCACGTTCACCTTGAGAGAAAATCAAGGAAAAATACAAGAAAACTCACCCAAAACACACATACCTCAAAAGGAAGCTAAGTAGAAGCCCTAGAGAGAAAGGAAGCGCAAGATCCATTCAAGACTAATAATTTAGTTTTGAAAAAATTTGTAAGTACACTAATTAAAATGATATTGGTGTAGTGTGAGTGGCTTAATTTTTAGATTTGGTTTGATGCCTATTTGATGCTTGTTTAAGCCTATGTATTAAATAAGAAGTAGATTGAATGTTCTTGATTTATGGAGTGGTTTTTGTTGTGGAAAAATACTAGAAAAATTTTTAAAACCTTATGAATATGTTTTATGATCATATAATAAGAGGAATATGTAAAAATATGAGGTAATGATTGGGAAAAAAATGATAGAACAACCCTAGTAACTTTTAGACTTCAAAGGAGTTAAGTAGATAGATTTAACATCATTCAGTAAGATGGTCATAATTTGTTAGTTTGATGTCGAAATTGAGTGATTCAAAAGGCTATGGAAAGCTAAGACATATATCTGCAACTTTTTTATTTTAAGTTTAAGAGATAAGAATTCTATGAAGGATGAAACCGGAATTACGTAACAAAATAGAGTAGGTAACCCTTAAAAAGGGGAGTTTTCTTTCATTTTAAAAGTTTTAGTGAATTGTTTGAATAAGATTTTTAAAAAATATGATAATTTTAGGAAACTTAATATATTAGGAATATTTTTAAGAATTATTATCATAAAAGATAAAAGATAAAATAAAATAATAAAATAATATATATATATATATATAAGAATAGTTCAAGAAACGCTTAAAAATATTGAAGTTATGAAATTATGCAAACTTGTAGGCTTGAGTTGAATGAGTTAAAAGGAATAAATAATTAAGAATATTTTCCATGAAAATTCGGCCAGCCCTTGATTAAATAAAAATTTAATATTTTATTTAATTGCATACATATTATTTGTTAAGTTTTGACGTTACGAATTTAGGTGACGTATGTGCATGTAGGTTTTTGTGATATGCTTTTCTATGTCATATGCTTTACGAAAATATGAATCATGCATGTCACAAGTCTAAGTTTGCATGTATGTTGCATTTGGTCACATATGTGTTGTCATAAGTCATAACGTCCATTTTTAAGAAAAATTCATGTTACATGTCGTTATGTAAATGTTGTTACGAGTCATGATGAACATTTAAGAAATAAGATAATAAAACTTTATATGATATGGCCCAACCACGAGTAATAATAGTGGTATGGCCCGACCACGAGTAATAATAGTGGCATGGCCCAACCACGGATAATAATAGTGGATATAAGTAAAGATTTATAAGAACAAGAATTTTAAGATAAGAATGAAAAGTCCATGTATTTAGTAAGTCTGTCAGTGTAAGTCCACATAAGAGACAAATCTAAGTCATGCATGAGTCACATGAAATATGTCTTAAATGCACACTCTGGTTGTCTGGCCTGTATATGATTATTTTATGATGTCTATGCTTTTATTAAGTTACGTGTGTACTTACTGAGATCTCCCTGAAAATCTTATTATTGTATGTTTCTTTTCTTTTGGAAATTGATTTTGTTGCAGAGTTGGATAACGGACATGGGCTAAGTCCCAATTGCTCGAGAGACTCGGAGAAACCCTGAGGGGTCTAGGCGGCCCTCAGGAGTACTCTCTCTCTGTAAAAGTGTTTGACCAGTTGATAGTAGTAGGGACCAGCATCGGCATGGAAAGGGAAAGAAAGAGCCTAGGCGGCCCTAAATCGAAATTTTAATAAATTTGTATATTGACTGAGAAAACTAGCTGGGTTATGCATGTAAAGAGATTATGTTATTTTAAGAATGAATATTATGAATAATTGTGGTTCTTATGCTACCATGTGATCACTAGAGATTAATTTTATTCAAAATTTTTCCGTTGCGATTTGCATTAAATTTTGATAAGTACGGGGGTGAGTAGTCAAGTGTTAATTTTCCTGACACTTCGGTTTACGTTAAATCCCAGATGTAAATTGGGGGCGTCACAGTAATGATCTTAGAGTAGTTTGAAGATGTAGCAGATAATGTCTGCTTGACAGATTTCCATGATATGACAATAATTCCATAAGTAAATAAATATCCAATTTGAGATCTACCTCTGTGTGGATTTGAAAGATAACATGCATCTGCATACCCAACCAATTATGGACTTGATCCACTTTGATAAAATAATTTCATATCAACCGTACCATGAAGGTAACGAAGAACATGTTTAATACTATTCCAATGTCTTTGAGTTGGTGCAAACTATATCTTGCAAGTAGCTTAACTAAGAATGTAATATCAAGCCGAGTGCAATTTGCAAGATATATCAAAACTGCAATTGCACTGAGATATGGTACTTCGGGACCAAGAATTTCTTCATCGTCATCACAAGGACAGAATGGATCATTCTTCACATCAAGTGATCGAACAATCATTGGAGTACTCAGGGGATGAGTTTTGTCCATATAAAAGTGCTTCAGGATTTTCTCTATATACATGGATTGATGAATAAAAATTCTATTTAGCAAGTACTCGAGCTGCAGGCCGAGACAAAGTTTTGTTTTGCCAAGATCTTTCATTTCAAATTCATTCTTTAAATATATAGCGATTTTTTAGATCTCTTCAGGAGTTTCCATAATATTTAAATCCTCAACATAAACCGCAATAATGGCAAATCTGAATTCTGATTTCTTAATAAAAACATATGGGCATATAGGATTATTCTCAAATCTTTCTTTCAATAGATATTCACTTAGCCGATTATACCACATGCGTCCGGATTGCTTTAATCCATATAAAGATCTTTGAAGTTTAATAGAGTACATACTTCTAGATGTATTTGTACATGCTTCAAGTATTTTATATCTTTTAGGAATTTTCATATATATGTCATGGTCTAAGGATCCATATAACTTTGCAGTGACCACATACATCATCCGCATATCTAATCCTTTTGTAACAACCAGACTAATCAAAAATCTGAATGTGATTCCATTCATAACAGGGGAATATGTTTCCTCATAATCAATTCTAGGTTTCTGTAGGAAATCTTGTGCGACAAGTCGTGCTTTGTGTCACACAATTTCATTTTTCTCATTACATTTTCATACAAATACCCACTTATATCCAACAGGCATTACATCTTTTGGTATTTGGACAACAGGTCCAAATACTTCTCGCTTTGCTAGCGAGTTTAATTTAGCTTCAATAGCTGCTTTCCATTTTGGCCAATCATTTCTACGTCGACATTCTTTGACGGTTCTTGATTACTTCTGGTAATGTTAAGGGCCATTTTATATGAAAATATGTTGTCGACAACAGTTTTATGTCTATCCAGAATTTCTCCAGTACTCATGAAATGTATTAAGATCTCATTATTTTTAGGTACCTGTTCCTCTTTAAGGGAAAATATTTCATGAAACACCTATTCAGGAGGTCAATCTTCAGGAGATTTTAGAATAGAAGATTTGAGCTCTTCATGAGTATTAACTATATTTATGACCTGTGTTGTGGGTATGGGTTCTTCGGGAACATCAAATTCATTTTGTATCCTTTTTTCTTCGAAAAATTTTATCTTTTGCACCAATAGGTCTTCCACACTTCAAGCGTGTCTTAGACTCACCTATTGCTGTTTTGACAATTTGTCCTTCAGGGACTTCAATCTTTATTGGAGCATTAACAGTAGGAATATAAGATTTTGCTACACTTTTAGTGTCACTAAATACATCCGGTAATTGATTTGCAACACTTTGTAAATGAATAATTTTCTGAACTTCCAGTTTTACATATATTTGTAGGAGGATCAAATTGAGACAGGACCTTATTATCCCAAGTAATTTCTTGTCGTGCTTCATGTATTGACTTTTCGTTACCTAGTAATGGAAAAGTAAATTTGTCAAAGTGACAATCCTGAAAACATGCTTTAAACATATCCCCTGTTAGTAGTTCAAGGTATCTAATAATAGATGGAGAATCAAAACCAACATATATCTCAAGTTTACGTTGAGGACCCATTTTTGTACACTGTGGAGGTGCAATTGGAATATATACAGCACATCCAAAAGTACGAAGATGAGAAATATTTGATTGTTCATCAAATGTAAGCTGTAATGGAGAATATTTATGATATGCAGATGGTCTAATTTGAATTAATGATGCTGCATGAAGTATAGCATGTCCCTAAGCCGAAACAGGTAGTCTTGATTTCATAAGTAAATGTCTTGCGATTAGCTGAAATCTTTTGATCAAAGATTCAGCTAAACCATTTTGAGTATGTGTATGGGCAACAGGATGTTCAACATCTATTCCTATTGACATGCAATAATCATCAAAAGCTTGAAATGAAAATTCACCTGCCTCATCCAATAGAATGGTTTTAGTTGGATATTCAGAAAATTGTGCTTGTAGTTTGATTATCTGAGCAAGAAGTTTAGCAAATGCAACATTTCTAATGGAAAGCAAACAAAAATGTGACCATCGACTTGATGTATCAATCAAAACCATAAAATATCTAAATGGTCCACTAGATGGATGAATAAGCCCATATATATCTCCGTGAATCCTTTGTAAAAAGGATGGAGATTGAACAATGACTTTTGAGGGAGATGGTCTGATAATCAACTTATCTTGGGAACATGCAGAGCACGAAGATTCATTAGGTAGGAATATCTTTTGATTCTTTAAGGGATGTCCATGCGAATTTTCAATAATTCGTCTCATCATTATAGATCCCGGATGTCCAAGGCGATCATGCCTAGTCATAAATACTTTGGGGTCAATGCACTTCTGGTGCACTACCACATATGATTCAATTATTTTCATCTTTGTATAATATAATCCAGAAGATAAAGTAAACAGTCTTTCTAATATGAGCTTCTGGCCCGATATTATTTTAGTAATAAGAAAATACTTTTTACTGCTTTCATTAGTAGTTTCAATATGGTAATCATTTCGACGTATATTTTTGAAACTTAATAAATTTTTTCTAGATTGTGAAGAAAATAGAGTATCATCAATACAAAATTTGGCACCATTAGACAATATAATATAAGCTCTTTTGGAGTCCTCAATTAAATTTGATGAACCTAATATGGTATGGATATAGACTTTGCTTAGTGTTAGATTTTGAAAATATTTCTTATCTTTGAAAATTGTGTGAGTTGTAGAATTGTCAGCTAGACATACATCTTTATCATTCAAATTAGAGATAAAAAACTCATCAATGTGATCCATGATTCTACAAAATATACAAACTTTTATTATAAATAATAAAGAAAATATATTAATTGGGTGGAACACTTCCATCTCCAATTAAGTGATCAATTATACCATCAAGATCTTTAAAAAAATCACAAACATCAAGATGAGTGACATCTACATTTGCTGATTTTAATAAATCATCTGATGGTTCTTCTAAATTTGTTTCATTCTTTTTATTCTTTTCTTTAATAGATGCTTGATATAAATCAGCAAAGTGCTTAGCCGTATGACAGGTAGTGACTAATGTGCAATCATACCACATCTATGGCACACCTCTTCACTTCTCCTTGAAGAATTGTTTTCGAGGCTTTTACCCCTTTCTGAGTTGTACCACTTCTGGTGATACGGTATATTATTATTATCCCTTTACATGTGGTCACTTCTGAGACCAATATTTCTATAATTTCTTCTACCACGTTCACGCCATTGATTTCTTCGAAAGGATGCACCATTCACTTCTGAGAATGATGCAAACTTATTACCATTACTTCAGGGAATGATGTTGAGCTAGTAGGGTGTAACCGATGGTTTTTTAATAAAAGCTCATTATTCTGCTCAGCTACTAGAAAACATGATATAAGTTCAGAATATTTCTTGAACTTTCTCTCTCGATACTGCTACTGCAGGAGCACATTCGAGGCATGAAAAGTAGTATAAGTCTTCTTTAGCATATCATTATCGGTGATTTTCTCACTGCATAATTTTAATATTGAGCTTATTTTAAAAAGTGGAATTATACTCACTAACACTTTTAAAATCTGGCAACCTCAGGTGCAACCATTCATAACGAGCTCTTAGGAGGATGACAATCTTTTGGTGTTCATATATCTTTCTTAAATAATTCCACAAGATAAACGGATATTTTGTTGTAAGATACTCAGTTTTTAATTCTTCATGAAGATGGTGATGAAGGAAAATCATTGCTTTAGCACGGTCCTGTAGGGACGTTTGATTTCCTTTTTTAAATGTTTCTCCCAAATTCATAACATCAAGATGGATTTTAGCTTCAAGAATCTATGCTAAATAATTTTTCCCAGAAATATCAAGAGCAACGAATTCTAATTTTGTAAGGTTTGTCATTTTCTACACATATAAATAATAAATATATGTATCTCAGAAATATGTTTATAAGGTCACGTTAGACTTAATCAATAAAATATTTCATAATCATATCAAAGATTGCTAATAATATATTGAAGAACTTACTTGAAGAATAAGACTACTAGTTTTAGAATTGGTAGAATCGTCGTGCTGATAATGTGTTATAAATCTTAAAAGAAACTACTATTGCAAAAGAGAAATATAAAAGAAACTCTTTTGAAACTCTTAAGAACTAAAACTTTCTTCGTTCAATATATTTTTTTTATGAATTTCAGAACTATTGAAACTCATATTTATAGGCCTTAAAATTACTATGCAAGGTACTATGCAGTTACTATACAAGCCTTAAAATAATAGTGGTGGGGTTATTCACAAAATTATTAGTGGGGATGGGGGGGCGGCGCCGACGCTTCATAACACTCCCCCTTGAATGATCACCCATAAAGATACGGACAGACCCATATCCCAATTCGATATTGTTCGCTTTGGTACTTCAGGACCTCATGGATTTGAAAGGCGTCGAGCTGAGTAGAGGAGTCCCCACACATAAGGTGCCTGGCAGCGCCGCACGGGAGCGATGTAGGACTTCAGGTGACAACCCCCCCCCCCCCCATCGCGACCTGCATGGGCCACCAGATATGGGTAGACCCATATTCCAATTTGATTTGTCTGCTTTGGTACTTTAGGACCTCACGGATCTAAAACGCATCGAACTGAGTAGAGAAGTCCCCACATATAAGGCCCTTGGTAGCGCCGCACGGGAGCGATGTGGGACTTCAGGTCACAACACTTTTGCAATTTTCTCTCTTTTCTTCTCATTCTTTCAACACAAGAAAATAAATAAAAATAAAATAGAAAGAATTAAATGAAAACTAACAATTTTAATAAGTTAAAGAGTAATAAAAATCATGTAAAAATTATACTTATCAGAACATAAAGAAAAGTGTATGGAGAGAGGTTACAAATTTGAAAAACTCATTTCTATCTTCTGTAGGGAAAGAGGTGCTCA
Source organism: Platycarya longipes (assembly GCA_036559045.1). NCBI lineage: Eukaryota > Viridiplantae > Streptophyta > Magnoliopsida > Fagales > Juglandaceae > Platycarya > Platycarya longipes. Next base: position 21,225,875 of record CM071798.1, read on the forward strand.
TCAAGGAAGTCCTTCAAGCAATCTCGACATATACCATGAGTGTATTTCAACTCCCTAAAAGACTCTACAATGAGCTCAACAGTTTGCTTGCCAAATTTTGGTGGAGAAACCAGAAAACCAACAAAGGAATGCATTGGGGTAACTGGGATAAATTGGGGCAACAGAAACAAAAGGGTGGGCTTGGGTTATAAAATGTGAAATGCTTCAACTTGGCTTTGCTTACAAAGTAAGGGTGGAGATTCATAACAAATCCTACAAGTTTAGTGGCCCAGATCTACAAGCAAAAGTATTATAAAACTCTCTTATTTGGCTGCAAAACTAGGTAACAAACCATCTCTCATTTGGAAGAGTATTTGGCAAGCTTCTGTGCTTATTAAAGAAGGGATGAGATGGAGAGTTGGGGATGGGAAAAAATTAAGATATGGGGTGCCAAATGGCTCTTTGTTCCCTTAAGTTTTTGTGTCCAGTCACTAGTTTCGAGGTTACAAAAGTAGGCAAAGATGGAGGAATTAATTCTGGCAGAAGAACAGACCTGGAATGAGCATTTGATTCATGAGATCTTTGTTGTAGTTAAGGTGGCACAAATTCTGAACTTACCTTTGAGTAAGTTAGGATGTAAGGATAAGCTAGTTTGGGGTCCTTCTCTTAAAGGTCAATTTTCTGTAAGGAGTGCTTACTATCTCGATATAGAAGGAAGGAGAATCAAAGGTGAGTCTTCCACTAAATAGGACACTGATGAAAGGTGATTTAAGATTTGGGCGCTGAATGTCCCTAAGAAAGTGGGACTTTTCTTGTGTAGGGTTGGAAATAATTTTTTAGCCACAAGAAGTAACTTGATGGCCAAGAAACCAGTAAAGAATGATGTATGCCCATTTTGCAAAGAACAAAAAGAATCAGTCATGCACATTCTATGAAAGTGTGTTGCCTCTACTAATTTGTGGTCTAAGTCTCATGCTAAAATTCAAAAATGAAGTACCTCATAAGCAAATCTACTAGCATTGATAGAGAAGATGACACAAGTTCTAAGTAAGTTGGAGTTGGAAAAAGTAGCAATGATTTTGGGAGCTTATGGCTAAGGAGAAACTAGTTTGTGTTCAATAACAAGTTCATACCTCTTGGGCAGCTTATCAGTGCAACAAAGGAGCAACTTAGAGAATTTCAGTTGGCTCAAACTGTTGTAGAGCATTCCTCATCTAGTAGGGCTCCTTCGAGGCGATACAGATGGAAGAAACCCACAATAGGAATTGTAAAGGAAAATTGGGATGCAACTCTTGATCAAAAACATAAAAAAGTTGGCCTTGAGATTTCCATAAGGGATAACTAAGTGCGTTTTAACAAGTTTTCGTCTTGAATATCTTTTAATTTTTAGTTTAGCCTTTTTGATTTTTTTTCTTATTCGAAATTCTGCTTTTATCCTCAACTTCGACAAATCTGTTCTTTTTGAATTCAAATATCTGCCTCAAGATTTGCTTTCTCTCCACACGAATTTCTTCGTTATCTCTTTCAAATTTATGCCATTTGACTAGTCCTTTTTTCTTTTGCACTTCAAAAGTTCAACATGATCTTTATTCCCAAAACAACATCGATGGCTAGCTCTTATATTTGGATCTTCATTTTCTTTAAATTCGAAATAAAGTTTAAATGACAACAATAAATTCTAAAACCGACAAATATAAATAAAATTGGACTAAAGTTTAAAGTTAAGAATTGATAAAATATTAGAAATTATGCAACGCATCAACGGCTCTAGCCAAACCAATGTTTGGATCAACCTAAAGTTGTAGGTATTGTTGCCTACGTCAAGAGATTGTGAGTTAGGAGCAACTCAACCGATGTGTGGTCTAGATAATTGGGCTCTGCCTTCTCCTATGCTCGACACCAGATAACGTATTAGAACACAAGAATGCTTGGCACATGTGGGTGGAGTTGGGAAGGCGCCAGTTGAAAATGATCCATGTGACGACCCGAGATTTTCATTTTCTATAATTTTGATTAAGGAATTTATTTAATTTAAATAGTGATAATATTGAGTAGTGAAGGTGAAGGCTTGAGCTTCAGATTAAGCCTTGAAAGCTTAAAGTAAGTTATTGGGCCAACAAAGGGGTAACATGCCCACAAGCCCACAAGCCCATGAAATTGGCCCATGATTCATCAAGCCCACACATGAGACACGTATCACCTCTAGAGAAACCTTAGTAAGTCAACCAAGATTAGTAGGTGGAAGTGAAAAATTGCTAGTAGTTGGGAATTGACTAGTGGGTTGTTGGTAGGATAGATTGTGAAATCTCGTGATGAGATTTTCCCATCATTGGAATATCTTGGGAAAAACAAAGATATTGTCTATTTAGACTTTCTAGTATATACCATATCTATATAGGTGACACTTGTAGATGAAATAGGAAGTGGAAGAGAAGAGAAGGAGGGATTTGGTGGAGGCTTATAGCTGAAACCCTTGGGGCCTTTTCTAAGCAATCTTTCACAATCTAAGCCAATGATTAAAAAGAAGATCATGTAAGAATGAGTTGACAAGATGATTGACAAGTGAAGAGTGGTATCATGAGAAAGAGGGAAGGAAAAGGAAGAGAAAACCAAGAAGGGATCCGGGTAGGGCATTGTCGTAAGCCTTGCTTGGGGTTCTCTAAGGGTTTGACAAAAGCTAGGTGATGAGACATAAGGGACATGTGTAAGAGGATGAAGTACAAGGTGTCATATGTGTAAGAATGTATGGTGATGTGAGGAGATGATTGATGGTTGTTTGAAGAAGGAGGAAACTATGGAAGAAGAAGATGAGGTTTCGGTTGAAACCAAGGGACTGGCATGACCGAACCATGAATGCTCATTTTCTCAAAAGTATGGCCTTAGGATCTTGTGGAGTGACATGGGAGTTGATAGGTGAGTGTGTAAGAGAGTTGAAATGACAAGAGAGGGAGACAAAATGAATGAGAGTTTCGGTTGAGACAAATAGAAAAGCATGGAGCCGAATGCCTTAGGCTTTGTTGTTCTTTAGAGATTTCACACCAAAGTAAGAAGATCTTCTAAAATAATGGCCATGATGTGATGCTAGATTCTAGGAATATCTTTGGGATGGGATGGGACCTTGCCATTCTAGTCCATCTCCCATGAGGAATTCGGCAACCCTTAGGAAAACACAAACTGGTTGCTCACTTCCACACACTTCCATCATTTGTTTTCTTTTCACAAGTAACCACCCTTGTCCAATCATGTGTCTTTCAACCATAAGCATGGTGGAGTGTCCTAAAGCCTTAGGAAAAAGGGGCATGGCCGAATGGCCTTGTGAATACTCATTCCCTCACTTGTTTGTTTCACATTCTCATAAACTCTCTTACTCTCTCTACCTCTCGGCCAGCTCTCTCTTTCTCTCTATCTTCTTTTGCTTCACTTCCTTCTATCCTCTAGACATCAAACTAACCTAAGTGTAGAGGATTTCAAACCAATATTCTTGAAGAGGAGTTGCACTTGAAGATGTGAGTTATCTTTTTAAACCAAGATCAAGCATAGAAACCTAGAGAAGAGCACACACTACATCCATGCTCTTGTATGGAGATTTCTTTTAAAAATGTTATGATCTTAGATTAATCTAATGAAATGTTTAATATGATTTCAGATTTCATCTAAGTTAGCTAGGGATATTGTAAGTATATTCTTATCTTACCCTTAGCAATTTTAGTATACTTTTGAATGAATTTGGTTGTATTGTGTGAATATTTGCTTGTGTATGCTAAAAGGAAAGTCTTTAGTGGAGAAAATGCCATGCTTATTTAGGTAGAAATCCATGCTTAAGTTTATGATTTCTTTAAGTAAGAATCTAAAATGATGTGTGGTTTTGGTTAACTTATTCAACCTGAGGTGGAATGAAGAAAATGCATGCATGATCTTAGGTCAACTAGTATGATATTGAATGATGATATTGGTGTTGTTTATTTGGTGGCAAAATCTATGTCTAAGTCTAAGTATCTTGCTAGATTAAAGATTTTATCATGTTGTGGATTTGAATATTTGATATAAAGGAAGAATGTGGTATGACCAACATGATGAGTGATGATGTTACATATGCTTGTTAAAAAAATTTTGATTTGGAGTTGAAAAAGGTTGGATTGTGCGTATATGTATTTTGGACTCAAGGGTTTTGGGTTGAGCTATCTTTTCAACTATTTTTTGTGTTATGATTAAATTTTTGATCATTTGGAGATATTGGAAGTATCAGAACTAAAGGAATATACTAGCGTGATTGTGGTTTTCACCTAAGTAAGAGAAGTGATTAAAATGATAATCTAGAGGACTTAGGGTTTCGGCCAAGACATGTTTTTAGTGTTAGAAATATATAATTATTTTATTGAAGCTAAATTGGAGTGTTTAGAGAAGAATAGGAGAAGAAAAGGCTAGGAAACACTAAGGGAGGGTCTCGGCCCAACCCTAATGGGAAGGGACTGAGCACCCCTAGGTGTGTGTGAGACCCAATAAGTGTTTTTGGATAGGAAAGAAGTGAAATTATGTGGTGCTTAAATTGTGAAAGAGCTTGACGTAAAATACACGTATGTTCGTCTCACTTTACATGTTCAGTGATATGAGTCTCATGTCTCATGCATGAAGCACGAAAAATCATGTTTTAAGTCAAACATGTTTTTAAAGAAGAGAATTAAAGTTTTATAAGAACCCTGAAGGCTGGGACGGGATAGTGCCCCAGTGGAACTCCCTGTTCACTCATGAGTGATTAAAGTTGAGTGAAAGCCCCTAGGTCGACAAAGACCATCGGCAGACCAAGTATGGCTCCAAAAGGTGTCCGGAGCATGGTCACACCTAAAGCTAGTAGGTGCATACAGGTTGGTGTTGGCTTTTGCCTTACTGCTACAGAAAAGTTTGTAATTGCTTGGTGAGTGATCAATCGTCGAGTGATGAAGAGCGCGAAAGGGTGCGAAACGTAGCTACTTAGGTTTGATACGGTCACCGGGTACTACGGTAACTAGCAGGAATACACTGTGCATAGGAGAACCATGAGGTGTCCAACAAAAGTCATGACGAAAAGATGGGCTTTTGAGCCATATATGATATGATATGATAAGTGGCGCCTAAGATAAGAAAAGACGAAAAGCATTTTCTTGAAAAGATGAGTTCTTTAAAGGAAGTTCAAACGTCTTGTTTTATGAGATTACAACCGACACATGAAAGAATAAATAAAACAAATTGAAAAAGAAATGGCATGAGCATGAGCATGAGTATGTGCATAAAGTAAAGTCATGAGTGTCATAACGCATAATGTATAGAAGTAGTTACTGAGATTTATTCATTTAGTGGTATGCTTGAAATGCTTTTGTTGAGATATAAATGTACTTACTGAGATTTCCCCCGAAATCTCACTCCCTCTTTATCTCTTCGCTATTGTCCCCTTTCGGGATGGTAGAAGTAGTTGCAGGTGATAACGACCCCATCAAATACGATTCCACGGATGACGTTACGGATCCCCAAGGGCCTGACTGAGCCCGCTACTTCTGAGCCAGTGACTCTCAGCTTACTAGGCCGACGAGCAGCGGAGTCACTACCCTTAGCGACATTTGTTTTAGTGGACCTATGCCCGACAGGGTGTTGTTTGGTCCTTGGCATAGATTATTCCCGTCACGTGGGACGCCTTTATAAGTTGTGAGGTAGGATTGACCTTGGATCTGGACCGTCTTCGTTATGGTTCAAATTTCAAGGAGATAAAGAAGGAGCCATTGGATTAGAAAGAGAGGACAAGGGAAATCTTCTATGCAACTTTTGTATTTACTTATTATATTTTGGGCTTCCGTTGTTTTGGAAGAAGAAACAGTTTTGGATGATCTTTATGTTTATATAAATAGTGATGCAATATTTTGGGATATTATTTTGTTAAGCCATGTGATGTACGCTTAGAAATGTTTGACATTTTTCTACTGCGAAAACCTTTATTCTTTGCTTTAAAAAAAAAAAGGTACACGATAAGACGATAGGTGAACTTCCCTACAATGTTCATCCCCTACGTCTCAGCTTGCGTACGATCCCAAGCGCAAGCGGGGTCGCCGACAATCCAACACCTCACGTACTAGGTGGCAGAAAGGTAGCCTAAGGATGTTAGAGAACATGGTGAGGTACACTACGACCTTGGAAGTAAAACCCTTCAAATCTCTATTACACCTTTAGTAGGAGAAGGCACCTCAGGCTCCACGACCCAAGGTATCTTGCAAGTCTCCTTTAGTGATTCCAGCTTGCCAGAAGTCACCACTGTCTGACCTAAAAAGCCAGCATTCACGTGGTTCAGAGCCATCCTTTTCCCTAGGAACGAGAGTGAAATCGGAATACCTAGCAAGTTTTAAAGGATCGAGGAACTCTTGGGAGCCATTTGACAATGGACGAGGAAGAGTAGGACCACAAAGAGGTCAAAACTCAACACGTAGAGAAGGGAATGAACACAAGATATTCTAAAGAGAAGGGGATGAGCAACGTCAACCCTAATTGGGTGGGGGGCAGGCCTTATATAGACCTATTGAAGGGTTGACATTCCAAGGAAATACGAGGTCATGCATCCCATGAAGTTGACAAAATCGCATGATTCCCATGACTTGTATCTGATGATGTGACGTAAATAAGTGGAGTTTTCGGACAAATTAATGATGAAGGAATTGAAAAAATCCCATTTAGGTCTTGATGGGTCAACCCTAACATCAAGGGTTATGGTTAGTCAGCCCAATTCATTGGCCCCAAACAAAATGCTCATTCTGTTTATGTTCTTTCATGACTCCTCCATCACATGATTCTCACGTGAATGTCACCTTTAATCGTCCGTGGTCCTTTGCTCCCTACTAGGTACATTTATCCAACAACACCATCGATAATGATCAGCAGTTAACAATACTATTATGAATTTGTCAATGCTTGACGTGAGAGAAGTGGTAGAAATAATATTTTATATATCTAATTTTTTATTTATTTAAACAATATTTCAATTCACAAAAGATGTCTACTGTCCAAAATAATGAGCTATTATGTGATAAATGATTATAAATTTAAATAAATTGAAATGTTATAAATTTAAAATTTTGAAATGATTATAAATTAAATATTTTGAAAGGCCATAAATTTTAAGGTTGAAAGTAGTTTTAATTCTTTTATTTGTAACAGTTCATAACAAATTATTTCATTTAGATGTATTTTCGCTAAATTTGTAAATCGGGCTTAAAAACGTCATTACACAACTAGGTTATAAACAAAATAAAAAATAGAGTAAGATTTGAAACTTAATAGTTTCCCACAAATTGTGTGGTTCTTGTGGGACTAATTCAATGTAAAGACCCAAGACGAAGAAGAGGGTGAGAACCTAATTTTAGTACCCGTTTTCTTTTTAATGTCGTCTATAGTCCCAAAAGCTAGAGTCCAATATATAAATTAGGGACTTTAGTTAGTAGATCACAATGTTTGAATTAGTGGGGGTGGTTTTAGAGATCTTTTAGCGATGCACATATGCTAATTATTAATAAGATATATATAATTTAGGTTCGTTTGGATACAATACGTGTTTTTATCTTATCTCATATTATTATTATAATTGTATTAATTTTTTACCTAAAATAGAATAAACAGTTCTAACTTTTTCAAATCTCAAAATATTAATAATATTAAAAAATATTATTCTAATAATATTTTATTTGAGTTTCAACTTCAATAACAATTCAGTTCATCCTAACTCACTATCTTAACGGCACCCTCATTTGAGTGTGCTAGGAGTCACTACAAGAAATTTAAGTTTTAGGGATAAAATTTGTTAGGGACGAATTAAATTTTATTCCTAAAATTAATTATTGGAGACAAAATTTCATCTCAAATTTGGCCGAGTTTCTAAATTCGTTTAGACGGATAAATATCTACTCAAATTATCTTTTGTGATGAATAAAATAGTCTAAAAAATGCAAAACCATTCAAACGGAAAAAATTAGGTTCGAACAAGAAGTTAATATATGTTCTAACAATATATAATATGTTCAAACAATAATCTAGACGGGAAATTAATTTCTTTTTCTTTGGAAAAGTTCACAACCGTTTGAACTTACATTTATTTATATGAACAGGAGTGATTTGGTGGAAAAATCTGGTGGGATGGTTGCAAAACCATTTGAACAAAACAAATATCATTCGAACCTGTTCAAACATCACATTTATTCATTTGAATGACTAATTTGGTTGGAAATTATATAAAAATTGTTCATCATTATTAATTTGTGTATATATTTTTTCTATTAAAGTAATAAAAAAATCCCATTAATTTTTATCATTTTCAAAATATAAAAATGTGTATAAATTATATATTATGATTTACGATGTGTTAAAATATTTATAAATTCACAAATTAATTTTAAAATGTTATAGTGATTTCTTCTATAATAAAGTTATATAGATATAACTTTAAAGATAGGGTCGCTTTTTATATTATCATGAAGGGTAAGTAAAATTAAAAAAAAAAAAAGGGTAGTAAACTCTAAAAATTAAAACCATACATTAATTACATTCGAAATATATAATGTTTGATACTTTATAAAAAAAATAAAATAATAGCTAAAAGAATCTACTTGCTAAGTAGATCAAAATTTTCTTGTACTCCACAAGTAGAGCTCTGACCTGATCCAAGGTAGCCTCAGCAAGCTGTCTCTCAACATCGACATTACTACTAGAAGCTAGATCTGTCGATGTGCCACTCTGTTGTCCTGTTGCAATTTTTTGAGAGTGCCCCTTACTGTTGTTAAATGTGATCTTGTTGAGGAACCCATCTGTGGTGACCTCCACTCAAATACTTGTGTTGTAACCCCCGTTAGAGTAGGAGATTGGATATCAACAGTGCAAATGGTTGACTACCTTCACTCGCATAGCATGAATCCGTTTGAATGCGAAGGAAGAAATACAATGCCAGATCAATCAGCTCCCTCACGCTATCTGCAACAAAAATCTAGCTCACTCGATCTAGAAATTAGTCTTGTATTTTTTTCTGATTGATGTTATACCCAACAATCAAATTAAGCATCCTATATTCTGAAAAATGCTATACAATTGGCCTATCGAATCACCTTGTTTCCATCATATGGAGGAGCCGAGGGTCTTGCACTAGCTGACGGATCTGATCATCTATGAGACCATCATCAGCTAGATTCTCGTCCTCACTATCATTCAAACTAACATCCAACTCATTGGTCTTTGGATGTTGCACTGGCGATGAGGATGCAGCCATTATGTCCACCTCAGATGGTGCAGCTGCTGCTCCCAGTGTAGCCACCTTAGCTAATGTAGCCATTGCAGTATATCTGCAGGGCATGCACGGAATATCAAAGGAACTCAACAATAACGTGGGGAGAGAAAGTAATACTCACTCCTCGGACCCTTACGTTGTAGCATAAAGCAGGTTTAGTCCTTCTATTGGGACATACAAATGGTATCAGAGCCTATTACAATAAAAAAATGTGAGACTTGAGCCATGCTATCTGCAATGGACAGGCCCGATAAAGATGTCGGGCATTTAAAGAGAGTAGATTGTAATACCCCATGTGATAAGGATACAAAATAGTCATTTTGGAGAACTTTTTGCTCTTTATAAGATTCATGCTATAACTCCCCGAATTTTTACATATCTGTATTTGCTCATATTTTATCATTGGAAAATGTTAACTCACAATTTTAATTTCGGGTACATTTTATTCATAACTAGAGTTAGTTATTTATGAGATTTACGATTTTAATATTTATAGTTATTTAAAGATTATTATTGGTTTTATCATTTGGATTGTTATCGATATTGTTTTGATTTAGTAGCTTTGATTTTATTATGGTTATAAGTTTTTGTGAGATTCTTGAATAATAGTACTTTTAATTATTTTAATTAATTGTTGCTTACTGGTCTTTCCATCTGAAATGATATAGAATTTCAGTGTTTTTGGTTTTAATTATTATAATATATGGTTTGATTTGCCATATTTTATTAATAAGTACTGATTCTATTTTATTTGACATTATCGGATTTATTGATCTTAAATTTATTAAATCCTTGAGTCTTATTATATTTATTCTATTTTGGTTTGGTAGCTTTTGAATAGCTCCAAAAATACTATATTATGCAGGATTATTTTATTACCTTGATTTTAGTTCTTTGAAATAGTGCGAGATTTTAAGCGTGCTTTAAATATCTGATTTAAATGTATGGATTTATTCCTTTTAAATAATTAAATAAATTTCATCATTTTAAGTATTGATGAAAAATATTATGTTGAAAAATAAAATAAGTTGAAATAATATTTTATTTAATTAATTTGAGAATTTTAAGTGAAGTTGATGGTATACGCTTTCAAATCAGTGTTTTAAATTCATCTGTTGTCCGTTTGAAGATCCAAAAGTGTCAGGCCTATAAATAGCGCGGAAAGGGTCAGATCCCTCATTTTTCCCCTCTCCCTTTTCCTCTTCTCTCTCTCCTCTCTCTTTTCTCTCCCACGTGCTACAGTAATCGTGGGAGAGCAGTTCGGTTTTCAGCCCGTGGCAGCGCCACCCCCGTCCGTCAAGCCTCACCTCTTGCCCCACCTGAACCGCCACCCTCCGGCGAGTCCAAACCCACCGGTGGTGTCGACCACCGCAACCCCACGTCCTGCCGGTAGCCCCAAACCCGAGAGGCATTTAATCCTCTACACCGCACCTTTTGCCGCTCATATCTCTGCCGTCAGCCACCGTACCATGACACCACTCCCGCCATTTGATCTGCTACCCATAGACGACCCACCACCAGAAATTTCAGCCCCAACGGAGCACCCACCTTTTCTCTCCTCCCTTGGAACCGAAATGGGTCTCCAAATGAACTTTCCGTCGCCGCGCCGCCTTCCGGCCACCATGGCTCTCACCACCACCGCCAAAAGCTTCCCCTATCTCAGTTTATCACACCCCTAAAATAGTTTTCCCATCCATGGCCGCACCTCCCTTGTACGGGGGAAAATCTGAAAATGGGTTTCCACCGTTTCAAGCTAGATCTGCCGCCTTCCAGTGGTTGCATCGCCTCACCGCCACCGCCATGAGATTCCCCATCCTCCAAGGAGTATTCCCCTAAATTTTGGTATCAAACGGAGTACCCAAACCCAATCCGTCAACTTGTCGTGCCCGGAGATGAATAGTGCACAACTTACCGCTACGGATCGGGGATCACTGCGATGTTCGATTGGCGTCCGTTTATGCACTGTAAGTAACAGATACTTGTTTGATTGTTTGATTGACTGTTTGATTGTGTGCTAATATCTGTTTTGTTTGCTTGATGTGATATCTAGTGATAATGAGTAATTCGAGAGTAGATTGGTTAGGCCTGAGGCCATTTAATGGAGATTGAGATTACCCAGAGTTAATCTTACTGTGGTTGAATATTGTGTGGATGGTAATTGTTGATGATATAATGTTTTGGTTGGATGACTCGATTATTTTAGTGATTATTAGTGATAAAATGATCTGGTTGGATAACTCGGTTATTTTGGTGATTATTAGTGATAAAATGATTTGGTTGGACGACTCGGTTATTCTAGTGATTATTGGTGATATAATGATTTGGTGGGATGACTTCATTACTTTTTCACTATGTTTTAATAAGGTGATACACTAGGATTTTAATCGAAGAGATATTTGAAAGAAAATGGTGAAAATTGAGGAGGGAACTTAATAAGTACATTTAGGTAAAATTTAGTTAAGGGTTGAAACAATGGCGTAATATGTTGGACAATGAAAAGTTTATTTTTGGAGGTTCATAAGTTTAATCCTGGTGTACTTCTTTGGAAAAATATTAGGCTTTAACTCATGATATGATGCATGGATATGACTTGAATCTTTGGATGAAATATCGATGTGTATTCTTAGATTCCCTTGATGTATAGATTGAGAAATGTTTGGGCTTAGAGAAAATATTATGTGATGAAAATTTGTTGAAGAGAATAACCATACAGGCAATGTAAATGTGGTGATTAATGATGGGTTATGATATAGCTATTAAGTTATGAGAAGATCTTAAAAAATATGCGTGTTTTGGGTAAAGAGAAAGGAGAAGAAAAGTTAGGTTTGACTCCATTATAAGTTGCGTCCTTAACCCCTATAAGATAGTGTTAGTTGGATGTGATGTGACTTAAGGTTTTGACTATATCTTCATTGGAATATGCACGATGTGTGAGATAGAAGATAAATTAAAAAAGGATGTCGGTTCATATGTTAAGATGTATGAGATATGTTTTGTGAATGTATGATTCATATGTTTCGTGACTCACATGTTTTGCATAAGAAGTCACATGTCACATACATGTCCCATGCATGAGCACGAAAAGCATGTTTTGAGTCAAGCATGTTTTTTTAAAGAAAAGAAAATCAGTAAAGTTTTATAAGAACCCCAAAGGCTGGGACGGGGTAGTGCCCCAGTGGAACTCCCTGTTCACTCAGGAGTGATTAAAGTCGAGTGAAAGCCCTTGGGTTGACGAAGAACAGTCGGAGGACCGTGTATGGGTCCAGAAGGTGTCCGGAGCGCGGTCGCACCTAACACTGGTGGGTGCCAAAGACGGGTAAGGTGTAAGGACCTGCTGTACTATAAGCTATGTGACGCACTCACCTTAAGGTGATGAGGTAACCACTAGGGAACGCGCAGTGCTTAGGGGAACCGTGTTGTGTCTCATATATGCTACGCGATAAGTCATGACAAAAAGAAAAGGGCTTTTGGGCCATATATGATATGATATGATAAGTGGCGCCTAAGATAAGAAAAGACGAAAAGCATTTTGAAAAGATGACTTTTGAAAAGAAGTTCAAACAGTACATATGAAAGAAGTCAAAGTTATATGAAAGCATTTTTATGAAAAGCACGTACATGAAGCAAAGTATTGAAAATTGTCAAGGATTATGAATGTTTTTACATGAAAGTGCATGTGCATAAGTCATGTTGCAAGTCTTATATTCATGATACATGCACCCATTGATTTTACTGGTATAGGCTGATGATGTTCTATTGTGTGAATTGGTTATATGTTGTTTGTTGTCTGTTACTTACTGAGATTCACATCTCACGTCGGTGGATCGCGCCCAGCCTACGGTCCCCCATTTTACGAGATCGTAGTTTGTGATTGCAGAAAATAAAATTTGGCCCAAGATACAGACTCCACAGGAAAGGAGATTTGTTGAGAGGATGAAGATCGAGATTATGATCTCGAAAGCAGTGTTGCTTACCTTTTTATTTTGAAAGATTGTATAATCTCCTGTTGGAGAAATTGTTTTAAATTGATTTGTAATTTTTAAGAATCTCTGGTACTAGAACGACCAACTCTTATTTATTTCTCCGCTGCGATATTTATTGTACACTTGGTGCATGCTTCACACACTCTTCAAACACTATTCGGTGGGATGATTGATCCATGAGATGATCGTCTTGATGTCCCGAGTCCTTCTAAATCCCAGGGGGGATTCGTGGGCGCCACACATGCTCTTTACGTTGCTTGGAAAGGAGAAGTTCTTGCTCTTTATAAAATTCTAATAGAGCTCTAAATGTATCATTGACCAGTCTTTTTGGAGTATAGGCCATGTAGTTTAGGCCTTCCATTAGGATGCTACACGAATCTTGATCCACCATGGCAATAGAGTTGTCTTTCATTTGATTAAGGCACTTAGAAGTATAAGTGCATAAAACAAATTGCACCATTAGCCACATAGGCACATTTAAGATTTTACAGTGCAATAAAAAATTTCAAGTTTCACGAATTAATAGTGAACGTGAGTACCTTTGTATTTACTTCAGATACCTACGAGGTAATTTTGCGAAATGAATTTTACCACTAGTCTTGTAGAAATATTTGGGATATTATGGTGCAATAAAAAGTTTCAATTTTTTTGGGTGAATAGTAATCTTTCAAGAGAGCATCATGTGGCACCCATTTCAAACTACTGTCAAATTGGCATGTTGGATGTCCAAATCCAATAAGAGTCACTAGGATTACTTTTTGCTTAGACACATGCCACAATACTAGCCACTCATATGCATAGTATTATGACACATGTCAAGAGGAGAATGAAGTGTGATGGAATAAAGTGTAAACCAAGCCATGCGACCATGCCTCTTACACCAAACACTATTCCATCTAACCAAATACTATTTGGTCAACCAAAAGAGCATTTCAACTCTAATAAAATCCCAAACTAATGGAATATAACCAAAACCCTAAGCCCATGTGTTATGCAACCCACTTTCCTTCACCTTTTCAACTACCACCTCCCAACAATTGGCCTTTCCTCCATCCACCATGTTAACCCCATTTATAAACCTCCACTATTTCTCTTTACTTCCCACATATTATATATAATTCACTTGTTTTCCAAGAGAGAAACCAAGATAGAGCTTGTGAAAGTTTTCTAGCAGGTTTTGCTCAAGCATTTCCTATCCTTTGGGAATCGATTTCTAGGACTAAATCTTTTTTTTTGTTTTGTTCTTTTTATTCTACTTTATGTGGTTATATGTTTAAAAAAGTTTCATAGAGTGTTAGTGGTGAAGGTTGAGTTTGATGATGCAAAGGACTTGGTGGTGACAATATATATGTTTGTGTGAAACTTTGTGAGTTTTGTGAAGTTTTTGACAAAATGAAGGTATATCTTGCCATGGTGAAGTTTAACATGTTTATATGCAAGTTAGGATTGGATTAAAAGCATGTTGATTTTTTATAAAGAGTTTTGCATGATCTCAAAGTTATAGAAACTAGATGACTCATAACAATTGTTGTTTTAGCTTAGGTTATGATTTTGGTTTCAAAAGCTTGATCTTATGGCTTTGATTTTCATATATATTGTCCTTGAGGTGTTGAGATATTTTTTAAGATTTTAGTTTTAAATAATAATAGTTTAGATCTTTGATGAAATGTTGTTAATCATGCAAGAGTTTGTATTAAACTCCATATAAAGGCCTCAAGTGTGATGATTTGTTTGGATGAATATGTTGACATGGCATGCTAGATTTAATTCGTAGATCCAGTTAGAACTTGAATATGAGGTATATGGTTTTTCATTTGAATATTTATTCCAAATAAATCAAGGATCTTGTGACTTTGATTCCAGTCCAAGAATGGTATACTCGATTTAATGGCTTTTTATACAAATCAATTGTTCTAAGAGTATTTGGTCATTTTTGGTTGTTTAGTCAAGCATGATATTGTTTATGTTTGAATTATGAACATTTTAGGTGAGTATTGATAGCATTTTGAAGTCCTTGGCTTTGATTTTAGAAAATGTAAAACCAAAAGCATCAAGAGTTGGTGCATTTTGATCAAAACTTGGTGTTTCGGCATTTTCCTTGACATAATGAGTTCAAGTATTTGTAAAATTAAAATGTGTAAATTCATGTCTTAGAAAGATTTCAGAACTAAGGATATACTTTTGAGAGTGGATAAATTTTGCTTAAGCATGTTGGTATGTTAAAAGGTCAAGTAGCAACAAAATGTGGTTTTTGGCCTAAGTATGGGGCTTTAGCATGTTTGACATAGTTGTATTTTGTTTTGATCTTTTCTGAGTTTATAGTTAAATTTTCTTAGTTGGTATTTGGATTTAGGTCAAATTTACATTAAAAGAAAAAAATGTAAATTTTGATAAGATTTGGAGCTCATATGCAAAATCCTTATTTAATGGACAAGTTAGTAATTTTCCACGTATAGTGGGATAACTTTGCAAATTTAGCACTGTGTTAGAAAGTTTTACGTTTATAAGAAATTAGTTATATATTCTAACACTAGAAAACATCTTTTTTTAGTTCACACACTTTTATGCTCGCTTTTACATTACGCTATATCACTATAAATTAACTTCTAACTTACTCTCGATATTATTAAATGTGTGATGTTAAGAAATCATTTCCATATTTATTAAGCTTATTATAAATTATGATAATATGCAATGACATATCATTTATTCCATTATATGCTTTTCTGTTGCATGTCATGCTATGTCATATCATTTGTTACATGTCATACTATGTCACATTCATTGAGTATGTCATGAAAAAGCTTGAAGTCATTTATTTTAATCACAATCCCAAATGCTAAGATGGGGAGTTATCCACTAGGATAACTCCTTTTGTCCACGTTTAAACTAGTTGTAGAATCTCCTGATTGACGTAATACAGTAAACAATTTTTGTCAGAGTAAAGTCAGGCACTCAACGTCAGTAGTGCCAACTACACATTTAACTAGTTTTATTAGTTAAATTATCATGACATACTCATAGCTGGCGCAAATACTTGTGATATAACGTGGTACCGATAGGAGTACATGACCATTAGAGAGTTGTGGAGCATCCATTGTTTCACGTTTAAGCAAGCATGTATAGTTGAACAAGATCTCATGGTCATGTCACGTTCATGTCAATTTATGTTAAGTTCATGTCAAATGATAGACAATGTGTTAAGATCTGGAGAACTCACACATGGAAAATTGCATTGAGCCAAATAAATTATGGTGCGACGACGAGGGGCTGATAGTTTTGGTTATCCTGTTTTTTAGGATATGATTTTAGATATTATAGTCAAGTTATGTGAGTGGCTAAACTATCTTGTGCAGTAGTTTTTATTTGAAGTCAGTATTTAGGAATCATTGTCTCCAGCATTTACTTTGTTACAAACATATTGGATAAGTATTGTAATATTTTGGATATTTGTTGATTATGGAAATATGAATCGTGATTAGTTTTTGCATATAGCACTTTTGGTACATTGTGTATTGCTCAAAAAAGCTTTATCCATTGTGAATGTTGCACATTTTTAGATACATACTATGTCATTGCATCCTTAACTATAATGAACAAGTGTATGTAACTTTGTGTTACATGTCCCAGTGCTTTAAAAGTCTATCAAATCCCAAATGAAACCTATGGGCGTCACAAGTGTAAGGTTTGATGGGAAGAAAATAATTTTCTAAGTCACACAATATCCAAGGATGTAGTGGTTGGGACTTGAGTGAGATCGAAATAATGGTAGACTAGCAACATCCCACAATAGTTCATGAAGTTGGAAGCTTTTTAGGACTTTTCTAGAAACTACTAGCCATTCATGAAAGGATTCTCAAGACTCTCAAGTCCACTTACAACCTAGACTAGGAAGAAAGCCAAGTTCATGTGAACTTAGACATGTAAGCGAAAATTTCAAGAACTAAAGTGGAGATTAACCATGACTGCTATGTTGGCCTTGCCAGAATCTCACAAGCCATTGGTGTTTTTCAATGACACATTAAAATATGACATTGGATGTGTTTTTCTAAGGATAGATATTGGAGTATGCATCCTGCCAATTGAAGATCAATGAGAAAACTACTCTACCCATGATTTGGGGTTAGTAGTAATGGCTTTTGCCTTGGAGATTTGGTGATGCGCATGAGATATATACGAACCATAAGAGTCTGAAGCAACTCTTCATCCAAAATAATCTCATTATGTAGCAAATGAGGCTATTGAAAACAATAAGTGACAAATGAGTGAAAGATCAAGTATCATCTAGGGAGCTCCGACTTGGTTGCCAATGCACTAGGTCTAAAATCTCGGGTGGAAGATGCAACTAAGTCTTCAAATGTAGATTCCATCTTCGATGAGATGAGAAGATTACTGCTAGATAGTTCTGAGCAAGAAGAGGTCATTGCCTCTTCTTGACAAATACTACTATGAAATAATATTTTGTATTTTACTTAATGATTAAGAAAGTGACTTTTAATAAAAGTATATATTTTTTAAATTTTTTTAATGATTAAATATGTTAATAAATACTTAAAAGAAAATGATAAAAATATATATAAAAAAAAAATTACTGCAAAATACAAAATATAAAATTAGTATATGGGTAGTAAGAGGATAATAACCCTATCACTACTTATCTTGGGAATACAAAGATGTACCAAGATCTGAATATAACAAGATAGAGCTCAATTCGTAGAGAGATGTCCCGCATGTGAACAAGTAAAAGCAAAACACCAAAGACCTGCTAAAAATCTATAGCACCTACCGATCCCAAAATGGAAACAAGATGATATAGCTACCTATTTCATAGTAGAGTTGCTGTGGACTCCAAGTGGGAAGAGCTCAGTGTAGCTAGTAGTGACACCCAAAATTGCCAACACAGACACCGTTTACTTATGGATGGGCACATTACTTGACAAATGGAACTTCTTACTAAATGGTACCGATTGACTACAACCAAACTAACTTTGGATTTGGAAATGCAAAGTACAATTTATAACCAATATAAGTAACAAAAAAGATATCACTAAATCTAGTCATCAATTATGAAGATAGAATTGAAGTCTTGATGGAATAATTCTATTTTCGTCCAGCCATCACAGTGCAAAATCACATCACTACCTTGAACAAAACCCTTCCTTTTTTTTTGTCTTGCATTTTGGATTTTCTGCAAGTCAATTGCCTAGTTGTATTCTTCCTAGAAAAGTCTACATTCATGTGGTCAGAAAAGAAACCTAGACCCATACGTTGAGCAGAATATATCAGCTCAAAGTCTATAATGTAAAATAAAAAATAATCTAACTGGGATACTAGCCAAGCTTATTATAATAATCAGAATACTTGCGATTTCACTATCATATGCTAGAAAGCAAGTTGTGTTGAAAGTTACTACCATGCCTACTATAGAGATGAAGAGTGTTGTCAGTCCAAATAACAACCTTGCTGGTAATGACTAAAGGAAATCCTTTTCTGCATCACGTGATGTGAGAATTGACAATAATATCAATATTTCAATCGAGGAAGAGAGCAATGTAATTGCGTTTGATATGAAGAATGCTATAAACCGTTTATTTTTCAAGAAAATAGGAGTGCTTAGGTCTTGATTGTTGCCACCTGGTATAGTAAAAGTTGCAATCAAAACGTTAGTGGCAGTTAATGTTGCTACAAGTATTCTATAGTTTGATGTGTCCTTCATCCATTTTCCCCTTCTTTTTTTAATTGTCATGTCTTTGTAAATAATCCCTAGGGAGTATCTACAGGTCTATTATTTTCATCTAAGTTCATCATCTCTATGTATGAAGGCTAAACAATCTTTTCTATCTCTTGTAATGATCAAGGTGTAATTATCTAGTAGTTGGCAAGTGAAAGTGTGACAGATATAATTATATATATATATATATATTTATTTATGTATGTATTGGTATATATTGCTAGAAGAAAAGAAAACTTCAATAATGTAGAGAACTTTAAACTACAATAACTCTTGTTTCACTTAGAGTGCTACTCCTTATATGGTATATAGTCGGTCTAGAGGAGCTATTTCAGTAGCCAAGTGCGGCATATTGTTATTGTCTTTGTCCATATAGAGTGCTATGATATCCTTGATAGAGCCTAGCTCATATATTAGATTGAATACACTCTTGCCTTTATTTAATAGCGAGGTGAAATATACTTCAGTTTTTCTCATCTACCCTCCATATGAGACCAGGAAAAGAGCGTATAATTACAATAAGAAATTCAACATTCCCTGATCTTGCAGCATCAAAAATGAAAAAGGAATGGCATCGAACCAGCTTTATGAAGTCTTCCTTTGGCAATAGTAAAACATTTTTCCAGAGAAGATAAACTAATTGACATGCTATCATTACAACACATTTGGTCTTTAATGATAGACAAAATCGTCCAAAAAATGACCAAACCATCACGAGAGATTTTTGTGAGAGCTAGAAACTGTCATGACAACCGTCATCTAAAGTGCATCACAGATAAGTATTTGTGATGGTTTACTATTCAAAAAAAATTTGTGACACAATTTTTTTTTTTTTGTGACAGTTGGAGGTCTTCCATTTGATGTAACATTTGTACATTCAAATTTTTTGTGACAATCAAAATGTGTCACAGTAAATAACATTCAAATATCAAAAATGACATTCGAATATAAACCCACCAGATTTACATTTAAACGACATAATTTTATGTTCTTTAAATCATTGTTCGAACGTGTGTACATCCGAACGTTAAGTACAATGGTAATATTTGGACGTTACTTGCACAACGTTCAGATGTTACCTTGAAATGATTGAATGTTAATTGTTGAACGTTCGAATGTTTAGTTCATTAGTGGGAGAGTACATTCGAATGTTGTGCGGAACGTTCGGACGTTCTCTTACAAATTTATTTATTTACAAATGAACAAATGTTCGAATGTTTGTTCACATATGAACAAATGTTCGAATGTTTGATATTTACATTTAAACGTGCAAATCAGAAATAAAAAATTTTAAAATTAAAAAACATACAAATTGTATCATATTATATAATCAATTTAGTAACTTACAATGTCTTATATCATATCAAAATTAAATACTAAAAGTTACATACATTAATAAAAGTGATAAAATTTATCTTTTTTTTTTTCTCTTTCACTACGATCTTGCTACAGTGACATCACACGCTCCATTTAGACCGACATCTTGCTCAGCACTTGTTCATGGATTGCATTGCACATTTTTTCCTCCTGGTTTATTTGTTTCTTCTACATACGCGTCTAACAATCAGAATGTTGCTCCAAGAGAGACTCCAACTCCTACTAACTAGACCTCATATATTCGTTTTCTTGTCGTGCTGTTTCTAAATCTTTGGTGAGATTATTAATCTGTGAAGTCGAGGAGCTCGTGGAAGATGAACCTGTGGAATGCTTGAATGAACGTCCCAAACCTCTGACCATGCCAGACTTGGTCCCGGGTACTTCCATAAATATATAAATTATTCAGATATTGCATAATGAATTTAACAAAACTAATGCTGTTGACATAACTTTCTCTAGCGGAAGGATCCATCCATTCACTACATTTATTAATGTGAGCTGCAGCATAGACATGAATGGGGTAAATATTTTCAGGATAGTCACTACATTAATTAATGTTAGTAATTAAATAAATGTATATAAAAAAAAAGATGAATTTTTAGAAGTTATTAATTATCATCTCATCAGCAAGACGGTAGAACGACCTTGAATCGACACAATGGTGGATAGTGAGAGCGGACCTATTATGTGCAGTTATCAAATTTAAGCTCTACAAAATTAATTAATAATGTTAGTGCTAATTTAGAACTGATATAAATGTAAATAACTAATTATTCTAGAATACTTGGTAATCAAGACTTACGAAAAGATCACAATATTTCACCTTCTAGAAAGGTAACTTTGCAGCCTCTTCCAACGTCTCAAACTTCCTGAAGTGCTCATGACATCGATCCTTGTGATGATAGAATAATGTAGCCATCAGTCCATTCACAATTCTCAAATCCTTGCTATGAGTAAAATCGAGGTAGGACTCATCCTAATAAGTGAATTAAGTAAAAAATATGATATACTTATTGAGGTGGAAAAGATATACTCGTAAAGTTATCTCACCAGAATACGGCTCCAAACATGATCCTTAATCTCATTAGGAACATCTTGCCATGATTGCACAGAAAAGGGAAATAAGCTCAGACTAGTGTATCAATATAAGAGGAAAGTGCTACACACCATCATTCACTCCCCCCAGAGGAATGTTCAGGAATGGTGACTTTGGTTTTTTCTTATCTTCTATTTTTTTCTAAAGAGATACCACGAGTAAAGACACGATGCATTGAGAGGACGATGCATCAACTAACATATACAATAGTATAGTATTAGTTATATATTATATTGAGTATTAATATAATTAATTACTAAATATATTTCATTACTATTAGGTGTTGACTGGCTATCCGTCTTGTTATAACTTAATTTCTTTTCCATTAGATTTTTCATACTTGGAATGGTTACATTTTCTTTAGAATCATTTTAGTTATTCTTTGAAACTTTTTGAAAATATATTCACTATTTATTTTGGGCTTTTCTTGTCTAAGATATATATACATATATATATATATATGTATATAAATATGAAATTCCAAAGGAGCTATGCTTGAAAAGTAGAGAGATGCAAGTGAAGAGCATTATTCTCTTGTTTTGGAGGGTTTTGATTTTGAGAGTGCACAAAGAGAGATGTCTACTTGTTATAGAAAATCAATTGGAACACTTGGCATATTGAGATTTCATATGTCTTTTTGGAATTTCAAGATGATAAGGCATGGAGAATGAAGTAGGTAAGCTTGGTATAAGAAATCAAGTGAATCAAGTAAGAAATATTCCTTCTTGAGACCAATGGAGTGGATGGATTCTAAGGAAGAACCAACATAGGTTTTTGCTATTTTTATATTAGTCCATTTATTTTGAGGAAGAAAGTGACCAATGACAAGTAATGATTGGAGATAGACATGGGATTTCTTATTGGTGGTTTCAGTTTGGCATATACCTAAAATTTTTGTTTTCTTATTTTACAAGAATTTACCTATTGAGAGATAGTGACGAGTGGAAGTGGAGAAGAGAGCTAAGCAATATTAAGCACTTTTTCCTCTTGTGAATTTTGAAAATGATAGAAGTGGAAGGGGGATAACCGAATGTCATATGTGTCTTTATCTGTATGTATAGTATTTCAAGGATGGACAAGGATTTGATGTTTGCCTAACTTTGTATTTTTTTATACAATGGAAATATATGGCTTGTGTATTTTCAAGAAACTCAAGCATGAAAGGTTGATTTAGAAAACCAATGGCATGGGAATTCAAGTCAAACAAACAAAGAATATTGAGAATATTCCCACCCCATTGGAAGCATCGGATTGGAGGATTTGTGGGGTGTATGAACCGACTTGCAAAATTGACTTTTGTTCCTTCACTTTGTCTTACTTCTTCGGCAAGATATTGGACAAATGGCAAGTGATTATTTGAAGACAAAACAGTGATTTTTCTTTGATGACTTTCGGATAAAATAAAATAAGGTGGGAATGGAGTAGCCAAAGGGGACTTTGTCTTATTTTCTAGGAACTTCCAAGATTTGGGATAAGGACTTGGTCATATCATGCAAACTAAGTCTAAAAGAGGTACGAGTACTCTAATACCCTAAGTGGACACATGACATGGCTTAACATGGGTTGAGATTTTGCCATTTCTTTTTCCATAGGAGTTGACCAAGCACACATTGGACACACTCACTTATTTCTTTCCAAACTCTCAGCCAAGACCTTCCCCTCATCTCTCCATCTCTTTTCTTCATTTTCCTCACCTTCCAAGCACTTTTCCGTAACACACTTGAATGGGTTCTCTTCATGGATTTAGTGGAAAACTTTTCTCTCACAAGGAGGTTTCTTTAGTTTATCCTTTGAAAAGTTGTAAGTGCTCTTATAACTTAATTTTAGTATTTTTGTATATATACATGGTGAACTTGTTATTTCGTGTTTTATTTTGCTATTTGTTCGCTTAAAGAGTACCTTTGTCATTATTTGATTGATAAGTGGTTAATGGATATTTTATTTTAATATTTGACTGATGAGTGCTTAGGTTATAATTTCTTTATGTTTATCTATGCTGATAACTTAAGATTTAGTTCAAGAGATACTTGTAAAGACATATAGTAAAAGATTTGAGGAAAGAACTCAAGGAATAAACTTGAGAATTTTAGTTAAGGGATTTAATCTATAGCATGATATGTTTGGAGAATAGAAATTGTACTTTTAAAAATATATGGTTCTCGGCCATACAAAGTTTTTTGGGAGAATTTTGAGTTTTGATTTCTAATAGATGAAATGCTTTATATCCTAAGTTTTTGGAGAAATTAGGAAAGTATACTCTTTGAATTTTTAGGAATATTTGAAGGCATGTAGTAGGTATGGGAAGAAAATTTTTTGATGAAAGGTAATTGAGAAAAATAATTTCATAAACTATATTGATATTTCGGCTAGTGCTATTAACCATGATTTAATTATTAAGTATTTTTATATTAAGAAAAATGCAAGTTGGACATGAGGAAAGAAAATGAAAAATGGGCCTTTAGTTATCAAGAATTTTGGCCTAGACCTATTTAGGGCTAGGGTTTGTTTAATTTTAACTTTTTCTTTAATTGAATATTCATGACTTATTTGAAAGGAATGATGATCACATGTGTAATATGTATTTGTCATGAATTGGAAGTGCATGCTTTATACGTTACATGAATCATGTATGAAAAAGTCCAAGTTTACATGCATGTGTATTCATATGAAAAGTTTCGTGATTTAAATTATCATGTTTTTTTTTTTCCAAAAAGAAAAAGATAAAAATAAAAATAAGAAAAATGAAAAGTCATGTCATGACGGTGAAGGCGATTCGATCTGCCATATAAGTGACATGAACAAGAAAGCCCGATGATGAAGGCATTTAGATTTGCCGTTGAGGTTAAGAAAGCCGATGGTGAAGGCATTTCGATCTGCCGTCACGCTAAGAAATCCAGTGGTGAAGGCGTTTCGATCTGCCGTTGTCATTAAGGAAACCCAACGGTAAAGGCGTTTCAATCTGCCGTTGTGGTTAAGAATAAAAATGACTAAGAACAAAGACATGTAACATTAAGAATTTTTCGAAAAGACCTAACAATTACATGAAAAGTTTTGTTTATGCATCAACGAAAGTCTTTTCATGAAAATGTGAAAATCTTTATTAAAAGTGCATTGAGCATAGGTCATCTCATAAGTCTCATGGTCATGGTACATGGTCATAGTTCTCCATAAATTGACTATAGAATGATTGTCCATAAAACAAAACACTTGGGCCTTGGCATCATGAAACCCATGCATAAAAACCATTATAAACAAACTCGGCCCATAAATCCACACGCCACAAAGCAATAAAACCCATGAATTCCAAAGCAAAACAGCATACCAGAATATAACTTTAAAAATATTTATATTATTTTGTTTTAAAATCAGGAGGGCAAAAGTGTAATTGAAACAAAAGTGTAAATCAAACGAAAGAACTCATTCCTCAAGATAAGCCGTACGAAAAGTTGAGTTTAATTTTATTTCGAAAACAATGAAAACATAAGGGGTGATACAGCTGAAGCTTATCGAATGGAAGAAAAACCAAACTGAGGATACGAGGTGCTCGACAGCACCATCTGAGCAGGTGGTGGCAACATGAAGGCTGCTGACATCGTTGGGTTCCACCGTTCCATCGATGGCGACACCAATGGAGTTGAGAGGTGGAAGGTAAAACTATTGCTCAATTTCGGTGAGGTAAAATAGAGCATGTTTGGTAGTTTACCAAGGGTGCTAGGCTACCCAAGCAGGCTGTCAGAGGTGGTCCTTTCCAGTGAACTATAGACATGGCCTCCATCAACATAGGTCCATGATGAAGTGGTGGTGGCGGTGCACGGCTGGAAGTGGTGTTCTTGCTTTGTTTTTGGGGAGTCAAAACAGGAGTTGTTACAATACAAATGTCTAGCTAAAGTGAGGTGCATACAAGGGTGGTTTCAGGCTTAGTAACGGTGGTTGGGGTCTCGTCTAACTAGGCAATGACTAGAACACGGTGGTTTTGGCTTTTTGGTGGGCTGCACTAAGCAATGCGAGGAGGGTGGTCATGGTGGTTGCGCTCGACTGTGTTTCCATGATGGAGAGTGTCAATGCCCCCGCTTGAGCTTGGGATCGTACGCAAATCGAGACGTCGGGAATGTGCATCACAGGAAAGTTCACCCCTCGTCGTATCATGTATATATATATATATATATATATTTTAAAAGCAGGAATAAAGGTTTTTGCAGCGGAAAAAAGGTTAGACCTTTCTAAACATACATGACATGGCTCGAAGACTCTAATATCCCAAAGTACTTATTTATTATAAATATAAATACAACAATAATTCATAATTGTTTCTTCTTCCAAAACACGGAAGCCTAAAATAAATTCATACACCTTTAGAGTCAATATTATCAATGTATCTGGCTCCTCAAAAGTGCGTTTTCCAAAACAGCGGGAAAATTCCAAAATATAAACAAGTAAAACAGCGTAGGCGATTCCTATCGCCTTTCTTTCTAATATATGGGCTCTTTCTTTATCTCCTTGAAATCAGGGCCATAACGAAGATGGTCCAGACTCAAGGTAGGCCCTACTTCACAACTCATCCTAGAGGATGACTCATACAGACGTCCCAAGTGGATGAACTCGTCTACTCCTAGAACCAAGCAACACCCTATGGGGCGTAGGTCTGCCAAAATGTACGTTGCCAAAGGCAGTGACTCTGCCGCCCATTGGCCTAACAAGCCGAGAGTTACCGGCTCAACTATAGTGGACTTAGTTGGGCACTTGGGGGTCCGAGGTGTCGTCCCAAGAATCATACTCGGTCAATCCGTCATTGCTTGCAACTACTTCTATTATCCCCAATAAGGAACATTTCAAGCATTTCAACAAAAGCATTTCAAGCATACAATTAAGTGAATAACAAACAATCATATGTGCAACATGCATTATGGGACTTATGCCTTTACTTACGCACATGCTCATGCTCATGTCACTTTCTTCAACTTGTTTTTCTTTAACTTCTTTCATGTGTTTGCTTGTAAATTCATGTGACAAAATATTTGAAAAATCTTTTCAAAAGTTCATCATTTTCAAATAATTTTCATCTTTTCTTAACTTAGGCGCCACTTATCATATCATATTATATCATGCGGCTTGAAAGCCTATCTTTTTCGTCATGACTTCTTGTTTGAACATATCACGGCTCCCCTATGCACCGCGTGTTCCTTGCTAGTTACCGTAGCACCTAGTGACTGTATCAAACCTAAGTGGCTATGTTTCGCGCCCTTCGCGCTCTTCATCACTCATCGAGCGACTACAAACTTATTCATATAACGGTAAGGCAAAGGCCAACACCGCTTTTGGGCACCCACTAGCTTTAGGTGCGACCATACTCCGGACACCTTTTGAAGCCATATATAGTGCGCCGACTGTTTTTTGTCGACCCAGGGGTTTTCACTTGACTTTATTCACTCCTGAGTGAACATGGAGTTCCACTAAGGCACTGCCCCTTTCCAGCCTTTGGGTTCTTATAAAACTTTAATTTCTTTTCTTTTAAAAACATGTTTGACTCAAAAACATGGTTTTCGTTCTTCATGCATGAGACATGCAACTCGTGACACTTAACATGCGAAACGTGAGATGAACACACGTGTACTAAGTGTCATACTCTTTCCCAAGTCAAGCACCATAGAATTCGACTCCTTTTTTCATCTAAATGCACATAGTGGGCCTTGCACACATTTAGGGGTGCTCAGCCCTCCCCCACTAGGGTTGGGCCGAGACCCTCCCTTAGTTGTTTCCTAATATTTTCTTTTCCTATCTTCCTCCAAATACTTAAATCTAGCCTCAATAAAATAATCGAATATTTTTAACACCACAAAGATGTCTTAGCCGAAATCTAGGGTCCTTAAGTTTATTATTTTAATCACTTTTCTTTTTTTCTTAAGCTAGCTCACTTAACCATTTATGTGAAAACCGAATATCATGCTACTAAATTCCTCTAGTTCTCATACCTCCAATTTCTTCAAGTATTCAAGATTAAAACATAACGTAACACAATAGTTGAAAAGAAAGCTCAACCCAAAATCCTTAAAAACCGTAACACCTATATGCACCAATCTAACATTTTTCAACTCCAAGTCAAGTTTTAACATGCATGCACATCATCATCACTCATCATGGTAATCATGCTACATTCTTCCTTTGTATCAAAGTATCCAAATTCACAATATAATATAACCTTTAATCTAAAATGATACTTAGGCTAAACATGTATTTTGCCACCCAATGAACAAAACATTTCCTTCAAGTAATCTAACCCACATTAACCAATATTCTACAAGTTAACCTTAATCATGCATGCATTTCTTCAATCTACGCATCATGTTGATTTCTTTGAAATAAGTTAATTAAATCCACCCATCATTTTATATTCTAAAACTGAAAGAATCATAAATTTAAACATGGATTCATACCTAGCTAAGCATGGCATTTTCACTAAGGAATTTCATTTTAGCATAAACAAACAAGGATTCAAACAATACAATCACATTCTCTTAAAAGTATACTAGAATTGCTAAGGGTAGGATAAGAATATACTTACAATACTCCTAGTAAGCTTAGCTTAAATCTGAAAATATGTATATAAAATAATCCATTAGGTTCACTATAAACATGGAGACTTGAAGAGAAGATTCTTGGAATGAGAATATAGGTGTGGTGTGTGTGTATGTTCTTCTTATGCTTGAATCAACTTAAGCACTTACCTCTTCAACACTTTCCACTCAAGAATGCTTGCCTTAGCTCCACTACACTTAGGATGTTCTTGTGTTTAGAGGATAGAAGAAAGTGAAGCAAAAGAAAATGGAGTGGGAGGGAGTGTTGGCCGAGAGGTTGAGAGAGAGCGGGAGGGTGTGTGTGCTTTGATACCAAATGAAACAAGCAACGGAAAAGATCATGCCTAAGGCCACACGGCCAAGTTTCTCCATAGGGTACTAGGTACACATTTCACTAGTCTTAGGTGTGACATTGGATGGGTTGAATGACTCTTAATTGACTTCCATCACATGACCACTCCAAGACCAAATCTAGCTTATACTTAGTTTGATTTTGTTTCCCCCATTTCCATCTATGGCCAGTGCCCTCCATAGGCTTTTTGGCTTCCTATTCCCTTCACATCACTCATCTATCTCCCCTTCATCACCTTATGTGTCAATCCAAAGGATTACAAGATTAGACTTTTGGGAAATGGGCAAGCATGGTTCGGTTATGCCACTGTTTTTCACCCGAAACCTTTTCTTCTTCTCCCATGGTTTTCTCTCTTTTCAATCATCTATCAATCCACTTGTCACTCATTATTACACTCTTACACATTGTACTTCACACTCTTATACCAATCTCACAAGTCCCTTCACCTAGATTTGTCAAAATCCTAAGAAGAACTCCAAATAAAGCCCACAGTTTTGGCTTCACCCAAACCCCTCTTTGTTTTCTTTCTTCTTCTCTTCTTCTCTCTCATGATATCACTTCTCACTTATCAATCACCTTGTCAACTTATTCTTACAATATCTACTTTTAGTCATTTGCTTGGATTGTGGAAGATTGCATGGGAAATACCCCAAGGGAGGTTCGGCACTCACCCTAGCCGATCATGACTCTTCCTCATTTTTTCCATCCTTCTCCTCATGCCATTTGTCATACTCTTGGGTAGGATGATGGGAAACCAAGGTGATGTTAGCTTTATACCTCCCAAGATCTCAATGATAAGAAAATCTCATCATGAGATTTCATACTCCATCCTACAAGGCAACCCACTAGTCAACTCCCAATTACTAGCAATTTCTACTTTTTATCTACTAGTTTTGGATGACTCACTAGGATTTCTCTAGAGATGACATGTGTGACGACCCGAGATTTTTATTTCCTATCATTTTAATTAAGTAACTAAATCGATTAATAATAATATTGAGAAGTGAGGATGAAGGCTTGGGCTTAAGATTGAAGTCTTGAAAGCCTAAAGTAAGTTATTGGGCCAAGAAAGGGATAACAAGCCCACAAGCCCATGAGACTGGCCCATGATCTAACAAGCCCACACATGAGACACATGTCACATCTAGAGAAACCCTAGTAAGTCAACCAAGACTAGTAGATAAAAGTGGAAAAATTGCTAGTAGTTGGGAGTTGACTAGTGGTTTTGCCTTGTAGGATAGATAGTGAAATTTCATGATGAGATTTTTTCATCATTGGGATATCTTGGGAGGAACAAAGATATTTTCTATTTTAGTCTTTCTAGGATATATCATATCTAGATAGGTGACACTTGTAGATAAAATAGGAAGTGGAAGAGAAGAGAAGGAGGGATTCGGTGGAGGCATGTAGCCGAAACCCCTTTGGGGTGTTTTTTATGTGATCGCTCACAAACCTAAGCAAATGATCACAAATGGATCTTGTAAGGATGAGTTGACAAAGTGATTGAAAAGTGAGGAGTGGCATCATTGGAGGATAGGAAGGGAAAAGGAAGAGAAATCCAAGAGAGGTCCGGGTGTGAGCTTGTTGTGGGCCTCCTTTGTGGTCATCCAAGGATTTTACCAATCTAGGTGAAAGAACCTCAAAGATTTGTGTAAGAAAGGTGTGAATGACATGTGTGAGAGGTGACTTGACAAGTAGAGTGAGTGAGGGGACTTATGAGAAGGAAGAGGATCACTTGGATTGAGGGAGGTTCGGGTTGCACTAAATGGCATAGCCAAAACCCATCTTGCCCATTTTCCCAAATTAAGATTTGGTAATCCCCTAGAATGACATTTGAGGTGATGGAGGGAAGGTGTAAGAGTGATGTAAAAGAGATAGGAAGAGAAATCCCCTAGGGAGGTGCCGGCCCTAGCTAGGAATGAAAAACAAAATCAACCTAAGTGTTGTCTAAATTTAGGCATGGGATAGTCATGAGATACAAGTCAATCAAGTTGTCTTTTAAGACCTATCAAGGGTCAATTCTTGGAATAGGGAATGAGCGGCCTAAGGGGTCTAGAACCCATGGCCTAATGGCCCCTTTTCCTTTGGTCTCTTTTTCTTTCTTGCTCACACACGCACACACCACTCCATTCCCCACCTCCCGGCTTCAACCTCTTCTCCTTACCCTCACTTTGCTTCATCTCTTCTAAGCACCTAAACATCAAAATATCCTAAGTGTAGAGGAGCTAGAAACTAGTATTCTTGAAGAGGAGTTGCCCTTGAAGATGTGAGTTATCTTTTTAAGCCAAGATCAAGCATAGAAACCTAGAGAAGAGCACACACCACATCCATGCTCTTGTATAGAGATTTTATTTTAAAAAATGTTATGATCTTAGATTAATCTAATGAAATGCTTAATATGATTTCAGATTTCATCTAAGCTAACTAGGAATATTGTAAGTATATTCTTATCTTGCCCTTAGCAATTTTAGTATACTTTTGAATGAATTTGGTTGTATTGTTTAAATCCTTACTTGTGTATGCTAGAATGGAACTCCTAGTAAAAAGATGCCATGCTTATTTAGGTATAAACCTGTGACGCCCCGATTTTTCGCATTGATTACAACGCAAATCGACGCATCCGGACAAGTAACACAAGGCTACTCATCCTACGTAAATATAAAAAGCAGCATGCATGCATCTAAGCTTACTAATGAAATGCAATGCCGATCGCAGCTGGAAGAAGTAAATTCCCAATATGAGCAAAGAGATCTAACTCTCGCATCAATAGACCACATGGCATACTATAATTACACTACTCATAACATCGTATTTACAACAATATTCTGTATTTACTCTTACATAACCCAGTTAGTTTTCTCTAAACAAAAACTCATATCCTACCATCATCCAGTACTCTTACTTCTTTACTTGATTACGTACGCGGGGGGCATCTCAACCGGAGAGGAGCATTCCATAGGACCCTCAGGGTACCTCAGAATCTCCCGTGCTGATAGAGTCTCAATGCAATCTATCTATCCCTGCAACAACATCTATCATTCCATAAGGAATGATAGATAAAACATATAAAACATAAAAGAGTGAGATTTACAAGAAATCTCAGTAAGTACACAGTTAACGAAATAAAGCATAGATAACCTCAACTATCATCATACATAATCATACTCATCAACATATCACTTATAAGCATACTTTATGGAACTCCACAAGTCAATTACCCATCTTACCATACAAACTTAAATCTTAGCTAGACCCATCATCACATACAAACTTAGATCTTAGCTGGACCCCTCATCACATACAACCTTAGATCTTAGCTAGACCCCTCATCACATACAACCTTATACTTCTCACTTATACTTATACTTATACTTTATTTCTTAACCCCATAGGTTTCTTTTATTTCTTATCCACGATGGGCGTTACGTCTCGCCGTCCCCATCGGGTCTTACTTATCACATAACCTCGACAGGCGTTACGTATCGCCGTCCCTGCCGGCACGTCAGTCATACGGGCGTTACGTATCGCCGTCCCCGTCATGACGTGACTAACTTATCAATCATACACTCATCAATCATCCGGGCGTTACGTATCGCCGTCCCCGTTATGATGAGTCTAGTGTCAATCATCCGGGCGTTACGTCTCGCCGTCCCCGTTATGACACAAAACATATTATTATATCACGACAGGCGTTACGTATCGCCGTCCCTGCCGGCACGTCAGTCATACGGGCGTTACGTATCGCCGTCCCCGTCATGACGTGACTAACTTATCAATCATACTCATCAATCATCCGGGCGTTACGTATCGCCGTCCCCGTTATGATGAGTCTCGTGTCAATCGTCCGGGCGTTACGTATCGCCGTCCCCGTCATGACACGGAACATATTACATATTACTGCGGGCGTTACGTCTCGCCGTCCCCGCCATTCAAATCAATTTCACGGGCGTTACGTCTCGCCGTCCCCGTGAGGATCAATCACACGGGCGTTACGTCTCGTCGTCCCCGTGGAGATCACATATTTCTCATATCACGACAGGCGTTACGTATCGCCGTCCCTGCCGGCACGTCAGTCATACGGGCGTTACGTATCGCCGTCCCCGTCATGACGTGACTAACTTATCAATCATACTCATCAATCATCCGGGCGTTACGTATCGCCGTCCCCGTTATGATGAGTCTCGTGTCAATCGTCCGGGCGTTACGTATCGCCGTCCCCGTCATGACACGGAACATATTCTTTATATAAATTGTTTTCTTTCTTTTTGTTTCTCTCTTAATCATATGAGTTATTTTCACCTATAACTCTACCCATTTGAAACACCACTGCTATTCTAAGAAAACCCTAAATCTAAGCAAAACAGGGTATCTCGCTCGAGCGGGTGTCGAGCGACAGTCGAGCGAAGTCTCGGGTTGGAACTCGCTCGAGCGGGTATCAAGCGACAGTCAAGCGAGATCACGGCTCAAGGGGTTTTTCAACCTAAATCAAGCAATCTTCTCACATAAACCTTATTTTTACTTATTACAACATAAATCTAGGTCCTTATAATTTTCCTAGCATTTTACAATCACCAAATCATATCCAAAACACCATAGATTCCAAACACATCATATAAGCCTAATTCAAGCTCCAACCAACAACCAACTTAATTCCATCAATAATCTACTTATTCTATGCTAAGATTAAGTTAAATTGTATACTTACAAGTTTCTCCAAAGCTTGGTTGAATGATCCAACTAGTCCTTGCAACATTTCTCCTCAAAGCACTCACTTAGCTCACTTAGGAGATGTTTGGAGGTTCAAGGGTTAAGGAGGCTTTTTCTTTGGCTTTCTCTCCAAGTGGACGTGACTCTCCTCTCCCAAAAGGTCCCTCATGGACTGAAGGTGGCTATATATATAGAGGAATAGATGGCTTGGGGAAAAAGAGAAGGAAACAAACCAAAGCAATGGGTTAGTCTCAAACCGTGTAAGGGTATGGTGTGTTGTCCAACCTTGGTTAGTCTAATCCTCATCCAAATCTCCCATGATCTCCAAAGATTTCCATCCTATGGCTATGCTTCTTCTTCATCTAAAATTATCTTAGATCAATGGCCCCAAATAATCACCAAATATAGATATAAAAGTAAACTTCCAAAAAGTCTAAAATACCCAAAATAAGCTTAGCTGGCCATTGGCCTTCCTTGCATCCTCAAGGCTTCTAGAACATTTTCTCCCTCTTTGGCCACACGTCCAAGACTCCCTTAGCACCCTTAGAGTGGCTGGAAAATATCTCATCACCTAATTCCCAAGGTTTGGTTACCAATTGGTTGGAAACAAAGGGGATAGTTGACTGTTTTGGCTAATCAGATTAGTCCTTCACTCTTGCTTGGTTCTAAACTAATTATTCTTCTAGAAGCTCTTTCTCCACCTAACACATGCTCTCATACATGTATCTAGCAGATAACCATGAGGAGAACCAATCAAATTCGAACATCTAAGGTGAGGTGGTGAAGTGATTTATTTTCGAGCTCCAGTTTGCACTTAAAACAGATCAGTCCCATTACAGCCCAATTAATCCATTGATACACTTCGATTCTCTAAAACATTCAGTCATAAAAGTTATAGATATATGTCTTAGGGTTCTATAGGAACTGGAATCACTTCATTTGGAGTTCATATGATCAAGTTATGATTTTTCTAATAAAACTCGACAGATAAACCCGAGAACACCAATCCGGGTACACCAAGTGTTGGATAGATGATTCATCTTATTTCACACGAAATTCACTAAATAAAATCTCCTCATTTTCCACATCTCTACACACTTGTCCATATCTTAGGATAATTGATAAAATAATCCAATGGCTTAATCTTATCCAATGTTCTTAGTCAACTTCAAGTCAATACTTATCTACCTCAATTCAGACCCAATACTTCAATCTCTATTTCTTATTTGATTAAGTCCATATCTCTTAAACCTCAAAAAATAAAAGTTGTAGATAATCCTCTTAGCTTTCCATAGCCTCTTGAATCACTCAAATCCGACCTCAAATGAGCAAGTTATGACCATTCTACTAAAAGACGTTTGTCTGTCCCTGTATTTCGCTCGAGCCAGACATCAAGCGAGAGTTGAGCGAGATCTCGGGTCTAGGCACTTTTTCATCTTAATACAAGTCACATTTATACCCAACCTTATTCCCAACCTTTCAATATAAGAATCCTATACATATATCCCAAAATTCCTAAAAATAGTCTTGGAGAGACATAATCATCCCACATATGAAAATTAAGCGGATGTCTAAAAATCCGGGTTATTACAAAACCCATGTTTAAGTTTATGATTTCCTTAAGTTTGAAAATATGAAATGATGGGTGGATTTAGTTAATTTATTTAACATGAGGTGGAATGAAGAAAATGCATGCATGACCTTAGGTTAACTAGTTGGATATTGGAGGATGTTATCGATGTTGTTTATTTGGTGGCGAAATCCATGTTAAAGCCTTAGTATCTTGCTAGATTAAAGATTATATCATGTTGAGGACTTAAATATTTGAAACAAAGGAAAAAGGGTGGTATGATCAACATGACGGGTGATGATGTGATATATACTTGTTAAAATTTGACTTGGAGATGAAAGCTGTTGGGTTTGTGCTTATATGTATTTCGGATTTAAGGATTTTGGGTTGAGCTATCTTTTCAATTATAGTTTTATGTTATAATTATATTTTGAATATTTGGAGGAATTAGAGGTATAAGAACTAAAGGAATATACTAGCACGATATGTGGTTTTTACCTAAATAATTGAGTGAGCTATCTTGATAAAAAAAGGAAGTGATTAAAATAATAATCTAAAGGTCTTAGGATTTCGGCCAAGACATGTTTTTGGTATTAAATATATTCAATTATTTTATTGAGGTTAAATTGGAGTATTTGGAGAAAAATAGGAAAAGAAATTGCTAGGAAACACCAAGAGAGGGTCTCGGCCTAACCCTAGTGGGAAGGGGCGGAGCACCCCTAGGTGTGTGTGAGGCCCAATAAGTGTTCTTAGATGGAACATAAGTAGAATCTCACGGTACTTGATTTGTGAAAGAGCTTGACGTAGAATACACGTATGTGCGTCTTACATTTCACATGTACAACGATGTGAGTCTTATGTCTCATACATGAAGCACGAAAATCATGTTTTAAGGCAAACATGTTTTTAAAAGAAAATAGTTTAAGTTTTATTGGAAACCCCAAAGGATGGGATGGGGTAGTACTCCAGTGGAACTCCCTGTTCACTCAGGAGTGTCTAAAGTCGAGTGAAAGCCCCAGGATCGACGAAGAACCGTCGGCAGACCATGTATGGCTCCAAAAGGTGTCCGGAGCTTGGTCGCACCTAAAGTTAGTGGGTGCATACAGGACAATGTTGGCTTTTGCCTCACTGATACAGAAAAGTTTGTAATTTCTCGGTGAGTGATCAATCATCGAGTGATGAAGAGCACGAAAAGGCGCAAAACGTAGCTACTTAGGTTTGATACGGTCGCCGGGTGCTACGGTAACTAGCAGGAACACGCGGTGCATAGGGGAATCGTGAGATGTCCAACAAGATTTCATGACGAAAAGATGGGCTTTCGGGCCATATATGAGATGATATGATAAGTGGTGCCTAAGATAAGAGAAAATGAAAAGCATTTGCGAAAAATGAATTTTGAAAAGAGTCCAAACGTTTTGTTTTATGAGGCTACAAGCAAACACATGAAAGAAATAAAGAAAATGAGTTGAAAAGAAATGGCATGAGCATGAGCATGTGCATAAGTATAGTCATGAGTCCCATAATGCATAACGTATAGAATTTTGTTTGTTATTCATTGAAGTGTATGCTTAAAATGCTTTTGTTGAGATATAAATGTACTTACTAAGATTTCCCCCGAAATCTCACCCACCTCTTTATCTTTCCACTATCGTCCCTCTTTTGGGACGGTATAAGTTCACCCACCTCTTTATCTCTCCACTATCGTCCATCTTTTGGGATGGTAGAAGTAGTTACAGGTGATGACGACCTCGTCTAGTACGATTCCAGGGACGACATCACGGACCCCCAAGGGCCCGACTGAGCTTGTTACTTTTGAGCCGGTGACTCTCGGCTTACTAGGCCGATGGGCGGCGGAGTCACTACCCTTAACTACTTATATTTTGGCGGATTTTTGCCCTACTGGGTGTTATTTGGTCCTTGGCATAGATGATTCCTTGTACTTGGGACGCCTGTATGAGTCATCCTTCGGGATGAGTTGTGAGGTAGGGCCGATCTTAAATCTAGATCGTCTTCGTTATGGTCCTGATTTTAAGGGGATAAAGAAAGAGCCCATGGATTAAAAAGGAATGGGAAGGGAATCTTCTATGCAACTTTTGTATTTACTTATTATGTTTTGGGCTTCCGTTGTTTTGGAGGAATAAACAATTATGGAAGATCTTTATGTTTATATTAATAGTAATGAAATCTTTTGGGATATTGTCTGTTAAGCCATGTGACATACGATTAGAAAAGTTTGACTTTTTTTCACTACGAAAATCTTTATTCTCTATTTTTTTTAAAAAAATAAAAAATAGTACACGATAAGACGAAGGGTGAACTTCCCTGTGATGCTCATCCCCAATGTCTCGGTTTGCATACCATCCCAAGCGCAAGCTGGGGCACCGATAACATGTATCCCTTGTGTGGACTTGGTGGGTCATGGGTCAAACTCATGGGCTTGTGGGCTTGTTATTCCTCTCTTGGCCTACTAACTTAAGTTATGTTTTAAAGGCTTCAATCCTAAACCCAAGCCTTCATCCTCACTCTTCTAAATTACCAATATTATTATTAAAATAATTACTTAAATAAAATAATAAGAGACAAAAATCTCGGGTCGTCATAGAGAGGACGCATGGGGGTTGATTCAGCATGGGGTTTGCGGTAGCAACTAGGTTTCTCAAGAGGAATAAGATGATCCAGATATGCACGAGGGCTAATAAGTATAAAAAGATAGATGAAAGACCAAAAGAAACCTAGGGGTGGCAACTTGCATGTGAAGGAGACTAACGTGATGAAGCTGTGTGTTCAGTAAAAGAAAATGGCATACAACCGTCGCGCGCGAGGGGGGGGGGTGTGATAAGCCAAAATTTTTATTTTTCCTTTTTAATTTTGATGCTTAGCATGATTATGTTTTCTTTAGAATTATTTTAGTAAACCTTTGAAACTTTTGGAAATATAGGTATATATATGTTTGAAGAACCAATGGATATACTTGGTATAAAGTGTCTGGTTGCACAAAGATAGCTACGGTTTAGAGGGAGCATGGACTTAGATTTTTATCATTTTATTTATACATGTTAGTCCTTTTCTTTTGAAGGAAAAAATGATCAAAAGCAAGTGATGATTGGAGATAACCGTAAGGTTTCTAAATGATAGATATAGTTTGATATATGTTTGATATTTCTATTTTTTTTTCTATACTAGAGCTCCACTTTTGAGAGATGTTGACAAGTGGAAATGGGTGAGAGAAATGAGAAAGATTCAAACACTATTTTTCCCTGAGGATTTCGAAATAGGATGGATGTGGAAGAAGGAGTAGCCGAAAATCACTTTATCTCATTTCATGTGAATAGTATTTCAAGATATGGATAATGATGTGAAGTTTGCCTAACTTTGTCATCTTCTACACAAATGAAATATGTGACTTGTATGTTTTCTAGAAACTTAAAGCATAAAGGTTAAGTTAGAAAGCCAACAGTATGGAGTTTTAGTCAAACAAGCAAAAGATTTTGAAGGATTATTCTAACTCAAAGGAGGTAATTAGATTACGCAAATTGCGAAGCATAAACTGACTTTCTATGTTGTCTTTTTGCTACTATATTTTAGTTCACTTCTTTGGCAAGAAATTGGACAAGTGGCAAGTGAATATGCTTTTCCTTGTGGAGTTTCAGCTAAAATAGAAATAAGATGGGGGGATGAGTAGCCGAATGGAGTTTTATCATATCTCCTAGGAATTTCAAGATTTGGATAGGTATTTGGTCATATCACATGTCACCTAAGTCTAAGAAGGGTATGAGTGCTTTAAGACCTAAGTGGATACTTGGCTTAGCTTCGATCAATTCTCAAATTTCTAGTCACTTCTTTACCCCTAAGGTATCAACCAACACTCTACCTGTGACGACCCGAGATTTTTATTTCGTATTATTTAATTGAGCACTTATTTTTAATAGGTGATTAATTAATTAATTTAATAATATTGAGAGGAGAGGGGTAAAGGGCATGGGCTTAAGATTGGAGCTTTGAAAGTTTAGAATGAGTCATTGGGCCTAGGAAGGAGTAACAAGCCCACAAGCCTATGAGATTGACCCATGACCCACCAAGCCCACACATGGGACACTTGTCACCCATAGAGAAACCCTAGTGAGTCACCTAAGACTAGTAGGTGAAAATGGAAAATTACTAGTGGGTAGGAGTTTGACTAGTGGGTGGATGGTAGGATAGAGTGTGAAATCTTGTGATAAGATTTTCCCATCATTGGGATATCCTTAGAAAAATACTAAGATATTGTCTATTTTAGTTTATCTACTGTCGACGCCCCCGTCCAGGCTTGGGATGGGATGCAAACCGAGACGTCGGGGATAAACAACACAAGGAAGTTCACCCCTCGTTCTTATTTACACTCGAGTATGCATTTAAAACTAAACGCAATGAATAAGAAATTTTAGCAGCGGAAAAGGTCAAGCCATTCTATAATCAGGCAAGAACTTAAAATTTTGCCTTACATCACATGGTATAACAAATTTAAGATCCCAAAATAAAATTCATATTACTAAATATCATTAAGTGTATCAGTCTCCAAAAAATATATATATACTCTTCCAAAACATCGGGAACCTCTAAGATCTAAATAAAACGTAAGTAAACATCCTCATCTAAATGCTGACCCCGCGACCACGTCAACAAGTGGGGAGATCACTAGACCATCAGTGGTCTGGAGAGTCTAGCCAAGTCTCATAGTCGTCGACGTCATCTTTTCCTGCAACAACTTCTATCGTCCCCACAAGGAATGATAGTGGAAATATAAAGGGGTGAGATTTCGAGAAATCTCAGTAAGTACACAACTATCTCAACAAAATCATTTTAAGCATACATATCAGTGAATAAAAAACAGAACATGTGTCATGCATATGTGACTAATGACTTAGCAAATGCATGTGCTCATGAAGACTTTTATAAAAACTTGACTTTCTTTCAATCTTTGCTCATATACTCGCTTTTCATAAAAATGGTTCATCATATACGAAATTCCTTTGACTCATGCTTTAAAAACCATTTTTCATAAAAACTTTTCGTTTCTTTCATCATTTCTTATCTTAGGCTCCACTTATCATATTCATATCATTCTTTGACCTCGACGGCAGTTATACGGGAGTTACGTATCGCCTTCCCCGTCATGTCGTGAAAGTCCTTATTAGTGATATGGGAGTTACGTATCGCCTTCCCCGTCACCATTCATTTTGGACACCTTACGGTTCTCCTATGCACCGTGTGCTCCCTGCTAGTTACTGTCACACCCGGTGACCATGTCAACCTAGGTGAATACGTTTCGCACCCTTTCGTGCTTTTCGTCACCCAAGGATTTCTCTCCGAGTAACTACAAACTTTTCATATGGTGAGGCCGAGACCAACACCGCTTTTATGGCACCCACTAGCATTAGGTGCGACCACACTCCGGACACCTTTTGGAGCCATACATGGTTCGCCGACTGTTTTTCGTCGACCTAGGAGTTTTTACTCAACTTTAATCACTCCTGAGTGAACAGGGAGTTTCACTAGGACACCACCCCGTCCCAGCCTTTGATGTTCTTATAAAAACTTTAATTCTTTTCTTTTCCTTTGAAAACATGTTTGACTCCAAAAACGTGATTTTCGTGCTCCATACATGTGACATGCAAACCTTTAACGCTAATCATGCAAAAACCCGAGACGAACTCGAGTGCACACTTAGCCATCTTCTTTCATAAGTCAAACATCACATCATTCAACTCACCATTCATATATATGCACAAAATTGGGCCTAATGAGTCTAGTGGGGTGCTCAGCCTCTACCCCCATGGTTGGGCCGAGACCCTCTTTGGTTACTACTTAGGGTTTCTTCTTTCTATTAACTTTCACATACTCACTAAATCTTAGTAAAATTAACTAAACCATTTTATCATCACTAAGAGAGGTTGACCGAACCCTATTGTCCTTAGGATTAGTATTTTCATCACTTTTCCTTCCACCAAAATAGCACACTAAATCATACATGTGAAACCAAAACATCATGCTACGGAATCCTCCAAATTTTTCATGCTTCTAACTCTCTCCAAGTATTCAAGGCTCAATCATCATATGAAAGAATAGTTAATCAATTAAAAACTTAACCCTAAAGCCTTTAAAACCGAAACCCATATATGCACCAATTTAAATTCTTTTCAACTCCTAACATCATTTTAACATGCATGTATTTTGTCACCATTTTTCATACTAATCATGCTTTCTTTTTCCTTTATACCAAAGTAACCAAATCCACCAATAAAAAAAAATGTAAATCTCAAGCCTAGAATCATACACCTTGCTAAGTATGGATTTAACACTAAGCATACAATACATTTCTTTAAGCATTCATCCTAGCATCCCAATCATCCAACAAATATTATCTTAGTCACACATGCATTTTCTTATTACTATATACCATATCAATATGCTTCTTTTTCCTTTGTATCAATTTAGCTAAAACCATTAACATAATATAGATTCAAGCCTACAATAACATATGGACTAAGCATAGATTTTTAACTAAGTAAACAAAACATTTCTTTCAAGAGAACCTAGCCTAGCATCTCCAAGCACTTAACAAACTTAATCTTAGTCATGCATGCATTTCTACCATCATCATATATCATATCATCATGCTTCATTCCTTTTGCAACAACTTAGCTAGATCCATCAACATATTCAAATTTCAAGCCTAAAGAATCATATGGATCAAGCATGGATTTTCTACTATGCTAACAAAGCATTTCCTTTAGAAAAACCTAATCTAGCATTTCCATACATCCAACAACCAATACAAACACATTCACTCAATATATATACAAGAAATGGTAAGATCAAGATAAAAGTGCACTTACAATACTCCAAGTAGCAAATATTTGCTCTAAAAATATATAAAAATAATCCATTAAAATAGTTTATAAGCATATAGTTTCAAAAGAAAATATTAAGGATATAGGCCTTGGTGTGTGCATGTGATTTAACCTAGCTTTCTATTCTTGAAATAGCTTAGGCTTTTGCATTACCTCTTCAAGTAGTCTTCCACTCAAGAAAGCTTGCTTGATTCTATTGAACTTAGGGTATTTTGGTGCTTAGAAGATAGAAGAATAAGAAGCAAAGTGAGAGTGAGATGGGAGAACTTGTTGCCGTGTGTAGGGTGGATGTGTGTGGGTGAACAAGTGAAACAAACAAGTGGCAAAGAACAAGGGCATAAGGCCATTTGGCCAAGTGAGACTCTAGGCTCTTAGGCCACTCATTCCCTACTTTTTAGGGTTAACATTTGATGGGTTTTGAAAGACACTTGAGTGACTTCCATCACTAGATCACATCATGCCTAATCTAGCTTACACTTAGGTTGGGTTCTTCCTCACCTTTTCATCCATGTCTGGCGCCTCACATGGGCTTATCCCCCCCCCCCCCCCAATTTCTTTCACATCCTCTCTTCCACACCCATCCATCATCTCATATGTCCCTTACCAAGATCTCAAGATCAATTTTGGGGAAATGGACTTGCACCAATTCGGCTACACCCTTTTCCTTATGTCATCCGAATCTTCTTATCTCATCCATGGTCTTATTTTCTTCTTATGAGTTCTATCAATCATTCTCTCTTACACACATGCCTTACACACTCTTACATAATCTCAAGTGTCAAAATCATCTAGATTTGGGAAAAACTTAGGAAAACTAAAATAGCATGGGTGGCTACACTCCCTACCCGAAACCATTTTCTTCCACAAGCCTTTCTTTCTTATCTCCAATGATGCTTCCTTTTGACACATCACTCAATCAATCATCTACACACTTTTTCAAGTCCCTTCAAGATCTTCCTTCTAGATTTGGTCACCTAGGGAAACCCAATGGGATTCGGCACTTCCATTTCCAAATCACTCGAAACCTTTCTTCTCACATTTTCCTCTCAACTACTTCCGCTTCCTCCAAATCTAGCATATGTCACTCAACTAGATTTGGTATGCTCCTAGAGAAACTAAATTGGAAGACTTCTTTCTCTCCAATAATAGTCACCTCACTTGTCATCATCACACCCTTACAAGTCAACACATATCTCTAAGGATTTTCTTACACAAAATCTATCTTTTTGTCATATCAAGGATGGGCTTCACATTGGGAAACTCAAATTGAAGCAAGGTTGGCTTCCCTTCTCCACTTCACACGTAGACTCCTTGTTCTCCAACCAAGGTTTCTCTTCCCAATGGCACAACCACTCCACTTGTCACTTGTTACACACATCTTTCAAGTGATCTCCCTACACACAAATCTTCTACTCTTACAAGATCTAGTACAAGTCAACCTCCTAGATTTGATATTCACCTCGGGAAACTCAATTGGAAGACTCCTCCTTGCCTTACACGCCTACCTAGTTGGCCAATGATGAGAAAATCTCATCTTGGATTTTCACACTTCTTCCTCCTATAAACAACTAGTCAAACCCTCTAACTACTAATATTCTTTTCCTCCCACCTACTAGTCTTTGGAGACTTACTAAAGCTTTCCTAGGGTGACATGTGTCTCCATGCGTGGGTTTGGTTGACTCATGGATCATTCTCATGGGCTTATGAGCTTTGATACACTAATTTGGGCCAATATCCTAAGTCATGCTTCCAAGGCTCAATTTTAAGCCCAACTTCAAGTATTTTAATAAATAAAATACCTCCATCACCCTTATAAAATAATTAATTATTTAAATAAAATAAAGTACAAAATTCTGGGTCATCACATCTAGTACATGCCATGTTTAGAGGAGTGACACTTGTAAATTGAAATAGGAAGTGGAAGAGAAAAGAAGGAAGGGAATTTGGTTGGCATGTAGCCGAAACTCCTTAGGGGTTTTTCCTATGCAATCTTCTCCAATCTAAGTCAATGATCACACATAGGATCATGTAAGAAAGAGATGACAAGGTGATTGACAAGTGAGGAGAGGTATCATGAGGAAGAGGAAAGGAAAAAGAAGAAGGAAAGCTAGAAGGGTTCGGATGGATATGCCGTGTGCATCCTTGGAGGTTTTCTAGATGTACTTGCAAATCTAGTGGAAGAGACATCTTAGACTTGTGTGAGAGGATGAAGTATA
Organism: Platycarya longipes; assembly: GCA_036559045.1. Lineage (NCBI taxonomy): Eukaryota > Viridiplantae > Streptophyta > Magnoliopsida > Fagales > Juglandaceae > Platycarya > Platycarya longipes. The sequence continues at coordinate 21,269,634 of CM071798.1, forward strand.
AGGTGTAAGATGTGTAAGAGGTATAGTGGTGTAAGGAAATGATTGAGGATTGCTTGTACTGGAAGGAAACTAGGAATGGAGGAGGGGGAGTTTCGGATGACACCAAGACAAAGGCATGGCCGAACCATGCATGCTCTCTTTCCCAAAAGCATGGTCTTAGGATCTTGTGGATTGACATGAGAGTGGTTATATGAGTGTGTAATATGATTGAAATGACAAGAGAATGACACAAGAGGGGAAGGAGTTTCGGTGGAGACCCTAGGGAGGCAAAGAAACCGGATTCTCACTTCCTCACATTTTCATCATTTGCTTTCTTTTCCCAAGCAACCACCCTTGTCTAATCATGTGTCTTTCAACCCAAGGTATGGTGGAGTGTCCTTGAGCCCTAGGAAAGGGGGCATGGCTGAATGACCTTGAGAGGACTCACACCTCACTTGGCTATCTCACTGTTGCCCAGATGACTAACACAAGAGGGGGGGTGAATTGAGTTGTATTTAAGAAAATAACAGTTATAAATCAAATATACAATATAAAAGGTAAACAGAATATAAAGCAGTAAGAAATGTAAAGAGTAGGGTAAGACAAAGCAAACTCAGTATTTTTACGAGGTTCAGCCCCACTGTCTACGTCCTCGCCTCAAGCTACCCCTTGAAGATCCCAAATTCATTAGTCAATCTCCTTTAGGTGGAGATAGAAACCTATTACACTTTTGAGCAGTATCGCTCCAAAGAATCCGTGTAGAACACCCTCTACACTTCCAATCACCTCACACTTGGTGATTTAACTATTCTCCGTGTAGAACACCTTCTACACACACAAGGGTTATACGCACCCTCTTACAAATACAAGAGTTGATAGTGGGTAGACTATCAAAGTACACTCCTCAACGAGTGAGATAGAAACAATACAGCACAACCTATATCTCTCTCAACAAGAACAAGAATTAAGGCTCAAAACTTTAGAAAAGAGAGAATGAGAGCTTTGAAGGAATGATGCAAAACTTAGCAATAGATGTGTAAGCTCTTATGGTAATTTTTGCAAAACTCAAGTGAGCTATTTATAGGCAAATGAGTCTTCAATTTCAAATTTGAAAAGATTCCCATGTCCAAGACATTATCATTCACTTTTCAAAAATTTCAAATCTAATCTTTTTACTTTTTGCATGTGACAAAAGGAGCACACTTTACTTTTCAAAAATTTCAAACCTAATCTTTTACTTTTTGCATATGACAAAAGGAGCACACTTTACTTTTCAAAATTTTCAAATAAAGACATCTACCTTTTGCATAAGTCAAGAAAAGCATCCACCACTTTTGAAAATATTCAAATAAAACATGCACATGTGAAAGATGACAATCAATCATCTTAATATTTTCAAAGTTTAAACATTTAATCATGTCATGCACTTGTGAAAGATGACAATCAATCATCTTAATATTTTTAAAGTTCAAACATTTAATCATGTCATGCACATGTGAAAGATGACAATCAATCATCTTAATATTTTCAAAGTTCAAACCTTTAATCATGTCATGCACATGTGAAAGATGACAATCAATCATCTTTCAAAATTTTCAAATTTAATTTTCAAAATATTCATGCACATGTGGAAAATGTATTTTAATGCTTTATGATAAAATATTAATTTTGAGCCTTAATCTTAATTTTGAATTTTTAAGAGATTTACAACATTACTCTATGATTTTAATGTGAACTTGTTCCCTTCTTGCTCATGCTTGATTCCTTGATGTGCTTGATTCTATTGTGTGGACAACTTGAGCTTGAGACTCCTTTATTCTTTGAATTCATTTGTTATCATCAAAATCCATGTGTAAATTTATAATTACACGAAACTTGAAACCTTGGGTTCAACAATCTCCCCCTTTTTGATGATGACAAATACTTGATAGAACCTGAAGCCTGTATTTAATACTTAAGCTCCCCTTGAGAATGTGCGTTAGTTTTTCAAGCAAAAATATAAATATAATTCCAAGCATATATAACAAGTTTAGCAATTTAAACAATATATAACAAGTTCAGCAATTTAAACAATGTTAATGTTCTAGTCTAAAACTTCTCCCCCTTTTGGCATCATTAAAAAGGAATCATAATTAGATCAATAAGATATATTCCTGCAACAACCAATAGACAAATAAAACGCTGCGTTAGTAGAAACTGTAGAGAATTCGGTGCGTAGCCACACGTGTTCGACAAAACCTGCAAAGGCTGGAGCCTAGTTCTGGCAATTCGGTGCAGAAGGAGATTTTGTAAAGAGCTGAATAATTGAAACCACCCGTGCCCAACAAAACCTGCAAAGGCTAGCTCTAGAAATTCGGTGCAGAGATTTGATCCGCTTGATGTTGCTGAAAAATGAGATATTATCAAGATTTGTAAGCTTGTCTTGTTCTTATTTCCGTTTCTATAAGAGCAATCCTTAGTTTTATCTATTTCGCATCAAGCTTTCTTCTCATCTTTGCAATTTGCTTGCATTCTCATTCTACAAATTTTCAATGGCTCGTAGATTTCCCTTCAGTGATTCTCTTGATCAAGATTTGAGGTATCCTTCACCTCAGTCTCAATCTATTTCTGCATCTGTCGTGGGTGCCATGAAGCAACAAGAGACTGATTTAGCTAATAAATCAGATCATGACGCCATTTACGAGCTTGTGGGTCTCGGAACTCGATACTCATCATCTATCGTCGCGTTTTCTGCTCGGTTGCAGTCCAAAACTCGCGAAATTGAGAAGCTTAGCGAGACTGTTTCTGTACTTCAACGACTTGTTTATGAGTCAAACAAAAAAATAGTAGAGTTAAAGCAACAGAATAAGGATTTGAAATCCTTGCTTGCCTCTTCATTTCGATTGCCTAATCCTTTAGACAAGGATGGCATGATGATTTATGAGGAGCAAATGCATTTGAATGATAAGGCTAAACGTCTCAAGTTTCTGTAGGTCATTTAAGATAATGAAATAAAACTATCTAACAGATATTCATGGCATGTATCATTCCTATTTTTCTTCTAATTATGCATAGTCTATCTTCTGGTAGGGGTTTTGTGAAAATGTCTGCCAATTGATCATGTGTACTAGTGAATTCTAATACAATATCGCCCTTCTGCACATGATCTCTAAGAAAATGATATCTAATTTCAATATGTTTGGTCCGAGAATGTTGTATTGGATTCTTTGAAAGATTTATAGCACTTGTATTATCACATTTGATTGGAATGTGATTGTACATAAGTTTAAAATCCTCAAGTTGTCGCTTCATGTAAAGAACTTGAGCACAACAACTACCCGCAGCAACATATTCTGCCTCAGCAGTAGATAGTGCAACAGAATTTTATTTTTTACTAAACCAAGAAACTAGTGCATGACCTAAGAAGTGACATGCTCCACTAGTGCTTTTTCGATCTATTTTACAGCCAGCATAATCTGCATCTGTGTAGCTAATTAGATCGAAAAATGTGTGCTTAAGGTACCATAATCCTAAGTTAATTGTACCACTAAGATATCTAAGAATGCGCTTAACTGCAATTAATGTGATTCTTTTGGAGATGATTGAAAGCGTGCACATAAGCACACACTAAACATAATATCTGGTCTACTGGCTGTCAAATATAATAAGCTACCAATCATACCTCGATATACCTTCGAGTCAACTGGTTTACCGGATTCATCTTTATCAAGTTTAGTGGATGGGCTCATTGGTGTTCCAGTTTCCTTAGCGCCTTCCATCCCAAACTTTTTCAGCAATTCCTTAATATATTTCGATTGATTGATGAATGTCCCACTTTTTGCTTGCTTAATTTGCAATCCGAGAAAGAATGTAAGCTCTCCCATCATGCTCATTTCAAATTCTTCCTGCATAGTCTTAGCAAAAACTTGGCACATATTTTCATTAGTAGCACCGAATATTATATCATCAACATAAATCTGAATCAAAAGAATATCATCATTGTCGTATTTAATGAAAAGAGTTGTATCAATTTTTCCTCTTGAAAAGCCTTTTTCAATCAAGAAACCACTGAGTCTCTCGTACCACGCTCTAGGAGCTTGTTTGAGTCCATATAGTGCTTTTGTGAGTTTGAAAACATGATTTGGAGAAATATGATTTTCAAAACCTGGAGGTTGCTCAACATATACCCTCTTCATTTATAAAACCGTTTAAGAAAGCACTTTTAACATCCATTTGAAAAAGTTTGAAATCTTTATAACAAGCATATGCAAGTAGCATTCGAATAGCTTCTAATCTTGCGACTGGTGCATATGTCTCATCATAATCAATTCCTTCTTCTTGATTGAAACCTTGGGCTACAAGTCGAGCCTTATTTCTAGTAATGACTCCGGACTCATCTTTCTTGTTTCTAAAAATCCATTTTGTTCCAATAATAGTATGATTTTTGGGTCTAGGAACAAGTGTCCAAACATCATTTCTTTCAAATTGATTAAGCTCTTCTTGTATAGCTAGAATCCAAGATTCATCAAGAAGTGCTTCATCAATATTTTTAGGTTCAATCTGAGATAGAAAAGCAGTATGATTGCAAATATTTCTAAGAGATGATCGAGTGCTTACACCTCGTGAAGGTTCTCCCAAAATTTGTTCCACTGGATGATCTTTCACAAATTTCCACTGTTTGGTTGCATCTTGTATTAAATTTTGATGATCTTTCCTCATGTCTCCATGTTGGACTTCCTCTATTGTGTTCTCTTTGTTGAGATTGAGACTTTCCGTATTATTTATACCTCCTGTTTCTTCATCAATGGATTTCTTGGAGAGTAGAGAATTAGATTCATCAAATACTACATGCATAGATTCTTGTACAGTCAAAGTCTTTTTATTAAATACTCTATAAGCTTTACTATTAGTAGAATACCCGAGAAAGATACCTTCATCAGATTTTGCATCAAACTTGCCTAAATTATCCCTGTCATTTAAAATAAAATATTTGCATCCAAATACATGAAAGTAACTAATGTTGGGCTTTTTTTCATTCCAAAGCTCATAGGGGGTTTTATCTAATTTAGACCTTAACATAACTCTATTTATAACATAACATGTAGTACTTATCGCTTCGGCCCAAAAATAGCTAGGCAAGTTGTTCTCATTGAGCATTGTTCTTGCCATCTCTTGAAGAGATCTATTTTTCCTCTCTACTACCCCATTTTGTTGAGGAGTTCGAGGAGCAGAAAAATTATGCACAAAACCATTTTCATCACAAAATGTTTCAATATTTTTATTAACAAACTCTTTTCCCCTATCACTTCGGATACTTGAAATAGTATAACCCATTTCATTTTGAATTCTCTTGCATAACTTGGTAAAGGCATTATGTGCCTCATCTTTATGAGTAAGAAAGATGACCCAAGTATATCTAGAGAAATCATCAACAATAACAAATGCATAATATTTCCTCCTAAACTTGCAACTCTATTTGGTCCAAAAAGATCCATGTGTATCAGTTGCAGTGGTCTAGTAGTGGAAATATATTTCTTGGTTTTAAAAGAAGTTTTTATTTGTTTACCAAATTGGCATGCATCACAAATTTTGTCTTTAAGAAAATTTGCCTTTGGTAAACCTCTCACAAGATCATTTTTTGAAAGTTTGGAAATAAGTTCCATGTTGGCATGACCTAGTCTTCTACGCCATAACCAATTAGTTTCATTTTGAGCTGAAAAACAAATAGCATCTTGTGAGATAATTTCTTCAAAATCGATTGTATAAACATTGTTGCTTCTAAAAGCAATAAAACAAATATTACAATCATGATCATTCAAAATAATGCACTTATCCATTTTGAAAGTAACTGTAAATCCTTTATCACATAATTGACTTATGCTCAAAAGATTATGTTTTAGACCTTCAACAAGTAGAACATCTTCAATTATGAGAGAAGACTCATTGCCAATTTTACCTATTCCCACGATCTTCCCTTTTGAGTTGTCTCCAAATGTCACGTGTCCTTCTTCTTTAGATCTAAGATCAAATAACTTAGTCTTGTCTCCCGTCATGTGTCTTGAACATCCACTATCTAAAAACCATTTATTTTTGTTTGTGAAAGACTTCATGCACACCTATAAAAACAATTAAAATGATTTTTCTTGGTACCCAAGTTCTTTGGGTCCTTTATTTATTAGTATTAGAAGAAACAAGATTTTTAGGTACCCATATGGCCCTAATAGTCATTGTATGTTTTCTTCTAATAGGACAAGCAAAATAATTATAACCATTTCTATTACAAAAATTGCAAATAGCATGTGACATATATGAAGAACTTAAGTGATTATAATAGTATCCTTTTTTAACAAAATTATTTTTATGAAAAGAATTTTGAATATTGGACTTTGATGTAGAAGGATTATCAAAGAAGTTTTTATAAGGTTTGTATTTTTGTTTTGGCATATATCCCAAGCCTGCCTTGTCAAAAACACATCTTTGACTACCAAGAAGTTTTTCAAAATTTCTTTTTCCATTCGTAAAGTTTTCAATAATATTTTCTAAATCAGTTTTCTTTTTCTTTAACTCAAGATTTTCATCTTTCAAAACAATACTTTATTTTCTTAAAATATCAATTTCGTTTGTTAAAGAAGAATTTTTCTTTTTCAAAGTAGTATACTTGATACCCAATTTTTCAAATTCCTCATATACCTCTTCTAAAACATTTTGCAATTCTTCATATGAAGGATCTTCAATATTATCAAGATTTGTTACCTCAATGTCATCTTTAGCCATAAGACAAAGATTTGCTGATTCTCCATTGCTTGCTTCACTATCTGAGCTACTTGAATCATCATCCCATGTAGCTTTCATTGTTTTTTTGCCTTTGTTTCGATCTTTCTTTAGCAGGGGATAATCTGCCTTGATATGTCCTGGCTTTTTACATTTATAACAAATTAATGAATCATTTTTACCTGTATCTTTGTTGGAAGATTTTTTGAAAGGTTTCCTTGGAAGAGCTTTATTTTTCAAGAATCTTTTAAATCTTCTTGTGATCATTGCAATTTCTTCGTCATCGCTTTCTTCATCTTCTTCGCTTTCACTTTCATGAGGAACGGCTTTGAGTGTCAAGCTCTTCTTTTGCTTTCCTTCTTCTTCTCCTCTTTTCAATGTGTACTCATGGGTGATAAGTGACCCGATGAGTTCATTCACTTCGAGCTTCTTGAGGTCTCTAGCTTCAAGAATCGCTGTCACTTTTGATTCCCAACGTTTTGGTAGAGAGTTGAGAATTTTTCTTACTATCTTCACTTTGGAATAAACTTTGCCAAGAGCTGTCAAGCTGTTTATGATATTAGTAAAACGAGTGTGCATACTAGAAATAGATTCATCATCATTCATCTTAAACATTTCATATTCATGAGTAAGAATATAAATTTTTGATTCCTTGACTTGAGAAGTTCCTTCATAAGTAACTTCCAAGTTATCCCAAATTTCCTTTGCTGTAGCGCAAGTCATTACTCTATTAAATTCATTACCATTGAGAGCATTATATAATAAATTCATAGCAGTCAAATTCAAAGTATAAAATCTATCGTCTTCACAATCAAACTCTTCTTCTTCCTTTTTGACCTTTACTCCATCAACCACTTTTGTTGGAATATAAGGTCCATTTACAATGCATTTCCAGATTTCTCGACCTTGAGCCTGAAGGAATATTCTCATTCTAACTTTCCAGAATGAGTAATTGTCTCCGCAAAAGAGTGGAGGCCGACTGCTAGATTGACCTTCACCAAATGAAGCTGCAATGTTAGCCATAAGATCTTAACTCAAAAGATAGTTAATCTTATAATAGAGCTCTAGCTCTGATACCAATTGTTGCCCAGATGACTAACACAAGAGGGGGGGTGAATTGAGTTGTATTTAAGAAAATAACAGTTATAAATCAAATATACAATATAAAAGGTAAACAGAATATAAAGCAGTAAGAAATGTAAAGAGTAGGGTAAGAGAAAGCAAACTCAGTATTTTTACGAGGTTCAGCCCCACTGTCTACGTCCTCGCCTCAAGCTACCCCTTGAAGATCCCGAATTCACTAGTCAATCTCCTTTAGGTGGAGATAGAAACCTATTACACTTTTGAGCAGCACCGCTCCAAAGAATCCGTGTAGAACACCCTCTACACTTCCAATCACCTCACACTTGGTGATTTAACTATTCCCCGTGTAGAACACCTTCTACACACACAAGGGTTATACGCACCCTCTTACAAATACAAGAGTTGATAGTGGGTAGACTATCAAAGTACACTCCTCAACGAGTGAGATAGAAACAATACAGCACAACCTATATCTCTCTCAACAAGAACAAGAATTAAGGCTCAAAACTTTAGAAAAGAGAGAATGAGAGCTTTGAAGGAATGATGCAAAACTTAGCAATAGATGTGTAAGCTCTTGTGGTGATTTTTACAAAACTCAAGTGAGCTATTTATAGGCAAATGAGTCTTCAATTTCAAATTTGAAAAGATTCCCATGTCCAAGACATCATCATTCACTTTTCAAAAATTTCAAATCTAATCTTTTTACTTTTTGCATGTGACAAAAGGAGCACACTTTACTTTTCAAAAATTTCAAACCTAATCTTTTACTTTTTGCATATGACAAAAGGAGCACACTTTACTTTTCAAAATTTTCAAATAAAGACATCTACCTTTTGCATAAGTCAAGAAAAGCATCCACCACTTTTGAAAATATTCAAATAAAACATGCACATGTGAAAGATGACAATCAATCATCTTAATATTTTCAAAGTTTAAACATTTAATCATGTCATGCACATGTGAAAGATGACAATCAATCATCTTAATATTTTCAAAGTTCAAACATTTAATCATGTCATGCACATGTGAAAGATGACAATCAATCATCTTAATATTTTCAAAGTTCAAACCTTTAATCATGTCATGCACATGTGAAAGATGACAATCAATCATCTTTCAAAATTTTCAAATTTAATTTTCAAAATATTCATGCACATGTGGAAAATGTATTTTAATGCTTTATGATAAAATATTAATTTTGAGCCTTAATCCTAATTTCGAATTTTTAAGAGATTTAGAACATTACTCTATGATTTTAATGTGAACTTGTTCCCTTCTTGCTCATACTTGGTTCCTTGATGTGCTTGATTCTATTGTGTAGACAACTTGAGCTTGAGACTCCTTTATTATTTGAATTCATTTGTTATCATCAAAATCCATGTGTAAATTTATAATTACACGAAACTTGAAACCTTGGGTTCAACACTCACATTCTCACAAGCTCTCTTTTTTTCTCTACCTCTTGGCCAACTCCACTTCTCTCTCAATTCTCTTTTGTTTTACTTTCTTCTAACCTCTAAACATCACCTTATCCTAAGTAGAAAAGAGCTAGAACAAATATTCTTGAAGAGGAGTTGCTCTTAATGAGGTAAGTGCATTCTTATCTAACCCTTAGCAATTTTAGTATACTTTTGGATGAATTTGGTTATATTGTTTGAATTTTTGTGTATGTATGTTAAAATGAAACCCTTTAGAAAGAAAAATTGCCATGCTTAGTTAAGCAGAAACACATGCTTAAGTTATGATATTTTCTAAGTTGAGAATCTAAAATGATAGGTGGTTTTAGTTAGTTACTCAACATGAGGTGGAATGAAGGAAATGCATGCATGATTGTAGGTTTACTAGTATGATAATGGATGATGCCTTTAGTGTTGTTTATTGGTGGTAAAAATCCTTGTCTAAGTTTAAATATCTTACTAAGAGTAAAGATTATTTCATGTTGTGAATTTGAATGTTTGATATAAAGGAAGAATATGGTGTAATCAACATGATAAGTGAAGATGAAAATATACTTGTTAGATTTTGACTTGGAGATGAAAATATTGGGTTTGTGCATGTATGTATTTCGGATTTAAGGATTTTTGGATTGAATTATTGATTCGATTATTGTTCTATGTTATGATTATATACTTAAATATTTGGAGACATTAGAAGCATGTGAATTAAATGGTCGCACTAGTATGATTGGTGGTTTTTATCTAAATCATTGGGTGAGTTATCTTGGAAGAAAGAAAAAGATAGAGAGAAGAAGTGAATAAAATAATAACTTAAGCACATAGGGTTTCGGCCAAGCTATGCTTTTAGGGTTAGAAAAATATATTTAAGTGGTTGAAGTTAAATTGGAGTGCTTGGAGAAGAATAGGAGACGAAAAGCTAGGAATCACTAAGAAAGGGTCTCGGCCCAACCCTAGTGGGCAGGGGCCGAGCACCCTAAAGTGTGTAAGAGGCCCATTGAGTGTTTTTGGACAGAAGGGAGTGGAATTATGGGGTGTGAAAATTGTGAAAGAGCTTGACGTGGAATAACGACTCTGAAGAATATAGTCCCGGGGATGTCACCTCGGACCCCCACGGGCCCGACTGAGTCCGTCACCTCCGAGCTAGTGACTCTCGACTACTTGAGCCGATGGGCGGCGAAGTCACTACCCCTAGCTGCTTATGTTTTGGGAAACATACACCTTATTGGGTGTTGTCTAGTTCTCGGCATAGACGATTCCTTCCACATGGGTCGCCTATATGAGTCATCCCTTGGGATGAGTTGTGAGGTGGGACCGACCTTGGATTTGGACCGTCTCCGTTATGGCCCAAACTTCAAAGAGATAAAAAAGGAACCAATGGTTTAGGAAGTGATAGCTGGGGATCCTCTATGCAGCTTTTGTATTTATTGCATATATTTTGGTTTTTCGTTGTTTTGGAAGAATGAACACTTATAGATGATCCTTATGTTTATATTAATAATAATGCAATATTTTGGGATATTATTTGTTAAGCCATATGATGTACGCTCAGAAAAGGTTTGACCTTTTTTCCGCTGTGAAAACCTTTTTTGTCTAAAAAAAAACCTTAGTACACGATGAGATGAGAGGTGAACTTCCCTGTGATGCTCATCCCCGATGTCACGGTTTACGTACGATTCCAAGCACAAGCTAGGACGCCAACAGCGGTGGTATCAGAGCAGTTAAGTATCTGGGTAAGAAACCACAAGACCTAGGAAAAAGAATCACATGGCATAGGCTATTATCTTTTAAGAGCTGTAGGTTTGCACACTTAGAATGGTTGGTTAGAAATGGCATCCGTTTGGATTTATGATGCTGAAAGTTATAAGAAGTGAAAGTGCAGGAGTTAGGGTAACTCATAAAGGAATTCTGTGCTTTTCAGGAGATTATGGCTGGAGATAAGCGTCGTGCTCCTGCTTCGAGACCTGAAGCCTCACCACAAGAAGTTTCGAATATCCCGTTAGATGGTGGACTGGCGATAGCGGAGGCTATTCGCCAGATGACCGAACTAGTGAAAAACCAGATGGAACAGAGTTGATGTCATCCTAATACGAGAGGAGGAGTGCTAGGATGTCCTTATGAGAAATTCCTGGTTTATCGGTACCCGAACTTTATAGGGACCGAATGAGCCATGAAAGCGGACCATTGGATTATGGACTTAGAGCGTACTTTCGAAATTAGCGGGTGTACTAAAACGCAGAAGGTACAATACGTTGGTCACCTATTGCAAGGGGAAGCTGGTCTATGGTGGGATACAAAGATGAAACTGCTAAGACAAGAGCTTGGAGAGAACGTAACACCTACTTGGGAGCGTTTTAAAACCGAGTTTGATGATCGCTTCTTCCCTGAGTCGATTAAGCAGAAGAAGGCTATGGAGTTTGCCGCATTGACGCAAGGAAGTATGATAGTGGATCAATACGCTGCGAAATTTATGGAACTGACACGATTCGCTCCGCATCTAGTAGTAACAGAGAAAATGAGAGTGAAGAAGTTCCAAGATGGTCTGCAACCAAGGATTCGCAACCAAGTGGCCTGTTTAAGAATTGAAAAATTCCAAGAGCTAGTAAACGTGGCAGCTATTGCTGAAACGAAGTAGAGGAGCTTGATCAGTCAGGCTCAGATGCATAAGAAGAGGAGTTTTCCCTACTCTTCGGGAAGGGATGCGGGAAAGAGGAGGAATATTTTTCTTGCAGATAAAGGAAAGGGGAAAATGAGCGGGCTTGGAGTGCTGACATCACCGCCACCATGCCGAACTTGTGGATGACCGCACAAAGGCAAGTGCCAAGTGGCATCGGGAGCTTGCTTCCAGTGTGGTCAAGTGAGCCACATGGTGCGTGACTGCCCCCAGATGGCTTCTAGCAGAGCTGCAGCGCTTGAAGGAAAAGCAAATACCCCCACGAAAGCCAAGGTATATGCCATTGCCCTAGGAGAGGTAGACGTGGATGAGGAGGAGGCCATCAATGCTGGTATTATTACTGGTAATACTCCGACCTTACCTTGATTTTAAAGTATAAGGTGATTTTTGTAAGGTAACCATAGGAAAATTTTTATAGGTGAAATTATTATGATGCGTAATGTAATATATGCTTTGTTTGACTCCGGTGCGACGAGATCTTTCGTTTCCTATGACTGCGTTTGGAGATGTAAGTTAGATGTCGAACCATTAGTACAGAAAGTGTTGGTAACACTCCCTGATGGGAAAGTGATTGGATGTCAACGGATAGTGAGGAACTGCCCGTTGGAAATTGCTGGCGTAAGGTTAAATGCCAATTTGATAGTTTTTCACTTGTTGGGGTTCGACGTAATATTAGGTAAAGATTGGTTGTCCGAACACTATGCTAAAATCGATTGTCGCAAAAATGAGATTATTTTTGAGCTGCCTGACGAAGAGAAGCTGCGTTATGGAGGGGAGACGGTTAGTTCTGTTTCCTCTAATGTGACGGCAAAAAGGGTAACAAAAAGTCTAAAGGGAGAAGCATAAGTGTTCCTGTTAATCTCCTTGAACGCATTGGAGGGTGCCAAAGGTATTGAAGATATCCTGATCGTGAAATATTTTCCTCGAATGTTTTCTGACGAACTGCCTGGATTGCCTCCAGATCATGAAACCGAGTTCGCCATTGAATTGGAACCTGCTACGACTCCAGTTCATAAAGCCCCCTACCGAATGGCGCCAATAGAGCTAAAGGAACTGAAGGCGCAGATCGAGGAGCTACTAGAAAAAGGGTTTATACGGCCTAGTTCATCGTCATGGGGAGCCCCAGTCCTGTTCGTGAAAAAGAAGGATGGAACGATGTGAATGTCTATCGATTACAGAGAACTCAATAAGGTTACCATCAAGAACAAATATCCACTGCCGCGGATAGATGACTTGTTGGATCAACTGCAAGGAGCAATAGTATTCTCCAAGATTGATCTCAGATCAGGGTATCATCAGTTGAAGATTAAAGAGTAGGATGTGCCCAAGACGGCTTTTCGAACCCGTTATGGACATTTTGAGTTCCTGGTCATGCCCTTCGGACTAACGAATGCCCAAGCAGCATTCATGGACTTGATGAATCGAATTTTTCGACAATATTTAGATAGTTTCATTGTAGTATTCATCGACGATATTTTAATATATTCCTGGAATGATGAAGAGCACAATGATCATTTAAAGATTGTGCTAAGTATTTTATAAGAGCACCAATTATACGCCAAACTTAGCAAGTGCGAGTTTTGGCTTAGAGAGGTTGAATTCTTGGGCCACGTAATTTCAAGCAAAGGAGTGGTTGTGGATCCAGCCAAGATTGAGGCGGTAACAGAATGGCAGAGATTGACAAATGTTCATGAGATAAGAAGTTTTCTTGGATTGGCAGGATACTACAGAAGGTTTGTAGAAGGATTTTCTAAACTGTCTGGCCCTCTGACAGCCTTGACTAAGAAAAATGCCAAGTATGTCTGGAGTGAGCAGTGTGAGCAAAGTTTCCAAGAACTTAAGAAGAGGTTAACTTCGGCGCCAATACTAGCATTGCTAGAACCCCATAAGCCATATGTAGTATATAGTGATGCATCGAAGATGGGTTTAGGATGCGTTTTGATGCAGGAAGGACGAGTAGTTGCATATGCATCCCGACAGTTTAAGGACCATGAACAGAATTACCCCACTCATGACCTAGAATTAGCAGCAGTAGTATTTGTATTGAAAATTTGGAGACACTACTTGTATGGGGAGGAATGTGAGATATATACGGATCACAAGAGTCTGAAGCACCTGTTCAGTCAAAAGAATTTGAATATGAGACAGAGAAGATGGATTGAGACCCTAATTGATTTTCAGTGCGAGATCAAGTACCACCCTGGAAAGGCTAACGTGGTAGCAGACGCTTTAAGTCGAAAAACTCGAGCGGAAGAACCATCCCTATTAACAGCTATGCGAAACATGCTGATTAAGGTTTTGCCTAGAGAAGCGACATTGGCAGTAACACAAGAAATTGCCTCGCTGACTGAAGAGGAAATTTGAGAAGAACAGTGAAAGGATGCTAAATTGGAAAAGATCCGACAAAAATTGTTAGAAGGGCAAGGATCACTCCACTTTACGATATCGGACGATGGAACACTGTATTTTGAAAAGAGGACAGTGATACCAGACAACCCAAAATTGAAGGAAAGGCTTATGAAGGAAGCGCACTGTACCCCATACACAGCTCATCTTGGAAGCACCAAAATGTATCAAGACCTAAAAGGAAGATTCTGGTGGAAAGGTATCAAAAAGGACGTGGCTATGTTTGTAGCAAAATGTCCAGTGTGTCAATTGGTTAAGGCAGAGCATCAATGCCCAGCAAGAATGTTGCAGCCTTTGTCGATGCCAGAATGGAAATGGGAAGATGTGTCTATGGATTTCGTAGTAGGATTTTCGAGAACATCAGCAGGAAAGAATACCATATGGGTAATAGTGGATAGGCTGACTAAAAGTGCACATTCTTGCCCATAGCCAACACAGATTCGATGGAAAAGTTGTCAAAGATTTATGTAAAGGAAATAGTCCGTCTGCACGGTGTACCCAAGACAATTGTTTCAGATCGAGACCTCAGATTTACGTCTCGTTTCTGGCAAAGTTTACAGAAAATGATGGGATCTGACATGAAGTTTAGCAGTGCCTATCATCCATAAACGGATGGTCAGATAGAACGGACCATTCAAATCTTAGAAAACATGTTACGAGCATGCGTATTAGACTCAAGCGGTGATTGGGAAAGTCTTTTACCTCTAATCAAATTTGCCTACAACAACAGCTTTCAAGCTACTATTCAGATGGCACCATACGAAGCACTGTATGGTAGGAAATGTAGGTCGCTCCTGTATTGGGATGAAGTTGGTGAAAGTAAGGTGTTAGGGCCCGAATATTTACAAGAGGTCAGAGCTCAAGTGGAAATGATACGGGATAGAATGAAAACTGCCCAAAGTAGACAGAAGAGTTACATGGATCAACGAAGAAAACCGTTAGATTTTACGGTTGGTGATTGGGTGTATATCAAGATTTACCAATGCAAGGAGTAGCTTGATTCGGCAGAAAAAGGAAATTGAGTCCCCGTTATGTTGGACCTTATGAAATTATTGAGAAAGTTTGAGCAATAGCTTATCGATTGGACTTACCTGTGAGCCTGCAAGGAATCCACAACGTATTCCATGTATTGTCTCTAAAGAAAAGTTTTGGTGAAGGACCCGTGACGATAATGGACCCGAGCAATATTGAGTTACGCCCCAACCTGACCTATGAGGAATGGCCAATCGGGATTGACGATCGCAAATAACAGGAATTGAGGAATCGAAAAATTTCATTAGTAAAGGTGTTGTGGAACAACCCAGCTTTTCAAGAAGCAACGTGGGAACGTGAGGATGATATGAGAGCCAAATACCCCCATCTATTTGTAAATTAGTGATGCGCTTGTTGTTTTCTTGCTTGAACTTGGTTATGATGTATGGATATATATATATATATAAATATTAATATATGTGGGTGATTTAACTGTTTTATGTTTGCTATTGTTTGACTATCATAGTGTTTTATGAAATTTTAACCAGGATATGGCACGAAATAGGAGGACCCCACGCATGTCGGTAGCCACAGTAGCCCAATTAAGAGAGAGAAGAGAAAACATGCAAAGGATATTATGTAGAAAGCGTGAAAGGATGAGGGTACAAAGACTGAGATTTTTAGACCGTTTTGAGAGACACCGCACCCACCTTATGGATATAAATCGTGAGGGAGTGCCTGTCTTTCGTTGTGCTAGACCACATGAAGAGCGACAACCACCTAGGAAATGGATTAGAGCAGAAAGAAAACAGTTAAGGAAATTGATCCGAGGTGAGACAAGCAAGCTTAATGGAGAGCCACTGAATTTTTTTGACACCTCAAATGATCGTATAAGACAACGGGAAGAAGTAATACCCCGGATAGATATAGAGGAGGAGACTATGCATAAGTTGAATGAAATGAGGACAAACATGTACTATGACCCTGATGTAGATGCCATATTTTATTTCTCTCAAGATTCTATGATAGAAGAGGAAGATGTACCATCTTATTCGTCGTCAGAAGAGTCCACCGCCGCGAGTACTAGAGGTATATTAATTCTATTAACATCCATATCATAAACTGATTTCGAGGACGAAATCTTCTTTTTAGTGGGGGAGGATGTGACAACCCGAGATTTTTATTTCGTACTATTTAATTGAGCACTTATTTTGATCAGGTGATTAATTAATTAATTTAATAATATTGAGAGGAGAGGGGTAAAGGGCACTGGCTTAAGATTGGAGCTTTGAAAGTTTAGAATATGTCATTGGGCCTAGGAAGGAGTCACAAGCCAACAAGCCCATGAGATTGACCCATGACCCACCAAGCCCACACATGGGACACTTGTCACCCATAGAGAAATCCTAGTGAGTCACCTAAGACTAGTGGGTGAAAATGAAAAATTACTAGTAGGTAGGAGTTTTACTAGTGGGTGGATGGTAGGATAAAGTGTGAAATCTTGTGATAAGATTTTCCCATCATTGGGATATCTTTGGAAAAATACTAAGATATTGTCTATTTTAGTTTATCTAGTACATGCCATGTTTAGAGTGATACTTGTAAATTGAAATAGGAAGTGGAAGAGAAGAGAAGGAAGGGAATTCAGTTGGCATGTAGCTAAAAGCCTTTAGGGGTTTTTCCTATGCAATCTTCTCCAATCTAAGCCAATGATCACACATAGGATCATGTAAGAAAGAGATGACAAGGTGATTGACAAGTGAAGAGAGGTGTCATGAGGAAGAGGAAAGGAAAAAGAAGAAAGAAAGCTAGAAGGGTTCGGATGGATATGCCGTGTGCATCCTTGGAGGTTTTCTAGATGTACTTGCAAATCTAGTGGAAGGGACATCTTAGACTTGTGTGAGAGGATGAAGTACAAGGTGTAAGATGTGTAAGAGGTATGGTGGTGTAAGGAAATGTTTGAGGATTGCTTGTAATGGAAGGAAACTAGGAATGGAGGAGGGGGAGTTTCGGATGACACCAAGACAAAGGCATGGCCGAACCATGCATGCTCTCTTTCCCAAAAGCATGGTCTTAGGATCTTGTGGATTGACATGAGAGTGGTTAGATGAGTGTGTAATAGAATTGAAATGACAAGAGAATGACACAAGAGGGGAAGGAGTTTCGGTGGAGACCCTAGGGAGGCAAAGAAACCGGATTCTCACTTCCTCAATTTTCATCATTTGCTTTCTTTTCTCAAGTAACCACCCTTGTCTAATCATGTGTCTTTCAACCCAAGGTATAGTGGAGTGTCCTTGAGCCCTAGGAAAGGGGGCATGGCCGAATGACTTTGAGAGGACTCACACCTCACTTGGCTATCTCACATTCTCACAAGCTCTCTCTTTCTCTCTACCTCTCGACCAACTCCATTTCTCTCTCAATTCTCTTTTGTTTTACTTTCTTCTAACCTCTAAACATCACCTTATCCAAAGTAGAAAAGAGCTAGAACAAATATTCTTGAAGAGGAGTTGCTCTTAAAGAGGTAAGTGCATTCTTATCTAAGCCTTAGCAATTTTAGTATACTTTTGGATGAATTTGGTTGTATTGTTTGAATCTTTGTGTATGCATGTTAAAATGAAACCCTTTAGAAAGAAAAATTGTCATGCTTAGTTAAGTAGAAACTCATGCTTAAGTTATGATATTTTCTAAGTTGAGAATCTAAAATGATATGTGGTTTTAGTTAGTTACTCAACATGAGGTGGAATGAAAAAAATGCATGTATGATTGTAGGTTTACAAGTATGATAATGGATGATGCCTCTAGTGTTGTTTATTGGTGGTAAAAATCCATGTCTAAGTTTAAATATCTTACTAAGAGTAAAGATTATTTCATGTTGTGATTTTGAATATTTGATATAAAGGAAGAATATGGTGTGATTAACATGATGAGTGAAGATGAAAATATACTTGTTTGATTTTGACTTGGAGATGAAAATATTGGGTTTGTGCATGTACGTATTTCGGATTTAAGGGTTTTTGGATTGAATTATTGATTTGATTATTGTGCTATGTTATGATTATATACTTAAATATTTGGAGACATTAGAAGCATGTGAATTAAATGGTCGCACTAGAATGATTGGTGGTTTTCACCTAAATCATTGGGTGAGTTATCTTGGAAGAAAAAAAGAGAGAGAGAGAAGAAGTGAATAAAATAATAACTTAAGGACATAGGATTTCGGCCAAGCTATGCTTTTATGGTTAGAAAAATATATTTAAGTGGTTGAAGTTAAATTGGAGTGCTTGGAGAAGAATAGGAGACGAAAAGCTAGGAATCACTAAGGGAGGGTCTTGGCCCAACCCTAGTGGGAAGGGGCCGAGCATCCCTAAGTGTGTAAGAGGCCCATTGAGTGTTTTTGGGTAGGAAAGGAGTGGAATTATGGGGTGCAAAAATTGTGAAAGAGTTTGACGTGGAATAAGCATTATGTTCGTCACGCATTTTATATGTTCAGTGACATGAGTCTCATATCTCATGCATACAGCACAAAAACCATGTTTTAAACATGTTTTTTTTTAAGAAAAAAAATTAATTAAAGTTTTATAAGAACCCCAAGGGCTGGGACGTGGTAGTGCCCCAGTAGAACTCCCTGTTAACTCAAGAGTGTTTAAAGTCGAGTAAAAGCTCCTAGGTCGACAAAGAACCGTCGGCAGACCATGTATAGCTCCAGAAGGTGTCCGGACCGTGGTCGCACCTAAAGCTAGTGGGTGCATACAGGAGAGTGTTGGCTTCAGCCTCACCGATATAGAAAAGTTTGTAGTCGCTCAGTGAGTGATCAATTGTCGAGTGATGAAGAGCGCGAAACGTAGCTACTTAGGTTTGATATAGTCGCCGGGAGCTACGGTAACTAGCAGGAACACACGGTGCGTAGGGGAACCGTGAGGTGTCCAACAGAGGTCATGAAAAAAAGAGGGTCTTTCGGGCCCTATATGATATGATAAGTGGGGCCTGAGATATGAAAAATAAAAAGCATTTGCGAAAAGATGAATTTTGAAAGGAAGCTCTAATTGTTTTGTTTTCTGAGATTATAAGCAAGCATATGAAGAGAATAAGAAAAGAAAAAGGGAATTGAAAAGACACGGCATGAGCATGAGCATGTGCATATCATAAAGTCATGAGTCTCATAATACATAAAGTATGACTGATTATTTGCTATTCATTTATCAGTATGCTTGAAATGCTTTTGTTATGATATAAATGTACTTATTGAGATTTCTCCCGAAATCTCACCCCCTTTTTATCTCTCCACTATCGCTTTTTTGGGATAATAGAAGTAGTTGTAGGTAATGACGACTCTGAAGAATATAGTCCTAGGGACGGTGCCTCAGACCCCTATGGGCCCGATTGAGTCCATCACCTCCGAGCTAGTGACTCTCGACTACTTGAGCCGATGGGCGGTGGAGTCACTACCCCTAGCTGCTTACGTTTCGGGAAACATACACCCTATCGGGTGTTGTCTAGTTCTTGGCATAGACGATTCCCTCCACATGGGTTGCCTATATGACTCATCCCTTGGAATTAGTTGTGAGGTGGGACCAACCTTGGATTTGGACCGTCTCCGTTACGGCCAAAACTTCGAGGAGATCAAGAAGGAACTGTTGGTTTAGGAAGTGATGGCTTGGGATACTCTATGCAGCTTTTGTATTTATTGCATATATTTTGGTCTTCTGTTGTTTTGGAAGAATGAACACTTATGGATGATCCTTATATTTATATTAATAGTAATGCAATATTTTGGGATATTATTTGTTAAGCCATGTGATGTACGCTTAGAAAATGTTTGATCTTTTTCCGCTACGAAAACCTTCTTTGTCTTAAAAATAAAAATAAAAAACTAAAGTACACGATACGACGAGGGGTGAACTTCCCTGTGATGCTCATCCCCGACGTCACAGTTTGCCTACGATCCCAAGCGTAAGCTGGGGCGCCGTCAGAGAGTGCATAAAATTATTTATGAAATATTATGAATTTATGTGAGGAAGCATGCATCAAGAGAAAATATGAAAGTATGCGATTTCTTTTGAAATTTATGATAAGTATGCAAGTATGATAAGTTATGTAAGCGACCTATGTATGATATGAAGTTGGTACCTATGTATGGGCATATTGCATTGCCAGGTTGTACATGTTGGCAGTGCACCCAGTATGTCTTCCTTATGTATAGATTCCATAACCCACGGCCACGGGTGAAATCAGAATCTTTTTAGATTCGCTAACTCTAACACACGGGGGTTAACAGTGGGAAACGGCCTATGATATGAAACAATATGATATGATAAGATAAGCTCAAGTTCATATTCATGTTTTACGAAAAGCTCATGATTTATGAAAAGCTCGTATTTTCAGCATTTATGAAAAAGTCATGTTCAGCATTTATGAACAAATTCATGTTTATGTTATTATGTATGTATCTATGAGTATGCATGTTTTAAGAAAATCGATGAGTATTATTTTCACCGTATGACGCGTTACTTATTGAGTATTCGACTCATTTTATTTTTATTTCTATGTTTCTATTTTTTATTTTAAAAACCATCACAGACGATGTGGAAACACAGTTGGCAGGATTTGACTCAGAAAGGCGATGCAGAGGCCTAGATAGTGTATTAATTTTATTTTATGGTCTTTAGTGAATAAAATATTTTTTACTTTTTGTAAACACATGAGATTTCAACATTTTATTTAAACAAATACTTCCGCTAACTCTTTTTAAGTTTTATAAAGACTATTTCATTTATTTAAAAACGTTCGTATCTGGTGCGTTTTTATAAAGAAAAGTTTTAGTAACACACTGGCTCCTAAAGTATTTTCAAAATTCTATATTAGGGAGCGGGGTGTTACAATACTTGTCGAGCTAGGGAGTGGGCAGCACCATTGGATAATCGATTACAATACTACAAAGTACAACAATGAAACCTAGCCATAAGTCTCCTAACTTCACCAAAGTTAATAGCTGTGTTAATCTCATACACTAGATTCATGCAATCACTTTCAATGATCAAGTTCTCCAAACCAATGTTTAAATAGAATTGGAGACCCCTCAATATTGTAGTTGCTTCCACCATTTCAAGCTCATGAATATCCTCCTCCCTCTTGCTAAGGGCCATCAAAACATTACCATGTGGATCTCATAGTATGGCCCCAATACCAGGTCTATGCCAATCAAAGAAAATAGTCCCATCAACATTAATTTTGTACCATTCATGCTTAGAAGGTGACCATCTATAATCATGCTTTCTGCTTTGCATATGGTTCGGCACTACAGGGTTATCTAGGAGTTTCTTTGAAGAGACAAAAGCAATTACTTGAGTAGGAGGCAAGTCAACATGATCATGAAGTTTCTTATTCCTCTAGTACCGAAAACCCCACGCCATTAAAGAAAATCTGCAAACTTAAAACCAGACCCTGTCTGATAAATCGAGATAGCAGAATTCATAAATGAGTGGTACCTATCATCAAGATAAAACTGAGGGAATCGACTCAATTTTTGAAAGTTCCTAGCTCTCCCTCTCTCGCAAAAGTTCTTCTTTCCCTCTCTCGTGAAAGCCAAATTCCTCTTGCCGTTGTGAGAGAGAGGGCGTGGAGCTCCAACTCCATTTCTCCTCCAATTTTCCATTTCTCTTTTTCCTCATTTTCTTCTCTTTTTGCCCACCACCATGTTTGGTAGAGTTGGTGATGGTGGTTTTTGAGTATTTTGGGTTTTGGGGGCTGGTTTTGTAAGTAAGAAGGAGTCAGTTGCCCTAAGCCCACCACGCACACTGTCGCCATTCTCCCCATCTACCTATCGTGTCATCACCTGGCATTTTTTGTTGAACGGAGTAGTGTGTGCTCCTCCTACGTGGGCCCCAATTGAACGTGAGTTTGGATATGCCTTGCTTCTGGAGGATCCTTCTCGTCGGTGGTGGTTTAGAGCAGATTCGAGGTTATCGGGAACTCCTTAGTCCTGCAGCGGTTCACTCCTAGAGTGGCGCGTGATGTCCACGCACCACCATAGATGACCTTTTTTTTTGTTTTTGTTGTTTATTGTTGGTGTTAGTTGTTGTGTTGTGTTGTTGTTTGTATAAAAAAATTGTATAAGGAAGAAATAGTGTCACAAACTAATGTTCATGGAATCTTAGCTCTCTCCTCCTCTAGAGGATGAGATAGTAATTCACTATCGTTCAGGCAGTATTCAATCTCTCAGACTTTTGTTTGAAGAGAATTAGAAGCTAAGCCTCGTTTGTACTTAGACTTGTAGAGTGAGTTTGCTCAGTTATTGATCACATTGTAAGCTTCGTCTCATGGTTTCATAAAGTAAACCTATTCCTTCGAAAAAAACAAAAGAAACTGAGGGAATCTTTGCTTCCACAATTTAGATATAGAGAGGCAAAAAAATAACACATGGGTCGCATCCTCTAGTTGATGATCACAAAAGTAACAGGTTCCTTCAATCTCCATTTTTCTTCTCAGTAGGTTAGCTTTTGTGGGTAGGAGTTCCTTACGTGCCATCCAAGCAAAGTGTTTAACTTTCAGTGGGATCTTCAACTTCCACAAAGCCTTCCAAAATTTTATAGTGCTAGCTTGATTAGAACTTTCCCCTTCATTCATAGAAGCTAGAGAAGTAAAATATTTGTAGGTACTTCTAACAGAAAAACATCCACTTCTCTCATGCTCCCATATCCATTGATTTGATTCCCCTAAATAACTAGGATAAACTTTGAGGATTGCCTCTGCTACCTTTGGATTGAAGAGAGATCTGACCGTTGAATAATTCCACCATCTTGTAGATTCATCAATTAAAAAGCTAACCTGAGTATCAAGTAACTCAGCCTGTGCAATCTATCCAATAACAAAATTACCAAGTTCCCGCCTTAATTATTTAAAACCCGGGACCCAAACATCATTCAGAATGTGAATAGACTTCCCATTACCCACATTCCATTTTACTCCCTTTTGGAGAAATTCTTTTGCCTCCCATATGCTTTTCCATACAAAGCTCGGACAGTTTCCAAGTGAGGCTTCAAACAGATTACCACTAGGGAAGTATCGAGCACAATAAATCTTATAGAATAAGGAATCTTTGCTTTTAAGCAACCTCCATCCTTGTTTAGCTAGCATGACCATATTGAAGGTTTTCAAATCTTTAAAACCAATAATGCCCACTGACTTAGGCTTGCAAAGTTGATGCCAGCTACACCAGTGAATTCTATTTTCCTCTTCTTTTTGGCCTCACCAATACTTGGCCATGAGACTCTCCAACTTAGTGCATAGATTGTGTGGAAGTTTAAAGCAACTCATTGCATAAGATGGAATGGCAAGAGCCATAGCTTTTAAACAAATTTCCTTTCCCCCTTGTGAAAGCATATGTCCTTTCCACCCTTGAAGTTTCAATCATACTTTAGGCTTAATAGCAGCAAAGGATTGTAGTTTTGCCTTTCCAACTATGGTTGGCAGCCCAAGATAAGTATCATATTCTTGAACCAAGTCAGTACCCCAAATGTTCATCACTTTAGCCCTTTGAGTTTCAACCATGTTTTGACTAAACACGATTGTTGTCTTATCTTGGTTAATTAATTGTCTAGATGCATTCTGATATTTCTTCAACACTTCAAGGACCTTCAGGTTGGTTCCAACACTAGCATCATAGAAAATAAGGCTGTCATTCGTGAATAAAAGGTGATTCAATCTTAGGGCATATCTACAAATATGTATACCAGAAATCTCCTTTGACCTTGTTGCAGACTTTAGCAATCCAATTAAACCTTCAATGCACATTAAGAATAAATAGAGGGAGATATGGCCACCTTGTCTCAACCCTCTTGATGGAATGATGTGGCCACTAAGGGTACCATTTACAAGAATTGAGAAAGAAACAATTTTGACACACTGCATAATCAAGTGAATTAGTTTTGTAAGGAAACCTAGCTTGATTAAAATAGATTGAAGAAAGGTCCATTCTACTCTATCATAAGCTTTACTCATATCAAGCTTTAAGAACATGTAACCTCTCTTCTCACTCCTTTTCCTCTTCAAATAAGGGAGAATTTCATAAGCTACCAAGACATTATCAGTGATCAATCTCCAAGGTAAAAAGGTTGATTGAGTCTTAGAAATAATTGATGGTAACACTGTTTTGATCCTATTTGCAATGATTTTGGATATGATTTTGTAAAGAACATTATATAGGCTAATAGGATGAAAGTCATGTACCTTTATAGGATGTTTTTCCTTTGGAATCATGGTAATAAGGTATGGTTTAATTTCTATGGAAATTCTCTAGAATTCAAAGCTCTCAAGACTGCAGCAGTAACCTGTTTACCAACTTTGGGCCAGAACTTCTAAAAAAGTAATGGAGAAAGTCCATCAGGTCCGGGGGCCTTTGATGGGTGCATCTCATGCAAAGTTTTGTACACTTCCTCAACTTTGTATTCCAATAGCAATTGCTCACTCATTTTAGTAGGAAGCTTGGCATCAATTGTGTCTACAACAACATCAATCTCTTGGGTACTTGCAGAGGTAAACAAGCTTTGAAAATGGTTAGTAATAAGTTGGTTACATTGATCTCCTACGAGCCATATTCCACATTCGTCCTTAAGCTCAGCAATAGAATTCTTCTTTCTCCTTTGGGAAGATTTTGCATGGAAAAAAGTGGTATTTTGGTCACCCTCAAATAACCATAAAGCTTGAGATCTCTAACTCCACAACAATTCTTCTCTTTCCAGCCATGTTTGTACCTTTTTTTTTGTTGAAAACACCTCACATGGACATAAAATAGAAGGGTCTTTTTCTTGTATACGTTTGAGTTTGTATCTTGCTTCCTTTAGCTTGTATGTACCATACCAAATTTTGTTTTGTTCCACATGTGAAGTTGGTCATTACAATTAGAAACGAACCTCATACCGCCTTTCATATCAATCTAGATACCTATAGTTGCCTAGGAATCTGAAATAATTTGAGAACATGCTGCATCACCCAACCACATGGACTCAAATCTGAAGGGCTTAGGGCCTTGGTGAATTGCTTGAACTCCCAGGAGATCCACCCAAATTGGTAAATAATCCAAGTAAGATGCAAATCCATGAAACACAATGGCCTTATCAAACAAGTTACACCACTGCATATTGCCCAAAAATCGATCCAGCCTTTCAAAAATAACAACATTAGCCTCTCATTTATTACACCAAGTATAGTGAGGACCTCTATACCCAAGGTCTTTAATTTCACAATCCACTAAGACATCTCTAAACGCCTTCATTTGTTGCTCAGATTTGTCATTACCATCCCATTTTTCAGACTAAGTTAATAACTCATTAAAGTCCCCATAGAGCAGCTATGCATTTGATCCCTCACTATTTAACCTTTTGATTAAAGACCAAGTTTCATGGCGTTTAGAAGCCTCAGGTTGCCCATATATTCCTGTCAGATACCAAGTCTTTGAATCCTCCACAATTTCACTTCAACTTTCCATAAAAGTGCTAGCCCCCCACTACGAGCAGAAACATTATTAATTAAAAAATTTGCAAATCAAAGTTTAACACGACATAATTCCATTTTAACAACATTAAGTTTTGTTTCTTGAAAAATATAAAACTTTAGGATCTTCCTTTATGATAAGATCAGAAAGAGTTCAAATACCACAAGGGTTCCCAAGCCCCCCGCTATTCCAACTTAGGATTCTCATGGTTGTTGGCGGGGCTGAATAATAGCCTCCACCGGTAATAAATTTGGGTTGTTTTCACTTCCCTCATACATTTTTGCCTTCTTCTTAAGCCTTGCAAAAATTCGAGGTGTCTCAGACTCATTCCTCTCCTCCAAGAGGTGCCTAAGTCCCTTTAACTCACAATCACCAGTAGGCTTAAAAGTCTCAATTAGCACTTTCCCATCTCCCAATTGAGGCTGTCTCTGCCATTTCACCTGAGAACCACTAAGCTTTTTTGGAAGACCAGAACTAGAATCAACAGGAAGCTTTGCATGCCAAGGAGACTTGCAAACTGTAGCAGTTATGACAGTTAGTTCAGATGAAACAGACCCTTCGACTTTAGGACACGTGGAAATAACTGAATTATCAACCAATCTCTTAGAGACACACAGGTAACTATCAAAGAACTGCTCCATACCATTACTAGCATTTGTAGGGGAATCAAGCACTAGCACTTGGGAATCTGGCACTAACACAGGCTCCTCCCCATGAATCACAAGAACAAATTTACTCAATCCAATAGAAGCGTTAGATCTAAAAGCATGAATCCAACTACCATATTGTAATTTTTGGTTTACTGCCTTAGGATCAACAGTAATGCATTTTGGGTAACTCATGGTCGAATGAGAGATTAATTCACAAAGGAAACACAATCTTGGCAATCTCTCATATTTAAACTAGACAAAAGTTCTATTACCATCCAGATTAATTATTTGACCACGTTTGAGAGGCTTCGTAAAATCAATCTTAATCAAGCATCTTAAAAAGTTACTCCATCCAATCCCCTTTCCATACATTGCTACATACACCACTTCACCACATGCATTGCCAACATCAAAACCAATAGTAGCATTCATACATCCAATGGGTAAGTTATGTAACTATACCCAAAAATATGTTTATTTGAAAACCAAGTTTGAAGGGGGAGTGAGACCATCAAAATATTGAAAGAAGATAAAACATTGATCAAATAACCAAGGATGTCCATCCCAACATGGGTTAAGTCCTCCACAGATGCAAATTCTAATAAATAGAGATTTTTACCCACTTTGATGAACTTCACAATTGAATCCAATCTCTAGAGTTTCAGCATCGTACTCTTAAAAGCATCACAATTAACTCTCTTTTATGTGATTGAATGTCTTTTTAAGACCAAACCTTATTATATATTTTTTAAGACTTTTGGATATGCTTGCTGGCCCAACCTTCGGCCCTATAACACTTACAAGCTTGACTAACGATCTAAATTATGTGTACTCCTTGGATATGGTTCTTCTCAAAAAGGCTATTATTGTCTCAATATACCCACTGGCTGCATATTTATATCTCACCTGTCCAATTTGATGAGTCAGTTTTCCTTCCAAGAGTGTAATTCAGTTTCATCAGTACTCCCTTCTAACACCACCCACTCACAGTAGGCCATGCTTCCCCTTTATTTGTAGGTTGTTCTCCTTGGCCATTCACCACCAACATGCTCATCACTAGCATCTTGCTCACATCAGTCCTCACCATCAGACCAGCTTGTTGCCCCCATGCACATCCCATGCATACAAGGCTTCAAAACCAAATTTTTAGTGTCCCAGAAATTGCACCGACCGTATCGTATGAAAAATTTTGTACAAAGCCTTAGCCGACTCAACTGCTGAATTAATATGGCCGAGTACAAAGCCGTATCAAAATTGCACCAATCCAGCATTGAGGCTGAGTACAAAGCCTTAGCCAACTCGACCTCTGAATTAATATGGCTAGAAATATCTTTCGAGACCTTGGTGTTTATTTACCTCAACCTCCCACTTTATGGGGTGATAATATTGGTGCCACTTTGGTTTTTCTTTTTTATCTAAAAAAAAAAAAAAGATCAAAGGGTCATAAAAGAATTATTAATCAAAATAAAATCATCACCAAACTAAACGCGTAGCATTTTATTTCATTTCGAGATAGATACGAGGCCGAAGCCAGCGAGGATTAATCCAAGGAAACAAAACAGGATACGGTCTCATTACATGCAGTCTTAGGATGGCCGGTTCATTAATCAGTATTATTTTTGGGTTTTGGCAGTACTCTTATGATGCATGTTCTTGTGCTTGATCAACATCTATGTCAAAATTTTCCAGTAAACCGAAGGACAAAAGTAAGCACACACACAAGGATAAAAACTTTTATTGTGCCACCATCAATGACAATGGATGGTTGGCTGCTGATCTGATTTCTAGTTGGATTGTTCTGAGTCGTCGAGTCGTTATTGTCACGCTCTACTTGCCCAGGGGCCACTTGCTCCTTATTCTTGAATCTTTCGCTCAGACTTCTAAGTTGCTGTGAAGTTGGCCTCACATAACCGCTCTGCATTAGAGTTACGAACGGTGAGGGAGCCATGAGTTAGTATTAGCTAGGGACGTTCTTTAGACATAAGATTTTGTTTGATCTTTTGAAATTTTCTGAAACTTTTGAGATAATATTCAAAGGCTCAATTTCTCTTAACAAAACTTGGGAAGATGGAGAACCTTCAAATGATTAAACACATGTTGAACACGACATTGATCTTCCGATCCATATCTATATAATGTTCATAAATAAAGTTATGAAGATGCATGTTATTGTGCTTGATCGACATCTATGTCAAAAGTTTGTAGTAATCCAATTGACAAAAACCAAACACACACCGATCGATAGTAAAGCTTTTATTATGCCACTATCAATACCTTGGATGATTGCCGCGGCTCTGATTTCCAGTGAGATTGTTCTGATTCCTCGAGCTGTGATTGTTATGCACTGCTTGCCTATGGGCCACTTGCTCCTCATCCTTCGAGCTTTTGTTCAAAATTTGTACTGAACTGGCAGGGTAAAAGTCTTGTGCCGGAAATGGCTGGAGCTGTCTTGTTGATTGATATTCTTTGATCTTTGAAGTTTTCTGAAAATTTTGAGAAAATTTTCAAAGGCCCAATTTCTCTTAACGAAACTAGTACTTGTGAAGTTGCAGAACCTCCAAATTAATAAATGCATATTGAATACGATATTGATGTTCCATATATATAAATTAGTTCCTGGCCAGTTCATGAATAAACTTGTGAAGATGCATGTTATTGTGCTTGATCAACATATATGTCAAAAGTTTTTAGTAATCCAAATGACAAAACCAAGCACAAACACACAGCGAGATTGATTGGCGGTTGACCTGCTTTCCAGTAGGATTGTTCTGATTCCTCGAGTTGTCATTGTTATGTACTACTTGCCCAGGGCCCATTCTATATGTACTGGAAGAGTAAATATCCTGTGCCTGATAAAATTGGCCCATTCTTGCTGATCGATGCGTTATTTCTCCTCTTAAATCCAACCGGGCCAGTTGGTCTCAGTACAGAACCGCTCTGCATTAAGAGTTACGCACGGTGAAGGAGCCAGAAGTTAGGATTAGGGAAGTTCATTGGACATGATTTTGACCTTTGATGTTTCTGGAAAGTTTTGAGAAAATTTTCAAAGGCTGAATTTCTCTGAACAGAACTTGTGAAGAATAAGAACCTTCAAATGAATAAATGCATATTGAACACGATATACTTCCTTATATATAAATTAGTTCCTGGGGTGTTCATAAATAAAGGTATAATAAGTTAATAACAGTAATGCGAAAATTCACACGATTTTTTTCTGAACATTTCACCGTTTCATCAAGGAAAAAATTGAAAAGAAGTTATCTTCCTTGAAATTTAGGAAACTATGATTAAATACAACGAGATTTCATACGCATGCATTCATGGGATATATCATTATACATGTAGCAAAGTTCAATATTGAAGTAATTAGGAAAATTGCAATCTAATTTGGAAAATTATATGCATTAATTTTGCAAACTATAATTGTAACACCCCGCTCCGACACCAAGCTTTCTTCAAATATTTTTTTTTCCTTTCCGAGCGACACGGTTATTTTATTTACATTCCTAATTTATTGTATGATTTACTGATTTATTATCATTATTTTATTTCCTCTTTCCTCTCCATATTTATCTCACATTGCCGTAATTCCCATGCACGTATCTCCTCCTTCTAAATTTCTTGGCAACCGAATAGAACTAGTATTTGGACACTTCTTCCCTTCCTAAAATAGTTTTGCCTCCATCCAACTTTTCTTTCCCGCTCTACGCTTCCTTAGGGTTTTAGTATCATTACATATATATATCTATGCGAAGGAAAACCTCAATGACTCAACGCCTTAAGCACGTAGCCTCCCCCTCATTATTCTCGGAAGCTCCACGCCGCCGCTGTCCTCTAAGGTGCCTCAACCTTGCTCAGCCACTGAAAGCCTTCGCATAACTCAGCCTCGTCTAGACTTAGCAGCCTTGAACCCACGGTGGAGGAACTAGCCGCTAGCCATCACTGAAAACGTCCCCTGTTTTCACCGCCCGAAACAGAGCATCTCTTACCGCTGCTTGCTCCGTCTAGCTGGGTACCACCAGCCACGGCAAGGTAGTATCACCGACGTCGTGTAGGAAGACCCCAGAAACCGTCGACCTTGCCACCACCCCTGCGACACCACGTACTGCCAACCACCTCGCAAGGCTTTGCCTCACGTCGGATATCACCGAGAAACAACCCAGCCACAGCCCCAAACACCCTCTGTTTTACTCCACCCTAAACAGGCGACCTCCTTTTTCCTTAGTACCGTAAGCCACCAGCCACCGTTTCTCAGTCGCAAACTCGCTGCCTTGACCACCGTCTCCCAGCCTTGTGCAAAAACTCTCGGTAAGCATGTTCCTTCCAGCGGGTATTTTTCCTTGCGAGCATTCGAGCATGTGTTTTTGCATGTTTTTATTTTCGGTAGAGTTATAAGTTGGTACTTTGGTGTTCCTTCAAAATGGACCTGAACATCCACTTTTTTTAGTCTAGTAATTTTGTTCTCTAAGCGGGCTCGTTTTTATTTCCACTATAGGACCGTAAACCTTGATCTGTGGTGTTTTTTTAGCGCCTTGGCGAAGTTTGGTAGGAAGGTTGGATTAAATCAATTACTATTATTATTTTGTTTATTTATTTATATTGAGCTATTTTCAATAAGAGTGGATTTCAGCCCTTCCAAATTTGACAAAAAATTCCAAAGGAACGACCGGATTTAAATTATCTTTGATGTTCTTTTTTAAATTACTATTATTTGTTATTCTTTTGATCTGAGTCGTTCAAGGAATTTTAGAAGTGTTTAGAATTTGCGATATTTTGGGGTTGGAGAGTTTGTTACTTAAAGTGTGTAGGAGAATTTGGGTATTTTATGGTTCTAGGCTCAAATATTAAAATACATGGTTGATTTGAAAATTTATGGAAGTTTGCGTCAATTGTATAGGTGGCGACTAATTTTTGTTCAGCCGTGTGGAGATAAATTTTGAGAAGCTAAGAAATTCAGGTAAGCGGGGTTCCTATGCTAGACTTTACATTAAAAATATGAACTGAGATTTATTTTGGAAAATATGCATGTTTTAGTTACGGAAAGAAATTTTGAAACTACCTCAGTTTTGTTTCGCATATGCATAAGAAAACGTACAAGAATAAAATATTTTCTGGCATGAACTGGTGTAGACATGAGCTATTTTTGTTGCATTCTATTTTTCGAACTGAAAGAGAGCGAATATGAAAATTTCTGTATAAATGATAATTATGATCTGATTCTGTTCTTGTTTTGGAAAAAAATTCTGTACTCGGGTATGATATGATATGATTTCTGAAACCTCTGGCATGACATTCTGGTTCTGTTTCGCTTTGTTTAGTCCTGGGTTGGTACCAACTATTCTGTTTCTGGTGCACCCACTTTGGTTACAAAGTGGTTTTCTGCGTGGTCTTTCCTGTGTGCACACTCGGGACTCCGAGAATAATAAGGGGAAGATTCA
The DNA here is from genome assembly GCA_036559045.1 of Platycarya longipes. NCBI lineage: Eukaryota > Viridiplantae > Streptophyta > Magnoliopsida > Fagales > Juglandaceae > Platycarya > Platycarya longipes. The sequence continues at coordinate 21,301,529 of CM071798.1, forward strand.
CATTCTGTTTCTGCTCGGTTGGCCGCCGAGGTTTGCACAACCCTACCACGGGGGTTAAACATGGTATTTCTATTTTGATAAGACGTTTCAGTTATGCTATGCCAAAAGGATTTTTTTTTGTTTTCTTTTTGTTTCCGTTTATATTAAACTTTCGCTCTGATTTTTGATAATGTAATCTGCTTCTGCATTTTTCTGAAGGGTAAGAAATATTTTATTCTGCATTCTGAATTTTGGTAAATGCTCATGCTTGCACACTAGTATATGTTCTTTGCTTACTGAGTTGTGGATAACTCACCCCCCTCCTCTAATAATATTTTTTTCAGATAGTTGAGATGGTTCAGTACGATATCAGCAAGGGTAGCCATTTCTAGAGAGGCTCGCTGATCATAGGAGAATAAGTGCTCGTGGATACATTTTTTTCTAGTCGTAGTAAATATTTATCTTCATTGATATTTCTAGTATGTCAAGTTTTGGGATTGTTACAAGTATTTGAAGTCATTTGATTTTGTTAAAGTTTATGTTTAGTTTCTTGGAGAGTTTCATAAATATTTGTTAATTAATTATGGAGTGTCCTTTTTATATTAGTCGGTTATTGGAGAATTTGGAATATATGAATTGGTGTTTTGGGATGATTTGAGAAAAATGACCTAACTCTCTGAACCTTCGGGACCGGGGCGTTACAATAATCCTTGGAGGTTCATCAGAAATTTGATAACTTTCATGCGGAGAGAAAAATACATACCAGTAAACAGAGAGATTTATAATATATACAGAGTGTAGTGGCCGACTGAAAAAAGGAGTACTGATTGATGGGTTATCCGGTTCACGACTGCATTGAAGACTTATCTCCAGCCTTAAGGAATAGATGAGTTTGGATCTGGTTTTAGTGGGTTTATATGAACCAGAATTTTTCCATACTAAATTCAAAGGCAAGTAGAGCCAAAAAGAAAAAAAAAAAAAAACTAGTAATTTTTACAGACCAAGACGACGCGGGCGGGCATACAGGACTTTGAGACACAGTTTTTCCATATTAAATTTCAAAGGCAAGTAGAGCCAAAAAAAAAAAAAACTAGTAATTTTTAAAGACCAAGTCGACGCGGGCAGGCATACAGGACTTTGACTACAATAATGCAAACACTAAAGCCTCTTAGGGCGGGTTTGAGTAGCCGAAACTTCCAATGCATGCCAGGTAGCTACGTTCATATTGAAAAGTGAAACCCGAGTCTTCTCCATATATGGTCACTCCATATATTTTTATATTCCACTTGAATATACAAATCCGATAACGAATATTATTATTATTATTATTATTATTTTGATAGAAAGACTTCCATTCATTCGTAACAAGATAAAGGAAGATTACCGCGAAATGCTATCTGCCCGTATAATATCTTTTACAAATTTTGGGCATGTGCCCATCCACGTTTCTACATCATGAATAAACCATGCGTGACGAGCCAAGTGGTGTGCAGTTGAGTTGCCCACCCGGTGAACATGTTGCACTTCACAGCTTCTGAATCTTGTGATCATCTGTCTGGCATCCTGGATTAAGTTGCCGAAAGCATGCCAGGGTTCCGTGGAGGCCTTCAGTTGTTCCACCATGAGTAGAGAGTCGCTCTCCAAGGTGAGTTCCTGATCTATACCCAGTGGGAGACACATTTGGAGGCCCCTTAGTAAGGCAACTAACTCGATTTCAGCAGGGTCTAGTGATACCCCCGGTTCCTTGAAGCTTGCTGCTAGGATGGTTTATCTGTCGCTGTCTCTAACTATGATACCCGCCCCTGCTATCTGTAACTCTGTTGGTCCCCAAAAATAACTCCATCGACATTTACTGTTAAGCACCTGGAAAGCTGCAACTGAGAATTAGGAAAATAACTCACATACGGGATAGTAATGGTGGCTCACGCCTTGGGTGTTCGAGGCCCCAAATCCTCTAATTCAGCCAAGCCAAAGATTCAAAGTGTTCAGATCCCCCAATCTCATCACCCACGCATGAGCAGCAAATGGCCAAAATGACCTTCGGTAAAACAGAAAGCAACAAATGAAACTACACCGTTACACTATAAAATGAAACTACTGAAACGTTGCCGTCTGCGAAGTGGAAAAACGACGTCGCCTCCTTCTCCTCAAAACGGTGCGTGCGTGAGTGGCTGCCCTAAATCCTTTTGCTCCCTTGAATCTTCATTCTTCTCAGATACTTTCTCTCACTTCGACCCAAAGGCTCCATCTTTACCTCTGCAGCTTCCCTCATGGCCGCCCTCTGTCATTTACCTTCAGCTTACCTTGCAGCGGCCTAGTCCATCCGTGAGTTGGTTGCAACAAAGTGTATTATTTTAACCTGACGTGAGCTGGTTGTAATTTGGTGCGCCTGAAGGCGAGATAGAGCATTTTCCAAGGTGAGATAGGCGATGGAAAACCCTAGAGAAAAATATGGGTGAAAAATACTCCATGGACGTGCATGCGTGGTGAAGGACTTGAAGGTAATCCGAACTAAATGATGTTTGAAGAAAAACAAATCCCCCACAATACGTGCTGCGTAGAACATAATAGAAACTGTAATGAATTGTATCGTAAGTAGAAGGACGGTCGTTGTCGCCTGTCTCATTACTATTATTTTAAATTTTGTATAGTGACTTGTATAGTAACTTGCATAGTAATTTGTATAGTAATTTCAAAACCTATAAATATATGCTTCGATTGTAATGAAATTTATAATAAAATATAAAGAGATAAAGAAAGTTTCAATTCTTAAGAGTTTTAGAGAGAGTTTCTTATATATTTCTGTTTTGTAATAGTAATTTCTGTCTTTAGTTTTATAACACATTATCAGCACAACGATTCTACCAATTCTGAAGCTAGTAGCCTTATTCTTCTAAAATGACAAATCTTACAAATTGGAATTTGTTGCTCTTGACATATCTGAGAAAAATTATTTATCCTGGATACTTGATACTGAAATTCATCTTGAGGCAATGAACCTGGGTGAGACAATTAAAGAAGGAAATCAAACGTCCCTGCAAGACCGTGCTAAAGCAATGATTTTCCTTCGCTACCATCTTCACGAAGAGCTGAAAACTGAATATTTTACAGTAAAAGATCCCTATATTTTGTGGAACAGTTTAAGGAAGAGGTATGAACACCAGAAAACTGTCATCCTCCCAAGAGCTCGTTTTGATTGGTTGCACCTGAGGTTGCAAGATTATAAAAGTGTTAATGAGTATAATTCTGTACTTTTTAAAATAAGCTCAGTATTAAAATTATGCGGTGAGAAAATCATCGATGATGATATACTAGAGAAGACTTATACTACATTTCATGCCTCGAATGTGCTCCTGCAACAGCAGTATCGAGAGAAAAAGTTCAAGAAATATTCTGAACTTATATCATGTTTTTTAGTAGCTGAGCAGAATAATGAACTCTTATTAGAAAACTACCAGTTACGCCCTACTGGATCAATATCATTCCCTGAAGTGAATGGTAATCGGTTTGCATCATTCCCAGAAGTGAATGGTGCATCCTTTAGAAGAAATCGGGGGCGTAGACGTAGTAAAAGAAATTATAGAAATGTTGGTCCCAGAAGTGACAACATTAAAAGACATAATAATATACTGTATCACCAGAAGTGGTACAATTCAGAAAGGGGTAAAAATCCCCAGAATAATTCTTCAAAGAAAAGTGAAGAGGTGTGCCATAGATGTGGAATGACTGGACATTGGTCACGTACCTGTCATAAGGCCAGACACTTAGCTGATTTATATCAAGCATCTATTAAAGGAAAGAATAAAGTGCATGAAACAAATTTAGTAGAACTATCAGATGATTTATTAGATTCAGTAGATGTAGACGTTACTCATCTTGATGTCTCTGATTTCTGTAATTATCTTGAAGGTAATATTGAACACTTAATTGAAGATGGAAGTGTTTCACTCAATTAATGTATTTTCTTTCTATCTGTAATAAAAGTTTTGTATATTTTGTAGAATCATGTATCACATTGATGAGCTTTTTATCTCTGAGTTGAATGATAGAGATATATGTCTGGCTGACAGTGCTACAACTCATACAATTCTCAAAGAAAAGAAATATTTTCAAAATCTAACACTAAGTAAAGCCTATATCCATACCATATCAGGTTCATCAAATTTAATTGAAGGCTCTGGAAGAGCTTATATTGTGTTGCCTAATGGCACCAAATTTTGTATTGATGATGCTCTATTCTCTTCACAATCCAGAAGAAATTTATTAAGTTTCAAAGATATACGTCGTAATGATTATCATATTGAAACGACCAATGAAGGTAGTAAAAAGCATCTTCTTATTACTAAAACAACATCGGGCCAAAAGCTCGTATTAGAAAAACTGTCTGCTCTATGTTCTGGATTGTATTATACAAAGATGAGAACAATTGAATCATATGTGGTAATGCACCAGAAGTGCATTGACTCCAAAATATTTATGACTTGGCATGATCGCCTTGGACATCCGGGATCTATAATGATGAGACGAATTATTGAAAATTCGTATGGGCATCCCTTACAGAATCAAAAGATATTTCTACCCAATGAATCTCCATGCTCTGCATGTTCTCAAGGTAAGTTGATTATCAGACCATCTCCCTCAAAAGTCACTGTTGAATCTTCATCCTTTTTACAAAAGATTCACGGAGATATATATGGGCCTATTCATCCATCAAGTAGACCATTTAGATATTTTATGGTTTTGATTAATGCATTTAGTCGATGGTCACATGTTAGTTTGCTTTTCACTAGAAATGTTGCATTTGCTAGACTTTTTGCTCAGATAATCAAATTTCGAGCACAATTTCCTGAGTATCCAATTAAGACCATTCGATTGGATAATGTAGGTGAATTTTCGTTTCAAGTTTTTGATGATTATTGCATGTCAATAGGAATAGATGTTGAACATCCTGTTGCCCACACACACACACACAAAATGGTTTAGCTGAATCTTTGATCAAAAGGTTTCAACTAATCGCTAAACCTTTACTTATGAAATCAAGACTACCTGTTTCTGCTTGGGGACATGCTATACTTCATGCAGCATCTCTAATTCATATTAGACCATCTGCATATCATAAATATTCTCCATTACAGCTTGCATTTGGTTAACAACCAAATATTTCTCATCTTCGTACTTTTAGATGTGTTGTATATGTTCCAATTGCACCTCCACAACGTACAAAAATGGGCCCTCAACATAGACTTGGGATATATGTTGGTTTTGATTCTCCATATATTATTAGATACCTTGAACCCCTTACAGGGGATATGTTTAAAACACGTTTTGAGAATTGTCATTTTGACGAATCCAATTTTCCATTAATGGGTAAAGAAAAATCGGTGCCTGAAGCACGACAAGATAGTACTTGGGATAATAAGACCTTGTCTCAATTTGATCCTCCTACAAATGAATGTAAACTGGAAGTTCAGAGGATTATTCATAAAATGTTGCAAATCAATTACCGGATGTATTTACTGACATTAAAGGTGTAGTAAAATCTTATATTCTTGCTGTTAATGCTCCAGCAAGGATTGAAGTCCCTGTAGGACAAATTGTCAAAACAGCAATAGGTAAATCTAAGGCACGCCTGAAGCGTGGAAGACCTATTGGTGCAAAAGACAAAATTTCCAGAAGGAAAAGAATACAAATGAATTTGGTGTTCCTGAAGAACACGTACCCACAATACAGGCTACAAAAATAATTCATGCTCCTAAAGAGCTCAAATTTTCTATTCCAGAACCTCCTGAAGAGGAAACTCATGAAGAGTATAAATCTCTTGAAAAGGGACCTCCTTAAGAGGTGTGTCATGAAATGTTTTCTCTTGAAGAGGAACAGGTACCTGAAAATAATGAGATCTCAATACATTTAATGAAAACTAGAGAAATTCTGGATAGAAATAAAATTGTTGTCGACAACATATTTTCATATAAAATGGCCCCTGACATTACCAGAAGTAATGAAGAAAATGAGCCAAAAACCGTCGAAGAATGTCGACGTAGAAATGATTAGCCAAAATGGAAAGCAGCTATTGAAGCTGAATTAAATTCGCTAGCAAAGCGAGAAGTATTTAGACCTGTCTTCCAAACACCAAAGGGTGTAATGCCTGTTGAATATAAGTGGGTATTTGTACGAAAACGTAATGAGAAAAATGAAATTGTGCGGTACAAAGCACGGCTTATCGCACAAGTTTTCCTGCAGAAACCCGGAATTGATTATGAAGAAACATATTCTCCCGTTATGGATGCAATCACATTTAGATTTTTGATTAGTCTGATTGTTACAAAAGGATTAGAAATGCGGTTGATGGATGTGGTCACTGCATATTTATATGGATCCTTAGACCATGACATATATATGAAAATCCCTGAAGGATATAAAATGCCTGAAGCATCTACAAGTACATCAAGAAATATGTACTCTATCAGACTACAATGATCTTTATATGGGTTGAAGCAATCCGGACGCATGTGGTATAATTGCTTAAGCGAATATCTATTGAAAGAAGGATTTGAGAATAATCTTATATGCCTATGTGTTTTATTAAGAAATCAGAATCCGGATTTATCATTATTGCGGTTTATGTTGATGATTTAAATATTGTGGAAACTACTGAAGAGATCTCAAAAACCGTTAAATATTTAAAGAATGAATTTGAAATGAAAGATCTTGGCAAAATAAAACTTTGTCTCGGCCTGCAGCTCGAGCACTTGCCAAATGAAATTTTTATTCATCAGTTCATGTATACTGAGAAAGTCCTAAATCATTTTTATATGGATAAAACTCATCCCCTGAGTACTTCAATAATTGTTCGAACACTTGATGTGAAGAATGATCCATTCCGTCCTTGTGATGACGATGAAGAAATTCTTGGTCCTGAAGTACCATATCTCAGTGCAATTGGAGTTTTGATATATCTTGCAAATTGCACTCGACCAGATATTACATTATCAGTTAATCTGCTTGCAAGATATAGTTCTGCACCAACTCGAAGGCATTGGAATGGCATTAAACATGTCCTTCGTTACCTTCATGGTACGGTTGATATGAGATTATTTTATCAACGTGGATCAAGTCCACAATTGATTAGGTATACAGATGTAAGTTATCTTTCAGACCCACACAGAGGTAGATCTTAAACTGGATATTTATTTACTTATGGAGATCTTTTAAGCAGACACTATCTGTTACTTCTTCAAATCACTCAGAGATCATTGCTATTCATGAAGCAAGTCGAGAGTGTATTTGGCTGAGATCAGTTATTCAACATATCTAGGAAAAGTGTGGACTTCCCATGATCAATAATAGCCCAACAATCTTATATGAAGATAATACTACTTGTATCACTCAAATCAGAGGAGGATATATCAAAGGTGACAGAACCAAACATATTTCACCTAAATTCTTTTATACTCATGAACTTCAAGAGAAAGGTGAAATTGATGTCAAGCAGATACGATTTAGTGATAATCTGGCAGATTTATTCACAAAGGCGTTACCAACTTCGACATTCAAGAAGATTGTGCATGACATTGGAATGCGAAGAGTCAAAGATCTATAGTCATGCACTTTTCAGAGGGAGTAAAAGACTTGTGCTGATTGTACTCTTTTTCCTTCGCTGAGGTTTTGTCCTACTGGGTTTTCCTCTACAAGGTTTTAATGAGGCAATCTTAAAGCACTTGTTGATACATAAAGAAGACTATACTCTTTTTCCGTCACCATTGGTTTTTCTTCCCATTGGGTTTTTCCTTGGCAAGGTTTTAACGAGGCAGATTCTTTATAGGTGGTCATTCAATGAAGAGTGTAATGAATTGTATCGTAAGTGGAGGGACGGCCGCCGCCGCCTGTTCCACCACTAAAATTATGTGAATGAACCCACCACTATTATTTTAAATCCTGCATAGTGACTTGCATAGTAACTTGCATAGTAATTTCAAAGCCTATAAACAGGGGCTTCAGTTGTAATGAAATTCATAAGAAAATATAAAGAGAGAAAGAAAGTTTCAGTTCTTAAGAGTTTCAGAGAGAGTTTCTTATATATTTCTGTTTTGCAATAGTAATTTATGTCTTTAGTTTTATAACAGAAACAAAATAAAGGTGGATTTCAAAATTTTAGTGAAAAACGCACTCTAGAGTTACAACCCTAAACGTTTGAGATAACAACATATATATATATATATATATGTATATATATAAAATAAATAATAAACTGGATTCTTGTAAAAAGAATTTTGTCCTGTAATGTATATTTATAAAAGAAATTATTTGAAAAATTAAATGTACATTTTGCACATAAAATAAAAAATTTTATAAAGCAAATTTTGCGTCAGCTCAGAGCCATTCAATGAGTGCCTAGAGGACCTAGATTAACTCTCTTCCCACGCTTCAGCGGCTTTCGAATATCGATTTTGATTCGCACTGTCAAAAACTCTGTCCATGCACCTCTATCTTCTTCCACTTCCATCATCTCGATTGTCCCCAAATAGGCTCTTACTGACTTGCCAAGCTTTTCATTCATAGCATGTGTGATACTCCCAACTCTCACATGTAAATAGTTGGAAATCGAGATACTCGAATGATGACCATACGGATTACACACCCCATCACTAAGTGTAAGTATGTGCAAACAAGGGAAGTGTGCAATACAAGAATATCATTGTGAAAAAATTAAAAGGCATTCAAACTAGTAGCAAAAGATTTTTTAACCTTACAACCCAAATTAATATCCTCCAAGAGAATTATACAGTCATCCACTAAATTACAATAAAAAGATAAATTAGAAGCATCCACTGCAACATAATAGGTCTTTTGGGACGAAAAATTTCATCCCAAATTTTAGGAATTTCGTCCCAAAAATATATTTTTGGATGAAAATTTTTTGTCCCAAGATCATCCCAACAACACTATCCCAAAAAATATTTTAGGACGAAAATCACTATTTCGTCCCAAAATATATCTTTTGGGACGAATTTGAAGGAAACCATTCGAACGGTTAAAAATTTATGTTTGAATGTTACTAATTTGTTTGAACGGTTGCAAAATACGTTCGAACAAAAATACATTAGATACCCATTTGAACGGTATACATATCGTTTTCCGTTCGAACATTAAAGGGACAAATCAAACGGTATAAGCATTCGAATAGTTGAAAGTTATGTTCGAACGCTACGAAAATAAATAACGTTCAAACGTTATGTGGTCATACGAACAATTTAATAAATGATGTTCGAACATTATTATGTGGTCGTTTGAACGATGATTATTTTATTTAAACTCAATAATAAAAAATCAAATAGACATTCATAAGATTTGAAAAAATACATTAGAAACTGTTTAATACTCACAAAAGTTTTATAATAAGTGCGAACTAAATAAATAACCGTGAAACTGACATTGTTCGTATATAAATAGATAATTAATCCCAAAATCTATACGTAAAAAACTATTAGTTGCTTGGAGGCCTATACTGTTGCATAAGTTGTTGCATTTGGAGTTGCATCTATCTCCAGAACTATTCTTGTTGTTATTCATGTTGTTTGATACGCATCTCCATGTCTACTTGTATTGCCAATTGAGTTTTTAACTCATGCTACCTTGCAATCAATTTTTCGATTCTGGAATTCGCATTCTCTAGCGCTATAAAGGTCGTAGAGGCAAACCCGGAAGAAGAGGAAGAAGGAGAAAGTTTTACACAGCGACCCAAACCTGTCAAATATCCTAAACGTTGACCCAGGACTTGTGTAAAAATATCAACATTACTTGTTGAGGAATTTTGATCTAACACAAATTCAACACATAGGGCAACTATTTTATCCTAGACATATATATGATAAAGAATTAATATCGTCATAAATATTCTAATATATTTAATTAAAACAGGTTATAATACTTACATAATTTTTACAGGCATCAAGATGAGTTCATTTTCCATTACGATTAGTGTGCAATGCAGTATATAATTTTGTCAGATCATAATTGGTATCTAAATCTTACTACAATAAATATGTGTTAAGATATAAAGTCATTATGATTCATCCAAATAATTAACTATATCCAATAAAAAAAAAATAACAACATATTATTTATACAACAAAAACATAATTATTAAGTATTATTTTAAGATTTAGTAGTATTTTAATTTAAATACTTTATTTTATTAATTTAGAATTAACTATTTAAGTATTATTAAATCTTAACCATCTGTATTTTAATTTTAAGATTTAATAGTATTTTAATTTGAATATTTAGAATTAACTATTTAAGTATTATTAAATCTTAACTATTTGTATTTTAATTTTAAGATTTCATATTAAGTATTTGTATAATTTATTTAGTTTAAGTATTTTTAAACTATTTTTTAATAATCATTATGGACAACTATCCTTGTATATTCTAATTTCTAACTATAAATACATTGATGTATAAGCTTCCGTTTGAACGGTGTTAATTTATGTTTGAACTGAACCATACTCATTCGAACGGTAAGCCTAATCCGTTCGAACGTGAATGCTCCAGATTCCAGTCGTCTTCAACAATTGCAAACACCATTAATCTTGAACTCACACCAACACTGTGATGTCTCCAATTTACGTTTAAAATTTAATGTAAATTGAAACGTGAGGGTAAGTAATACTAGGCTACTCACCCCCGTACATATCAAAATTTATTGTATGCACCTAGACTTACTAACACATACAGTGCAAATCGCAGCGAAGAGGGTCTAGATAAAAATATTTAATCACAAAAATCTAATAATCACATGGTAACATACAACCACAATATCCACATCATCCCATTCATTATATCATTACATATCATAACCCAGTTAGTTCTCTTATATACAATATTTACACAACTTCTCAAATGTCTTTTTAAGACCACCTCAACTCCTTCTTCTTCTCCTAAAATTTCCTTTTGTACAAACACCAATCTCTATTATTATTAACTACTCAAAACTTTTAGGGAGATTACTCGGAGGGCCCGTCAGGTTTCCTTTGGGTCTCTCGAGCATCTGGGGCTTTGCCCATGTCCATTATCAAATTCTACAATGAAATTTAAATTTTCAAAAGAAAAAGAAATACACAAGAATGAGATTTCCCTGAAAATTTCAGTAAGTACACACTCAACTTAATAAAGATATAGGTGCAACAACATATCAATATACAAGATAAATAGTAAGAACATATATCTTATAATATGCTTCAAGTGACTCATGCATGACTTATGTCCCACTTACTGGACAAGCTTATATCTTATACGGACTTGCACTGATATCCCTCTTTTCTGGAGAGACTTATACCACTCATGGATTTTCATTCTTGTTTTAAAGTTTTTATTCTTATAAGTCTTACTTATATGGGTTCTTCTTATAACTTAACATCGACGAGCGTTACGTATTGCCGTCCCCGTCGAGTTTTCCACTGTTATTACTCATGGTTGAGCTATACTCACTATTATTACTCGTGGTTGGGTCATATCCACTATTGTTACCCGTGGTTGGGTCATATCCACTATTGTTATCCGTGGTTGGGCCATATCCACTATTATTACCCATAGTTGGGCCACATCCAATTTTGAATCTCGACAGGCGTTACGTATCGCCGTCCTTGTTGAGTTTTTATTCTGGTTAGTTATCTGGGTGTTATGTATCGCCGTCCCCGTCATGACCTATGACGACACTTATAAAGTTTTCTTATCTTATTTTTTAAATGCTCGTCATGACCTATGACGACACTTACATGACGATATGTAACTTAGACTTTTCTTAAAATGGACGTCATGACTTATGACGACACGTATGTGATGTAATGATACATGAACATATTCCTAGACTCTGAAATGCATATTTCAATCCATAAGTTTTATGTCATATAGGAACATGCCAATAACACATATGTCATGATTGCATTCATTTATGTCAATCAATCTCATAACGCCAAGACATGACAAACAATGCTTAAATAATTAGATAAAATAATAAAGTATTCCCAAATCATGGCTGGCCGAATCCTATAGGGACTTCAACCTTATTTTTCTTTTATTTAAACCAAGCTAAATTCCTCATTTACAAAATACCAAATTTTCTCTTAGTTTAAAAACCAAATTCAAGTTTAACTATATTGTTTTCTTAATTATTTCTTCAATAATTTCTAGCATGATGATTCTTGAAATTTTTTTCAAGTAAACTAGAGTTTCTAAACTCCTCATAATTATTAAAATATCATCCATATAATTAAAACCCAATTGGATACAAATTAGAACCAAAATTTCATCAAAAACCCTATTAAGGCTAAATTACTCTAGGGAGTTTTTCTCAATTTTTTTCTCAAATCAAGATCTCATATTTTCATATGATCCTCTTAATATATTATCATATTATATATTTCTAAGGTCCTATAATTTTTCTAGAATTTTTTCATAACAAAAATCACTCCACAAATTCAATGGATTTTAATTTAACACATAAACAATGTTTAAGTCCAAACAAGCATCAAACATAATTTAATCATCAAACCATTTATTTAAGCCAAGATTATGTTGAGTAGTATACTTACAAATTTTTTCAGAACTTGATTTGATACTTGTTATAGGTTTTGAACAATTTTTAACACCCTTAACTAGCTCTCTTTTGGTGCTTTTATGAAGTAAGTGGGTTTAAGTGAATTTTCTTGAGTGTTTTCTCACTAGGGCCAACTGTTATCTTTTAAAAGGGAATGAAAAGAACCAATACTTCTATTTTTACCCATAGGAGGCGACACAAGTCTTGGAGGAATGCCTTGGGCATTTGGCAACTCCATTTGGCTACATAGGTGATGTGTCCCCTATCCCTTATGGCTTCATGACCACCTCTAACCCAATGGAGATTTGCTAATATTTTAATCTAATGGCTTAGATCAATCCATCTATAAGATAATATTGATCAATGGCTTAAAGAAAACCAACTTATGTAGGTTAAAAACAAAATAGCATGATGTGTGATCATAGGAAATGCAAATCTGACCATTGAACCTTCTCAAGGGTACACGGCAGATCATGGGGGTTTATCCCCTTTTGCCACTTGCTTAGTCCCTCATTGGTACATTTGGAAAGTTTTGGAAGATTTTTCTTAAGGTTTAGTTGGCTATTGGTTAGCAACAAACGGGTAACTTAGCTAATTTGGTTAGTTCTAAACCAATTAGATTTGCTACTAATTCCTTCATGGTTATAGCCTAACTATCTTTCTAGAAACTCTTCCTCCACATGACATCTATCTCCCTACACATGTCTAGAAGATAGAAATGGAAATAACCAATCAAATTAGAGCTCCTAAAGTAAGGTGGTGGCACACTTTATTTTCAGACTCCAGTTTTCGTTTATTTCTAGTTTGTCCACTTCCAGCTCAAATAAGTTCTTGATCCATTTCGATTCTCCAAAAACGTAAAATATGAAAGTTTTAGATCATCCTCTTAGTGATCTATATAATTTTGAATCACCTAATTTAAAGATCAAATGAGAAATATATGATTAATATACTAAAACGCGATAAACCAGCCCGAGAGTAACCAATCCGGACACACCAAGTGTTTGCTAGATAATCCTTATTGTTTCACACGAAACTTCCTAGATAAAATCTTCTCATTTTTCATATATCTACACAATCATCAAGATCTTAGGATAATTGCGAAAATATTCCAAAGACTTAATCTTAAACAAAGTCATTAGTCAATTCAAAGTCAATGTCTATATGTCAAATTTTGTTCTGCCACTTCAATCTCAATTTCGTATTTGATTGAGTCCAAATCTCTTAAAACTAAAAACATAAAAATTGTAAATATTTATTTTAGCTTTCCATAATACCTTGAAGAGTTATGTCCAAATTATCGGAGGATGTCAAATCTACCAAACATTTCCCGATTACCATGATCTATACTAAATTCCTCTATTTGCATCATTTTACTATTTTAAGCTTAACTTATCAATATTTCTGTAATAGCCCTAAAAATTTTTATCCTAATTTAATTATTTAATTAAATGCTAATATACAAGATTAGTGGTAATTTGTAAAAAAATAAAATAAGCTTTAAAGAGATGGGCTTGGGAATGAGACTTTTGAGGAATGGATCAAGTGAATGGGCCAAGAGAGTAGTGGTGAGCCCAAAAGCCCATAGAGTGAGCCCATGGCCCATCAAGCCCATAGTAGAGACACATGTCACTTGGCGAAAAACCCTAGAAAATTATCCAAAATGTCGGCGCCCCAGCTTGCGCTTGGGTTCGTACGCAAATTGCGACGCCGGGGACGAACGTCACAAGGAAGTCATCCCTCATCTTTACGTGTGAGAGCCTTATTTTATTACATACACAGGTATTTTTTTTTTTCAATATATCGCAGCGGAAAAAGGTCAAGCCATAAATAAACGACAAAACGTTACGCTTGTCGCACATCACATGGTTAACGAAATAAAACCCAAATTAAACGTCACATGCATATATATTTCAGAATAGAGTCACCAATATAAACAGTTTTATACCAAAAGTACTTCCCAAAACAGCGGGAAGATTTTTCCACAAAATACATCGGTGTATACAAAATAAAGGTGCTGCTGATCCACTCCTCCCTCCGCCAACCATACTAATAGGCGGGTTCTTCTTTTATCTTCTTAAAGTCCGGGCCATAACGAAGGCTGTCCAGACTCAGTCCTAGACCTACGTCACACATCATCCCAGAGGATGACGTAAACAGGCGTCCCATGTGGAGGAGCCCGTCAACTCCTAGCACCAAACAGCACCCCGTAGGGCGTAGGTCGTCAAAAAAATACGTCGCCATAGGAAGCGACTCTGCCGCCCACTGACCCAACAGGTCTAGGGTCACTGGCCCGGCAGTCTCAGCCTTAGTCGGGCCCATGAGGGTCTGACCCATCTTCTCGAGAGTCGTAATCCGAGGATCCATTATGTCCTGCAATGACTTCTATCGTTCCCAAAGGAGCGATAGTAAAGATAATAAAAGGGGGTGAGATTTCGGGAGAAATCTCAGCAAGTACACTAGCACTTAAACCAGAACACATCAGATATACAGATAAGTGAACAAAACATTCTTAACTAATGCACATGCAATGAATGACTGACTCATGCACATGCTCATGAAAACTTTTAAACAGACGTACTTCTTTCAGACTTCTTTTCATAAAACTTTCATGCAGACTTCTTCTTTCAAACTTCTTTTCACATCATCATTACTTTTCAAAACATTTCTTTAAAACATTTCGTATCTTTCATTCTTTCTTAGGCGCCACTTATCTTGAACAGATCTTTCTTATGGCTCGAAAGCCCTTCTTGTCATGACTTTTCACTTAACATGTATGAGACACAACACGGTTCCCCTAGCACCACGTGTTCCCTGCTGGTTACCGCATCACCCTAGAGTGAGCGTCATATAACTTTAAAACGGCAGGTCCTTACACCTTATCCGTCCTTGGCACCCACCAGCGTTAGGTGCTACCGCACTCCGGACACCTTTTGGTGCCATACACGGTCCGCCGACTGTTCTTCGTCGACCCAGGGGCTTCCACTCGACTTTAATCACTCCTGAGTGGACAGGGAGTTCCACTGGGGCACTTCCCCGTCCCAGCCTTTGGGGTTCTTATAAAACTTTACTTCTTTTCCTTTCTTTCAAAAATTCAATCTTTTCTTTTCTTTTTCTTAAAAACATGCTTGACTTTAAAAACCTTCTTTTCATGACTTATGCATAGGACATGCAATGCTCACTTAATTTCATGCATAACCCGAGACAAGCTCAAGTGCATTCACATTTCATTTTCTTTTCTCCCTCTTTTGGAATAACTTCATAATTTTCCTACTTAGTCATCAGGTTCTATACTCAAAATGGGCCTAGGATTGAAGTGGGGTATTGGGCCCATCTCCAACCCATCATGGCCGAATTCTCCTAGAGAGTTCCTAGGGCTTTCCTTCATCATTTGACTCCAAATTTCTTCCAATCAATTTTTAAAGTATCAAATTAAATCATGTACCCTCCTTAGCAAGGGGTAACCGAAACCTTAGTGTATCTCCAAGTAACCATTTTCACCTCCAAACTTAGTTATTTCTATTTCCTCCATTCACCTTTCTAACTTAGGGAACTCCTCCCCTTAGTCTATTCAAACTTCCTTTTCTAATAGTCTCTTCTATGAGCTCAACTAAACAAAATCACCACAAAGCAATATAATTTTAATCTTCCAAATCTCAACCTTAAATATCATGAAATTCCAAATAAACATTTCTATACATCATACACAAGTGATCATTTCTTCCATATGCCAGTGTATACCATTTCCATTCATATCAATCATATAGTTTATTCTCATGTCCATTTTCATTTTCTCAACACAATATGCTCTTTGAATAAATCAATTTCATCACTAGTTTCCTCAAATAAACTTTACCTTAGCAACACCAAAGTTTAACATTTAACACTAAAATCCTTCTTGCATCATTTTCATCATTCATCAAATAATCATGCTTTTTCCTTTCTTTTTGCAACTAACATTTGATTCATCATTTCTACTCACATTCTAAGCTTATTTCATCATATAGATTTACACCATAATATTCATATCACAAACAAATAAAATCAATTCAATCCAAACATGGCAATGGCAAACATTAATCCAACAATCATGATCACTTCACTATATATAAGAATTGTTAAGGAAAAAGTGGGAGTATACTTACCACACTCCTATTAGGCTTTAGCTTAAATCTGAAATTACACATATAAAATCTCCCATTAGGCTAGCCATGAACATAAAACTCAAAGGAAACCCTATTTCCTTCTAACCACAACAAAGTGTCACATGTGTGTGTGTGTTCTTCCTAAACTTGTATGGATTTAGTCACTAACCTTCTCCAATGAATTTATCACCTCCACACTCTTGCTTTTTGGCTTCACTACTATAGGGTTCTTCAAATTATGTGGTGAAAAGAGAAGAAGCAAAAGTAGGAGTGACTAGAGTGAGTTTGGCCGAGAGGTGGAGAGGAAATGAGGGTGTTTGCATGTGTCCAAGTAAAATGAGCTTAAGGGGTTTGCCTAAGGGGTCACACGGCCAGCTCTCTTCCCTAGGGTCTTTGGTACTCTTCTCATCATATTTAGGTATGGCTAATGATAGATGGAGTGATTGACAACTCTAGGCCACTCCAAGATCAAATCTTGGCCATACCTTGGTGATTTCCCTTTCTCCTTTTCCTTCCTATGGCCGGCGGCTCCTTGGTGCTTCTAGCATCCATTTTCTTATTTTTCACTCAATCATCATTCCCCTATCCTCTCATGTGTCCATCCAAGTGATTCCAAAGCCATGCTTTTTGGAATTTGAGCAAGGCATGACCGGCCAAGCTAGCTCCACCGAAAATCCATTTTGTTCTTCTTCCTAGTTTTTGTCATTTCAATCACCTACACCCACACCATACCTCTCTTCACATCACCATACTCTCTTACACATGTACTTCCTCCACTTACACACTCTTCCCCTTTGTCTTATCACTTGTTGGTGGCCATACCCCATGAGATTCTCCAATGAACCCCACGGATTGCCTTCCACCGAAACCTCCTAGTTCCTTTCATCCATGCTTCTTCTCATGCCACTTGTCACTTCCCTACACACCATGATCTCACTTGGCAAGTCAAGGGATGGTGTCTTGTACCTCCAAGATACCATGGTAGGAAAATCATTCCATTAGATCCTACACTCAATCCTACATGGCATGTATCCAACTACTAGTCAACCTCCACCAACTTAGATTTTCCTATAGGTGTTTGGATAATTTTCTAGGATTTTTCTTCAATTGACAAGTGTCTCTACTATGGGCTTGATGGGCCATGGGCTCATTCCATGGGCTTTTGGACTCACCATTTCTCTCTTAGCCCATTCACTTGATCCATTCTCCAAAGGTCTCATTCCTAAGCCCATCTCTTCAAAGCCTATTTTGTTCTTTCACCAAATTCCACTAATCTTGTGTATTAACTCTTAATTAACTAATTAAATCAAGATGAAGATTTTTAGGGCTATTACACAAAATGCTTGTAGGAAAATTCTAGTTGGTGGAGATTGACTAGTAAGTGAACACATGCCATGTAGGATTGAGTGTAGAATCTAATGGAGTGATTTTCCTACCATGGAATCTTGGAGGTACAAGACACCATTCCTTGACTTTCCATTAGAGATCATAGTGTGTAGGGAAGTGACAAATGGCATGAAGAGAAGCATGGAAGGAAGGAACAAGGAGGGTTTCGGTGGATGCAACCCATGGGGTATCTTGGGAGGATTTCATGGGGTATGGCCACCAACAAGTTGATAGGACAAGGGAGGAGTGTGTAAGTGAATAACTTACAATGTGTAAGAGAGTATGGTGATGTGAAGAGAGGTATGGTGTGGGTGTAGGTGATGGAAATGACAAAAACAAGGAAAATGAACAAAGTGGGTTTCGGTGGAGGCATAGCTTGGCCGGATCATGCTTTGCTCAATTTCCAAAAAGCATGGCTTTGAGATCACTTGGATGGACACATGAGAGGATGGGGGAATTATGATTGAGTGAAAAGCAAGAAAATGAGTGCTAAACACTCAAAGAAGCCGCCGGCCATAGCAAGTGAGAAGGGAGAAAAGAGAATCCTCCAAGGCATGGCCAAGATTTGATCTTGGAATGGCCTAGAGTTGTCAATCACTCAATCTATCATTGGCCATACCTAAGTATGGTAAAAAAGTGTACCAAAGACCCTAAGGAAAGGAATTGGCCGTGTGACCCCATATCCATTTCCCTTAGCTCATTTCACTTGGACACATGCAAACACTCTCCTATCTCATTCTCTCTTCACCTCTCGGCCAAAACCACTTAAGCCACCTCTACCTTTGTTTCTTCTTCTTTCACCACATAATTTGAAGAATCCTAAAGTAGTGAAGCCAAAAATCAAGAGTGTTGAGGTGATCAATACATTGGAGAATGTTAGTGCCTAACTTCATGCAAGCTTAGGAAGAACACACACACACATGTAACACTTTTGTTTTGGTTAGAAGGAAATAAGGTTTCCTTTAAATTTTTGTGTTTATAGCTGGTCTAATAAGAGATTTCATATGTGTATTTTCAGATTTTAATCAAAAATCTAATATGAATATTGTAAGTATATTTTCACCTTTTCCTTAACAATTCTTGTATATAGGGAGGTGATCATGCTTGTTGGATTAATGATTGTATTGCCATGTTTGGATTGAATTGATTTTACTTGTCTTTGATATGAATATTCTTGTGTAAATCTATATGATGATATAAGCTTAGAATGTGAGTAGAGATGATGGATCAAGTATTAGTTGCAAAAAGAAGTGAAAAGCATGATTATTATATGAAATGATGAAGTTGATGCATGATGGATTTTAGTGTTAAGTATTAAATTTGATGTTGCTAAGATAGAGTTTATTTGAGGAAATTAGTAATGAAATTGATTTATTCAAGGAAAATATTGTCTTGAGGAAATGAAAATGGACATGGGAATGAAATACATGATTGATATGAATTGAAATGGTGTATACTTGCATATGGAAAGAAGTAACCACTTGTGTATGATGACTAGTAATGTTTAATTAGAATTTTATGATATTTAAGCTTGAGATTAGAAGATTAAATTATATCGCTTTGTGGTGGAATTATTTAGTTGAGCTTATAGAAGAAACTTATAGAAAAGGAAACTTTGAATAGATTAATGGAAGGAATTTCCCAAGTTAGAAAGGTGAAGGAAGGAAGTTAGAAATAATTAAGTTTGGAAATGAAAATGCCTACTTGGGGAATACTAAGGTTTCGGTTACCCCTTTCTAAGGATGGTATATGTTTTAATTTAACACTTTTAAATTGTTGGAGGATAATTGGAGTCAAGTGATGAAGGAAAGCCCTAGGAATTTCACTAGGAAGGTTCGGCCGTGATGGGTTGGAGATGGGCCAAGTACCTCACTTCAATCCTAGGCCCAAATTTTGGATGTAGAGCATGATGACTAAGTAGGAAGTTGTAAAGTTATCCCAATGAGGAAGAAAAGAGAATGAAATATGAATGTACTCGAGCTTGTCTCGGGTTTTGCATGAAAATGAGTAAGCATTGCATGTCCCATGCATAAGTCATGAAAAGTATGTTTTTAAAGTCCAAGATGTTTTTAAGAAAAAGAAAAGAAAAGATTAAGTTTTTGAAAGAAAAGAAAGGAAGTAAAGTTTTACAAGAACCCCAAAGGCTGGGACGGAGAAGTGCCCCAGTGGAACTCCCTGTCCACTCAGGAGTGTTTAAAGTCGAGTGGAAGCCCCTGGGTCGACGAAGAACAGTCGGCGGACTGTGTATGGCTCCAAAAGGTGTCCGGAGCGCGGTAGCACCTAACGCTGGTGGGTGCCAAGGACGGATAAGATGTAAGGACCTGCCGTTTTATAAGTTATATGACGCACTCACTTTAAGGTGATGTGGTAACCAGCAGGGAACACGCGGTGCTTAGGGGAACCGTGTTGTGTCTCATATATGTTAAGAGATAAGTCATGACAAGATGGGCTTTCGAGCCATAAGAAAAGATCTGTTTAAGATAAGTGGCGCCTAAGAAAGAATAAAAGATACGAAATGTTTTAAAGAAATGATTTGAAAAGCAATGACATGAAAAGAAGTTTGAAAGAAGAAATCCATATGAAAGTTTTACGAAAAGAAGTCTAAAAGAAGCAAGTCTGTTTGAAAGTTTTCATGAGCATGTGCATGAGTCAGTCATTCATTGCATGTGCATTAGTTACGAATGTTTTGTTCACTTATCTGTATATTCGAAATGTTTTGGTTTAAGTGCTAGTATACTTGCTGAGATTTCTCCCGAAATCTCACCCCCTTTTTATTATCTCTACTATCGCTCCCTTGGGAACGATAGAAGTTATTGCAGGACATGATGGATCCCCGGATTACGACTCTCGAGAAGATGAGTCGGACCCTCATGGGCTCAACTAAGACTGATACTGCTGGGCCAGTGGCCCTAGACCTGTTGGGTCAGTGGGCGGTAGAGTCGCTTCCTATGGCGACGTATTTTTTTGACGACCTCCGCCCTACGGGGTGCTGTTTGGTGCTAGAAGTGGATGGGCTCCTACACATGGGACGCCTGTTTACGTCATCCTCTGGGATGATGTGTGACGTAGGCCCAGGACTGAGTCTGGACAGTCTTCGTTATGGCCCGGACTTTAAGAAGATAAAAGAAGAACCCGCCTATTAGTATGGTTGGCGGAAGGGGAAGCGGATCGTCATTATCTTTATTTTGTATCGCCGATATATTTTGAGGAAAAATCTTCCCGTTGTTTTGGGAAGTGTTTTTGTATAAAACTGTTTACATTGGTGACTTTAACTTTGATATATGTATATGATGTTTAATTTGGGTTTTATTTCGTTAACCATGTGATGTGCGACAAGCGTAACGTTTTGTCGATTGTTTATGGCTTGACCTTTTTCCGCTGCGAGAGGAAAAAAAAAATATATATATATATATATATACATATAACATAAAATAAGGCTCTCACACGTAAAGATAAGGGATGACTTCCTTGTGACGTTCGTCCCCGGCGTCGCAATTTGCGTATGAACCCAAGCGCAAGCTGGGGCGCCGACATGTGTACTCGGGTTCGTCTTGAGTTTTGCATGTCAAGTGATAAGAGTTGCATGTCCCATGCACAAAGCACGAAACCATGATTTTGAGTCAAGCATGTTTTCAAAAGAAATGAAAAAGAATTTAAGGTTTCAAAAGAACCCCAAAGGCTGGGACGGGGTAGTGCCCCAGTGGAACTCCCTGTTCACTCAAGAGTGGTTAAAGTTGAGTGAAAACCCCTGGGTCGACGAAGAACAGTCGGCAAACCATGTATGGCTCTAAAATGTGTCCAGAGCGTGGTCGCACCTAATGCTAGTAGGTGCCCTAAGAACAGTGTTGGTTTCAGCCTCACCATATAAGAAGTTTGTAGTTATTCGGGGAGCAATCTTTGAGTGACGAAGAGTGCGAAAGGTGCGAAACGTATTCACCTAGGTTTGACACGGTTGCCGGGTGTGACGGTAACTAGCGGAGAGCACACGGTGCATAGGGGAACCGTGAGGTGTCCAAAATAAGAAGTCATGATGAAAAGAAAAGAGCTTTCAAGCCATAAGAATGACATGTTTATGATAAGTGGCGCATAAGATAAGAAAAGACGAAAAGTTTATGAACAAAATATCTTTTTGGAAAATATGAGTCAAGAAAATTTTGCTATATGATTTCGTGAACAAGTATATAACAGAAATTTGAGAAAAGACAAGGAAGGTGAATTTCATCACGGGCATGTGCATTGGTCCCATCATGAGTCTCATATTGCATAACATGTATGCATTTGCTTGTTATTCGCTTAAAAGTATACCTGAAATGCCTTCGTTGAAATACTGATGTACTTACTGAGATTTCCCCTGAAATCTCACCCATCTTTATGTCTTTACTATCTCTCCCCTTTGGGGATGATAGAAGTAGTTGCAGGTAATGACGGATCAACGGAGTATGACTCTCGGGACAACACCTTAGACCCTCAAGGGCCCGATTGAGTCCACCTTTATGGGGCCAGTGACTCTGGATCTACTGGGCCGATGGGCGGAGGAGTCACTGTCGATGGCGACATACTGTTTTGCTGGCCTACGCCCTACGGGATGTTGTTTGGTGTTAGGAGTAAATGAGTTCCTTCACTTGGGATGCTTGTTTGAGTCGCCCTCTAGGGTGATTTGTGAAGTAGGGTCTAGCTTGGACCCGGACCACCTTTGCTTGGGACTCAATTTTAAGGAGACAAAGCAGGAGCCTATATGCTAAACTTAATGGGCGGTGGGAATTGCCCACTTTATTTTGTAAAGCTTTCCTAGCTTATATTTTGAAAGCCTTCCTGCTTTTCGGAAGTGCTCTTTTGTGAATATGGACATGTTAAGGAAAAATTTACTCTGGATATGTATAATGTTTATTTTGGGATTAGTAGCGAAACCATGTGATGTATGTTGTAGAAGGCTTGACCTTTTTTCGCTGCGAAAATCTTTCTTTGACGTTTTAAAAAAAAATTGCACCCACATAATATGACGAGGGATAAACTTCCTTGCGTCGCTTATCCCCGATGTTTCTATTCACGTGCAATCCCAAGCGTGGATTGGGGTGTCGACAGCGGTGGTATCAGAGCAGTTAAGTCTCTAGGTGGAAACTACAAGTCCTAGGAAAAGAAATCACATGGTATAGATTATGACCTTTAGTATTAGGCTTGAAATATTTCGGAGGACTAGTTGAAGATGATGATAGTTGCTGTGGTAATCAGAATAGAATACCGGAGTTTGGGTGACTCACGTAAAAATTTTGTGCTTTCAGGAGAAATATGGCAGGAGGAAGGCGTCGTGCTCCTACCGCAAGGCCCGGGGTACCTCTAGGAGGAAACACTTCGAATCCTATCATCCCTATGACGGGAAATATGCCACTGATTACTCCCCCTAGAGCCAGAGAAAGGGAAGCGTAGAATACCCCAATGGACGGAGGGCAGGCCATAGTTGAGGCTATCCGTCAGATGATAGAATTGGTAAAAACCCAGATGGAACAAGGCAGATGCCATCCAAACACCAGCGGAGGAACGTCAGGTTGTCCCTATGAAAAGTTTCTAGTCTACCGGTACCCAAACTTTATAGGAATGGAGGGAGCCATGAAAACGGATTGATGGATTATGGACCTGGAATGTACCTTTGAAATTAGCGGCTACACAGAAACCCAGAAGGTACAATATGCTAGACACCTGCTGGAAGGAGAGGCTGGACTATGGTGGGATACCAAAAGAAAGCTACTAAAGAAGGAACTAGGAGAAAACATGGATCCCACCTGGGAACGATTTAAGATGGAATTTGATGACCGCTTCTTCCCTGAATCCATCAAACAGCAAAATGCTATGGAATTCACCATACTGGTACAAGGGGGCATGACGGTGAATCAGTACGCTGCAAAATTCATGGAAATGGCGCGATTCGCTCCTCATTTGGTATCCACCGAGAAAGTGCGAGCTAAGAAATTCCAAAACGGTTTGCAACCAAGAATTCGTAACCAAGTAGCCTGCCTACGAACTGAAAATTTCCAGGAACTAGTGAATGTGGCAACTATCGCTGAGGCAGAGCAGAAGAGTTTGATTAACTAAGTGCAGATGCCTAAAAAGAGAAGTTTTTCATACTCTTCCGGAAAGAACGCAGGCAAAAGAAGAAATGTCTTCCCTGCGGATAAAGGGAAAGGCAAAATAAACGGGCCAGAAGTACCAACATCCTCACCACCTTGTAGAACATATGGGCGACCGCATCTAGGCGAGTATCGGGTGGCTACAGGAGCCTATTTCCGATATGGTCAGACAGGCCATAGAATCTGTGACTGCCCTCAAATGGTCACTAGTGGGACTACGTTACCAAGAGGAAAAGCGAAAACTCCTGTGAAAGCCAATGTATATGCCATTACTCTCGGAGAGGTAGACATGGAAGATGAGGAAGCCATCAACGCAGGCATCATTACTGGTAATGAATCGGACCTTACCTTAAATTAAATTACGAAATGATTGTTCTAGCTTGGTAACAGTAGGAAATTTTGATAGGGGAAATCATTTTGATGCGTAATATAGTATATGCATTGTTTGACTATGGAGTGATGAGATCCTTCATCTCCCATGATTGCATGCGAAAATGTAAGTTAGAAGTAGAATCATTAGATCAGAAGGTGCTGGCAGCACTCCCTGATGGAAGAACGATAGGCTGCCAGCGGATGGCAAGGAACAACTGTCCATTGGAGATTGTTAGCGTAAGATTAAATGTCAACTTGATAGTTTTTCACCTGTTGGGATTTGACGTAATACTGGGAATGGATTGGCTATCCAAGCATTACGCCAAGATTGATTGTCACAAAAAGGAGATAACCTTTGAGCTACCAGAAGAAGAAGAGCTGCGTTACGAGGGAGAGATGGTTAGTTCGGTTCCTTCTATTGTGACGGCAAGGAGGGTAGTGAAAAGCCTGAAAGGAGAGGTGAAAGCATTCTTGCTGATATCCTCCAATGTAATAGAGGATACTAAGAGTATTGAAGAAATTTCCGTGGTACAAGATTTCCCTCGAGTATTCTCAGAGGATCTGCCTGAACTACCTCCAAACCGCGAGACTGAATTTACCATCGAATTGGAACATGCCACGGCTCCAGTTCATAAGGCACCATATCGAATGGCGCCAATGGAACTGAAAGAATTGAAAACACAGATAGAAGAATTATTATCAAAGGGACTCATATGGCCTAGCTCGTCGCCTTGGGGAGCCCCAGTATTGTTTGTAAAGAAGAAGGACGGGACGATGCGGATGTGCATCGATTATAGGGACCTTAATAAGGTCACCATCAAGAATAAGTATCCGTTACCACGAATAGATGACCTGTTAGATCAACTACAAGGAGCGACAGTGTTCTCAAAAATTGATCTCAGATTAGGATACCATCAACTTAAGATCAAGGAGCAGGATGTACCCAAGACTGCTTTCCGAACTCGTTATGGACATTTCGAGTTCTTAGTTATGCCTTTTGGACTGACGAATGCCCCTGCAACATTCATGGATCTGATGAATCGGATTTTTCAACAGTATTTGGATAGTTTCGTCGTGGTGTTTATCGATGACATCTTAATATACTCCCGAAGTGATGAGGAGCACCAGGAGCATCTAAAGACTGTGCTGAGTACCTTGCAGAAGCATCAGCTATATGCCAAACTTAGTAGATGTGAGTTTTGGCTTTGAGAGGTTAAGTTTCTGGGTCACGTTATTTCCAGCAAAGGAGTGGCTGTGGACCTAGCTAAAATAGAGGTAGTGACGGAATGGCAGAGACCGACAAGCCCTCATGAAATACGTAGTTTCCTTGGTCTAGCAGGATACTACAGGAAGTTTGTAGAAGGGTTTTCTAAGCTGTCTGGTCTTCTGATAGCTTTGACTAAGAAAAATGTCAAGTATGTCTGGAGCGACCAGTGCGAACAGAGTTTCCAATAACTCAAGAAAAGGCTAACATTGGCACCGATATTAGCTCT
Source organism: Platycarya longipes (assembly GCA_036559045.1). Taxonomy (NCBI): domain Eukaryota; kingdom Viridiplantae; phylum Streptophyta; class Magnoliopsida; order Fagales; family Juglandaceae; genus Platycarya; species Platycarya longipes. The sequence goes on from CM071798.1 coordinate 21,327,624, forward strand.
GCCAGAACCTCACAAACCATATGTGATATTTAGCGATGCTTCGAAGATGGGTTTGGGATGTGTCTTGATGCAGGAGGGACAAGTAGTTACCTATGCATCCCGACAGCTTAAGGATCATGAACGAAATTACCCTACCCATGACTTGGAATTGGCAGCAGTAGTGTTTGTATTAAAGATTTGAAGACACTACTTGTATAGGGAAATGTGCGAGATATACACCGATCACAAGAGCTTAAAGTACCTGTTCAGTCAGAAGAATTTGATAATGAGACAAAGAAGATGGGTGGAGATAATTAGTGATTTTCAGTGTGAGATCAAGTACCACCCAGGAAAAGCTAATGTAGTGCTTGACGCGTTAAGTCGAAAGACGCGAATAGAGGAATCACCAATATTGACAGTCATGCAGGACATGCTAGTTATGAATGTTCCTTGAGAAGTGCTACTACTGGGAGCACAAGAAATCATATCCCTGACTGAAGATGAAATTCGAGAAGGTCAGCGAAAGGATGCCAAATTGGAAAGGATTCGACAAAAATTGCTAAAGGGGCAAGGATCGCCTCATTTTACAATATCAGATGATGGAACACTGTACTTCGAAAAAATGACAATAATTACGGATGATCCAGAGCTAAGGGAGAAGCTTATGAGGCAAGCGCATTACCCCTTATACAGCTCACCCTGGAAGCACCAAAATGTACCAAGACTTGAAAGGGAAATTTTGGTGGGAAGGCATTAAAAAGGATGTGGCTATGTTCGTAGCCAAATGCCCGATATGCCAACTGGTTAAAGCTGAGCATCAATGCCCGGCTGGAATGTTGCAACCCTTACCGATCTTGGAATGAAAATGAGAGGATGTCTCTATGGATTTTGTAGTGGGATTCCCGAGAACATCGGCAGGAAAGAATACAATTTGGGTAATAGTTAACAGATTGATTAAGAGTGCACATTTCTTACCAATAGCCGATACGAATTCCATGGAGCTGGCACGAGTCTATGTTAGAGAAATAGTGCGCCTACACGGTGTGCCTAAAACAATTGTTTCAGATCGAGACCCCAGATTCACGTCCCATTTCTGAAGATGATGCGATCTAGCTTAAAGTTCAGCAGTGCCTATCACCGACAAACTGATGGTCAAACGGAACGGACTATCCAGACCCTAGAAGACATGTTGCAAGCATGTGTGTTAGACTCGAGTGGTGACTGAGAAGGTCTTTTACCCTTAGTAGAGTTTGCCTATGACAATAGTTACCAAGCTACTATTCAAATGGGCACCCTATGAAGCCCTATATGGGAGAAAGTGCAGGTCACCCTTATACTGGGATGAGGTGGGTGAAAGTCAAGTGCTAGGGCCTGAATATTTACAAGAGGTCCGAACTCAAGTGGAATTGATATGAGAAAGAATGAAGACTGCCCAGAGCAGACAAAAGAGCTATGTGGATCGAAGTCGAAGACCCTTGGATTTCGAAATTGGTGATTGGGTATATGTTAAGATTTCACCTATGAAGGGAGTAGCTTGATTTGGCAAGAAGGGAAAGCTGAGTCCTCATTATGTGGGTCCTTATGAAATTCTTGAGAAAGTCGGACCGGTGGCTTACCGTTTGGACTTACCCGCGAGTTTACAAGGAGTTTATAATGTATTTCATGTATCGTCATTGAAGAAGAGCCTGGGTGAAGGACTGGGGATAGTTATAGACCCAGATAGTATTGAGTTGCGCCCTAACCTAACTTACGAAGAATGGCCAACGCAAATTGAAGATTACAATGAGCAAGAACTAAGGAATCGTGAGATTTTGATGGTCAAAGTGTTATGGAACAACCCAGCTTTTTAAGAAGCAACGTGGGAGCGTAAAGATTTATAAGGGCCAAATACCCTCATTTGTTTGTTGATAAATGATGTACCTGTAGTCCTTTTATTTGAACCTCATGGTGTCTTTCGAATGATGATGATGATGATGATGATATATATATATATATGTGTGTGTGTGTGTGAATATATGAGTGTTTTGTTGTTTTATGTCTGTTATTACTCGACTATTTCTTAGAATCATAGTGACTTGTAAAACTTTAACCAGGACATGGCCCGAAATAGGAGAAATCCTCGTATGTCAGTAGCAATGGTAGCTCAGTTGAGGGAAAACAGACAAAGAATAATATGCAGAAGGCATGAAAGAATGAGAGCACAAGGACTAAAACGTTTGGATCGGTATGAGAGACACCATACCCATATCATGGGTGTAAATCGTAGAGGAGTGCTTGTTCCTCGTCAAGCTATGCCTCACGAAGAGCGACAATCACTTAGAAGTTGGTTAAAAGTAGAGAGAGAACAATTGCATAGGATAATACGAGGCGAGGATAGTGAACCAAATATAGAGCCCCTAAATTTTTCAGATACCTCTGAGGACTGTATTAGACAAAGGGAAGAGGGTGTACCTTGAATAGAGACAAAAGAAGAAATTATGCATAGGTTGAACGAGCTAAGAGCGAATAAGTACTATGACTCGGACGTAGATGCCGTGTTTTACCACTCCCAGGACTCTGTGACTGAGGAGGATGACATACCCACGTATTCATCATCAGAAGAATCCACTACTACTAACACTAAAGGTATGAATACGACTCTAATTATCTTCTTGTGCATACTTTAACGATTTTGAGGACGAAATCTTCTCTTTAGTGGGGGAGGATGTGACGACCCCGAATGGCATAATGAGAAACTCGAAATGTCCATATCGAGTTCGAAAAGTAGTTTTGGGTACATCTTGTTCTCTGATCTTAAGTTGATGATAACCGGATCTAAGATCTATTTTGGAGAATACTATCACTCCTCGTAGTTGATCCAATAAATCATCTATTCGTGGTAACAGATACTTGTTTTTTATGGTGACTTGATTCAATTCTTGATAATCAATACATATACGCATAGTCCAATCTTTCTTTTTTACAAACAAAATTGGTGCTCACCACGAAGAAAAACTACGCCATATAAATTCATTCTTCAACAATTCCTCAATTTGTGCCTTCAGTTCCATTGGCGCCATTCAGTAGGATGCCTTATGGACTGGAGCCATAGCTGGTTCCAACTCTATTGTGAACTCTGTCTCCCGATCAAAGGGCAATCTAGGTAAATCATTTTAAAATCTTCAGGGAAATCTTCTACCACTGGAATCCCCTTGATGCCCTTAACTTCCTCTAATGAACTCATTGCTATAGTTAAAAATATCCTTGCTCCACCTTGTACACTTTTTCTAATCCATTTAGTTGTTACAATTGAATAAATGGGAGCAACTATCTCCCCCACAAAACAAAGTTTTTCTTTTGTAGGTTCAGGAAATACTATCTTAGCATAGTGCTATAGCAATTGTTTCTTTTGTATGACAGTCTATCTTAGCATAGTGCTTAGATAACCAATCCATACCCAAAATCAAATCAAATCCCATTAAATGAAAAACTATTAGGTTGGCGGTTAATTTCAAACCAGCAACCTCCAAAGGACAGTTTTTCATTACTCGATTACACCCTACAATCTTTCCATCAAGAACTGTTACAAGAACCTTTTGAGCAAAAGGTTCCACATCTAACTTACATCTCTGAATGCAATCATAAGAAATAAAAGATCTCGTTGCTCCAGAATCAAAGAAATCATAGGCTGTATTTTGCATCAATATAACTTTACCTATAAAAATTTATTCTACCGTTACATTAATGAAAACCCTCATATAGATAAGTCGAAGATAAAGTCAAGAAATATTACCAGTGATGATGCCGGCATTAACAGCTTCCTTCGTTTCCACATCTACATCTCCTAGTGAATAGCGTACACCTTGGCCTTCACAGGAGTCTTTGCCTTTTCTCCAAGTGTTGCAGCTCCTCCAGAGATATTCTGTGGACAGTCTCAGATCATATGGCCCATCTGTCCACACTTGAAACACGTGCCTGCTACTATCCAACATTCACCACTATGCCTTCTCCCGCATCTTTTGCATAGTGAAGGTATAGTTAACGCTCCTTAACCACCTGCATTTCCTTTACCCTTATTTGTAGAGTAAATACTTCTTCTTTTTCCTGTATCTCTTCTCGAGGAATATAGAAATCCTTGTTTCCTATGTGTTTGGGCTTGCACGATCAAGCTCCTCTATTCTGCTTCTGCAATTGAGGTTACGTTCACCAATTCTTGAAATTCTCGATTCGTAAACATGCGACTTGAGCACGAATTCTCGGCTGCAATCCTTCTTGGAATTTCTGTGCCCGCATCTTTTTTGTAACTACCAGATGAGGGGCAAACCTTGCTAATTCCATAAATCGAGCCGCATATTGTTCTACGATCACGTTACCTTGTACCAAAGTAGAAAATTCCAAAGCCTTTCGCTACTTTACTGACTCTGGAAAGAAACGATCATCAAGTTCCTTTTTAAATCTCTCCCAAGTGGGTACTACATTCACTCTCAGATCCTGCTTCAACAACTTTCTCTTAGTATCCCACCAAAGACCTGCTTCTCCTTGAAGCAAATATCCTACATACTGAACTTTCTGAGTTTCTATACAACCACTAATTTCAAAAGTACACTCTAAGTCTATCAGCCACTTATCAGCTTTCAAAGCTCCCTCTGTTTCTAAGAAATGGGAATATCTACATACCAAAAATCTTTCAAATGGACAACCCTATGTCGATCCTTAAGCTTCACCGTGTTGCTAACACCGACTCTACTCGATCTGATTTTTCACCACTTATGTTTTTTGATGAATAGCTTTAGCTATAGCTTGTCCTCCTTCCAGAGGAAGATTTTGCACTATTGGGTTTTGTACTACCCACTCCTCGTTTCTTGGAGGAGTGGCTACAAGAGGATTTTCTACTGATTACTCTTCACGTCTTGAGGAAATATTGGCACGACGACCCTTTGTCATTTTATCCTCCTGAAACGCACCAAAACTCTTCGTAAGATTCTGTTTGCCTCAGTAACTCCACATATCATAAACCAAGGCATTCCCAAATCCATACATCACTTGTCCTGAACCAAATCTTCAAAAGATTCAAACCTATACCATGTGATTTTCTTCCTAGGACACTTATAAATCTGCCCAGAGACGTAATGTTCTGATACCACCACTATGACACCCCCAACCTACATCTGGAATTTAATGTAAATGGAAGTGTCGGGATATATAACGCTAGGCTATGTACCCTTTCGTACATGACAAAGTTAATATACATGCACATAAGCTTATTAACAGTATGCCAAAAGTATTGCAACGGAATGAGGTCAAAACTCTAAAATGGGCAAAGAATTAAAACTTTGCAAGTAATCACACAGTAACTACATCAAACCCATAAAACTTTATATTACACATAAAGTTACAGTGTCAGTACAAGTTCTTGTTTCCCAACATAAGATACAGACCAAAACAACATTAGTTAATACAACAAACACTCTTAACTCACTGCAGGGGTTCCTTCTTCACTTCTTAATAAATAGGACCGAACCTGAACTAACCCATGCTAATCTTCTCTCCCTGGCAGTGCCTTAACTCTATTGGCGTAGCATAAACATTGTCTAGGGTCAATGAGCCGTCTAGGCTCAAAACTAAGCAGTGACCCATATGTCGTTGCCCTTCCGGCGACTCTGCTCTCTCCTACCACACAACACACTAAAGGTGGTCACCAAAATGACCTACCATCTCCTCAAAATCAGCATAGTCAGTGAGACCTTCAGGGCTCGTCAGAGGTCTCAATCACCTTTTATGCCATCTAATTCTGTCAAAGCTTCTATTATTCTAGAAAGAATGATAATGAAGATAAATAAAAGAATGAAATTTTGCAAAATCTCACTAAGAACACATATAACATATCAAAATCATCGTCAATATATATATATATATATATATATATCAATAATCAAACACATATATATTTCATGTTCATGTGACTCATGAGATGACTTATGCACAATACATATTTAATAAAAACGTCATGTTATTCATGAAACGACTTTCATGACACGTAACCAAAACCCTTTGCATAACAACCATGTCTTTTCGAAAGCTTCTTAACATTACGTGTCTTTATTTATATCCTTATTAATCTTGTAATGACAGCAGATCGAATCGTCTTCACTGTCATTTTCTTAACCACAACGATAGATCGAATCACCTTCACTGTTGGGTTTCTTTGTTCATGTCAGCCATCCGGCAGATCGAATCGCATTCACCATCCTGACACAATTTCTCCTAAATCACAACGGCAAATCAAAATGTCTTCACCGTCAGATTTCTTAGCATAATGGCAGATCAAAACGCCTTCACCGTCAACTTTCTTAGTTATGTTAGTTATACGTAAGATCGAATCACCTTCACCATAATGACTTAACATTTCACTTTTCGACGAAAAATCGAAACGCCTTCACTGTTGGCAGATCCAATCGCCTTCACCGTCGTGATATAACTTTTCATTTTTGTAATCTTTTTTCTTCTTGTTCTTATTTTCTTTGAAAAAAAAAACATGATAACTCAAATCATGGGACTCATTATAAAATGCATGAAACTTAGACTTTTTTCATGCGTAATGCATGACTCATGTGACGTATGACACATGCATTTACCAAATCAGAACATAATCATATTGAACATGTGCCTATGGATCTTTGCAAATAAAGCATACATATTCCATCAAAGGAATAAATAAAGGAATTAAACCTTAGACTTAAAATTGTTTAAGTCGAAACTTCATCAAAGTTTAAATACTTATTTCTTCAATTCCTCTTCATCACTTTATTTTTCAATCACATTTCCTTAATTAGTTCCCCACATATCAAAGGAATATCTTCCTATTTTCTTTAAAAAAACCTAGCATATAGTCATGTCGTCCATAAGAAATAAACTTAGAATTTTTTTTCTCTAAAGAGTACTCAATAGCCGAAACCCTTAAGCTTCAAAATTTAAAACTTGTAATCTTTAAACACATCATACCATGATTTTAAGCTTTATTCCACAATTTTCCTCTTACATCCTTGATTTCTTTCTTTAAGCTCTTCATCACATATTTCTAAATTGACTCTTTAAACTAAATCTCAAGTTATTCTATTAGATAAGCATATAAAGATTATAATCTTATCATTCATCAACAAATTTCTAATATAAAATATTCTTTACACTACTTATCAATCACCCAAGATAACATATTCTTTCAACTATCCAATAATAAGTGAAGCCCTAAATAACAAATTTAATCAAGTATATATATATATATATAAAAAATGCTAAAGCTAGGTTATATGAGCACTTACTACTTTCAATGGATTTCCAAAGTAACCTCCTTGTAGGCTAGAGCTTTCCACCAAATTCTTAAAAGAATTCACTCAAATATATAATGGAAGAGCGTTTGGAAGGTGAGGAGAAAGAAGGAAGGAAATGGAGAAGAGAAAGAGTGGTTTGGCCAAGAGCTACCAAATAGAACCAAGTGAAGTATGCGCGCGATTGTGTTAAGCGACATCTTATATCAAAGGAGACCAAAACTTAACATTTTCCCCATGAAGCCAAGTGTCCCTCTAGACCTTAGAATACTCATGACGTATTAGACTTAGGTGGCAATTGACTTGACAAATTACTTATCCATAGCTTGAGATTTTCTAGGAGATAAGTCATTGGATTACTTTGACTAACACTTCTTCCTTTTGTATCCCATTTCAATCAAAACATATATAGGTAATTCCAAGATTATTTCCTCAAATAATCAGTAGCCACTTGTTTCAATTCCTACCAAATAGGTGAGCTAAGTTTGTAATAGAAAATGACAAAATACTAAGTCGGTTACACTTCTTTCAATTTGTCCCATGGTTTGCCGAAATACATATAGGAAAATTCAAGTATTCTTCTTCCAATCAATTCCTTCCATTAGTCTAATTCTCTTGCTTAAGAAGCTAAAGCATGGTAACAAAAATAAAAATGAAAAAGTCGATCCATTGCCCCTCATATCACCCAATCCATATGCCTCCTTTGTCTAGGAATATTCTTAAAAAATACCTTGCTTAAGTAACTAAAACTCTTCCATCATTGGCTCTCTTTGTTTGATTTTCTAAAAACATACATATAATATAATTTTCTTAGTGTAGAAGATAACAAAATTAGTCAAAGTTGACATCATCATCTATACCTTTGAAAAAAATATATTTGAAGTACTATGTATATAAAGTAAAACAAAGTGATTTTCGGCTAGCCTATTTCTACCTCCAACCAAATTTCAAAATTCTCTAGGAAAAAGATTGTTAAATCATACTCTTGTCTCTCTTCCATTCCTATTTGTCAACATCTCTCATAAGTGGAATTCTAAGATAGAAAAAAAATAAAAAATAGCCAACATATTTCAAACCGGAACATCACTAGCAACCTTAAATCTGTTTTCAATCAATACTTGTTTTTATTCTCTTTTTTCGCTTAGAAGAATTGAACTATCATGTAGAAAGGAATTGACAAAATTCTAAGTCAATTCTCCCTCCAAACTATAGATATCTATGAGTAACAAGTTACTTGGTATCAAGTATAATCATTGGTTCTTTAGACATATAGTCATATATTTCAAAAAAGTTTCAAGAGATTACAAAAATAATTCTAAAGAAATATAATCATACCAAGCATGTAAATTAAAAATAAATAAATAAAATTCGGGTTATCACATAATTCCTCATTATCCATCTGGTTAACCACTTCTTGAACCAAAACATCCAAGCAAGGTAGAACCTGGGAATTTCTAGTAGCCAAAAATTGTTTGAAATAATGTACAACACCTTCATGAATTTGTTCCTAGGAAGAGAGGTGTGTACATCATCTAACTTCATTTATGTGACCACTTGTTGCCTTCAACAACTGATCGTCCAAAAGAAATTCGCATTTACTTCCCCCTTCTGAATCCAATATTGTTTAGCATGTTGAGAAAGGCATTATTCCTCTCTTTCTTGCCAAACTGATATTTCAACATGTGATACCACTAAATCCATTTCAACGTCCTCAGAATGAGAAGATTGCAAAATCTCCTCTAAATCCTTAATTCTTTCCTCAAGCTCGACAATATGAGTTTTAGCTCTCCCAAAAATCTATTTATTCCAAGTGTATAAAGCCACCTTTAATCTTCTTAGTTTCATCATCAAAATATCCAATTTAGACCCCCATCCTTCATTTCCTTGCCAAGCTTGAGACACACAAGTAAAAGTTTTTCATGAGAAACCCACATTTGTTGGAATTTGAAAGATGGGAACCCATATGGCCCCACTTTTTCTTCCAATAAAATCTACATTGGTGCATGGTCGGAAGTTGTCCTATGCAAGTAATTCATATGAGCTTCTGAAAAAATGTCTAACATTGAAGCATTTAGGAAAGTATGATCTAAATGGGCCCAACTTCTAGCAAGACATGCATGACCATTACACCACGATAAAGATTGACCAGAAAAATTCAATTCCAGTAAACCATAATCATCCACCCAATCATTGCACTCTTCCATGGCCAAGGCCAGTCGTGGCCTACCCCCTCTCCTCTCATTATGCTAAGAATTTAGAGCTTGCAACGAATTCCAAAGTCTTCTTATATCCATATAGTAACATTTAACATATGCAAAGGTCACCAAAATGTTTATGGATTTATGATTAAAGTTAATAGAAATGGATTGTTCATCCATTCTCATAACAGAAATTGCCAAGTCCTGAGACCAGAACATCCACAAATTTTTACCATCTATAGTATTTGAAGCACAATGATCAAAATTTAATTCATCACGCCGAAACAATAATCTAGAATGACTCACCATAGGTTCACCAATAACAAGAATTTTCGGATGCAACTTTGAAACCAACTTCCTCAATCTCTGAAAGGATGTACCCATACCCCTCAAATTCTAATAAAGAAACGAATCTTATCCCAATGCTTCAGTTTATGCTTATCCCAAATGTAAATTGGGGGCATCACACGCCACCACACCAGAACAGAACTTCTTCCTTTCCTTTTCCTTCCCTTCCCCCCTCCCCTACGAAAACCTTCTTCAGGATACCACTTTATATTTATAGAGAACTAAATCTAACCAAACCTCGCCACTTCTGTAACATTCTCTTAAATACAATAAACTTTAAGAAAATAAAATAAAATAAAAAGAGATAAACTTGGAAATTTCTTTTAAAGAAAATAGAATGAAAATAAAAATAAAAAATCATATTAAAGAAAATAAAACGAAAAATTTTTAAAAAAAATTGCAAATTTTAGAGGTACCCAGTTAAAGACACCCGATCAGCGTGAAGTAGTATCTTGAGGCTTCTTGGTAGTGGATGGATCCGAAAATGAGAATCCGACCATTAATGGTAATAGCCATAGAGTCATTTAACATCCCACATTGCAAGCTTTGAGGAAATCGAAAAAGGAGTGGAAATCGAAAAAGGAACATACCTGTTTAGTATAGACAAGTTTAGATGTGGGTAAATGTATAGTTAAAAGCTTACAAATGTTGACGTGACCAAATTTAATTGGAGGGCTGATTATCAAGAGACCATTCAGTTGGTATCCAGATTTTTTCAATTTAAAATATCCCCTCAATTTATTTTTATAATTCAAAATAACCCCTAAATTTTATTCATAATTTTATATATATAGAAATTAGTCCCTCAAAAAAATAAAATTATAATTTTCTTATTTTCATATGTTTTCTAAAATTTATAAAATTTTAATATACATAAAAATGCCTCTCTAATATCTTTCCCTATAAGTCTTAAAATTTGTACAATTTTCATATATTATCTATTTTCTAGAATATGACAATCTAGAATTAAATTAAATAAAAAATTATTAACATTTATCTCAGTTATATAATATACAATACTGAGTTTCTTAATATGAATCCAAGATTTCTAAGTAAAAATATCATAAAAATCATTTAAAATTGATGTTTTATGTGATAAATAATAAAGATGATTTATCTTTAAACTTCATTGAGCAAGAAAAAAATTTATTTAAGGTCTCATTGGTAGTATTCTATACTTAATATGACATCAAAATAATTAGATTTTATATTAAATTTGATCAACTAACTCAAATATTAGAATGAAAAATGATATTTTAAAAGAGTATTTTCTAATTTTTATGAAGAAAATAATTTTTAAATATTCATGTTTACAAAAATAATAATAGATGAATATTATTCTCTTAAACAAACATTAAGTATATTTTTACGTTATTTGATAAATTATCAAAATTTAATTTATATATGTTTTATGATTTTGTAATATATTTTTATATTTTACGTAAACATATAGTGTGATAGAAAAGTTGACCCCCTAAGAATAATTAAGGATTTCACTACTAGGTAGGCTAAATGCTATCCAATGTGCATTATGCATAAACTTATTTTTAAAATGAGAAGTGCTACTTATACAAAGAGAATATATAAAACTAAACTCATTAATTGATATAATTTTATATGATCCTTTCGATTTATTTTATAATATAAAAAAATTATAGTTTAACATGCTGCATCAAATAATATCATTTTGTCAATTTATTTTTATATAATTTATTTATAATTAAATTATTTCTCTTTGGTTATACAATTAGTAGAAATTGATAGACTCGTTAACAATTTGTTTATAATTATATTTTTATTTTTATTTTTATTTGATTTTTCAAATATTTTAAAAACACTATTTTATTAAAAATTATAGTTGATTTGTAAAGTCTCGTTGGGATTTGAAGACGAAACGAGATGAGTTGAGTTGAATTTATTTTTTAATATTATTATTATTTTGAGATTAAAAAAATTAATTTGAAAATTAAAAAAATTGTATTAAAATTTTAAAAAAATTTTATTAGAATTTATATTTATATATATAAATATAATAAAATATAATAATTAATTTAAAATAAATTAAAATAAATTAATCTCTTTTTTCGAATACAAACGGTAGCTAAGTCTACAGGTACTGAAATGCCACTTTAAATTCTTAAAATTATGACGTATGTACACGAGTAGCATCCGACTGGAAGTGAAGCATAAATGGGACCCATTAAAGTCGGCCGAGGAATCCCTCTCCGAGTCAAAGGGGGTATAGACAATAGTAAAAACTAAAAAGAAATAAACCTCGCCAAAGAAGCCAGCCCTAATTCCCTAAACGGACGCAGCCATCGACGAGTTAGCAGGAGGATAGAGAACGGAAGAGTACTGTACAGAGAGAAAAGAGAGGAGATACGAGGAGAGTAAGAGAGGGGAACAATGGGTAAGAAGAAGAAGAGGGCGTCGTCGAAGGTTTGGTGCTACTACTGCGACAGGGAGTTTGAGGACGAGAAGATACTAGTGCAGCACCAGAAGGCCAAGCACTTCAAGTGCCACGTCTGCCACAAAAAGCTCTCCACCGCCGGTGGTATGGCCATTCACGTCCTCCAGGTCCACAAGGAGTCCGTCACCAAGTATTTTCCCCCAAAACCCTAAATCTCACGTCCCTATGATCTGATTTATTTTTCTTCAATGGTTTTTAATTTCTTCAAGTTTGTACTTGATTTGCTTTTGGTATTATTATTATTATTCTCTTTTAAGGGCTCGAACTATTGCGGGCGTTCTTAGGGAAATTGTTACGTTTCTGAAGCTGTGAGCGTAACTGTTGATTGATTTTGGGTCTTTTTAAAGCGTGATAAAGTCCCTAAGCTGATTCTTTTTTCCTTTTAAAAAAACAAATAAGCTTTATGCAGTGCAGACCCCCTGGGGGGGGGGGGGGGGGGGGGGCGCTGTAAATCGTTGGTGGAAATTAATGGAGGCAATTGATCAAGGTGTATTTTTCATGAACTGAAATCAAATCTCTTTTAAGCCAACTAGTAATCTTTTACTTATCAAAAAAAAAAAAAGTCAACTAGTAAACTAATTTAATAACTCGTCCTAGTTGTTTTGAGTCATTAAAATGAAAGTAGGTTTCAATTTGATGGGGTTTATTTACCGTAAAAAATATGGATTAAATAGGAAGTAGGAACTTTTATTTTTTGAGGAATAATGTGGTGTGCATGGGTTGAGGTGGGCTGTTCCCTTTGTTTTTTCTCGTTCATCTGATTCATCTTTAAACGGTTATGCTGATATGATGTTGCAGAGTCCCCAATGCAAAACCTGGTAGAGAGTCCACAGATATTGAAATATATGGAATGCAAGGAATCCCTCCTGATGTCTTGGCTGCTCACTATGGAGATGAAGGTGAGAATACTTCAAAAGGGTGGATAATAAAAATGTTATTATCGTGTTACTTTCTACATTGTTGAGCTTACTTTGCATTCTCATAATTCTAGTAATTGATACAGTTATTATCTCGTATTTTTTGCCATACAACTCTTAAATTTGGAGCTTAAGAATTGGCTGGTAAAGCATACGATCAGTTAAGCTGTTTTGATAAAATACTCGGGGCTTTTAAGCTGATTCATGAAAAGTCTCAAACTTTGTGGTTGTCCCTTTATCTAGTCAGAACCAGCCTTAATTAGAACGTGGATTGATGCTGATTTGAACCAACATCGGTTATTGCAACTGCAAGAAAATGTATGTGCCTGCATGTCCCAAACGGATGGCCTTGGGGTCCTGTATGCGTGCTCTATCCCGTCCCTCAAAGTGCACTTGCATATTTCTTTCTATGTGAAGTAGAAACTAATAAAATAAACATTCCCATGTGTTTCTTTTCCTTAAATACGTTTACATCCAATAGAAAAAATTTGCAGACAGGGAGGTTGTTTTTGCATGTTAGTGTAGAGTTTGAAGATGTTGCATTGGGAAGATTTTCTTCATTCTTTTTTAGTTCTTTGGCATATTAGTGAAATTTTTGTTTCTTTTGCAGAAGAGGAGACTCCATCAAAAGTAGCAAAAGTGGATATCCCATCCATTCCACTAGTTGGCAGTATTGTGCCAGGATCATTGGGCGTTGGATATCCGCCTCGTCCTGCTTTGGGCGGAATGCAGCCAATGTATGTACTCATATAGGATTTTCTCCAGAGATTTTTTCTTGATTCATTTGGTCTGTTGTAAAACTAATGTCTGCTTTCTCAAAATTTTCACCTTGCATTGTGGTTAGCACATCTTGCAGCACTGATCACTTTCGTTATGTGGATATCCCCTTTTGTTCTTCTTTTTAATATTTTTGGGGTTGCCTTTGGCTACAGTTACAACTCTGCAGTACCAGGGCCTCCTGCTGCTTGGCAAGTTCCTCCTCGTCCCCCACCTTGGTATCCACAGCATTCAGCGGGTTCAGTTCCTCCTCCCCCATTGGGTTATGCACAACAGCCACTGTTTCCCGTGCAGAATATGAGGCCTCCTTTGCCATCCACATCACCTGCATTACAGCCTTCACAAGTTACTCCACCTGGACTGTCCGTGTCGACCTCTGTCCCTGTAGCACAGCCATTGTTCCCTGTTGTTGGGAACAACAATATACCTACTCAAAGTTTGCCCTTTTCTGCTCCTATGCTCTCAGCAAGTATTACATCAAGCACTCCAGCAGAAGTTAAAGGCTCAATTGAGATGCATTCCATTGCAAATGCTCCAGTGACAAGTAATTACCAAGCTGCAAGCATTCCAGGTTGGATATGCTTTTTAATTGATTTATATAACATTGCATTTTGAATTTTTCTTTCTATTGATTCCTCTTTGTGACTATTTTTAAAAAAATCTCCAAGTTTTAGGAAATTTTCCGAAGGTTCAAAAATTAAATTAGAATGTAAACAAATCATAATCATGAAATTCTTTCATATTTGATTTTCTTAATATTATTCAGTATTGGTTTTGCTAGATGTTACCATACATTGCTGGAAACGATGGTGTGGAGTGCATATATTTGATCAAATATATTTGCATGTATTTTCTGCAGATAGTTATGTTTGAAATGTCTGTACTCTCTTAAAGCGTATTGCTATCAGACTATTTTTTTTAAAGGTAAAAAAAGAATTTATCGATAAGAATAGGCATAGCTCAAGTACACGGGACATACAAGAGTTTACAATCAGTTTGAAATTTCATACATATATCATCCATCTCTTCACAGCATCGATTTATTGCTTACACTCGTAATGATAAGAGTGATGTCCATAATTTGGTAATATATAAAATTGGAGTACAATGGTTATGTTAGGAATTTGGAGAGAGGAATTTTCTGCTTCTCTTTTTCATTTTTATTTCAGTTTTCATGTGTAGTTCTTGAGGATGTAAAGCAAGTAAAATAGTGGCAACACACCAAATAAGTGTCATCTAGATGTTTAAATAATATATACAAATACCTATAAAAAAAAAATAATATATACAAATTGGGAAAAAAACCTCATCGCTTACCCTGTACCAATTGACCAATGTGCCATTGTTGTTGTATCTTTTAGCATGCACACATTCTAACAGATGTTGAGTCAAACTGGTCTCTCCTTTTTTATTTCTGTAATTCTTCCCATTTTCAATTATCTTCATACGAAACCTATCTAAATACTGTTTTAGTCAATCCGTCAAACTAGCTGCAGGACATGTACTTGTTCCTTTCTCATTATTGATTTGCCTTTCTCTCTTTCTTCCCATAAAACCATCACCTACTAAAATGTTTTTTTTTAATGAGTAAAAATTTATTAATAATCAGTGAATGGGCAATTGCCAACTACAAAGTACACAAGGCCTATCAAATAGGTACATTGGAAACAAGGAAATTATGAAGATCTATGCCATTAAAAGCAATGCAATGGACCGTGTACACAAAGTTCTATAAAATAAAGTAATCAGTTCCTCTTTCGATCTTTCCTTGTTTTCAAATGTCTTGTCGTTACACTCCTGCCATAAACACCTCATGATATAGGTGGGGATCATCTTTCATATGGCTTTGATCTATCTCATGCCACGTATAGATGACTAGCACACTATAGCATCCACCACAAATTTCGGCGTGGACCATGCTAGATTCAGTTTATGAAAAACATCCTCTCAAAGAGCCCTAGCTGTCTCACAATGTAATAGGAGGTGATTCACAGACTCACCTCCCTTTCTACACATGCAACACCAATCTGTTATGATAACCCTCATTTTCCTCAAATTATCCATTGTGAGGATCTGTGCTAGCGCGGTTTTCCAGACGAAAAAAGCCGCCTTCGGAGGAGACTTATGTCACCAAAGCTTCTTCCATGGAAACTGATTATCAGGAATTGGTGTGAGGGCTTTGTAGAAAGAATGAATGTGAAAAGAGTAGAGGAGACTGTGAAAAGAGTAGTGAGGGGTCCACCATAAACCATCTTCATTATGCAAGTTTGGTCGTTGAGAGTAGAGAAGACTTTAAAAGTTCACAAAACTATTCAGCTCCCAATCCTGCGCCTCACGGTTAAAATTAATGTTCCAGTGAACCTAACCTTTGGCTATCCCCAAAACCGCTGCCACTATGGTATCCTTAGCACTTGCAATCTAAAACAGGGAAGGGAACAACTCTCTAAGTGCCCTATCACCACACTAGACATCTTTCCAAAATCTAGTTCTTGTGCCAGTGCCCAAGTGCAACCTCATTTGCCACTGAAAAACTCCCCACCCGCCTCTAATGTTCTTCCACACCCCCACCCACCCGCCCGCCCGCCCCTTAACTTCATTTGTGCTCCACTCACCCCCATATTTGTGATCAATCATCACTTTCCAAAGGGCCTTTGGTTCTTGGTGATATCTCCACAACTACTTGCCTAGTAAAGTGCAGTTGAACATCTTCAGATTACGTATGCCCAAACCACCATTCAAAATGGGACAGCAAACAAACTCCCATTTGACAAGATGGTACTTGAATTCCTCTCCTAAGCCGCTCCATAGATAGTCACATTGAAGTTTTTCTAGCCGACCAACCACACATGCTGGTATAGTGAACAGTGATAGGAAATATGTGGGTAAGTTGGATAGAGTACTCTTGGTCAAAGCGACACAGCCCCCTTTGGATAGATACATCATCTTCCACCCTACTAGTTTCCTCTCCATTTTTTCAATTACTGTGTCTCAAATAGCGGCTGATCTTGAGACTAATCCCAAAGGAAGCCCCAAATACGTCATAGGCAATGAGGTGATCTTGCATCCAAGCATTCCGGCCAGTACTCACACATGTTGCACATCTCCAATTGGCACCATCTCGGATTTTTCATAGTTCACTTTTAGTCCCAACACTATTTCAAAGCACACCAATAGCACCTTCAAAGCTCGAACTTGGTCACGATCCGCCTCACATAGGACAAGTGTGTCATCTGCAAACAATAAATGAGATATATTAGTAATACCTGACGCAGGGGTTCCAACTGGAAACCCACTAATGAGAAGAGTTTCAACAATACATTCATTGCTCTTATGCCTAAAAAGGTGGGTGCTGTTGAAATGAGAGATTATTGTCCCATTAGCTTGGTAAATGTGGTATATAAGATAATCTTTAAGGTGTTAGCTAATCGGCTTAGTGCGGTTATGGATAAGATTATCTTGAAGTCTCAAAATGCATTTGTTTGGGGGAGACAAATTCTTGATTCAATTCTTATTTCCTATGAATGTTTGGAAAGCAAAAAAAAGACAGGGCAATCGGGAATTTTAGGCCCCGTTTGGATTCGGAAGTGGGTTGAGCTCATCTCAACTCACTTCCATTTCATCATTATATTTTTATAATTTTTTATACAAAACACAAATTTCTATACACCTTTTTCAAATTCCAATATATCTTTTTCAAATTCCAATACACCTTTTTCAAATCCCAAAATAATAATAATATTAAAAAATAAACTAAACTCATCTCATCTCCGAATCCAAGCGGGGCCTTAATCAAGCTAGACATAGAAAATGTTTTTGATCATGTCAATTGGGACTTCCTTCTATACATGCTTGGGAAATTTAGTTTTGGAGAGAAGTGGTGCTCACCGATTAGATATTGCATTTCAACGGCTAAATTTTCTATTTTGATCAATGGATCTCCGGCCAGTTGTTTCAATAGCGCTCATGATTTAAGACAAGGAGACCCCTTATCTCCTTTCCTTTTTGCTATTGTCATGGACGCTTTGAGTCTCATGATTAATGCAGCCATGGATGGTGGCTTTATGTCAGGTTTTACAGTGGGTGACAATTCTCGGGACAAAATCATTGTTTCCCATCTTCTCTTTGCAGATGACACAATTATTTTCAATGATCCAAATCATCATCATCTTAGAGCCTTGAGAGCTTTGTTGTTGTGCTTTGAAGCAGTTTCCGGCCTCAGAACTAACTTAGCCAAGTCTGAAATTGTTCCTATTGGTCTAGTCAATAACTCTCTTGATCTAGCCAATATTCTGAGATCCAAGATCTCTAATCTTCCTATGAAATATCTCGGGTTACCTTTGAGGGCCCCTCACAAATCTACATCCATTTCGGATGGGGTGATTGAGAAGATTGAGAGAAGACTAGCTGGCTGGAAAAAGATTTACTTGTCAAAAGCAAGGAGAGTGACATTGATTAAAAGCTCCTTGTCTAACCTCCCCACTTACTTCCTATCCATCTCTCTTACCTACGGGAGTTGCAAAAAAGATTGAGAAAATTTTCAGGAATTTCTTGTGGGATGGCAATGGGGATGAGAGAAAATATCACTTGGTCAGCTGGAACAAAGTTTGTGCCCCAGTCTCTCGTGGTGGATTGGGCATAAGAAATCTCAAACTTTTCATTAAGGCCCTTCTTGGAAAGTGGTTGTGGAGATACAACTTAGAGAGTCATGCACTTTGGAAACAGATAGTGGATGCTAAATATGGGAGAATGCGGGGGAATTGGTGCACATATGAAGTGAAAGGGGTGTTTGGAGCGGGCTTGTGGAAATTCATTAGATTGGGGTGGGAGGAATTTGCCAAATATATTTCCTTCAAAGTGGGCAAAGGGTCAAATATTTTACTCTGGTATGATGTATGATGTGGGGATTTAGCACTCAAATCTCTATATCCTAATAGCTTTAGGATTGCAAAAAACAAAGGGGCCCTAGTGGCTGATTCTTACCTGTCCTCTCATAATTCACTACACTGGAATGTAGGTTTCAAGAGAGTTGTAGGATTGGGAAGTAACCGAAGCTGAAGATTTTCTTGCCAAACTTTATTCTGTGAAGATTGATTTGACAAGGGAAGACAGGTTGCTGTGGAATCCTGACTCAAAAGTCCAGATTTACAGTGAAATCTTATTATAAAACTCTAAGCGCTAATGGTAATTCTGGTTTTCCCTAGAAAAACAGTTGGAAAGCCAAGGTGCCCTCTAAAGTTGCATTTTTTTGTTGGTTGGTGACTCTTGAGAAAATTTTAACCATAGACAATTTGAGGAAAAGAGGATTAATTTTGAACGAATGGTGTTTCATGTGTAAAAAAGATGGCGAATCCATTAATCACCTTTTTCCATTGCAAAGTTGCATCCGCCGTGTGGAATCAGATTCTTGGAAGGGTAGGCTTGGATTGGGTGATGCCTTCACGTGTTGAGGAATTTTTGGCTAGCTAATTCAGCTCAAGAGGGTGCATTGGCAATGCAGATTTCTGGAGCTTGATTCCCCTTTGCTTGTTTTGGTGTTTATGGTTAGAAAGAAATAAGAGGTGCTTTGAAGATCATGGACATTCTAAAAGGGAATTAAGGGCCTTTTCTTTAATACTTTTAAGTTTCTGGACTAAGAATCTTGTAAGGGATGGAAATAATTGTATCGTTTTGCTGTAATTCTGCTTTATTTTAGCATGTATTTAGGTACACATTCTTGTATACTTCCTGTGTACTTGACTATGCCTATTCACATGGAATAAAATTTCTTATTACCTATAAAAAAAAATGGAAACCCACTAATGGCATTATTATCCACCAAAGTTGAGATCATCCTGCTTAATGCTTCCGTGACAATAACAAACAACATAGGGGAAAGTGGATCATCTTGTTTCAAGTCTCTTGAGCTCGGGAAGAAACCTTTCGGGCTACCATTGATCAGCACCGAAAATCTTGCAATGGTTATGCACCATCTAATCTAGGACTTCCACTTTTCCCAAAAACCACACCTACCGAGCATATATAGAAGGAAATCCTAATTTACGTGGTCGTACGCATTTTCCATGTCTAGTTTGCACAAAATCCCTAAATTGCCTGCTTTCATTTTGCTAGCAATGCATTCATTAGCTATAAGAACCGCATCCGGTATTTGTCTTCCTTTTACAAAGTTATTCTGAGGTTTAGTGACAATCTTCTTAATCACTTTACTTAGACAATTAGCAAGCACTTTTGAAATAATCTTGTAAATCCCGCTCGCTAAGCTAATGGGCCAAAAGTCCTTAATTTCTATAGCCCCCACCTTTTTAGAGATAAGAGCAAGATAGGTATTATTGATACTTTTCTCAAATTTCCCGACTGTGAACAACTCCTGAAACACCTTCGTAAGATCTCTTTGATCACTTCCTAGCATTTCTAGAAAAAACCTATAAAGAAACCATCCGGTCCTAGCACTTTATCTTTTACCATTTTCGGATAACATTGAACACCTCTTCTTCTTTGAAAGCCCGCTCCAGCCGAGCTACATCATTTGGGTCTATGGTGTCGAAATATAGACCATCAATATTAGGTCTCCATTCCTCTTGCTCCTTGAGCAGGTTCTCATAAAAGTCAACTATGTGATTTTGAATTATCTTTTTGTCAGTACATTCAATCCCATCAATATTTAAAATCTCAATATTATTATTTATTTAATGAGAGTTTGCGACTCTATGGAAGAAATTTGTGTTACGATCTCTTTCCCTTAACCAAAGTGCTCTTGATTTTTGGCGTCAAGACATTTCCTCCTGTAGAATCACCCTTTCTAGGTTGGCCACTAACTATGTTTTCTGAGTCTATTCTTCCTGAGTGAGTGGTTGCAACTCTTGCACCCACTCTACACCTGGATATCCTTCAGAATAGCATTCTTATTCTCCCCTAAGTCGCCGAAAGACTGGGAGTTCCAACGCTTCAAATCGCTCATTAATGCTTTCAAACTGATAGGATAACCATCACTGTTTAACCCTATCCTTAAAGCCTTCAGATTTCAACCACATATTTTCGAATTTGAAGTAACGACGTCCATTCTGGAGGCCGCCACAATCGAGTACCTACTAAAATGTTCATCAAAGTTTTTCTTTTTATAAGCAACTTTGCATTGGTTGGGACTCTATATAGGTATCAATGCTCCTATTTTTTTTTTTTTTTCTCTCATTTGAAGGTGTTTGGTAACACTATCTTCAGTGGAGACGATTTCTGGAAGCTGTACTTTGATACTTATGTGTTACAACTTAAACTGTTCTGTTTTGAAATCACTCAAAAATACATCTACTCCAAACTTGTGTCTTTGGAATTAGTTATGTTGATTTTGTGAATCTTTATAATCAATGTTTTTTCTACACTTACTCTAGGTGGGCCATTGATCAATTCACATTCTTATGCTTCTGGTCCAAATACTGGTGGTCCTTCAATTGGACCACCCCCGGTAATTGCAAACAAAGCTCCTGCTATACAGCCAGCCACTAATGAGGTCTATCTAGTTTGGGATGACGAGGCGATGTCCATGGTTAGTTTGCTTGCATTTATTTTTCCTGTAAAGGATACTTTTGACTATGGGAATGCTTACTTGGTACATGTGGTTATTTCAGGAGGAAAGAAGAATGTCCTTAACAAAGTATCAGGTGCATGATGAAACTAGCCAGGTAAGTTATACTACCTCTTTAAACTATGGAGTTGGTTTCGCATCTAACCAGATGGTAGGCTTTTATTTTTCTTGTTTTCAGATTCGATTCTACGCATTCTTTCTTGTTTAGAGGTATTTTTTGCGTGAAATTCAATTTTTTTTTCCTCTTAAAAAATAACTACACTTGGTTAATAATATGCTAAACCATGTAATCATTCCTTTTAACTTCCTCCAACCCTCTCGGTTGATGGCCATGTAAACTGCCGTTCTTCTGTTTGCACGCAATGCCACCACTCTTGTGGGCATCAAATGTAAGTAGGTATTTTTATTGTTTTTCTGGCAATTTTAGCAATCATTTTGTCAAGCTTGATGCATTCAACTCCAGGATTCTTTGACCTCGCATTGTAGTCAGTTAAGAACAATGCGTATGTATCTTCTCTTTTTAAAAGTTGGATTCACCAGTTGTTATTCACTCTCCCTATGCTTGATTTCGAAGTGTGGGGTTTTGGGTGGAACAAGATCTTACCCATCGGATTTTTGCCTATTCCTTCAATTTGTTTTATGATCGATCAGTGAATTCAGACTTGACCAGGTCAGCTTCTTTTGCAAGTTTGGTATCTCTTGCTTAGACAGAAGATCTCAAGCCTTATGACATATCTGGTTTGTCAAAGTGGTTGATAATCACAGTGCCTTTCTAATCAAATTATTCTGATTTTGTTTCAGATGAGCTCAATTGACGCAGCCATAGACAGAAGAATATTGGAAAGCAGGCTTGCTGGTCGAATGGCATTCTAGATCAAATGGAGAGGCCATGGTGAATTGTTGGAATGCTTCAAGCCAGGCAGCATGCTTAAAACATTGGGGATGTCGTTTAAACCATGAGGCGATGCACTGAGTCTTCATCCTCACTGGTTTATCGAGGTTTCTTGTAATTTGGACTCTCTACATTTATTTGTGTTTTATTCTTTGCAAGATAGACTGAAAGGAGTAAATTTTGCTATATTGAAATGAGGGCTCTTCAGAGGAGTTGCATATTCTTTTCTATCTATTTTGTCGCAGTAATTTTTTTTGGTTGAACTTTCTACGATCAGATGCTAAATCTCTCTTTGAATACAACTTTGTGCTTCATCGTCTTCTGGTTCTTAGAAGAGATCGACTTATATTAGAAATTCATGAATGTTTTGCGCGTTTCATATAATTACGAATATTATCTAGTAGCGAGTATATCTCTTACCCTTTTTGGGGTTGATCTAGGGGGGTTGGCGCTACCCCTGTACCACTAAATAGCAATTAGCAATTATTCGAAGCACGTTTTAATTGTATATCTTAACTAATTGATTGAGAAGCAGCTCTTGAGAATCTTAGGCCTGTTCAAGCGGTTCCAAACTGGAAATCTGGGCTAACCTAGCCCGAAACCCAGGTCTTTAACCCGGTTTGGGTTCTAGACTAGATTCACCTGGGTTGGGATCTGGGTCGAAATTTAGATCCATCCGAATTTTAAAATTCAGAATCTGGTTTCCAGATGTTGAACCCTTTTTTTTTTTTTTTTTTAAATGAGCCTGTATTACTACTTTTTTTCTTAGAAATTTGTTAAGAATATTTATCAAAAATCTTATATTTCAATACAATTTTTCCAATAACTAATCTTAAAAAGTTAAATTTTTATTATTATATAACACCCTATATTTTATCATTGTACATGGACCATAATGATAAAAAAAACGAAAAAAAACAAAATGTAAAACTAAGTTTATGATAATAATAGCTAAGGCTATAAACATCTAATTAACTTTTTTTATTTAAAAATAGAAAAAGAAAAAAAGTTCGCTATATATTACATTATTCGAACTAATTTATTTAGAATATTACAAAGCACGTACATTAAATAAAGTCCAACATACAAAACACAAAATTACAATATGAAATGGTGAATCCCATTTGCAGTTTATTGTAGGTCATTGCTTTTGGTTTTCCCCATTTTCATTTTTATCTGTCCTGGTAAAATTTTCCACACAGATCAACAGAAGAACAATTAGGACGTACAAAGGAGGCATGTAATCAGAGAGTAAAAAAATTCATGAACACAATGTGGTATGCGTACATGTATGTGACTAATCAAATCACTTGGTAGCAGTAACAGGAATTCAGAAAAGAAGCTAAACTCAACAACTGAGCATAGACTAAAGAATAATTTGCCAAATGACCAACAAAGTGATATGACATTACCATTTCAAACTCCTAACGATGAGGCCATACCCAGAATAGAACTATGCACAAAAATATTGTTAATGATTCCAATATTATGTTAATGATTAATGAGATGAAGACATTGGTTGTGCATTCCATTCACCTAAACTCTTGATATAAGTCAATGGTTTTCTAGGCTTTTATGAAACAAATTAGCAAATTAGTATTATTCTTTCAATAAAGCCTGAAGTGCATAATTTTAGGATTTTTCAGTACTCTGGATTCACTGCACGCAAACTGAAGTCAATTATTTTCCAGGATTTTATACAAATTAGCATTGACATATCTTACGTAACAAACTAGCAAATTAGTATTCTTATTTCAATTGTTCAGATTTTTTTTTTTCCTTGAGGAAAAAAACACAAGTAACTCCAAAGAATTTTGTCTGTGAAAACATCTGGGGCATAACCAATCATCTTCATCTCATTGAAAAGATCTTATGCCTTTCTAGGCTTTTATGTAACCAAATTAAAAAAAAAGTTCCCTTGCAAGAATTCTACTACACACAATATAATTCATTTTCAAAAAACATCCATCGACTACAAATCATAGATAGAGCACAACATTGCATAACTAAAGCAGTCAAAATAATAGCAAAACTTTTAAGATTTTGAGAAATCTTTAGCCACATTTGATTCTTTAATAAACAAAATGATCAACTTTTTCAAATCAATTGAGTTTTTTGTCCCAAAAAGAAGACAGATAAATCCCAAATCAACAAAATAATAAAAGGAAAAAATAATTCCTAAAATCTCCACAAAATCTACAAGTGTCCAAATCTAACCCACAAAATATTCTTCAAAGGTTTTTCTATTCAAATATTCTCAACAAAACAAACTCAAATCGACAAAGTAATATAAGGGAAAAAAATCTAAAAATCTCCATGAAATCTATAGATTTCCAAATCTACAAATCTGACCTAAAAATATGCTAGCATTTTCTTCGATTTACAAATCTGACGACGCAAGATAGAGAGGGTGAGAAGAGAGAGATAAAAAAAAGCAAATCTAGAAAAATAACAGCATACACTTTATACCCATAAGAGATTTGTTCAAAGGCATTGATAGATCAAGACCGAGAAAGAGCGAGAGAGAAAGAGAGAGAGAGAGTTAACAAAGTGAGGATAGAGAGTTACCGAAGTGAGAGAGGGAGAAGAGAGACTGATCGACGTCTGGCTAGCGGCGAATGAGAGAGAGTGACGGCAGCAAAATTTCAAAGGAAGGTTAGGGTTTCTAAATTTCAGAGAGAGAGTGAGAGAGGAGAGTCTGCGATCGTGCTGTGGGGGAAGTGGAGAGGTGAGTAGGGGTGTTCATCCAGGCCGGGTTGTACCCGGCCGGTTTAAAATTTTATATATTTCTTAACATTTTTTTTTTTTTTTTTAAATGTTTAAGGAAATTTTGAATCCGGAACCCAGATGAACACCTTTAGAGGTGAGGGCTTTTTTCCTTATATACCGACCTAGGTTCCGGATTCAAAATCTGGTATCCGTTTTACATAACCGGATCCGGATCATATTGATCCGGATGTTATAAATGTAGATTCTGGGTCGCATTGGATCCGGTTCAGAAATCGGAACCGAAATCTAGATATCCGATTTTTTAACCGGGCCGAGAAAAAATCCGGCCCGCTTGAACAAACCTACTTGAGATCAGACTAAAAAGATCATAAAAGATGAAAGTTTGGATCCTCTTTCCACTTCTATTCATTTTCTCAAGTTCATTTCATGTCCATTGAACATGGAAGTACACTTGCAAACAAGGGAAAACCTTGCAACCAGTCGGATGAAAATCCCATTTTAATACCAGCCAATAAAACTCCACCACATAGAATGTGCAATAAATCAAAATTTACATCCACACATAGTAGATTATTTTACTTTATTTAATATTTTTCATCTCTTTCTTCCTCGCCTCTCCCCCTCTCCCCCTCTCCCTGCAACAAACCCCTCTCTCTCTCTCTCTGTCAATCTCTACTACCATTGAAGAACTCCAACCCCAACAACAACTGCAAC
Organism: Platycarya longipes; assembly: GCA_036559045.1. Classification (NCBI taxonomy): domain Eukaryota; kingdom Viridiplantae; phylum Streptophyta; class Magnoliopsida; order Fagales; family Juglandaceae; genus Platycarya; species Platycarya longipes. The sequence continues at coordinate 21,353,529 of CM071798.1, forward strand.
ACCAACCAGAACAAAGAGCAAAAACAATATCAAACTTCTCAGACTGATCATAGTATAGTTGAACTTGTTCAAAACAAAGAACCAGAAATATCATTGCAATCATCATCCATTCGGTCAAATGGGCTTGTCATACTTTTCTCTTCTTCTTTGGTACAAAAAGGGGGGTATTGGGTGATTTGTGGGAATCAGATTCAATGTGACCAAGGGGCCAAGGGTTCTATAGAGCCAATCGAGTATGTCTTTATAGAATATGCATATGACATGGCTAAACTTCCAGTCAAGCAGGCTTCTCGTTTGCTCTATCACTACAATCTGTAGGTTTTCCACAACTTCCATGCTTGATTTTATGGAGAATCTTAAACTTCCCTTGTTCTATTGTGTCCGTCTCAAATGTCTTTCTCATTGATGAAGTTCCATTAATTAATGGAACCCCATGAGATTATCACTCCAAGTACAGCCTCTTCATCAATTGTTTCCTCCTCATCCTCTTCTTCAAATTCCTCCAAGTTCTTGCTAGTGTACTTAGAACAGATCTAAGATTAAAAAAATAGAAAAAGGAAAAGGAAAGTCAAACAAAACTCAGATAAATACATATAGCTTATTCACCAAACATATCATCAAACAAATTACAGTACCAATCAAAAAATATGAGAACATCGATTTTATAAAAAGAATTTGGGACTTTGAGAACTAGTGGAAAACTTTACAAAACATTCCAAAATCCAAAGACAGCTTCAAAGAGAGAGAGAGAGAGGAGAGAGAGGGAGAAGGGGACTTGCAGGAGATAGGGGTAAGGGAGGGAGAGAGAAGATAGGGAAGAATAAATGAAGTACTCCGCTACTTGTGTAAATTTTAGTTTGTTGCACATCTTACATGGCAATTTTCTATTGCCTAGTGTTAAAATGAAATTTGCACGTGACTGGCTAGGAGCTTCTCTCTGCAAACAAAGCTATCATGAAATGATGAAGCATATGTTAAGTGGCTATTATGATATTATCTAAATAAAACAAAAAAATCTTTTAAGATACAACATATCAATTGGTATCATCCGTGTGTTGCTTTTCTCTATGAAGTTCCATATAACCATCCTTATTAACATCATGTCAACCATTATTCCTTTACTCAAGGTGAATGGGAGATTCACTTTAGGGTTAGGCAAAAAAATCTAGACTCTGTTCGACACTTGATCATGCTTCAATGGATTGGAGTTTGGAGTTGAAGTCGGAGCCAGAGTTGGTGTGTAAAAACTTAGTCAAAGTTCGGAACCAAAATTGGCTTTGAAACTCCAACTCAAACTTGGGCTATTTTTTTAAGTGTAAAACGTCATTGTTTGCATTGTATGTGCCACATAGTGAGTGTGATTGAAATAAATGATACCATTCCATTTAACTGTAAAAGGGGTTCAAAACGATGTTTGTGGACTTAGGTACATCATTGCAATCATCCCCCATTCGGCCAAGTGAAGGTTCCATCTTTGTGGAGATTGTTTGACTATCAATCTAAAAAGCAAGGTACACCAGTTTTGATCGCACATTTGAATGGTTGTGTGGTATAATATTATCATGGGGTTGTGGCTAAAGATCAAAAGAAACTAAGTTATGAAACAACAACAATGAAAGATGGGATGAGTAGTAAAAAACTATCAATTCCTCATTACAATGAGAGAGAGAGAGAGAGAGAGATAAATTTGCTTGCAATCATGATTATAATGAAAGACACATTTTCTCATCGTTGAGGGAAAATGATTTCATAATTTTGTATCAAGTCTTGAGCTTCTATTTGCCATTCCTTCATGGCTTTGCATAAAAGAATTTGGGGTTTAAATAGCTTCAAGTTTACAAAGGCACAAGTATTGGAAGGGAGTTGGATGATTGTATGACTGAGTAGGGAATTACAAAATTTCTTACCATCACAGTTGATAATGTCAGTAGTAACAATTGCGCAATTGGCTAGTTGAGGCAAAATATAGTGTCCTTAAAAAGTACAATTTGTGATAGTAAGTTTATACATGTTAGATGTTGTGCTCAAATTATCAATCTTATAGTGAATGAGGGTATGAAGGAAGTTGATGAGGTCATTATCAAGGCCTGCAATATTGTCAAGTACATTAAATCTTTCTAAAGGCTCGACAAATTTAAGTCGTGTGTCGAATAACTAAGGATCTCATGTGTTAGTATGTTATGCTTGGGCATTCCCACTAGAACTCAACACACATGATGTTGGATGTAGCAGAAAAATATCAAAGAGCCTTCAAGAGGATAAAAAAGGAAGATTGAGGTATGTTCATACATTGTTTGATGATGCACTCAAAAGAGAGAGGGTCAGACCGCCAAACTCTTGTGATTGGGATAAGATGAGGTACTTTATTAAGTTTTTGAAATTATTGTATGATACCACTATTCACATCTCTTATAACTTATATTGTACTATAAATTTTTATTTTAGGAAACCTTTAGGGCTTTATCAACACTTGCAAAGGAATTGCGAAAGTAGTGTCGGATTGTTAAATGATATAGATATGAGGATAAAATTCAAATATGATACATATTGAGAGGATGTTGAGAAAATATACAAGTGATCACTTGTGACTACATTTCTTGATCCCCATTGTAAGTTGTTTATTGTAGTGTTTTGAATAAGGGACTTCCTCGATAATGAGAAAGATGATCATTTCATTAAAATTTTGAAAAATGATATTGAAGCCTTATATCACCAGTACAACTACAGTGGCTAGTCTTTAAGCACAGGTGAAAGCTCCTTAAGACCAACTAGTTCGACTTCTTTCTTAGATGACACATATGCTCTGAATTCAATGATTTTCATATGAGTTTATCATCAAATCTAGGTATCAATGGATATTATGGAATGTGAATGATATTTTATGGAAGATTGCGAGGCACCTAGTGATACATTTGCTATCCTAACTTGATGAAATGTTCATTCCATTGAGTTTTCAGTCCTTTACTAGATAGTCCAGGATGTATTGTCCATTCCTATCACTTGGTTGCCTTTGAGTTGACGTTTAGTTCTAGAGGCCATGTGTTGGATGATTATCGGAGTATATTGGCTCCGTGAATTGTGGAGGCCCTTATCTGTTCACTAAATTAGGTAAAATCTACATCTATTAAACTAGATAGTGTTGATTATGTAACACCCCGCTCCCGCAGGGGTCGGAGAGTTACTTCTTATCACATACACTCACATTCGACAATATAATTAAATACCACAATTTTCCAAATATCATATAAAACTTGATTTCAAAAAATCACTTTCCTCAATATTACTAATTCCAGAAATGCTACGTCACAAAAATACAATAATATTTTCTTACTAAACCTTATCAATATTCATATAAATTCTCTATGTTTAATCAATCATTCTTAAGTCATCTCACACAATACTTCATAATCTGATCATTGGCTTTGGGGTAGCGTAATCGTGTATGAGGGATGGCTACGGTTTCGTGGCAGTGGCAAAAGCTTATCAGTTTTTCATCATGGCTTCAAGATGTGGTTTTTCGTGGTGGCTCTTGGTGCTCTATTTTGAGGAGTGAAAACAGAGTAGTTTTCGGTTTTAGATGGAGAGCTAAGGCTTGTGGTGGTGTCTAAAAGTAGTGGGTTCACGATGGCTTGGTCCTGACGTGGTAGGGTCGGTGGTAGCAGATGGGGTGATGCTCTGTTTCGGATATTAAAAACAGGGGCTGTTATGACCTTCGGGTGTGGTCATGGGGGCTACGAAACTGGCAGGGGCTGGTTTGTGGGGTCTGGTAGTTTTCACTGGTGCAAGACTTTGTTTCTTTCCGTTAGGTGCAACGACGAAACAAGAAATATGCAGAGAGTGAGATCGAGAAGTGCACGATGCGGCTCAAGGCTGCTACTTGTGGTGGGTCGTGAGGGGTTGCGGTGGTAATATTTCTAAAAGCACAAGATATGTGTATATTTATAAGGATGACAAGAAACCCTAGAGCAAGTAAAGGAAGAGAAGAAATGTTACGTAAGAGCAAGTAAAGGAAGAGAAGAAATGTTACGTAAAAATAGAGGCTACGCAATTTGTTGCTGTGATATCCGTGGGGATAGGAACATGCATAGGGAGAAACATGCATATATTTAGGAAACTAAAACCTAGGGACGGAGATATGAATGCATGGGAGTGAGAGTTGAGTCTTGTATAAATATGGTAAATGGAAAGAAGACAGCTAGCATGTTTGAAATAAAAGATATACAAAGAAATAAATCATGAGTTGGAAACACTAAATTAAATTAGATTTCGATTTAACATAAAATAATATAATATAACTTACCAATAAAAAGATTTATAACCAAACTATCAAACTTAAAAAGAAAAAATATAGATCTTCAAAGCAAAAGTTTTAGGCCTATAATTTATTTAAAAACAAATAAAATAAAATCTTGAAAACAAAGTGACATTGGAACCGGGTATTACCCTATATGAAAAGGAATGGTAGGTGGTGTATGAGATCCCACATTGCTTGGAAATGAGAAGTTCTTGCTCTTTATAAGGTTCTAATGGGGCTCCAATTGTATTATTGACTAGTCTTTTTGGAATATAGGCCATGTGGTTTGGGCCTTTCATTAGGGCGTTACAGATGGTATCAGAGCCTATCCCAACCAGAAATGTGGGACTTGAGCCGTGCCACCTATAATGAACAGGCCTGACGAGGACATCAGATATTTAAGGGGGGTAGATTGTGATACCCTATATGAAAATGAATGGTAGGTGGTTTATGAGATCCCATATTGCTTGGGAAGGAGAAGTTCTTGCTCTTTATAAGGTTCCAATAAGGCTCCAATTGTATCATTGACTAGTCCTTTTAGAATATAGGCCATGTGATTTAGGCCTTACATTGGGGCGTTACAGATTATGCCAAGAATTATAAGTTTGAGGCTATAAACCTTACAATACTTGCGAAGGACTAAGATAGTGAGATTATGGGAGGGAATCCCAGTTGATGAATGGTATTTATAACTTTCATGTTAACTTTACTAGTATCCTTTAGTTAAGTGGTGTGATGTCTAACTTTCTTTGATTTTCAAAACAATACGAAATATTTGTAGAGTTGGGAACTATATGCATTTGGGGTGCATTATACTTGGAAAGTGCATGATACTTGTGGTTTGTAACTTTGGTTGTGGTGTGGAACACTAGATTATGTCGTTTGTCTGTATGTTGGGGATAAATTGATGGGATTATGGGAGCCGCAGGGAGTCTCAGAGTTGTATTGTTATTGGAGCAAATTAGCAATGGAGAGTGGAGTCTTGACTCTTGGTGCTTGGAGTTGGAGATGGTAGAAAGCACTAAGCAGGAGATTCCAATATTAATTTGATATACTTTGTAACTTTGTAGTTTTTTTTATTACATACAGCCACATATACTCATTAGTGTATCCGTGTATGATTCTTGTAGAGATATGCATTAAGAAATTGTATTGCATCATTGTGTTGTTGCATCATTGTTGCTTTAATGTTTATGATTCTATTATATGTATTTGCTTATTTATTATAGTCGAATTGTACTAATATAATTTATAATTTTATTGATGGTAATGTCTTTTAATTTGCATTATGGTCTTAGGTCTTTGGTATGATGTAACATGTATGAAAATATAGAGTAATGTTTCATTTTGTTAACTTTTTCGACCCAGCCCGACTAAGTAACTAGTCCAACTCTGATCGGAAGCTTTGATTCCAACTATGCTTCTAGCAACTTCGATTGCAATTAAAATCCCTCATGATCGGAGTCAGAGTTCAAACTAACATCTAACCCAAGTCAAAGTTGGAGGTGGGAATTATAGGTATAACCGGTCTAGCTAGTGATGGACAAATTTGGAAATTGAATAGATATACAGTAGTTTTAAAATTTTAATAATCGATACCGACTGATTCATCCTCGCAATCAAAACTTCAGGTTTTTTCAATTTCTTTTCTTCCAGTTTATTGTTTACACATATGGCACTACATAAGTTGAGATTTGAGAATTGATTCCTCTAATGATTGTTCTTCTCCTCAAAGGAACTTCACTTTTTTTAATTTCATGTTACATCAATTTTATGTGATAAGATTAAGATTTATATGTTGTATCAAATATTATATTAAAATTTGTAAAATTAATTTTATGTTACATCAAATGTTTAATAAAATTTTATAAGATTGATTTTATATTATATCAAATGCTATATTAATCTTATGTTATAAGATTAATAAACATGAATAATAAGATTAAAATCTTATGTTATATTAATTTGCAATTTAGTATATAAAATTTGTAATATAAAAACTATATCAAATATATTTAGACCGAACCCACTAATGAGTCGGTTCAACTAGTATACCAATTTATTTTTTACACCCTTAGTTGGAGTTCACTAATCCAATCTAGCATCGTCCAAATCTTAATCCACTTCAATCATCCCAACTCAGCCATTCGTTCATTGTTGCCATCCTTTAGTATTGGAATAACTCAAAAAGCCCACCCATAGGTGAACACTGCTACCCATAGCTTAGCTAGATGGGCTTTATTCAACCATATCTACTCCCTAGGGCTGCAAACGGACGAAGCTATTTGTGAATGGTCTGAGTTCAATTTGTATAAACTCAATTTGAATTTAGTTCATTTGATAAAGGAGTTGTTTAGTACCACTAATATTGTTACAAGTATTAAACAAGTTAAACTTATATAATCTTGACTCGACTCGATTTAGACTCATGAATAAAATTGGTATAAACTTGACTCGACTTATTTTGAGCTTGTCACAATACTCATAATATTTCAATATATATTATTACATATATTCTTACATGTATTCTTTTATTGTATATATTTTATGTGTTATATGTATTATTTTTTATACTTTAAATAAGTAATATACTTTAAAACTTTATGTATAACAAGGTGACGAATGAATAATATTGACTATAATAATGTGTTAAGTTTACAAAAGAATTATTGAATCAAATGTTTATAAAAAGTAAGCAACTTTAATTTGATTACAACACTTTCTTACCTATTTTCATTTTGATTATTTGGTTATATTTAATATTATATCATGATAATTGGATACTTTAATATTAAATTATTAACTTTGGTATGTAATTTTTAAAATCATTTTAATGTACTAGGTATTTTTAATGTAAGTCTAACATTAGTACTGGCCAAGACTTCATTTCCCAATAATATGTCATCACTTCAATACTATTTGCATGAATTCCTAAGTCTAACATTAGTACTGGCCAAGACCTCATTTCCCAATACTATGTCATCACTTCAATACTATTTGCATGAATTCCTACCATCACTTTAGTACTATTTATTTAAGTCCCAGCTATTAGCCTTCCAACTTTTTTCCCATGACTTCAATTTTCAACATATGACATTACTTAACACTATTTACATCAGTAATTCCCACTTCCCAACATCCCACCATACGGTTACTTTTTCCAACTTGACACTTTTCACAATCTATTTCTTTTCCTTCACAATTTTTTTTTTTATTCTTCTTTAACCTAGTTGTTTATTTTATTATTGGAGGATTGGCTTTCCATTGTCTAGTTGCTTGCACAATCCTGTGGTGGCCGGGATGTTTTTAGATGAGGGGATGTGTTACACAAAGACATTGCATTGTTTTTACCCAATAGTAAAGATATTTCGGGAGTGACTTGTGAGGCTTAGAAGAGGAGGGAAATTGCATCTGTTTGGCACTTTGTTTTTTTCTTCGTCTCAGTGGCGCTCTATAATTTCTTCATCACAATACATTGCGGCCTATGTTTATGGTGTTTGTCGATCTTCTTTCTCTTCTCTTTCAATTTTTTTCCCAAAAGCTTTATTCTCTGTATTTCTTGATTCTTCGTATTTGTTCTTTGTCCTGGGGTGTTGTGGTATGGTCCTTCTCGATTCTTGTTTTGTTCTTTCTGTGATGTGGATCTGAGCACACTATTAGATTTTTTTTCTTTATTTTTACAGTCAAAAGTAGTGTCGACTATTTTGTGGTTGTTGGATCTTTTGTGTTTGATTTTTGTTTTTTATTTTCTGCTGTTGTTGGTTTTGTTGGTAGCAGTCGTTGGTTTTTTGTGTTTATTTTTGTTGTTAATTTTCTACTGCTATTTTTATAGCCTTTTTATAGTCTGTAATTTAGTATGTAAAAATACTACTAATTTTGTGTTAATGGCGTATATTCTTTCTAAAAATACTTATAGATTGATTAAATGCAACAGTTTTCATTCTTTAGTTTTCTTTTAGTGGCTTATATATATTCTCGTTAAGTTTAATTACTTAATAAAGAATGCACCTTTTTGCCCAAATTTTGGGTTATAATGTTCTATATTTGTTACAAACTTACATGTTCCTATCGGCTGCATGATTATAGTTGTGAGTAAGATGCCTTCATAATATTTAGTAAATTTTAGTAAGTTGTTAATCATACTTTATTTTAAGCGTACTGATTCCTTTTGACTTGTTATTCATTTGTTGTTAAATTGTTATGCATTTATTTTGACTTTATTACTTATTATTCCTTTTGAAGTCTAATATTATCATTGCTTATCTAAAAATATTTTTTAAGATTATCTAAAAATGTTACAATTGTATAATGCTCATCTACAAGTCTACTCATGGAAGATACAGAACCTACACAAGAAGATGAAACTGCCACAATCTTTATAAAGTATGATAATAATGATGAAAACCGTGAAATTGATGGTACTATTGGTGAAGAAGAAAACCCAAGCGCCCTTAAAGATCTCCAAAAATATGTATACCAAATAAAGCTTAGAATAAAAACTTCTATTGATTGGAAAGATCTTAAAATAACGGTTAAGAATGGTGTAAAGAAAGCTAAATGTAACTATTGCAAAGACCTATTATCTATTTCTTCATCAAGTTCTACAAGTCACTTCTATAGGTACTTGACAAGTTGTCCTCCACACATAGCGGCTACTACAAAGTAAAAGGTTTGAACTATTGTCATGAAAAGTCCTGAATGTGTGAACATAGTGAAAGAATTCTCATATGATACGAAAAAATATAAGAAAACTTGCTTCTCACATGATACTTTATCACGAGTATCCATTTTCAATGATGGAACGCGTTGTGTTTAATAAATTATAAGAGCTAATACTCCTTATTGACAAAAGATAAGTCATACTACAACAAGAAATTATCGTGAATTCACTTATGAAATTGAGAAAATGAAGCTGAAAATAATATTTAGAAGTGTGAATAAAGTCAATATAACAACATACATGTGGACTTCAAGCTAAAAGATCTCATATATGGTTATACCTATCATTTTGTTAAACCTGATTGGCAATTATAAAACAGTCTTAAATTTTTGTAATGTGTCACTCCTACACAGTGGAGTTATTGTTGCTGATGCTCTTCAAAAGTGTTTCACAAATTGAAGATTGAGAATAGATTGTCTACAATAACAATGGATAGTACTAGATATAATGATGTAACATTTAGGGTTAACAAAGATTTTTTCACTTTGAAGAAGAAGTTATCTCTCGAGAAGCAGACTTTTATATGCGTTGTTGCACACATATAATAAATTTATTGGTCAAAGATGGACTTAGCGCAAGCTTGATGAAATTGTTGATTATCTTTGAGAAAGGATGAAATACTTTGTTACATCATAAACTCGAATTAAGCGATTTACTGATATTGCAAAATAGTTGCAATTACTAAGAAATAAACTTATTCTAGATGTTCGTACCAGATGAAATAGTACTTACATAATGCTATTAGTAGTCTTAGAGTTTAAAGAAGTTTTTCTGAAATATAGAGATGGAGATCAAGGTTTTGGTTATGTTCCAAATATTGAAGATAGGATAAAAGTGAAAAACGTCTATCAAATTTTGAGAATTTTTAATGGGGTAACAAACATTATCTCAAAAATCGAGTATCCAAACACTAACTTATTCCTTCATAATTACGGCTGAACAAGAAGTCTCTTGACCAAAATGGTTACACATGGGCAATGGTTGTGAAGATGAATACAAAACTTGAGAAATATTGGAGGGAATGTAACTTGCTTATGGCAGTAGATATAGTTTTGGATCCAAGGTTCAAGATGATGCTTGTTCGATTTTGTTTTCCAGTATATTATTCAGAACCTGAAGCCACTAGCAAACATAGAAACCATCTTGAGAATATATGAGCTATTTAATGAATATGTTGAAAATTATAATTTAGCTCATATGGAGTCAAGTGGATATGAAAATGCTTGGGACATAAAATACTCGAGACACAGATTTCTCTTGTGATAATCTTGTCAATGCTGTGGAAAAGAATGTGATGATTGGGAGGTCTATATTTGAGTCATTTGTTAGAAGTATTGATATCATTCGACCAATGAAATATGATTTGGAAGTTTACTTAGAGGAATGTGTGTATAATTGTAATAAGGATTCGATTTGACATTTCGATACCTTGGAGTGGTGGAAGGTTAATGATCTAAAGTTCTTTTTCTAGTATATTATTCACAACTTGAAGCCACTAATAACATAGAAAACATCTTAAGAATCTTATATGAGTTGTATAATGGATTTGTTGAAGATTATAATTTAACTCATATGGAGTCAAGCGGACATAAAAATGTTTGAGACATAGGTTCTTCTTATAATAATCCTGTAAATGTTGTGAGAAAGAATGTGATAAGTGACAGGTTTATATTTAAATAATTTGTTAGAAGTATTGATACCATTCGACCAGTGAAATATAATTTGGATATTTACTTAGAGGAATGTGTATATAATTGTAGTAAAGATTCAGATTCTCATTCCGATGCCTTCGAGTGATAAAATGCCAATGATCTAAAGTACCACATTTATCTAAAATGTCAACACATGATATTTTTTCAATTTCAATTCCTTGTACAATGGCTTTAGAATCTATATTTAGTGTGAGTGGTAGAGTGACTTATCCTTATCGTGCATCAATGTCTGTTGAAACAATAAATTGTATTATGTGGAGATGATTGGGTTCATATACAGGAGCTTTTTGATAAAAGTTCTAATTTTGTGCTTATTGAAAAAGCTGATATTTAACTTTTTTTAACCGACTAAAGCGCTTTTAATAAAGTTACCCAAACAGCTCATTTTTCTTTAAAAGTATTTTTAACTGTTTAAAAGTACTTTTAAAACTTTGAAACGTAATCCCAAACATGCTCTCAGTCGAAGTGCTACCGTCTGGGAGAATAACAGAAGGCAGAGATATATATTAATTGGGAAATCGAGAGAGACTGCCGAAGAGTTAACTTGGACTCGTTTAGTGATCAACGAGAGTTTGAATTTTAAAATATAATCTAGCAGACTAGAAATGGTATTTATAATCATAAAATATATAGGTATTAAATAATTATTTTTAAAAAAGTGAATAAAAAATAGCACTTTTTTGAAATAAAAAAATTGATTTTTTAATAATAAATATTATTATTTTTTAAAATAATTACACAATATTTATATATTTTATAATTATATATAACATTACCTAAAATTAGCACTCACTAGAAGTCATTGAGACTATGCAGAAAAAATGATTTTAAACTTAAAAATTCTAAGTCATCAAACCTAATTTATTTTTTCAAACTATTTCTTCTTATCTTAAATTCATCATTATATTTTTCAAATTTTTATATAAAATAAAATAAATATTTTCAACTTTCAAAATAAACTAATATTAAAAAATCTATTACAATAATTATTATTTTTAATTATTATTTTATTTTATTCCATTAAATTATAAAAATAAACATGACATAAATTTTAAAATAAGTCTGACTCGTCAGTCATCCCATAAATAGTTTTAGGCTTTTAATATAATAATTGAGCCTTCACCAATTAAATAGGCCCACTTAGTCCATAACTATCAAATGGGCTTTAAATTCAATTATTAGCTCAATAAAAAAAATTATATTTCAGAAAGGTCGTTACATATTTCATTTTTAAAACTATGTCGTTGAAATCGCCTCAGAGCTTCTTCAATGATTAGCCAAAAGTTAATTTCATCACCTATTTAATTATTAGATCCCCAATTTCACTACAAGCAAAATAGTAATTTTTCATTGCAAATAATTCTAATAAATGCAATTAATTAATTAGTCATAAATATATATTTTTCTTATAGTGAAATATCATTATAATAGATTAGTTGAAGTTCAAATATTTGGACTTTAGCTACAGTAGACACCAAAACTATTTTCAAATTTTCTAGATATATTAAATATATATTTTATCAATTATTTTTCTCTTTTCTACTCCACATCAATTATTTCCTCCTCTAACCCATAATTTAATTAGAATATAATTACTAATTAACATATAATAAATATAATGATGAAATATTATTCAATTAAATAAATTTATATTTAAAAAATTAAATTTTTTTAATTATTAATTACTCATTATTATATAATGAATCACCCAATATTAAAATTTGATATGAATAATTAAAGTCAACTTCTTCTTATATTATTTTATTATTTTATTATTGAAAGTAAATCTTGGATTATTCAATATATTTTACAACACATGTTATAAAATAATGATAATTTTATAAAATGACGTGTATTTATTATTTTTCTTTTGGATTAAATTGGCTTTTAAGCTCAATTTGAGTATTACAGTATTCTGGGAATAATATTCTATTATTACTTATTATTTTATTACTATTTTTTACTTATTTTTTATTCTTTTTTATTATATATTATTCAGTACTATTTAGTATCTTTTTATTTTTTATTACTATTTATAGAATTTCTAAAATTACTTCAGTACTATATCCGAATGGAAGCTTAATTTACAACATGATTGACGTACGTACAGGGAAGCTTTTGATCATCCAGGAAAAGAGTAAGCCAAGATTGAATCGCAAAGCCAATTTCGAGACAAGTCTTAAAGACGCAAACACTAGTATAAAGTGCACTGATTTTGCTAAAATCAATTGTAAAATCAAAATAAGATCAAATGATCAAATAATTCTCATATTAGATTTGTCATGTCTAAAATTATTTAGTTTTAATAAATAATAAATCACTCAAACTTATCAAACATAAAGAGTTACTATTCATCTTGCATCTTAATATTTTATTCTACTTTAATATAATTAAATATATTTAATATATTAAAATCACTTAGACTTGCTAAAAATTATTTCTTGGCAAATTTATTATTATTTAATATATTAATTGTATAAAATTAATATTTAATATCTCGTATTGATTATTATTTGAAAAATTTTAAAAATAATTTATTGTTTACTAAAATTAATATTTAATATATTAAGTGTATTTATAAAAATTTTAAAAATATATTTTTTAATTAAAACATATAATATTATATTATTATTTAAATTTTTATTTAACTAGATCAATGTAAAATCCTTAATTAAATCATATAAATTATAAGTAAAAGAGTGAATTTAACTTTCAATTTAAATTTAATAATAACTAGATCATAACTAATGCTCTTTCATCTTCATATGACACATGAGAGAGGAGAATTTATAAATATTATAGCAGATATAATTAGATTATCAGGGCATTACATAACTTCATGCATGGTACTAAACATGGTATATTAAATGTCCACTTCAAACCCTCTTTTCTGATACGGTACCATAGACTCCGACCCTTTGCTTTAACTTCCTAACCATTGTAAGGCTGAAATGGGAGGGATGTCAACTGATCCAGAAGCCCCGTAACTGGGGTAACCAGACTAGGCTCGTACGCAAAACCATGCAATTCACTGCAATCTCCTTCATTATTATTCCCACCTGATCCACCACCTTGATCAGAGTATGGACATGGAGGAATCCATTGCCATTTCTTCCCACAAATATCCAACAGCAAAGCCTTGTCCGACCCTCGAATCGTAATCACAATGACATCTCCATGCCCAACACACTCAAACCCTTTTCCTCCTTCCAACTCCGCAAACTGGATATATAGTTGTTGTGGCATTCTTTCCACTTCCACCCATGTCTTCCCACAAGATTGCAACCCCCAAAGCCTCAAACTCTTTGGTACATTTAGCTTACTTTTCTCCACTGCTGAAACTAAGACTAAATTTCCCCTGCTCTCAATCAAGCTTGGTGATCGCAGAAATCTTCTCATGGGAGCTTGAATATTGCTCCATATGTTTGCAGCAACATCATAAGCTAAGACGCTATATGGGTTATAGTTCATGCAGTAGAATTTTCCACCCACGTAAACCATGCGACCTGATTCATGGCTACAAAGCCTTGGCAGAGAAGAAGTTGTACCCCATATTGAGTAAAACCCACCTCCATCTATATGAAAACTCTCGGCCGTTAAATTTTTCACGGCATAAGGAGAAATCATGTCATCTCCGGCGACGGTGACATCCATTGATGTAGGGCTAACAGATAGGCCAAGAGAAGGGAAGAGCCGGGGTTTTAGTGTTAGAGGCAATTGGGTTACAGATCCAAGAATAGGATTGCATAGGATTATGCTTTTCGGACCTGCCTCATCTGAAATCCAACAAACCAAGCCACCGGAAGAAGACGCCGGCGAGAAACCAGAGGGAACCAGAGCAAAGGAAATGCGGTACCATGCCATATCATTAGGATCGAACAGATATCCTTCACAACGTCCATTATTGTCAGTACCCTGATGATCTCCACCACCACTGTCCCTATATATGTAGCTCTTGAGCATACTTTTGTGCTTGAAGAATAGAAACCAATGGTGGTGGGGAGATACTCGGAGATATAACTCAAGAAAACTGTCAGAAAACAAGAGCGCGTACCATCTCTTACAGACAGAACGCGCGCGAAAAAAGGCCGGTGGTGGAAGAAAAGAGAGCACACGATCAAGCAGCCTCTCTGGGAGTTTGCTCCAGATTCTTCTGTCCATCCATGCAGTAGTAGTCCCACTCATTGTAGTAGCGAAAGTGTAGGAAGAGGGTAAGGTCGACATAGAGGCCGGGTGATTAAAAGTTTCCTCCATTTTGGCTCGGATTTTCTGTCCAATACAAAAAGTAGAGCACAGGATTAAGCTGGTGAAGAACTAGCTAGGCTTCCATGTTGATAGTGCAGATTCCTTCCTTTTTTACCGAGAAACAAACAAGGGTATGTAGCAAGCTAGCTGATGTTTTTAATTAGTGAAAGCTTGGGAAGTCGACATATAAATGCAAATCTAAAGAGGATCTCAAAAGGCATCGTGTTCGGAACAAAAAAAAGAGTTTGTTTTGGTATGTCACCGCGAGAAACTGCTGGGAATCAATCACCTGTTGTTTGGTTTATCAATTGGGTAGTGAGGGTTACATCTCATTTATTATTATAATATTTTTTTTTCTAATTTTATTTTAAATCATTTTTTAAAATTTTTAATCATTAAAAAAAATTAAAATATATAATTTTACTAATAATTATTTTTTTAATTATTAAGTAAAAAATTAAAAATTAAAAATTAAAAATATAATAATATAATAATAAATAAGATGTAACCCTTCATTATTCTTATCAATTATAAGGGATGGAGAAAAAAGTACAATACCCTGTAAAAGATAAATAATATAGAAACAGAAAGAAAACAAAACTCATGAATTAGTTTAGTTGGCCTTGGATGCATGGGGTGGGGACGGGACAAGTGTTTGTTGTTTGTACAAGATAGGTTAATAATGGTGTATTTTCTGAATTTTCTCTTTGGTTGCTTTACGTGAGAAAATGAATGACAGTCATGATTCTGATTGATCCATCTATCATTTCAGTGCTGTTTTGTCATGGCCGAGGCAGGACCGTAAATGGACGTTTAGTCGATAGAATAGAGACAATGGTAATGTGCCAACACGAGTTTCCCTGAACTCAATCGGCAGTGCCAGAACAGAAATTTGAACGAATCGATAAGAAGATGATAAGGTTTGTGCGTGTTATAATATATATATATATATATATATATATATATATATGGAAATAAAACTTTACGCAATTTGACATTTCAATTTAACACCTTATACATTTTGAAAATTTTATTTTTTACAGGAAAACAAATGTGTAATTAATATATAAGAAATGGACTGACACCAACAAATTTTATAAATATAAATTTATATAGTTTAACTACATTTTATTGAATATAAAATGAATTCTTTATGTAAATTAATAATTTCTCGAGTTAAATTAAACAAAAAGCAACATCCTTTTTTTTGCCCTTTTTTGATAGAGAAAATAATTTATTACAATTATTTTATTCCCTAGAAAATCAGTGAAGCAGAAAATCAATTTCTTATTCAAATACTCATGAAAGCTGAAATATATTTTACCTTAAAGCAAACACATTCCACAAAAGTTCCTGCCCGACAGATTTATAAGACTTATTTACAAGATGCATTGGAAAGTCATCAAAAAAGAAGTAATTGTTATAGTACAAAACTTCTTTCACTTATGACAAGCTTATAAAGATATTGAATCATACAAATATTGCTTTTGTCCGAAATCAAACTGAAAAACAAATATTGCTTCTAAAAGCTACAAAATCATTACAAAGATTCTAGCTAACAAGCTGAAAAATATCATGGCTACATTAATCTACTTGGAATTAAACTGCTTTTGTCCTAGGAAGACAGATTCATGCTAATACTATACTTGCACAGGTAGTCTTCCATTTTCTTAAAAAAAATAAAAAAAAATAAACTGGTTCATGAAAATAAAAACTGATGTGGAGAAAGCTTTCGATTATATTGAGTGGCCATTTATTCTTAAACTTTTTGAACTGCAAGGCTTCAATGACAAATAGATTGGATGAATCTAAGAATTTCTGTCCACTGTATCATATTCAGTACTCTTAAATGGAACTCCATCAAAAATCTTTCACCCTTCTAAAGGACGCAGGTAAGGAGACCCCCTTTCACAATTTCTTTTCATAATAGGAAGTGGGGTCATCTATAGATTAATTTACAAAGAAGAGAATCTCAAAAATTTAGCTGGAATCAGACTCTCACAAGGAGGACCCTCAATCACACATCTTTTATTTGCCGACGATGTTATCATCTTTAGAAAAGCTAACATCTCTACGGCATTATCTTTTGAAAAGTGTCTCAGTACCTACTCAAAATGGTTAGAGTAAAAGGTGAATCACAACAAAACTACCATTCACTTTAGTCAAAATACTCCAATTCGACTTAAACAAGATATTCAATAGATTCTTACATTCAGAACTAGTCCAACAAAGCTTAAATATCTTGGACTGCCTCTCTATATTGGTCATTCAAAAAGTAGTATATTCCAAGAGACCATCGACAAGATAGAGAAAAAAATACAGGTTGGAACTCAAAAATACTCTCACAAGCTAGTCACACCACACTTATTAGATCGGTAGCAGCTTCAATGCCATCCTACATAATGGCCACTCTCAAAATGCCATAGAAAGTAGCAACTACAATTGACAAAAAGTTGAAGAATTTCTGGTGGAGATTCAAACAAGATCAAAATGGTTATACTCCCAAATCATGGACAACCATCTATACTCCTAAATCAATAGAAGCATTAGGCA
The DNA here is from genome assembly GCA_036559045.1 of Platycarya longipes. NCBI lineage: Eukaryota > Viridiplantae > Streptophyta > Magnoliopsida > Fagales > Juglandaceae > Platycarya > Platycarya longipes. Next base: position 21,371,053 of record CM071798.1, read on the forward strand.
TACGATCGTGTAAAGCACTCAATCAATCTATGCTTATGAAGCTCCTTTGGGTAATCCTTGATGAATCTTCTAGTATATGGAAAAGTTCTCTTACTCAGAAATACCGTAACAACAGCAACATATAGGAAGTTAGCTTTAAAAAAATTGATTCCTGGGTATGGAAAGGAGTTCTAAACCAAAGGGACTTCCATAAGGAAAGCATATGCTGTCAGATCAATAATGGAACATGTTGGTGCCATAAAAATCGGCCAACACATTGGGGCAAAAGAAAGAATTATTTACAACCCACCGGTGCAAGTTGGGGTTTATTCAAGGTCATTTGGGGTTCCCAGCAAGATTCCGGCTTGGCCGTATGTGCTTAAATAGCAGATGAAATAGGTAGAAACGGACACACAATTTTACGTGGTTTGGCAAGTGCCTACGTCCACGGATATTTGGGGATGAGAATCTTCTATAAAGAGAGTTTTTACAATCTCTCATAACTCACTCTATACAGGCAAAATATAAATAAATACGTGAATAAAATCTGTCGGTTGAAGCTCTCGGGGAAGGCTGGAAAAGCTGATATTGGGGAAAGAGATGCGACCTAAATTGTTCCAGCGGGAGAGAGTACAGGATCCTTTCTTTCATCTGTTTGAGTCCTTTTATAGCTAAGTTTCGCTCAGTACGGTCAGATATTTCCCTTGCGTGTGTCAGTCAAATTCTTCTTTTCCTTCACCGCCTTGCTTTTCACTGATACTCCCCTTAAATCTTGCAACTGTTTAAACCTTACCGACCTAATCCCTACCAATCTTCCTTTTAATCTCATCACCTTCTTTCTTGACCCCTAGTGCCATAAATACTTGGCAGGTGCAATAAATGTCTAGTTGGGTTGTTCACGTTGATTTCATTCTTTTCAGTACCCCGCGAATTCTTAACAAAGATACTTTGTTGGGAATTCTGCCTCATTGTCTTGTATCCTGAATTCTGAGAAAGTGGTGGTTTGTCTCCTGATCCCTAAAAAATACTGATTGCGTAAAATGCAACTGTGAGCTAGGTTAAGGTGGGAGATGGACTCGACCGCTAAAGATGGGAGTGTAAAGTTCAAAGGTGGTGGGAGATAACATCGCGTGGGACCTTGTGGGAGGAATTATCGCGTAGGTGAGATGAGGCGCAAAGGTTGGGGCTCGGCTATCACCCTACGGGACTTTAGTAATCTTCGCGTAGGTGGGTAGTCCGACCTCACGGGAATTTATTGACTTTGCATAGATGGGTTTTCGGATAGATTGTGGATGGCCAAACAACCCCGCGAGCCTTCGAGTGGGATGTGGTTGATTCGACAACCCTGCGAGCCGTCGAGAGGATTGTGGTTGATCCGACAATCCTGCGAGCCGTCGAGAGGGTTGTGGTTGATCCGACAACCCCACGAGCCTTTGAGCGGGATGTGGGTGATCTGACAACCCCGCAAATCTTCAAGTGGGATGTTGCTGTGATGAGGGTGCAAAGCCTATTTCTTCATCGTATGGGACCGGACGAGGGTGTCATCGCGTGTGACCCGACGGGAGTGCATCGCCCAGGACTCCGCGAGAGGCGTCATCGCGTGAGACCCGGCAGGAGTGCATCGCCTAAGACTCTGCAGAAGGTGTCATCGCGTAAGATCCGGCGGGAGTGCATCGCCTAGGACTTTGCGTAATTTTGGTGTTGCTCTGACGTCACATGCTATATATAACAATTTTGTCAGTAAAAATAAATTCGCATATTACAAGAGAGAAACTGACATATTTTTGTCCGTGGCAAAAAGTTTTCGAGTTCCGGGTGTCGAGTGTCGAGTGTTGAATTTCCGAATGTCGACTCTCGAGTGAGAAGCCGTGAGATCCCGAGCGTAGACTCCCGAGCCCGTGCTACGAATGGTGATTGCCTGATTTCTGTAAACAAGAGATGAAGAAGGTTCCTCATAGAGCATGAGTGTTCCGAGCATGCAAGATTTCCGTGAACAGGTTGAGTCCCGATTACACGAAAAGTGAGATCTCGAGTGTGGTGTCGTGCGGTGAGTTTGTGTCAGTGAAAGGTGAATTAGACCGGAATCCGTGATGGTGTCTGTGATTGTTAGGTTCTCGAACCGGTGAGTCCTAAGTAGGCGAGGGTATGCAAGAAAGGTGGTACCCGGGCTAGTGAAGCCCGAGCTAGTGAAATCCCGAGTGTAATGTCGTGGGAGTGGGTTCAGGTGTGAGTCGAGTCCGTGATGAGTGAAAGCATCCTGAGCAGCCTTTTCTGGAGGGAGTTTGAGTCCCGAGCGCATCATGCGTGGGGTCCATGTGCGCCTGAGTGTGTGAGGCGAGCTGAGATCCAAGTATGGCCTCTTGTGCATGGTATCCATACAGTGTGAGTCAGGTGGCGAACTTGGCGGGCCATGAGGGAGGACTGTCCCGAGTTGGGTGTAAGCAAGTCTCGGGTGGTATAACGGGCGAGCTGTTGGTGTGTTATGAAACAGGATGAGGCGAGGGCGTGTAAGCCCATGTGATGGTGAGTAATTACTTCCTGTAGGCGAGGGAATATGGCGAGTGGGTTCCCGTGTGGGGAGTTTTGAGCCGGTTCGGGCTCCTACTTGGTGAGGGCGAGTTCCGAAATGCTTGGCACGAAATCGCAACATGCCTAATGTCTGGTGAGAGTCCAACTAGTGAGCTTTTTAGGATTTCCAAGCTAAGGGAGTCTGCATGAAGAATCCCGAGCTGGTGAAACCTAGCCTGAGGGAGCCCTCGTGAAGGATCTAGAGTGCCTGGAGAGGGCGTTTTGTTTTCTAGCAGCGCTCCTGTTTTGTATCCAAGTTGCTTGATGCTCGTTCCACAAAGATTCCCGAGTGTATGGGGCTTCGGAGAATTGAGTGAGCCTCCCGTGTGGCATGAGAGTGCTCCTGTGTGATGGTGTAATCGACCGCGTGATGGTGCAACTGACCAAGCAAGAAATCCCGAGCGACGCATGTGATTGGTTGTGTGGCGGCTCGTGGAGGACAACTGAGCTAGTGGAATCTCGTGCGAAGTGATGCCTGGGCTAGTGAATCCCGAGCTAGCTGAGGATGTAACCTCGAGTCGGTTTCCCGAGCAAGGTGGAGCCCTTGTTGCATGGTGAGGGTGTTTGTTTTCGAGTAGCACTCCTGAATTGTATCCGACCCGTTTGATGCTTGTTCCAAAGAGAGTCCCGTTTTTGGTGAGCTCAGACTAGAGGAGCCTGAGCTGGGGTTCCCAAGCATGCATGGCGAGCATGGGTGCGTTAAGTTGGAGTCTGTGTGACAAGTAGGGGAGAGAGGGAGGGAACTCGATGGATTCCCGAGCTGGTGGAGCTCGAACTTAAGGACCTAGAGTTGGTGGAACTCGTGTTGAGGGTGTTCGAGCTGACGGATACCGAACTGGTGGCGTCCCCGAATTGGGGGAGATCCGAACAGGAGACCAGGTCTAGTGGTCGGCTGGGCTGGTTGGCGTGAGGTGTCCGTGTGTGAGACCGAGCTGAAGGTGTCCAAGAGGTGAAGGGTCTCGAGCGGGTGGTGCTAGTGAACCCGAGCTGAGGGATATCCACTGCCTGTGTGGTGTGAGTATGCTCCCAAAAGAGCGAGTTGTGAGGCCGTGGCGAGCTTGTTCCTCCGAGTGTGAGAGATGAATCCCGAGAGGGTAATTTCGAGGGACCTTTCCGAGTTGAAGAATCCCGAGCTGGAAGGGCTCGGATTGGAGGTGTCCGAGCTGGGATGGTGTTCGTTCATGGTTCTCGAGTAAGGGAAATTCGAGAGGGGAGATTCGAGCACAGTGGGCGACCGCCTTGGGGGTCATTGGTGAACCCGGCCACCCATCGGCGAGGTCAGACAGGGTCGACCACTTTCCTGGAGTCGGCGGCGGGCCAGCTGTGCTCCAACGAGATTGGGCTCTGCCGTTTTTGCTGTGCAAGGGTTTGACTGTGATGGGTTCGCCACTTCTGGCGAAGCCACCGGTTGAGGGTAGCTTCGTCAGAGACAGAATATGCTGACGACCCATGCAATGGGTGTCGGCGCCACTCTCCTTCCGACATGACGTGGCTACTGGAAAATGCATTTCCAGTTTTCTGGCAAGACTGTCGGAGGCTAAACACGCCTTGAGGCGTAGCCTTCGACGAGGCAGAAGCAACCGGCGGTCATGGGGGTGACCTCTGGCATATATTCTGAGCTCGTGACACGGATTACCAGGCTAGGATGCCCCTTCGGCATACTCCCGAGCTCAGTGCATGCACGCAATGCATGCATCTTACATTGTGTGCATGCAGGGTGGACATGCGTGCACAGTGCTGTACCGAGCACACTATGCATGCATGCCCAGTGTATGTACAGGGGTCGTGTACAGTGCATGCATGTCCAATGCATGCACAGTATACGTGTGCATGCATTGGGTGCCGGCGCCCATGCAGTGTGACCCATGTGGTGGGTGATGGCGCCACTCTCCTCCTTCCGGCACGACGTGACTACTAGAAAATGCATTTCCAATTTTCTGGCATGATTGCCGGGGGCTAAACACGCCTTCGGGTATAGCCTCCGGGGAGGCAGAAGCAGCCAGCGGTCACGGGGGTGACCTCCGGCATCTGTTCTGAGCTCGTGACACCGGATTACCAGGCTCGGATGCCCCTTCGGCATACTCTCGAGCTTGGTGCATGCACGCAATGCATGCACCTTGCATTGCGTGCATACAGGGTGGACATGCGTGCACAGTGCTGTACTGAGAACACTGTGCATGCATGCCCAGTGTACGTACAGGGGTTGTGCACAGTGCATGCACATCTAGTGCATGCACAGTATACGTGTATTGTGTCCTTAAGTGTACTGTGCATTTTAAGTGCACAGTACACTATACTTTCGTATCGTGTTCAAAGCCATCACGTGTTTAATGCATGTGTTTGTGGCTTTTGTGAGCACCTGGGTAGGGAAGATAAATAAATAGATGGTCCAGAATAAGAGTTCGAGACCGACCAAACTGGTGCCAGCATTTTTCTTGTTGTGTTTGTGATAAAAGTAAAAAAAATAAAAGTAATAATAAAGTAGTCGAGCACACTTATCTTGAAGAAACTTTTGTTGAATCGGTCAGAACCTTTATTCAGTGAGCTAGAAAGTCATCTTTCTTCCACTCTGACTTCAAAGAAATCCCACAGACGGCGTGACTCCCAGTGAGGTTCCAGCGTGGCTGTATGTGCTTAAATAGCAGATGAAATAAGTAGAGATGGACACACAATTTTACGTGGTTTGGCAAGTGCCTACGTCCACGAATATTTGGAGATAAGAATCCACTATAAAGAGGATTTTTACAGTCTCTCATAGCTCACTGTGTACAGGAAAAATATAAATAAATATGTGAATAAAATCTGCCGATTAAAATTCTTGGGGAAGGCTGGAAAGGCTAATGTTGGGGAAAAAGATGCGGCCTAAATTGTTCCAGCGGGATAGAGTCCAAGATCTTTTCTTTTATCTGTTTGAGTCCTTTTATAGCTAAGTTTCGGTCAGTACGATCAAATATTTCCCTTGCGTGAGTCGGTCAAATTCTTATTTTCTTTCACCGCCTTGCTTTTCACGGACAGCCCCCTTAAATCCCACAACTGTTTAAACCCTACAAACCTAGTCCCTGCCAATCTTCCTTTTAGTCCCATCACCTTCTTTCTTGTCTCTTAGTGCCATAAATACTTGGCAAGTGCAATAAATGTCTAGTTACGTTGTTCACGCTGATTTCATCATCCCTTTCAGAACCAATACTAGAGTATGTCAAAACCCTTAGATTCCAACCATTTCTAATTGTCTCCCCACGTCCAACCCGGATACAAGAATGGTAGACTCGAAATGAAGAGTAGTTGAGCTCACTTTAGAAGCACCAAGGAGATGAAATATGCTTCTACTTCACACTCTCTTCACTCAAGATTCAGTTAAAGAAATTCAAAAAATTTTCCTCTCCCAATACAATTTTCATTCTAAACCAAATCAAATATGTTGGATCCATCACTATTCTGATAAATACTCCATAAAATCAACCCATGAAGCAATAACTAAATGTCAAAGATAAAATCAGTCAATCATTCCTTGGAAGAAGCTTTCGAAACTCGAGCTGCAAGATTGTCATAAGCTATTCCTATGGAAAATAGCACATTATATTTTGCCAACAAGATCTGAGGTAAGTAAATACTCAACTGCACCAAACTGAAACACTAAGGCCTTATTTGTTTTGGTGGATGAGACGAAAAATTTAAAACATATCTCAAACTCATTATTACATTTTTTCAAATCTCCATATTTTTTCAAATTCTCATATAAAACTATCATTAAAAAAATATCTTAGCACAACATTTTATTCTTTTTTTTTTCACTTTTATCTTATATCATCTCATCTCATATCTAAAAACAAACTGGGCCTAAATGTCCCCTCTGTGAGCAGCAAACAGAAACTATACATAACCTTTTTTTTAACTGTTTATTTGCACGAATATTGTAAAGAAATTCAAGGTGGCCACTGAATATTTCAATCTTTGAAAATCTCTCTATCACAATTGGATTTAATCAATAATCAATCCTAAAAGATATTTAGCTATTCCAAAAGAGGAGACTCACTCATTCAAGGTATATGCTGCTATAGCCATGGATAATATCTGGAGAATCCGAAACTCTGTTGTCCATCATAATTCCACAACCAACCCAATGAAGCTATCTCGATCAATTAATTCCCAATATCTGGAGCACCAAGCGGCATGGAACAAAACTGAACCCTCTTTGGTAGGTATTAGCCAAGATGCCACAACGCCTCAAGTGAAAATACAATGTGATACAGTTCTCCGACACACAAGTTGCACTGCAGCTTCTTTATGCTTTTCTAGTGAAGGTAAAATGCTATTTTCCCATATAAGTCAGACAAGCAATACTAATCCTTAGTGGGTGAGGCCCTGGCTGTCCTTGGTTTCAAAGAACCTTACATCCATAATATATATAAGATTTCCATTGAAAGTGGTTCCCAATAAGTGATTGATGCTATCGCCACTGGCTCTCTATCAACTGATTGGGTAATGAGCAATATTATTTCAGACATTAAACACCTCATTTCCCACTTTGAAGTCTGGAAAGTCTAAAAAACTCATGCCAAAATCGATATGCGTATCTTTTAGCGTAACGGTGCTTCTAAATTCTTTTATAGAAGATTGTCCCTTTCTACCATCCTTTATACTCTTGTACCTTTTTATAGCGGAAAAGATCCACATATTATGTAATATAACTTTATCTCTACCTTTGTTTTATATTTAATAGATATCTTTCACTTGTCTTGAAAAAAAGAAGAAGATATAATTAGAATAACAAACGTTAATTAAGATCATAAAAAATATGGCATGTGTTTTAGCTTTAAATTTCTACAAAACTTTTTTCGTCTTATCAAAAATATATTCTACAACACATCGACCTTTACGCATTAGCTGAAACTAATCTTACAAGTTGAATGAGTGGGAAACGTGGAGAATATATTTAAGAGTTCTATTATATACATCAAATTATTTTTGTATATTTTTATGTATTTTAATGATATAATTAGTCAAAATAATTATTTTATATTAAAAAATAACATAATTAATCATATTAATAAAATGCATAAAAAGTACATATAAGTTGTATATAATTAATAAGTATATAATAATTAGCAGATGCAAAAATGAATAAAAGCGAACCAATAGAGTACCTAGAGGTTTTTTCATTGCAGTACTCAGGTGACCGTGATCATGATCTTATAGGGAACGGCCACAAAATCCGAAAACCCCCCATATATAGATTGTATTACAGAGCGGGTACCTTCCTCTTTTTAATTTCAATCTCCAAGTAGATTTTGCCAGATCACGTGCAGGTCATAAATTTTGATCCCAATATTGACGATGACGTGTATTCTAGATCGAAAAAGGGTATCTACATGCACACTTGGAATCTCGACGGGGATCGCATGCCTAGTATATTTTCTCTTTTTTTTTTTATTTATTTATGCATTTTCATCATTTTAAATATATATTTTTTTAAAAAAATTATTATATTATTAGAAATATTTACTTTATTATTAAAAAATAAAAAAACCAATCGAGAATTCTAGGCAAAAATATAGAAATGACTTTAATATTTCTCTTCAAAAAATGCAAAATAAATTATTAAAATTTACCTTAAAATTTATGCAATTTGATATATTAGATCAAATTATTTAATTTTTAAAAGAACTTTTTGTAATTCCTTGTATATGTATCTATATATTATACACATCCATAATGTTTTCATTACAGAAATAAAACTTATTACCGAATTGGTCTTTTTGTAGCAAAAAGTGTTATATAATCCCCTCATTACTGTAGATATATGTACTATGTCCATCCTAAAGACACTCACCACAAGATGTCCTAAAATAAAGATGATTATAATTTCCTCCTCTTCTCCTAAATATATTTTTAAAAATCTAACTAGTATTTATAGTTGTCTAGGTCTTTTAGTCTCATTTGGTACATAGAGAAATGAGATGAGTTAAAAATTAAATAAAATATAATTTTTATTAAAAAATTTGTAAAAATTTAATTTTTTTATTATATTTTTATATGATAATTTAAAAAAATTATAATAATTATATAGGATGAGACGATCTCATCTACCAAACCATATCAAACATTTATCAACAATTTTTTCATACTTACTTATTTTTAGTCATTAATAAAATCTCACATTCTCATATTTTCAAATCTCATAAGAGACAATAAAATATCTTGATATCTTTTTATAATTTACAACCTCATTTTTTATTTAATTATTTACACTTTTTCTTTTTGAATCAAATAATCAACTTTCATTAAGCAAAAAACAGTCACTCATTACAAAATTTCTCAGAGATTAACTTGCTAGATATCAAGACAAGAGCTTCTACAATCCAACATTGCATATCTTGTAATGATAAAGCCAATTTTACTAACATATGTATTATCTCATCCCACCCCTTCTAATACAACTAATCTGACTGAATAATATCTTTTAAATTATTGCACATATTTCCTATGAATTTTTACCTAAACACATATATGGGGTAAAAAAAGCTTGATTACATAATATCATAACCTTGTCGATTAGAGAAGAAATATTTGAGATGTTAGGACTTAATTGGTTACACCAAAGAAGACATAGGTTTAAACGGTCATACGAGTTATATTTCAAATACTACAATAGATAAAAACTCATTAGGGACATGATGGCTTATTTCGATTGAACTCAAGTTAGTTTAATTTTTAAACCTAGATTTTTCTCTCTCTAGTGGGAGAGTTTCCATCTAAGCCTTCCCTAGAAGTTTAGTCTGATCTCTCAGATCTACGGACCTTGAGAGCATCCACCATCCTCCCTCAACCCCCATTCCCAGATTCTCCAACACAGTTTCGTTACCGCAACGACATTGATGAAAGATTTAATCAACCTTTGTGAAGGCCTAACTCTTACGGAGTCAGAGAAAGATGAAATCATCTTCACGGAAGAAGAAATGATGTTGGCCAAAGAAACAAATAAGCTTTGCCTGGTCACACTAGTAGTAGCAGAAAAAGAAGTGAATAAGGGAGCATTTAAGAGCACGATGGCAAGGGTCTGGAAACTCGATAGCAGGGCCACTATCAGATAGCCGAAGGGAAGACCAGAGGGAACCAAGGCCGACCTTGGTCTTTCGACAGACACCTGGTATGCATTCAGGAATGTGAGGGACATATAGCTCCTCGAGAGCTCCAATTCGCCCTTGAACCATTTTGGGTTCAATTCCATGATATTCCATTCGCAAGCCTAAACAAGAGGATAGGGGAAAAACTGGGAGAGTCAATTGGCAAAGTGATCCTCCTTGATGTAGATCCCAACGGCCGAGCATGGGGAAGCTTTCTCCGAGAAAAAATTATGATTGACATCACAAGACCACTGGCAAGGGGACGGATTCTCAATTTTGAGGGAGTTCGACGATGGATATCATACAAATATGAGTGAATGCCCAGCTTTTGCTTTCAATGTGGTATCATCCGGCACCCTCCTTTAGGCTGCCCCAATGCTGCTACAGACAGAAGAACTTGGAATATACACAATCTACAATACGGACCGTGGATTCGAGCAGGTGTCCCAGCCAAACCAAACGCACTTCCAACCTCACCGAGTTACACAAACACAGAGGAAAAGTCTCCCACCGAACGACAAGACCATTCTGAGGAACACACCACCGAAGGGGGAGATTCACACTCGGGACCACCTGGGATCGAAAAACTCAAAACATTCCGCTATTATTCGGTCGGAAGTAGGGAAGAATTTGGATAATAACGAAAGTGCCATTGTAGATAGCAGGGAACATCTCAAGCTGTCATCCCACCTCAAGCCTCTCGACTTGACTCACAAGACCAACCCATATATTAAAACCAAGGGAGAACCACTGGACAATGCTCCTGACCAAAGCTCGTGAGACACGACACCTAAAGCTTAACCTGAGAGTCGTAAACTACCGAAGGAAGATGCCGAGCTGGACATCCAGGACCAATTGATGCTCCATGTGGAACCAGCACCCCAGGTAAGTTTCTCTTCCCCTAGTAAGGCCTTTTCCCTCGGAAGTTCATACAAGAAATCCCCTGTTTCTAGTTGGAAACGTCGGGCAAGGGGAAAGGTCGCAAGGTTTCCTAAACCCCTCATTCAGTCACCCTCTAAGTTAGGAGTAAAAAATTTTGTAAAGAAACGTCCGCTTAGTCCAAATGAGAAATTTACCAAGAGTGACAAAAAACTCAAACGTATTGAAATGGCCGAGGCTGTGGCACAGCCTTGCCATACCTCATGAGACTTCTATGTTGGAACTGTCAAGGGTTGGGGAACCCTCAGACAATTCATGAGCTCCACCTCTTGGTGAGAGAAAAATCCCTAGATCTTGTTTTCCTAATTAAAACTAAGTGTAGAAGAGAAAAAATGGAAGCAATCCGGAATAAACTTGGTCTTGATAGTAGTTTTATTGTTGACTGTGTTGGAAGGATTGGTGGATTAATTACCCTCTGGTCCAAGAATTCTAACTTTGAGTTATTTTCTTATTCTCTTTGACATATTTCCATGAAATTCCACATTGGTGTGCCCAATGAATTTGGATTGGTAATGAGTTTTTATGGCCACCTTGTGGCCTCTAAAAGAAATGAGGGATGGAGTTTACTCAAGGCGCTCAAGCCAGATCCCACCACCCCTTGGTTATGCATGGGAGATTTTAATGAAATAATATCGCAAGAGGAAACTACCAGCAAATGTCAAAAGCCACCAAGACAGATGGAAGCCTTTCTGAAGGCCCTTGTGGATTGTGAGCTTGGTGACCTTGGATTCAAAAGGAATAAATTCACTTGGTGTAACAATAGGCCGGGTTTGGAGTTCACAAAAGAGAGATTGGATAGGGTTATGTCCAATAGTGCGTGGAATAATCTCTACCCCATTAACTTGGTCCAAGTGCTTCTGGTTCAACGTACAAATCATTGCCCCCTACTCACATATAGTATTGATTTCGACCTGAGACCCCAAATCACCAGGACCATTTTCAGATTCGAAGCATCATTCTCTAAATAGCCCGACTGCATATAAGTAATCAAGAAAGCCTGGCAAGGGGCGTCACAATTGGGAACATCCATTGACATCACTAAAAGAAGCATTGAGCGCTGTGGATACCAACTAAAGGAGTGGTATCAAACCGAGAGGAAAGCCAAAAAGTATCGGATCCAACATAAGAGGGAAGAATTACGGATACTCCAAACAACCCAATCAGACCAGAATATGGAAAGTATAAAATTTCTGTAAAAGGAACTTGATGCTACTTTAGAAGAAGAGGAAACCTAATGGAAGCAAAGAACAAAATAGAGATGGCTTCATCAGGGAGATCAAAATATCACATATTTTCATAAGTATGCCACACAAAGGAAACAGAAGAACACTATTCGGAAGATCAGTGATGACAAGGGGTTCACTTGGCACTCTCCTGAAGATATCGACCTGCAATTCCAAAGCTTTTACTCTCAACTGTTTATGACAACCCGCCCCACAAACCTAGACTCATACTTGGCAGATGTCATTCCCTATGTAACCCCTGACATGAACAGAGAGCTCACCAAAGACTACACTAGGGAGGAAATCGAATTAGCTATCAAGAAGAGCATGAATCCACTTGGCTCACTGGTCAATTGTTGGTGACAATGTAGTTGCAATTGTACGCAAGATTCTCAGGTCCAAATCGGGCTTTAGAGGCATTAATCAAACATTCATTTCACTTATCCTGAAGAAGAATGCCCCTCGACTGGTATTAGACTACCAACCCATCAGCCTATGCAACGTGTTGTACAAGATAATATCCAAAGTTATATCGAACAGGCTAAAGAGGATTCTACCACAGCTGATCTCTTCTACACAAATTGCTTTCGTGCCGGGCAGATGAATATCAGATAATATCTTGGTGGCATATAAAATTCTTCACTCTATGCAGAATAGGCACAAAAGCAAAAAGGAATGATATATGGCCTTAAAACTTGACATGAGCAAGGCGTATGACAAATTAGAGTGGAGCTTTCTAAAAGCGGCAATGACAAAGATGGGGTTTGACTGAGAGAGAGTGGAATTAATCATGCAGTGTGTGACAACAGTGTCTTACTCAATCCTTATCAATGGGGCTTCACAAGCTCCCATCCAACCTTCTAGAGGCATTAGACAAGGAGACTATCTTTCCCCTTAACTCTTTATACTCTGTTCTAAAATTCTTAGTCAAGCACTTTTTAAAGCACAGCAAGATGGCTTAATTTATGGTTTTCCTGTGTCAAAAAACTCCTTATTCATTAATCATTTATTTTTTGCTAACGATAGCTTGATTTTTTGCAAGGCACTTCCCTCTAAATGGAACAATGTATATGGCATATTGAATGACTATGAGGTGGCGTCAGGCCAGAGACTTAATCTGGAAAAAACTTCAAATATATTCAGCAAAAACACGAAGATGGAATTGCAACAAAATATCCTAACAACAGCAGGGATCAAAGCCACAAGCCCCTTCGAGAAATACTTAGGTCTCCCACCCTTTATTGGTTAACACCGGGTGAGAGCTTTCAATCCAACGCTGGAAAGAATAAAGGCCCAGATGAACAATTGGAAGACCAACTTCTTGTCCCATGCTAGCAAAGAGATCCTCCTCAAAGCAGTAATCCAAGCAATCCTCACATACAGCATGAGAATCTTCAACATCCCAAAAGGCAGCTTGAGAAGCATCAACAAATTAATGCAAGATTTTTGGTGGGGACAGAAGGACAACAAATCAAAATTACACTGGCTTAGTTGGAAAGGTATGGGGGTAACAAAACAACATAGAGGCCTGGGTTTCAGAGATTTCGAGGTATTCAATCTAGCACTCCTAGCCAAACAAAGTTGGCGGTTGGTGCAAACACCATCCTTCCTAGCAGTTAGAGTATTAAAAGCTAAGTACTATAAAGGGAAAGACTTTCTAAAAGCTGAACTGAAGAAAGGCAACTGCTATGTATGGTAGAGCATCATGATGGCAAGACCTCTTCTATGTGAAGGGTTACTATGGAAAATAGGCAATGGACAGTCGGTAGGGATATGGAAAGACAAATGGGTACCAATTCATTCTACCTACAAAATCCAATCTCTCCCTATGACTCTTTCCCAAGACTCCACAGTGGCAACCCTCATTGATTCAGATACCAAAAGGTGGAAAGTCCAGATGATTGAAGACTTCATTAGTGCAGAGGAAGCAACGGCAATACTGAAATGCCCAATTAGCCCATGTGATAGTGCGGACTAGCTGTAATAGCCCAATTTTTCTAAGGTAAATTATTTTATGGAGATTATTTTAAGGAGATTTATTTGATGATTTTATTTATTAGGAAATTAGAATGAGAGATTTAGTTGAGGAATGTGAGATTACACTTAGTATTGGAAATTTTGCATTTTCGGATTAATCTGTCGAGTTTTAGAAAAACAGGTATAAGTTATTCATATGGGGTCCAAATGAGGTGATTCCAATTGGTATAGAACCTTAAGAGATATATCTAAAACTTTTATGTTTGAAGTTTCCTGAGATTCGGAAGGAATCAATAACTTATTTTGGAATCAAATAGGCAGCTTTGGAATGGGCTTAAATGGAACCCGAGTTGGATAATTGAACTAGATTGGGGCATGTAACTAATTAGGCAACTGGTTTTAGGATTCTCTGGGATTATGACATGTGTAGGGATAGTTAGGAATGAATGGAAAGTTGATTTGGAAGTCAATTGAATAGTTAGGGTGATGGGAACTCAAAGGGAGCCAAAATCTGGTTGATTGGTGACTAAGTGGATCAAATTTGGCTCTACCTTAACTAAACTATGAAGTGACCTTCTAGAACTTGTTGAGAGAAGACCTAAGGGAGTTGGGAAGGAACCAAATGGGTAGAAAAACCTGGAGATGGGCGTGTGACACAAGGGGAGAGCTGGAGATGAGAGATGCATGCATGGTTAGGTGAAATGCCACCTCACCTCTTATCCCTTTAGCTTACTTCTCAGCCATGGATCAAAATGGGCAGCCAAACCATCTCAAATGTGAGCCCTTGGATGACTAATCCAGCTGCAAAGCCTAGGATTTGGGAGGCTTAATCCTCATCATTAGATTCACTTAGATGGACACCTCATCACATGCAAATCTGGCAACTAGGGCACCTTAGGTGCATTTCCTTTTCTCTCCCTCATGTTGGTCGACCACCACCCTATAAATAGAGCCTTGAGAGCTTCCTAAGCTCCTTTAGAAGGAGAGAACACTTGCCTTTTGAAGCCATACCAGAAAACCCTCCCCAAACCCTCAAAGTGATCACTTGTGAGCTAAGTGAGTGTGTGTGGGAGAAAACTTGGAGGAAGTTGGTTGGATCAATTCTCTTGAGCTAGGAAGAAATTGTAAGTCCATATTCTAGCTTAATTTAAGCATGGAAATGGTTTATTGGCATGATTGAGTTATGTTTCCTAGTAGTGAACACTTGAGAACATGATTAAGTGGAAATGGACACATGAGTAGGATTGATTGTAATTTGTCTTGTTAATATGTTCAATAAAATTGTAGAAACTTAGATTTAAGCTTTTAAGAAGATAAATAGGGTGTATGGAAGAGATTGGCATGTTTTGAGTAGAAAAACCCTTAGAGCCGTAAGTTCGCTCGATCCTCGCTCGACATGTGAGTCGAGCGAAGGCAAAATATGAACCATCGCTAGAGTTTCGCTCGACACCCGCTCGAGCGAGTCCCAACCCGAGACTTCGCTCGATACTCGCTCGACAAGCCGCTCGAGCGAGATGCCCTGTTTTGCTTAGACTTAGGGTTTCCTTAGAATAGAATTGGGGGTTTCAAATGGGAAGGATTATAAGTGAAATAACTCATGTGAATAAGAGATGAACAAAAAGAAAGAAAATAAAATTTATATAAAGATTAAGTTAGTCACGTCGTGACGGGGACGGCGATACGTAACACCCGGATGACTGACGTGCCGGCAGGGACGGCGATACGTAACGCCTGTCGTGATATGAGAAATATGTGATCTCCACGGAGACGGCGAGACGTAACGCCCGTGTGATTGATCCTCACGGGGACGGCGAGACGTAACGCCCGTGAAATTGATTTGAATGGCGGGGACGGCGAGACGTAACGCCCGCAGTAATATGTGTATATGTTTTGTGTCATAACGGGGACGGCGAGACGTAACGCCCGGATGATTGACACCAGACTCATCATAACGGGGACGGCGATACGTAACGCCCATCAGTGATATGAAAGAATAAGAATTTTAAGGGGAAAACAATATAATTTAATATAAGATCCTGGGTGAGTTGAGAAAGGTGTCTGTTAGACAGTGGTCTTGTGAGAGGTATATTAGGGTATTTCCCTTGTCATTAGTGGTAATAACTTTATGGTTGTTTTCCCTGTTTCCTTTAAGCTGTTTATGTACTTACTGAGATTTCATTCGAAATCTCACTCTTTTGTGGCTCCATATATTTTGTGCATATTATTTCATACAGGATTCGATGACCAGCAGGGGGACAGCCCCGATGATACAGGAGACTTCGGGGAGTCCTGAGGGACTTTCCGACTATAGTCCTTATCTGGACATTTCTTTTGTTTCCTTCGGACCTCCTACCAGTAGTCGACCCACCGGATCTTGGAGTCTCGACGCATCCACTTTTGTTGAGGAGAGGCGACGTACGGGATGCTGCTTAACCTTAGGAGTAGACGGCTCCTTGTCCATGTGTGGAGTTTGTGTGACTCCACAGGGACAACAGCTCCAGTGAGACTTTAGTATTAGCATGGATAGGTTTCGCTATGGGAGAGAATATCCCGAGGTTAAGAGGGAGAAAGAGTGAGGTGAAGGAAAGTTCTTTTGGGATGAATGTAATATATTTTGCTACAGTTGGGTCTTGTATATGTAAAAAGTACAATATTAAGTTTTAATGAATGTTGTATATGTATTTTCCGTGTGATCTTTAGAAAGTCTTATATTGCAAAACCTGATCCGCTGCGAATTTAGTGATTTATGCTTTTATTCTTGTTAAGTACGAGGGTGAGTAGCCAAGTGTTGCTCATCCAGACACCTTAATTTACGTTAAATCCCAGACGTAAGTTAGGGGCGTCACAGATTGGTATCAGAGCAATTACGTCTTTGGGTAAAACCTACGTGTCCTAGGAAAAATGGATCACATGGTACTAGTATAGGCTTGAATCTTTATCAGATTGGGGTTTGGAGTAATATGGGTGAATGTTTGGATTTTTTTTGGAAATTGGAAGTTTCTAAAGTGAGTATGGCTTATGGTGAAGTTGGGTATATTTCAGGAAAACAATATGCCGAGAGGTCGTCCTCCCTTGAAACGAGTAGAAGTGGTAAATCAGAATCCTTCTCTGGTTACCCCTCCACGTACTGAAGAGCAAACAGCACCAAGCTCACCGTTGAGAGAAGTACAGACACCATCGAACCCACCGTTGGGGGAAGGGCAGACGGCACCGAACCCATTATCGGGAGAAGAGCAGAGGACACAGAATCCACCCTTGGAAGGAGGACCAGTAGCGCAAAACCCCCCATTAGAAGGAGGCCAGGCAATAGCTGAAGCTATTCGGCAAATGACGGAAGTGGTGAAAAACCAAATAGAACAGAGCCGTTATCATCAGCAGAATGAAAATAGAAGAGAAGTTCAAGGGTGTCCGTATGAGAAATTTCTAGCGTATCGATACCCGCCCTTTATCGGAACGGAAGGAGCATTAAAAGCAGATAAATGGATTGTAGACCTAGAACGCACCTTCGAAGTTAGTAGCTGCACCGAAGTTCAGAAAGTGCAGTATGCAGGACATCTGTTACAAGGAGAAGCCGGACTGTGGTGGGACACAAAGCGGAAGCTGCTAAAGTTAGAATTGGGAGAAAATGTAGTGCCTACATGAGAAAGGTTCAAGAAAGAGTTCGACGATCGATTCTTTCCGGAATCTATGAAGCGGCAGAAAGCTTTGGAGTTTATTATGTTAATACAAGGCAGTATGTTGGTGGAACAGTACTCGGCGCGATTTATGGAATTGGCAAGATTTGCTCCGCATCTGGTGGCTACGGAAAAGATGAGAGCTCAGAAGTTTCAAGAAGGACTGCAGCCATGAATTCGTATGCAGGTGGCATGTTTGCAAATTGAGAACTTTCAAGAACTAGTGAATGTAGCAGCCATAGCGGAAGCTGAACAGAGGAGTGTTATGGCGCAAACTCAAACATATGGAAAAAGAAGATTTCAATTTTCTGGGGGAAAGGATGCTAGAAGGAAACCAAATTTTAGATCCATAGATAGAGGAAAAGGAGTAGCAATTAATCCAAATATGCCAATTTTATTTCCGCAATGTGCAAAATGTGGACGTCGACACCAGGGAGATTGTCGAGTGGATAATAGAATTTGTTATAGATGCGGTCGGCCAGGACATCTGATCAAAGACTGCCCTCAGAATACCTCTCAAGGAGTAGCTCTACCCGGAGGAAAAGCCAAAGCTTCTACGAAAGCTAAAGTTTATGCTATCACGCCTGGAGAAGTAGATATGGAGGCAGACGAGACAATAGATGCTAACGTCATTACTGGTAAATTTCCAAGTCCCCTCTTTTAGTTAATGAATGGATTCTTTGGGAGTGGTAATATTAGTAATAGTAGAATAAAATTTTTCTTAGGTAAACTTAAGCTGAAGCAATGCATGGTCTATACCTTGTTTGATTCGGGAGCAACAAGATCCTTTATTTCCTATGATTGTGTCCAAAGGTGTGATTTAGAAACGGAATTGTTGACCCAAAAAGTTATAGTAGTCATGCCCAATGGAAAAGTAGCAGGATGCCACCGGATAGTGAGAAATTGTCCCTTGGAGATTGGAGATTCACAGCTAGTCGCTGATCTGATACTATTCCATTTGATGGAATTTGATTTAATTTTAGGTATGGATTGGTTGGCCAAGTATTATGCTAAACTGGACTGTCGCAGAAAGGAAATAGTTTTTAGCTTACCCAAGGAAGGAAAATTTTGTTACAAGGGGGAAATGTTGAAGGCAGTTTCCTCCATAGTAACTGCTAAGCGAATAATGAAAAGTATTAACAAAGAAACTAAGGGCTACTGGGTAATCATGTTAAACTCCTCAGAAGTTGTTAAAGGTATTCAAGGAATTCCTGTGGTGGAAGACTTTCCTCAAGTCTTTTCTGATGATCTACCAGGACTACCTCCTGATCGAGAAGCAGAATTTGTTATTGAATTGGAACCGGCCACAACTCCAGTTCATAGGGCTCCATATAGGATGGCACCGGTGGAATTAGAAGAATTGAAAGCTCAGATTGAAGAACTTTTGAGAAAAGGATTTATCAGGCCTAGTTCATCCCCATGGGGAGCACCAGTATTGTTTGTGAAAAAGAAAGATGGGACGATGCGGATGTGCATAGACTACCGGGAATTGAATAAAGTTACCATTAAGAATAAATATCCGTTGCCACGGATAGATGACCTGTTGGATCAATTAAGAGGAGCAACTGTGTTTTCAAAAATAGACCTTCGGTCTGGCTATCACCAGTTGAAGATCAGAGAGCAAGATGTACCTAAGACGGCTTTCCGAACCCGATATGGGCACTTTGAATTTTTAGTTATGCCATTCGGAGTAACAAATGCACCAGCAGTATTCATGGACTTGATGAACCGAATATTCAGACCATATTTGGACAAGTTTGTGGTGGTTTTTATTGATGATATTTTGATCTACTCTCAGACTGACGAAGATCATAAAGAGCATTTGAAAATAGTAATGGAAATTTTGCAGAAACACCAACTGTATGCCAAACTTAGTAAGTGTGAATTTTGGCTACAAGAAGTTAAATTTTTGGGTCATGTTATTTCAAGTGAAGGAGTCTCTGTGGATCCAGCGAAGGTAGAAGCAGTGATGGAGTGGCAGCAACCAACCAATGCACATGAAATACGAAGCTTCTTGGGATTAGCTGGATACTATAGAAGATTTGTGGAAGGATTTTCCAAACTGTCTGCACCTCTGACAGCATTGACCAGAAAGAATGCTAAGTACGTTTGGAGTGAGCAATGCGAAAAGAGTTTCCAAGAGCTAAAGAAGAGATTGACTACAGCACCAATTTTAGCCTTGCCAGAACCTCATAAACCTTATGTGATATATAGTGATGCCTCAAAAATGGGATTGGGGTGTGTGTTAATGCAAGAAGGAAGAGTAGTTGCGTATGCATCCCGACAACTTAAGGATCATGAACGAAATTATCCCACGCATGATTTAGAGTTAGCAGCTGTAGTGTTTGCTCTAAAGATTTGGCGGCATTACTTATATGGAGAAAGGTGTGAAATATTTACGGACCATAAGAGTCTCAAGTATCTTTTTAGCCAGAAAACATTGAATATGAGACAAAGAAGGTGGATAGAGACTATAAGTGATTTTCAATGCGAAATCAAATACCACCCTGGAAAGGCTAATGTGGTAGCCGATGCCTTGAGTGGGAAAGTTCAAACAGAAGAATTTTCAGTGCTGGTAGCGATGCGAGAAATTCTGGTAAACAGATTATCACAGGACCTCAAATTAATGGAAATTCAAGAAATTGTTCCTTTAGCGGACCAAGAAATTAAGGAAAAACAACAAAAGGATGCCAAGCTGGAGAAGATAAAACAACAAATACTGGAAGGAAAAGGGTCTCCACACTTTATGATTTCAGGCGATGGAATGTTATACTTTGGAAGAAGGAAAATCATTCCGGATGCCCCAGAATTGAAAGAAAGGTTGATGAAAGAAGCTCATAGTACACCATATACTGCTCATCCTGGAAGTACTAAGATGTATCAAGATTTAAAGGAAAAGTTTTGGTGGGAAGGAATGAAGAAGGATATTGCGACCTTTGTAGCCAAGTGTCCAGTGTGTCAGTTAGTAAAAGCTGAACACCAAAGACCAGCCGGTAAGTTGCAACCTTTACCAATCCCCGAATGGAAATGGGAGGATCTATCTATGGATTTTGTGGTAGGATTTCCAAGAACATCTACGGGAAAGAATTCGGTTTGGGTGATAGTGGATCGACTGACGAAGAGTGCTCACTTTTTACCTATCTCCAACACGGATTCCATGGAAAAGTTAGCAAGAATTTATGTGAAGGAAATAATTCGTTTACATGGAATACCCAAGACTATAGTATCAGACAGAGATCCTAGATTTACATCTCGATTTTGGCAAAGTTTACAGAAGATGATGGGTACCAATTTAAATTTCAGCAGCGCATATCATCCTCAAACAGACGGGCAAACAAAAAGAACTATTCAGACTTTGGAGGATATGTTGCCAGCTTGTGTGTTAGATTTTGACAAAGACTGGGAAAGTCTGTTACCATTAATTGAATTTGCATATAATAACAGTTTTCAAGCTACTATACAGATGGCACCATATGAAGCACTTTATGGAAGGAAATGTAGGTCTCCTATTTATTGGGATGAAGTGGGTGAAAGTAGTGTTTTGGGACCCGAGTATTTACAAGAAGTCAAAGAGCAGATCACAAAGATTAGAAATCAGATAAAGACAGCACAAAGTAGACAAAAAAGTTATGCAGATAATCGTAGAAGAGCTTTGGATTTTATGGTGGGAGACTGGGTATACTTGAAGATTTCGCCACTAAAGGGAGTCATGCGATTTGGTAAGAAAGGGAAGTTGAGTCCTCGTTATATTGGACCTTATGAAATTCTGGAAAAAGTAAGTCCAGTGGCTTACCGTTTAGCTCTACCTGATGATTTGCAAGGAGTTCATAACGTCTTCCACGTATCTTCTCTGAAAAAGTGTTTGAATGATCAACCAGTGGCGGTAATGGATCCGCGTCCTAGTAATTTACGTTCCAATTTAACTTATGAAGAGTGGCCTGTACACATTGAAGATCAGAAAGAACAAACCCTTCGGAATCGTACCATAGTGTTGGTGAAAGTACTTTGGAACAATCCTGTTTTTCAGGAAGCCACTTAGGAACGTGAGGATGTAATGAGAACTAATTATCCCCACTTGTTTGAAACATAGTTGTAATAATATACATTATAAATTGAATTAACTGTCTTGCATCTGTATGATAATTGTGTTTTCTTTTATATTTATATTCATTAATATTTAACCTTATACAGGATTATGGCTCCAAAAAGAACCGCGCGTATGTCAGTCACCCCTGTAGATCAGTTAAAGAAAAGATCTGAAAGAGTTAGAGAGAGATTTCGTAGGGAAAAACTGAAACAGTGGAAAGCTGAGAGATTGAACTGGTTAAATAAAAGTGAGAAGCACAGAACCCATATTATGGACATAGATGAAAAAGGTAATCCTATAAGTAGAAGAGCGTTACCAGGTGAGGAAAGACAACCCGCCAGAAAATGGTTAAAAGCAGAGAAAAGATTTTTGAGAAGAGAGGACAAAGGAAAAGCTGTCATAATAGAGTCATCTGATGGATCTGAAGAGCGTAAACGTCAGTGTGAAGAGGGACCTATAATAGAAGAGACAGAGGAAGAGAGATTTCGTATGTTGCAAGAGATAAGTGTGAATATGTACTATGATCCCGATGTAGACATGATATTTTATCACTCTCAGGATTCACTAATTAATGAGGAAAAAGTACCCACCTCTTCAGAAGGATCTACTGCTAGTAACCGAGGTATAGATTCCTTAAACCCTTAATTATTTATATCTTAGCGATTTCGGGGACGAAATCCTTTTTAAGGGGGGGAGGATGTAATAGCCCAATTTTTCTAAGGTAAATTATTTTATGGATATTATTTTAAGGAGATTTATTTGATGCTTTTATTTATTAGGAAATTAGAATGAGAGATTTAGTTGAGGAATGTGAGATTACACTTAGTATTGGAAATTTTGCATTTTCGGATTAATCTGTCGAGTTTTAGAAAAACAGGCATAAGTTATTCATATGGGGTCTAAATGAGGTGATTCCAATTGGTATAGAACCTTAAGAGATAGATCTAAAACTTTTATGTTTGAAGTTTCCTGAGATTCGGAAGGAATCAATAACTTATTTTGGAATCAAATAGGCAGCTTTGGAATGGGCTTAAATGGAACCCGAGTTGGATAATTGAACTAGATTGGGGCATGTAACTAATTAGGCAACTGGTTTTAGGATTCTCTGGGATTAGGACATGTGTAGGGATAGTTAGGAATGAATGGAAAGTTGATTTGGAAGTCAATTGAATAGTTAGGGTGATGGGAACTCAAAGGGAGCCAAAATCTGGTTGATTGGTGACTAAGTGGATCAAATTTGGCTCTACCTTAACTAAACTATGAAGTGACCTTCTAGAACTTGTTGAGAGAAGACCTAAGGGAGTTGGGAAGGAACCAAATGGGTAGAAAAACCTGGAGATGGGCTTGTGACACAAGGGGAGAGCTGGAGATGAGAGATGCATGCATGGTTAGGTGAAATGCCACCTCACCTCTTATCCCTTTAGCTTACTTCTCAGCCATGGATCAAAATGGGCAGCCAAACCATCTCAAATGTGAGCCCTTGGATGACTAATCCAGCTGCAAAGCCTAGGATTTGGGAGGCTTAATCCTCATCATTAGATTCACTTAGATGGACACCTCATCACATGCAAATCTGGCAACTAGGGCACCTTAGGTGCATTTCCTTTTCTCTCCCTCATGTTGGTCGACCACCACCCTATAAATAGAGCCTTGAGAGCTTCCTAAGCTCCTTTAGAAGGAGAGAACACTTGCCTTTTGAAGCCATACCAGAAAACCCTCCCCAAACCCTCAAAGTGATCACTTGTGAGCTAAGTGAGTGTGTGTGGGAGAAAACTTGGAGGAAGTTGGTTGGATCAATTCTCTTGAGCTAGGAAGAAATTGTAAGTCCATATTCTAGCTTAATTTAAGCATGGAAATGGTTTATTGGCATGATTGAGTTATGTTTCCTAGTAGTGAACACTTGAGAACATGATTAAGTGGAAATGGACACATGAGTAGGATTGATTGTAATTTGTCTTGTTAATATGTTCAATAAAATTGTAGAAACTTAGATTTAAGCTTTTAAGAAGATAAATAGGGTGTATGGAAGAGATTGGCATGTTTTGAGTAGAAAAACCCTTAGAGCCGTAAGTTCGCTCGATCCTCGCTCGACATGTGAGTCGAGCGAAGGCAAAATATGAACCCTCGCTAGAGTTTCGCTCGACACCCGCTAGAGCGAGTCCCAACCCGAGAC
Organism: Platycarya longipes; assembly: GCA_036559045.1. Taxonomy (NCBI): domain Eukaryota; kingdom Viridiplantae; phylum Streptophyta; class Magnoliopsida; order Fagales; family Juglandaceae; genus Platycarya; species Platycarya longipes. The sequence continues at coordinate 21,394,797 of CM071798.1, forward strand.
TTCGCTCGATACTCGCTCGACAAGCCGCTCGAGCGAGATGCCCTATTTTGCTTAGACTTAGGGTTTCCTTAGAATAGAATTGGGGGTTTCAAATGGGAAGGATTATAAGTGAAATAACTCATGTGAATAAGAGATGAACAAAAAGAAAGAAAATAAAATTTATATAAAGATTAAGTTAGTCACGTCGTGACGGGGACGGCGATACGTAACGCCCGGATGACTGACGTGCCAGTAGGGACGGCGATACGTAACGCCTGTCGTGATATGAGAAATATGTGATCTCCACGGGGACGGCGAGACGTAACGCCCGTGTGATTGATCCTCACGGGGACGGCGAGACGTAACGCCCGTGAAATTGATTTGAATGGTGGGGACGGCGAGACGTAACGCCCGCAGTAATATGTGTATATGTTTTGTGTCATAACGGGGACGGCGAGACGTAACGCCCGGATGATTGACACCAGACTCATCATAACGGGGACGGCGATACGTAACGCCTGGATGATTGATGAGTGTATGTGATGGGGACGGCGATACGTAACGCCCATCAGTGATATGAAAGAATAAGAATTTTAAGGGGAAAACAATATAATTTAATATAAGATCCTGGGTGAGTTGAGAAAGGTGTCTGTTAGACAGTGGTCTTGTGAGGGGTATATTAGGGTATTTCCCTTGTCATTAGTGGTAATAACTTTATGGTTGTTTTCCCTATTTCCTTTAAGCTATTTATGTACTTACTGAGATTTCATTCGAAATCTCACTCTTTTGTGGCTCCATATATTTTGTGCATATTATTTCATACAGGATTCGATGACCAGCAGGGGGACAGCCCCGATGATACAGGAGACTTCGGGGAGTCCTGAGGGACTTTCCGACTATAGTCCTTATCTGGACATTTCTTTTGTTTCCTTCGGACCTTCTACCAGTAGTCGACCCACCGGATCTTGGAGTCTCGACGCATCCACTTTTGTTGAGGAGAGGCGACGTACGGGATGCTGCTTAACCTTAGGAGTAGACGGCTCCTTGTCCATGTGTGGAGTTTGTGTGACTCCACAGGGACAACAGCTCCAGCGAGACTTTAGTATTAGCATGGATAGGTTTCGCTATGGGAGAGAATATCCCGAGGTTAAGAGGGAGAAAGAGTGAGGTGAAGGAAAGTTCTTTTGGGATGAATGTAATATATTTTGCTACAGTTGGGTCTTGTATATGTAAAAAGTACAATGTTAAGTTTTAATGAATGTTGTATATGTATTTTCCGTGTGATCTTTAGAAAGTCTTATATTGCAAAACCTGATCCGCTGCGAATTTAGTGATTTATGCTTTTATTCTTGTTAAGTACGAGGGTGAGTAGCCAAGTGTTACTCATCCAGACACCTTAATTTACGTTAAATCTCAGACGTAAGTTGGGGGCGTCACACTAGCTCACCTGGAGATGCACCTCAAATGACAAATTCTCAGTAAAATCGGCCTACCACCTACAAGGTAGCATTATGGACAGCATAACAGGTCAACCGTCAGAGCCTCCAACACACCCAGAAATCTGGGCTAACATTTGGAAGCTGAAGCTACCTTACGACCTCCACACCTTTCTTTGGCGTGCAGGGAAAGACATACTACCCACGAAGGTTAACTTGGTCAAGAAGTGGGTCCTTAACTCACAGAATGCTCAATATGTTTCCAACAGGACGAAACTACCACTCATTTGTTTTGGTCATGCCCGGCGGCTCAAGAGGTATGGAGCATGTGCTCCAAGAAATTCCAAAAACTCTCCATTCAAGAGGGCTCTTTTACTGATATTGTTTCTCTATTTCTTTCTACAGGAACTGAGACCACTATAGCGGAAGCAGCATACGTCCTCAAGCATCTATGGCAAAGAAGGAACATGATGGTTTTCGAGTCTCTTTTCCACTCTCCGGCGCAGGTGATTCAACAAGTAAGCATAAGCTTAGCAGATTTGAAAGTCTTCCTGGCTAGAACTAGAAGGTCCCGAACCCTGAAACAACAAGCAGATACACCTCCCATATGGCAAAAACCCCTCATGGATCACGTGAAGGCAAATTAGGGTGCGGCGATTGATGCAATCAATTGCAAGACTGAGATAGGGGTGATAGTCCAAGACTCCAATGGCATGGTACTAGCCACCCTCCAAGCCACCCAAAACCTTTTCCCGGATCCCCTCCTAAGGGAAGCTGTAGCGATAACGCGAGCTATATCCTTTTGTCAAGAAATAGGTTTGAGGAACTTGATAGTCCTAGAAGGGGACTCCAAATTAGTGGTAGACGGTCTAAACAATACAGATGACAACTGGAGCTCAGCTGGTCTCCTTATCCGAAATGCTAGGAAGCTAATCAAAAACTTTAGTACTTGTTCCATTGTCCATACTCCTAGGTTGGCAAATATGGCGGCCCATGTTCTAGCCCAAAATGCCCTAAATCTTAAAGAGGAGTGTATTCTTTTAAAATCATTCCCTCCCTGTATTAGCACTTTGCTTTGATTTAATAAGTATTTATGAGGTCTTCTTTGAAAAAAAAAAAAACAAGAGATAAGAGTCTTTTAAATTAAAATTTTCATTCTAAAAGATATGATTTTTGCCCCGAAATGTATTTCGGATCAATTTTTATCCTACAGCCCCCCAATTCTAATGCCCTACACAGACTGATAGACATCTCTTTTTTTAGATTAGTTTATGCAGTCCAATGTAAAAACTCATGATATACGCAGCCCCTGTATGAACTTATAGTCTAAAACCAATGGTTCATGTGTGACTCCATGGATATATTCACGTATAGACCTATAGTCTAAAGACTAAAACAAATGGTCCAATGTAATAAAGAACACTCCTGCTAAAGTACTTGCAAGCTTTCCCCGTTACACTTGCATTTATTGCACTTATACTTTTTCTTCTAGAAAGTTAGAAACACCACTTGCCCTTTACTATGAGTGTTCCAAGCCTCTCAACTACTTCTTTTTGCTCATGCAACTACACAAAACTTGAGGATTTCAAACACACCCACAACCTATGCATGGTAGGTTTGCTCCGCTTTACCGTTCGTTACCCAAAATCTCTCTACCTTTCATCTTCTTTATTAATTTTCCAATATATATATCCAACCTTAGAGATAACTTGACCTTCTGTGTTCTCGCATGGCCATTACTTGATCTCCAAGCACTAAACTCCCCAAAATTGACTTCCATCTTAGGCTCAGCATTTAATGTTCTTTTATTTTTTAGGTAAATTCATGTCGGCTCTTTACATTGGATTTTCTTTGGCTTTCATGGTAAATGTAGTAGTTTCTCCCATGCAAAGTTTGGGAAAAATTTTGTATTCTACCCAAAGCTATGTATTCATTTATTTTGTGATGGATACTCTGCATGTGCTTGGGTTTCCTATGAATGAAACGCACCATTACCATGGAATTATGTCCCTGCAAGACACCTTCCCATGAATGAAATGCACCATATCATATAGAAGTTCCATATTTCTATGCCTTTAGATTTTTGGAGTTCTGCTTATATTTAAGCTTACATATTTTAATTGGGAATTTGAGAATATTCGTTAATTGACAAACTATATAAAAAAAACTAACAATTTTATATAATTACTGATTAAGTAATTCTTAGGTTTATTCTTGATTTATAGTTACATGCAAAAAATGCATATTATTTATACTCATATGCACTATACATTTTATAGATCCCCCCAAATACAAAATCCTGATTCTGCCCCTGTCTATTTGGCTATGTTTGGCTATATTTGCAGGTCATTGTTCCTTTTCTGACTTGATTTGTTGATACTATTTGGCTAGGCATTTGTTTGAGATGCCTATTTGTTTGGCTATGTTCTCTATTGTTGCCTCTCTCTCTAGGGTTAGCCTCAATAGCAATTTACTACTCTGACTTGTTCATTTTCAGAATTATTGATGCTCGAATGGGTTGGATTTGTGCCATTGATGTTTGCGTGTCATTGTTGGTGTTGTTTAACTATTTTGCCGCTCGATTTGTGCCACATGAGCTCTTGCATTGTTCGAAATTTCTTTCCTGTACAATCTGTTTGGCTATATTCTCCATTGTTGCCATTGACATTTGGCTAGAAATTGTCATTTTCGCTATATTCTCCATTGTTGCATTGGAGTTTTGGGTCTCAAATTAACACTTTGGCTTGTCTATTGTCATTTTTTATGCTTATTAAACCCATGAATTGCTTCCTTGGAGTTTTGAGTCTCAAATTAACACTTTGAGATGCCTATTATCATCTTTTGGTGCTTATTGATCCCATGTATTGTTGCCTTGGAGTTTGGGGTCTCAAATTAATACTTTGGTTTTCCTATTATCATTTTTTGTGCTTATTAAACTCATGCATTGCTAGCTTGAAGTTCTGGGCCTCAAATTAACACTTTGAGATGCCTATTGTCATTTATTGGTACTTATTGACCCTTAGCATTATTTCATTCGATTTTTGGGCCTCAATTTCACACATTTTCATGCCCCATGTCATTTGTTGGTGCTTATTGACCCTTGCCTTGTAGCCTTCGATTTTTGGGCACTCATTTCACACATTTTCATGTCTATTTTCACAATATTTGATGCTAATTGGGTTTGAAGTTGCTCCATTGTGTGTTTAGGAACTTATTTGATATTTGGTGATATGCTTCCTATCAAGACGATTCCGAAGATGCATGTCTATTTGTTAGGTTGTGATGAGTGGACTCAATTAACGAGTGTTCAGGCATGAAGTGCCATTGATATGGCGGGGTAATTTGTGAAGCCTAGATGGCCAGCAATTGATAACTAGTTTTCATGATTTTACAATCATTCATTCCTGCCTCATGTTGGGCAACTACTATTGGGATAAAATTTACCACTCTGAGCCCCAAAATTATTAATCAACATACTTTAGCTTGTCTACATAGATTACGTCTGTGTTTTATTTATGTTTGTCTATAAACTTGAAGCAAATACGCCAATACCTAGGTCAAGTAGAAGCACGACTAGTATATCACGCTTAGGAAATAATCATTGCAATGAATACCCAGTATGTTTCTGTGGCATTAAAACATATCATCGAATAGCTCGCACTGAAGAGAACGAGCACTGTCGATTTTTCGGTTGCCAAAATTATGAGGTTAGTTTTGGCAACCTTTTTCTTGGCAAAATTTCATAGTTTTAGCATCTATGATCAATTGTAAGTTCAATAGGCTGGCCAGGCTTGTGGATTCTTTTGCTGGTATGACCTAGAAATACCATCATATGGACAAAAGACAATAAACTGACTAAAGAATGAAGTTCATACGATAAAAATCTCGTTGGACGTCCAAAATAATAGACATCATTTAGAAATTGATGTGGATAGGCGTAAGCGAACATTAAGAAGACAGATTTTTTAGTTTGTATTTTAAGTCATAATTCCTTGTAATAATTTTATATTTTGGAAAATTTTGAGCACGCCCAGCTATTGTTTGTAATTAAACAATACATTGGATTAGTTGTAATATATTTAATTGTATATAATATTTTTTGAGACTTATATTTATTTAATTGTAGAAGACTATTTATTATACTTATTTTTTTTTAATTGATGGATATAATAGTATTAAATTTATGTAGTTATGTACTTTGAGAAAATTATTATACCGCATCTTTTGGCAACCAACTGAAGTTGGAAATAATTAAAACAAGAAAAAAAATGAAAGAGTGAGTGGTTAAGAAGGAAAATGGAGGTGAGAGAAAAAATTAATAAAAGAATATTATTTTAATATAATAGGAATAATATAAGAAATGAGGTGCATGAGACTTTTGGAAGATGATTAAGATTTAGAAAAAAAAAGTTAGGGAAGGGTGATTTAAGTTAAATTTTAGAATTTCGGATGAGGGATGGGATATGAGTGCTCTAATGGGATCATCTCATACTGGCTCAAATCCACAACTAAGATAAAGACAGGTTAACTCTCTTGGTATGCTTCTTGAGTAGAGTAATCATCTTCTTGATCTTCATATTGTCCTTCCAGCTCAGGAATAATGTCATATATATTTCTTGGAGAAAATTTTTGTACTATTTTCCATTGATTTCTAACTCAGGTTCCTCTAAATAGAATACTTGAGATGCTTGAGAAGCCAAAATAAAATGATCATCTTAATATCATTTTTTGATGTATTAATACTCAGAAAATATCCATTATGGCATTTTTTTCCTTTTAGAATTACTTAAATCCCACCAATAACACTTAAATAGATACACCATAAGTTCTCTCAAATATCTATTCCAATTATATCAACGATAACTCTATAGAAATCAACGTTCTCTCCATCATGACTCCCTACGACAATGACACTACTATTTTGTGTTTTCCTATAACGTTCTTGATCCATTGTGTGTTATCTACTTTCTCAAGAAACACATGCAGAATATCGAGCGGCATGTTTCTAAGGGCCACACGCCAATGCATACAGTTCATACATCATTTGAATTACTCACATGCATTTGTACAACATACATGCTAGTTAAAGCATAAACATTTAAAAATAAATAATCCAATCTAATTTTTAAATTAGTGCAAACTCGCGTTTGTATTAATGTCATGGTGGATTCCTTTCGTTTTAATGACGATTGAGTCAACTCGATTATTGTAGAGGTCAATACACATACCGTTTGAACTAGGTGAAACCCAACCATCACTTATTATAATGGTTATTGTACCATTTGAATAGACCATTTTCACACAATTGAACACCTTCTTTGCATTCAAATGCGTTCGAAGGCATTCAAATGTGTTCAAAAACGTTCGAACACTTTCAAAGAATATTTCAAATTTCAAACAGTTTCATAATCGTTCGAATGGATGACACCACGTTCGAACGATTAAACACACAAAACATAATTAATATTTTAATTAATTATATAATTCTATACTAGTTTTGTATATTATATTTTTTAATTACTTTTCTAAATTTTATTATTTAAATTTCAAGTTGAAATATTTAATAGGGAGTTAGGATAAGCATCGCGGATCAGGGAAAATACGCTCTTCTACTGGTACAGTCGATTCATTTTCAGGTCGTAAATACTATTAGAGCATTAGGTGAATATCAACGATTTTCACGATCTTATTTAGGAGGGCCACTCCTTGCATCGGTGTTCTTGGACCGCGGTGGACATTGATTTTGGACCCTAGGGACGGGGTGTGGGAGTTCACGTCGTACATCAATCTCATCACCGACTTTTACAAAGGGCTTGATGCCACCACTCTTGACGTTGTAGCTATAGAGTCTATGTCTGGGATTTTTCATTCGCGTTCTCAACAGACAGACTTGTTGAATTTATCAACGTTCCATGTATACAGACTGCATAACCAAACGTGTTTCCCAAAGAGCCTATAGCTAATGTGGAGATGGCTAAGGAGATGGCTGAGGGTGAGGGCACTAATGCTGATGGACTCCAATATCTTGAGGTGAAGAGAAAATTAGTTGTTGGTCTAGATGCTCCTCCTCATGATGGGACGAAGAGAATCAGACAGGTTCATTTTATCATACTTTTTCAGGATGTTGAACTCAATCATCGCCCATAACATTGACCCTCGACAGCACAAGATGGAGGTTGGCATAGATCGAGTGAAGTTTATGATTCGTGTCGCTCGTATGGTGCCCATTGACCTAGTGGGTTATATATTTTCTAGGATGCAGTAAGAGGTTTCATACGTTACGATAGGTGTTTTTCCTTTCGAACTCCTGATATCACGATGCCTATTGAAGGTTGGGCTCTTACTTGATATTGCTGAGCGTTTCTGGGGGCCAATGGGATCGATCAACTCTTCCACCTTGTCACGAAGCATGAGGCACTCAAGGCTTCATTTTCATGCTCCTTATACTACAATCCAACCAATCGATACTCAAATTGAAGATGCACAGCAGAGGAAGCATGGGAAAATTGGCCGATGAGACATCCACACAGCCTGAGGCATCATTCCCTATTTCTCATGATCAGATTGCTAAGATAGTGCGCACAGAGATCCGTGCACAGATTTCAGAGATAGTCGTTATAGCGTGTATGGAGATGCAGACTGCCTTCTCTGGCTTATGTACAGAAATTAACACTACCATTTCTAACTTAGCTGGGGATGTTGATCTTATGTCTCAGACTCATGAGATGATATATACTCGACTGACACAAATAGAGACGAAAGTAGCTGAAGTCAAAGATGTCTTCAAATAATTGGGGATATAATATTTTAGGGCCATGCTAGGGAGCCCGCTCTAAGGTCTCATTCTAGTGCCCACTTAGTGTATATTTTTTTCTTATATTTATTTATTTTTTAAATATTTTTTGAATATTCTTAAATATTTTTAAAAAATGAAAAAAAATCACAATATTATTAAACAATATTTTCTTAATCATTAAGTAAATAAAAAGACAAAAAATAAAATAAAAAATTTGGGAGCGGGGCACCAAATCGGGACCCCATCGAGCTCCTTATCATTTTCCAATATTTTATATCTTTTATTTATACTTTAGTTTGTTTTTGGTATAGACAATATTTGTTATTTTATTTTTTGGTATGGACTATATTTAATTTTTTGTAAGTTTAATTAATTATTTACTATATCTTTTTTTTAAATTAATCGTTGATTACTATTATTGTTTCTTTAATTGATTAATTTTTTTTATTTAATTTGTGTCACCGTTCGAGCAAAATATTACCATTCGAACGTTAATAGAATCCAAAATCAGCAACACAATACAATCTATCTTTAATTAAAAGTGGTTTAAATATTATTTATTTATTTATTTATATTATAGGAAAAAGCTATTCCTAAAGAGGATACCCATCCGAGAATACTGAGTAACTATTGTATTTCTTTCATTTAATTATTAAGAAAATGTTTTTTTAATGAGTTTGTGAATTTTTCTAAATATTTAAGTGGTTTAAAAATATTTATTAAAAAAAGTATAAAAAGAAAAGAAAAGAAAACTATATTTTATGATCATGATCATGATCATGGATGTGTAAAATTTGGCATGCTTTAAATTCAATAATATCATCTAGAATTTACCGTTCGAATGCTCATTATCACGTTCGAACAGTTGTTATCTACGCTTCAAACGGTGTAGATGGTTGTTCGAATAGTTAATCAATTTTCTGTGCTTAACTCGTCAATTTTTTCTCCCCCGTGAATAATTATGTTATTAGTAACTAAATGATCGAATGGAGTAGATGGATATTCAAACGATTACCCAATTTCCCGCTCTTAACTCACCATTTTTTGTTCCACCAATGAATAATTATTTTTAATAGGCGTGAAATATATGGTCCCTAACTACTGTTCGACTTTTAAAGAATGGGTAGGCAGGTATGATAACTTCGGGTGTCCTAAGGCCACCACATGCGGTGTCGCAGCTCTACTAGTCTGCTGATCTTGTCGTCCCCAAAAGATTTTGCAAAACGGTAAGACGCATGTTAGTCACATGCGAGGATTAAATGATAGTTAACTTTCATGGTATTCTCGGCTTGATGGGTCTAGTTGGCCGACGGTAGTTTAAATCAAATCCAGGACATTGGAGCTTCCCAACCGTGCGGCGATTTACTCCTAGAGTGACGTGTGGCTCCCACACACCACCACAGATAGCTTTATGTAGCTTTTCGATTCTGTTTTTATAATTTTGTTGTTCAGTTGTTTGTTTGTGAATATTGTTTATATAGATAAAATTATGTTAGAGAAATAGTATCTCGGACTTAGGTCTGTGAAATTTGAGTGTTCTCCTCCTTTGGAGGATAAGATTTTAGTTAACTGTCTATGGCAGTGTTTTAGTCTCACAGACTTCTGTCTTTTAAGAATTAGAAGTTGTGCTTCAATATGTATTTAGTTGGCTTGTAAACTTAGTTCTCTTAGTTCAGTAGGTCATATTGTAAACTTCGTTGATTATGAATGAATAAAGTAATCATATTTCTTCAAAAAAAAAGTTATGCATTTTCATTTCGTTAATTCTATTTTTTAATTTATCTTTGTATTACTTAAATTTGTTGTAGTGAGATCTTAGGTAGTAATGTATACTACTCCTGTTACCTAAATGACTAATACAAGAGGGGGGTGAATTGAGTTAGTTTAAAAAAATTAGCATTTATAAACCAAATACACAATATAAAATATAAACAAAATATGAAGCAGCAGGAAATATAAAGAGTAAGGACAAGAAGAAGCAAACTCAATATTTTAATGAGGTTCAGCCCCACTGCCTACGTCCTCACCTCAAGTTACCCCTTGAGGATTCCAAATTCACTATTCAATCTCTTTCAAGTAGAGATAGAAACCTATTACATCTTTGAGCAACACTGCTACAAAAAATCCGTGTAGAACACCATCTACACTTGCAATTACCTCACACTTGGTGATTCAACTATTCCCTATGTAGAACGTCTTCTACACACATAAGGGTTATACGCACCCTCTTACAAATACAAGAGCTGATAGTGAGTAAATTATCAGAATACACTCTTCAATGAGTGAAATAAAAATAATACAGTGCAATCTATATCTCTCTCAAAATGAATAAGAATTAAGGCACAAAACTTAGAGAATAGAGAATGAAGACTTTAAAAGAATGATGCAAAACTTAGCAATTGATGTGTAAGCTCTTGTTATATTTGTCAAATAAGAGCATTATTCACTTTTGAAAAGATTCAAATAAAAATATCTCACTTTTATATTTGTCAAAGACAACTCCATTCATTTTTCAAAGAAATCAAATATAATCTTTTACTTTTCATACATGATAAAATGAGCATGATTTATTTTTCAAATCAAATCTTCTTTTTGCATATGTCAAAAAAACACACAACCACCCTTCAAGATTTTCAACTTACACCTCGTGAAGGTTCTCCGAAAATTTGTTCCGCTGGATGATCTTTCACATGTTTTCACTATTTGGTTGCATCTTGTACTAAGTCTTGATGATCTTTCCTGATATCTTCATGTTGGACTTCTTCCATTGTATTCTCTTTATTGAGATTGAGACTATTTGTGTTATTCATACTTTCTGATTTTTCATCAATAGATTTCTTGGAGAGTAGAGGATTAGATTCATCAAATACTACATGCATAGATTCTTGTACAGGCAAAGTCTTTTTATTGAATACTCTATAAGCTTTACTATTTGTTGAGTACCCAAAAAAAATACATTCATCAGATTTTGCATCAAACTTTCCTAAATTATCTCTGTCATTGAGGATAAAATATTTACATCTAAATAAATGAAAGTAGCTAATGTTGGGTTTTTTCTCATTCCAAAACTCATAAGGGGTTTTATCTAATTTAGACCTTAACACAACTCTATTTATAACATAACATGTAGTACTTACCGCTTCGGCCAAAAAATAACTAGGTAAACTATTCTCATTAAGTATTTTTATTGACATTTTTTGAAGAGATCTATTCTTCCTCTCTACTATCCCATTTTGTTGAGGGGTTCAAGGAGCAGATAAATTATGCAGAAAATCATTTTCATCACAAAAAAATTCAATACCTTTATTAACAAACTCTTTTCCTCTGTCATTTCGGATGTTTGAAATAGTATAACCATTTTCATTTTGAATTCTCTTGCATAGCTTGGTAAAGGCATTATATACCTCATCTTTATGAGCGAAAAAGATGACACAAGTATATCTAGAGAAATTATCAATAATAACAAATGCATAATATTTTCCTCTCAGACTCACAACTCTATTTGGTCCAAAAAGATCCATGTGTATTAGTTGCAAAGGTCTAGTAGTGGAAATATGTTTATTAGTTTTGAAAGAAGTTTTTATTTGTTTACCAAACTAGCATGCATCACACATCTTGTCTTTAAAAAAGTTTTTTTTCAGCAAACCTCTCACAAGATCATTTTTTGAAAGTTTGAAAATAAGTTTCATGTTTGCATGACCTAACTTTCTATGCCATAACCAACTATTTTTCATATTGAGCTAATAAACAAATAATATATTGTGAGAAAATTTCTTCAAATTCAATTGTATATACATTATTGTTTCTAAGAGTAATAAAATAAACATTGCAATTATGATTATTCAAAATAATGCACTTATCTTTTTTGAAAGTAACTATAAATTCTTTATCACATAATTGACTTATACTCAAAAGATTATGTTTTAGACCATTAACAAGTAGAACATTTTCAATTATGAGAGAAGACTTCTTACCAACTTTACCTATTCCCATGATATTCCCTTTTGAATTGTCTCCAAATGTCATGTGTCCTTCTTCTTTAGAAGAGAGATCAATGAATTTAGTTTTGTCTTCTGTCATGTGTCTTGAGCATCCGCTGTCTAAAAACCATTTACTTTTACCTATGAAGGACTTCATGCATACCTGTAAAAGCAATTAAAATAATTTTTCTTGGTACCCAAGTTTTTTGGGTCCTTTATTTATTATTATTAGAATAAACAAGATTTTTTAGTAGTCATATGGCTCTAATAGTCATTGTATGTCTTCTTCTAATAGGACAAGCATGATAATTATGGCTATTTCTATTACAAAAATTACAAATAACATGTAACATATTTGAAAACCTTGAGTGACTGTAATAATATTTTTCTTTAAAAAATTATTTTTATGAAAAGAGTTTTGAAAATCTGATGTTGACTTAGTCGGTTTATCAAAGAAATTTTTATAGGGTTTAAGTTTTTCTTTTGGCATGTATCTCAAGCCTACCTTAGAAAAAACACACATTTAACTACTAAGAAATTTTTCAAAGTTTCTTTTTTTATTTGTAAAGTTTTCAGCAATCTTTTCTAAATCAATCACTTTCTTTTTCAACTCATGATTTTCATCTTTCAAAATAATATTTTCTTTTTTTAAAACATCATTTTCATTTATTAAAGAAGAATTTTTCTTTTTCAAAGTGGTATACTTTATACCAATTTTTCAAATTCCTCATATACCTATTTCAAAATATTTTGCAATTCTTCAGAAGAAAGATTTTCAATATTTTTGAAATTTGTTACTTCAAGATCATCTTTAGCCATAAGACAAAAATTTACAGATTTTTCATTACTTGTGTCGCTCTCTGGGCTACTTGAATCATCATCCCATGTAGCTTTCATTGCTTTCTTACTTTTGTATCGATCTTTCTTTAGCATGGGACAATCTGCCTTAATATATCCTGACTTTTTGCATTTATAACAAGTTAATGAGTTGTTTTTACCTGTATGTTTGTTGTAAAACTTTTTGAAAGATATTCTTGGAGGAATTTTATTTTTCTTTAAGAATATCTGAAATCTTCTTGTGATCATTGCAATTTCTTCATCTTTGTTATCGTTTTTCTTGTCTTCATCACTTTCACTTTCATGGGGAATAGTTTTGAGTGCCAAACTCTTCTTTTGCTTTCCTTTTTCTTATCCTCTTTTCAATGTATACTCATGAGTAATAAATGACCCGATGAGTTCATTTACTTCGAGTTTTTTGAGATCTTTAGTTTCAAGAATCGCCATCACTTTTGATTCCCAACGTTTTGGCAGAGAGTTGAAAATTTTTCTTATTATCTCCAAATTAGAATAAACTTTTCCAAGAGTTATCAAGCTATTTATAATATTAGTAAAACGAGTATGAATAGAGGAAATAGATTCATCATCAATCATTTTAAACATATCATATTCATGCGTAAGAATATAAATTTTTGATTCTTTGACTTGCGAAATCTCTTCATAAGTTACTTCCAAGTTATCCCAGATTTCTTTTGCTGTCTTGCAAGTCATTATTCTGTTAAATTCATTGCTATTGAAAGCATTATACAGAAGATTTATAGCCATTACATTCACTGTATAAAGTCTATCATCTTCACAATTAAACTCTTCTTCTTCCTTATTGACCTTTATTCCATCAACAATTTTTGTTAAAATATAATGCCCATTTACAATACATTTCCAGATTTCTTGACCTTGGAACTGAAGAAATATTCTCATTTTAACTTTACAGAAAGTATATTCGTCTCCACAAAATAGTGGAGGCCGACTACTAGATCGACCTTCAGCGAATGTAGCTGCAATGTTAGCCATATGATTTTAACTCAACAGATAATTAATCTTATAATAGAGCCATTGCTCTCATACCAATTGTTGCCCAATTGACTAATACAAAATGGGGTAAATTGGGTTAGTTTAAAAAAATTAGCACTTATAAACAAAATACGAAACGGTAGAAAATATAAAAAGTAAGGACAAGAAGAAGCAAACTCAGTATTTTAACAAGGTTCAACCCCACTGTCTACGTCCTCACCTCAAGCTACCCCTTGAGGATTCCAAATTCACTATTCAATCTTCTTCAGGTAGAGATAGAAACCTATTACACCTTTGAGCAACACTGCTATAAAGAATCCGTATAGAACACCCTCTACACTTGCAATTACCTCACACTTGGTGATTCAACTATTCCCTATGTATAACGTCTTCTACACACATAAGAGTTATACGCACCCTCTTACAAATACAAGAGCTGATAGTAAATAAATTATCAGAGTATACTCTTCAGTAAGTGAAATAAAAATAATACAGCGCAATCTATATCTCTCTCAAAATGAATAAGAATTAAGGCACAAAACTTAGAGAATAGAGAATGAGGGCTTTGAAAGAATTATGCAAAACTTAGCAATTGATGTGTAAGCTCTTGTTATAATTTTTACAAAATTAAAGTAAGCTATTTATAGGTAAATGAGTATTCATATTCAAATTTGAAAATGTTTACATGTCAAATAAGAGCATTATTCACTTTTTAAAAGATTCAAGTAAAAACATCTCTTTTTTATATTTGTCAAAGACAACTCCATTTATTTTTCAAAAAAATTAAATCTAATCTTTTACTTTTCATACATGACAAAATGAGTATGATTTATTTTTCAAACCAAATCTTCTTTTTTTATATATTAAAAAAACACACAACCACCCTTCAAGATTTTCAAACAAAACATGCACATGTCAAATATGACAATCAATCATCTTATAAATTCAAATCTTTATGCATATGTAAAAAAAAAATTCAAAATTAAATATTTTAATAATGTTATGCAAATGTAAAAAATGTAATTTGATGTTTTATGAGAAAATATTAATTTTAAGTCTTAATCCAATTTCGAATTTTATCAAGAGATGTATAAAATTACTCTATGAGTTTCATTTGTAGACTTATTTTTCTTCTTGCTCATGCTTGATTTCTTGATGTGCTTAGCTCCCTTCATGCGTAGACAACTTGAGTTTGAATCTTGACTTTATTTGTTATCATCAAAAT
This sequence comes from Platycarya longipes, assembly GCA_036559045.1. Classification (NCBI taxonomy): domain Eukaryota; kingdom Viridiplantae; phylum Streptophyta; class Magnoliopsida; order Fagales; family Juglandaceae; genus Platycarya; species Platycarya longipes. The sequence goes on from CM071798.1 coordinate 21,410,061, forward strand.
CTATACGTAGATACGAGATTTGAAACTTTGGATTCAACAACTTTATCTTCTATTTTTTATATCTACAAGTAATATAGGAGTTATCTTATACATTACAATCTCATTTAGGTAATATACCTTTGCTATCGTTCTGATATTTATTTATTATTCTTAGTGTATTTATTTTATTATTTTATTTTAAGTATTTTTTAACATTTCTAATCACTGAAAATGTTAAAAAAAGATATGATTTCACTAATAATTACTTTCTTAATCATTAATTAAAAGATTCTAAATAAAATAAAATAAAATAAAATGAATAGTAAATGAATTATAGATGAGTATTAAAACTATCATTATTCATCTCATTTTTATTTTGCATCGTTAAGGGTATCAATCATTAATTTTTAATTTTGTACCGTATCAATCAATCCGGCCAAAAAATATTGTACCAATCAGTTGTCCAGTATAGAAAAATTGATGTTTTGTTTCGACAGATCTTTCAATCATATCGACCGACATTTCGATTGTACCAGCCAATATTTCGGCCGTATTAAATTTTAGCCTGTTACTTTTTTTTTTCATTTCTTGCTATATTTTATTCCAATTCAGACTAGACTATTTACATTTATATATTTATATATAGATTATTTTGAAATAGTGTAAGAAATAGTATCGATATTGAAATATTTTATTTTAATATTTTAATCAGTACATCTATTAATACGATATTCAAAAATTTGATATCAATTATCTGATCAATTCTTATTTTTTAAAATAATAAATTGATAAATAGTACTCATACCGTATCAATACAATAAAATATGAGTAAAACGATGATACACGGAGAACATCTTCTCATCTGCTTACCCACTTCACCTACTTCCAACTACTCTTCAAATAGAATAGCATTCTTTCTTTTCAAGATAATTTTCATGTATGTGATGATTGCCATCAATTACCCGTTTATAATTTATTTAATAATTTATTAATATTATTTTTTTAGAGAGTATAATTAGTTTTGATTTGGTTATACAGATAAAATAAGTTAAGATGAGAAATTTTTAAATATTTGTTTACGTATTTCACCGATTTTCATCCACCCTTTTCAAATAGAGTAGCATTTTTTTCAAAGATAATTTTCATATATGGGATGATTTTCATCAATTATCCGTTTATAATTTATTTCATAATTTACCAAAATATTTTTCTAAAAAGTATAAAATCTTGTTTGATTATATATACCGATAAGATAAGATTAAATAAAAAAAAATAGAAATAATAGTAAGATAATTTGTGAATAATAATAAAATAATTTGAGTTAAAAATATTTTATAATGTTTTAAAAAATGAGAGAAAAATGTTGAGTAAAAATATTAAAATATTATGATCATAATATAATTTTTTGGTATAATTTTTATTTTGAGATTTGTAAAAATTAATTTTTTTTTTATTTAAGAGTTTAAAAAAGTTGTAACGGTTAAATAATGATTAGATGAAAAAGTTAAAAAATTAAAAATTAAAAAGTTTTTATATTTAAATACTATTTAAATTAAAAAAAATGAGAGTCTTGTTTTGTTTTTTCATATGAAATGAAATAAATTTAGATAAAAATTAAAAATTGATTAGAATATAATTTTTTAATATTATTATTATTTTAAAATTTGAAAAAGTTGAATTATTTATTTATATTGTATAAGAATTTAGAAAATATTTTAATAATTAGATGAAATGAGATAAAATAAAAGAGATTAGATTCTATTCATTATTCTATACCACACATTTTATATATTTTAATTTTAATTTTAATTTTTAATTTTTTTAATTTTTATGTTATTTTATTTTTGTTAAACTAATTAAGTTGTTCTATTTATTATTTATATACTATATATTTATAATAAAAATAAATATAATGTGTATTGTCATGCATGTAATATATGAAGGTGATAAATAGAATTATTCAAAATAAAATATATTGTGAAAATAAACTACACATATACAAGATCATCTATAAAACCAACGAGAGCCGTTATAACGATTATTTAGAGTGCAGTCTCCTCAGTTGATGTTGGATAGAGAGTTGTATTATCAGAGGTAGGATGGAGAGTTGAGGCGTCGAAAATATCCCAAAGCAAGTATGGCCGGGGACAAGGTATCTCACAGTTTGGCAGATCAAACGTCCAATCTCATTTCAGATCAAACTCCTCTGTATAATACATGAGGTGCAGAAGATGTTAATAATCATAATTCAGTACTAGATCTGCAAAAAGTAACTTAACCCTAGCTATCTGACTGCTCCTTTCACTTCTCCCTGAGGAGTTACAGTATTCTTTTTTTGTAAGCCTGTGGGCTTCTATGTTTGGTGTCGTTAAGGGAAGCAAATCTAAGTGAGAAACAACTACTATGTCTTTGTTCGTGTCAATCCTTTTAGGATTAATACCATAAGTCTCGGATTTAACTTTTTGAAAAGCAAAAACAAGAGTTGCAAATTGTTTTTTCCTTCAAGAAATCACCACATTTGGAAATGATTATCTTAGCGAAACTTGTATTTCCCTTCCAAGCGGCAAGCAACCTCTCGCTCGCTCTCGCGCTCTCTCTCTCTCTAGGTCTCTCTAGTGATTTTCTCTGTCTTTTTTCTAATTTGTTGTTTTATTAGCAACTAGGGTTTCCTTTTTGTTTCTCTCGTGTGATATTTGTCTCTTTTTTATTTTTTATTTATTTTTTGTTTGTTTGTATTAGCAACTTGGGTTTTTGTTTTTTTATATAGTTTATTCGGATCGAGGATTAATATTCCCCATCTATTGAATATTTTATGAGTTATTTCTCTCTCCTCCAAAATATTATTAGGTTAGCAAAATAAGATAGTTTGCAAAAAAAATAATTTAATCAATTAATTAACATATAATAAGTATAATTGCAATATATGAAAAAGATTAAGAAACAAATATTATTATTATTGTTATTAAATTAATGACATTTTAGTATTGTTTTGAGTAATAGATAGATAATCTAATGTGATAGTCTCTCTTAAATGGAATAGGAAGGAAAAATATAAAACATGTGATTTTAGTCCAATTTTGTCTTTACATTTGCCTATTGCAATGTTAATGCTTTAATATGACACTAAATTATTGTTAGATTATTTATCATTTTACTTACTCTCTGATTATTAAATGTCAAATAAGAAGAAGGTGAGAAAATGATACTCAAGAAGTCGATGAATTTTCAAGAGAAACTATTATCATCATTCATCAAAAAGCTTACATTCATAATCGAATATCTTCTAAGATATTCTCATATCAGACATGGCATTATAAATTAAAATAATACATTTTGAGCTCCAACAATACATTATTTCCTTTTATGACCGTTTGATTTTTACTATTGATGATATTCACTACAAACAAATGTCCAAGAGATAATACTCACCTGGAGCAACTTTAATAGATTTTAAAATTTATGACTGCCTGTCACTTCAAGAAATTATATTATTTTTGGCGAGCAAAGTCGTCGGAAATAACCTAGAAAATAGCTAGAATTAGTTCATAGCGGTTACTTTGTGTCTGCCACACATAGCCGCAATTAGAGAGCCAAGAAAAACTTTTTCCAGCTATTCTGATGGTTGACAAAATTTTTAAAAAAAATTCGGCAACACTTAGTCGCCGCAAATGCTATAAAATCCTGCCACCAAAAGTTTGAAATAGAGCTTTAGTGGCAACTTTAAGTCGTGACAAATAAGCTTTTTGTCGCTAGAAATAATTTGTTCTAGTTACCAGATTTTTTTCTTGTATTTTGTTATACATGATCTTCTTTTTTTTATATATTTGTTTCTGTCGTAACAATTACTTTCTTGCTAATAAATTAAAAAAGGCTAGATTTGCAGAAATTCATATTTGCTTGCTAACATATATTTCAACTTCATTAAAATAATCTCTACGTACATATGTGAAATTCACCACTTAATAGTCTAAGTTTTACATAGTATCATCCAACATATCACTTAATAGTCTAAGATTTACATAGTAGAATTCTTTCTAGAAGCAGGGCCACCTCCAAATATTTCTCACATGCTCACGTACCATAAACTCCATTGAAAGAAAGGAGCAGCTATGCTAGTCCGTAATTCACATTATGTAAAACAAATTCAAGCCAAAACCAACACACCAATCCTAATAAAATTCACTATTGTTATCAATAAGACAAAGCCAATCCAAACCAAATAATATTACAAGCAATCCAATATCAATCATCAAAACAACATGAAGGCATAACTAAAATTGACAAAATAGTTCCTCATAAAGCAGAAACTCTTTGTCCAAAGAGGCACAAATCAACATGTCCTAATCTACTAGACTTGATTTTAAATGAATGGATTCCATCGTATTTGTTTACGTACAATAGAAAGTGATGCATTTTCCATCACTCAGCAACGTAAAGACAAGAGTGAGGAAATATACAGCAACATATAATACAAAGTAAGAAAAATTGTAGAGGATTCTTCCTATAGCTTTAGAGTCAATCAGAACCAAAATATGAACTCGCCAAGCTCAAATGATTTGTGCTTCTTTCTCTAATTTTATGCATCCTCACTCCTCAGCACTAGATTATTCTACCCTCATATGAGCTCTCCAAAACAATGTCATGCCTGTTAAGAAGTAAATATTCTACTGAAAATGTTCTCATATATAGTTCACAGGGTGTATCTTTTTTTTCACACTATAACTTTTTTTTTATAAGTAATAAGAGATTTGATTGGAAACGAATGTATAGGTGAAGCCCATGTATACAAAAACAAAACGAAAAACTAAATACATTCTAGGATAGGGAAAGTGACATCAGAAATTCATGAACAGATGTTCCATTATTCCTAAAGCTGAAAACCAAAAAAGCCTAAAGACGTACAAAAAAGTTTCAGATTTGCTCTAGAGAATGCTCTATCATTAAAGCACCGTTCATTCATTTTTATTCAAATACACTAGATGATGGTGAATGCCATCAGCATATATCGTGCTTTATCAACCACACATCTAAAAACCCAAACATTTAAACTTCTACAATCAAATAGAGAAACAAAAGAACACAGGAAGAAAGAAAGAAAAAGCATTCAACTAGATAATAATAAATTCATTGATATTAAAATGCAAAGATGCAATTGCCTGTGTCACGGTAAAGACAAATTTCTATTTCTAGTTCAGACCAATTCAAGAAGGTAAAGGGAAATTAGATATAAAAATAACGGATACCATTGTTCTTCATGTCTTCTTTATCAAGTTTTACATCTACAAAATTCAAAGACAAAATAGACAACATTAATAACCATAAAAGTAAGAAAATGCGATAAGAATAATATATTATTTTAACTTTCATCTCCTTACCAAAATGAGTAACTAATTATGCAGCTCCCTGAGTCTTTCTATGAGACTCTCCCTGAGTAACTAAGTATGCAGGTCCCTGAGTCTCTCTATAAGACGCTCCCTGAGTTTGTTTCTCTAACTCATAATTTTTCACAAACTCATCATATTTGGATTGTCTCTCCAATAGTAGCATGCCATTTTCCTGTAAGTGATCAAACTGACCCTTATAATCTAAAGCAGTTTTTTCAAACCTTTCTGCACGTTCAGTTAATTTTGTTATTCGGACATCAACTGCTTGTCTAGATGACTCGGGAATATCCATCTCACTGAGCCCCATTACATATCCTGATCTATGGCCCAAAACTTCCTTAAAAATTGCTGCTACAGCCTCCTTAGAGTATTGGCATTGGTCTCATCAAAATAAATCATCAAATTTTAATAAAAGTACAAATTTGCACATATATCAAAACATTTTGATGAAATTTGATGATTTACTATTCAAAAATTAAGCAAAAAGGCACTTTTAGGCTATTCTCCACACTTTCTTTTCGTCATATTTGATCAAATATGATAAAAAAATTTTATATGTGTATAAATTTGTACTTTTTATCAAAATTTGATAATTTTTTTTTATGAGACTAATGTAAATGCTCTTAGTCCGCTTCTCAGGCACCTTCTCAGGCTCCAGCGCTGATATCTTTGCAGCCATCTCCTGTTATCAACCATTGAAAAATCATATATGTTAATAAGGGATATGTACTGTCGACGCTCCTGCTTACGCTTGGGATCCCGCATAAACCAAGACGTCAGGGATGAGCATCACAGGGAAGTTCACCCTTCGTTCTTACTAAAATTTTTCGTTTTAAGGCAGTAAATAAAAATTTTCGTAACGAACAAGGTTACACCCTTCTAAATTTTGGCAAGTACTCGGGATTTACCATACATCACATGGTTTAACAGTTCTGATACCCCAAAATAACTTCATAATAGTAATAACCAAAAGTATCAGATATATAAAATGTTCTTTCTCCCAAAACAGTGGGAGCCACAAAATACAATAACCATAATCAAGCAACGTCAGCAAGGTGCTGACCCCACGACCCTCTATTTAGAAGAAGACTCGTTTTTAACCTCCTTCATACTAGGACCAAAAAGGAACTAGGACAGTCCTACTCGCCCATCAAGTAGGAGGTCCGTCCCTACCTCCGCAGTATAAACGCGATCTATGAATATAGACCCGTCGAATCCCAATGAGAGGCAACACCAAGTGCATTGGCTTCAGCCGGGCTTGGGGAGCACCTTCCATTGCATATATTCTCTAAACTAGCTGTACAAGATAAGGGTCACTGTATCAAAAGGTGGGGAGGTCACCAGACCATCAGGGGTCTAGGGAGTCTCCCCGGTCATTACTGTCGTCGATACCATCCTTTTCTGTAACTACTTCTATCGTCCCCCAACAAGGGCGATAGTGGAAACATAAAGGGGTGAGATTTCGAGAAATATCAGTAAGTACATAGTCATATTCCCCAAGGCATTAACAAGCATACAAGAAAACGAATAGCAAACAAACATATGTCAAGCATTTGCAACCAATGATTTTGTAGATGTACATGCTCATGCAGACTTACAAAACTTCGCTTTCTTTTAGTCTTATTTCATATGCTTTCTTTTCACAAAAAGGGTTTTAACACAAAAACTTCATTCTTCAGACTCATGCTTAAAAACCCTTCTTCACAAAACTTTTCATTTTCTTTTATTCTTATCTTAGGCGCCATTTATAGATCAGACAGATTCGGATACAGATACAGATCATACTTAGGGCTCGAAAGCCGCTCTTATCTAGATTTCAAAGTGGACACCTCACGGTTTCCCTACGCACCGTGTGTTTCTCGCTAGTTACCGTAACACCCAACGACCGTATCAAACCTAAGTGGCTTTCACTTGACTTTAATCACTTAATCACTCATGAGTGATTAAAGTCGAGTGAAAGCCTGGGTCTACGAAGAACTGTCGGCGGACCATGTATGGCTCCCTTAGAGTTTTGCTGGGACACTATCCCGTCCTAACCTTTGGAGTTTTTATCAAAACTTTATTTCTTTTCTTTTTCTTTTGAAAATATGTTTGACTCAAAACAAGATTTTCATGCTTCATGCATGGGACATGCAAACTCTTAATGCTTAGCATGCGAAACGTGAGACAAATTTAAGTGTGCAGAGTGTTATGCTCATTCACAAGTCAATCACCACATGATCCAAATCCTTTCTCATATGAAAGTACAAAAATAGGGTTAATAAACCAAAAAGTGGTGATTGGCCTTCCCCACTAGGGTTGGGCCAAGACCCTCCATGGCCATCTTCTAAGATTTTCCTCTTCCATTCCCTTCTACACACTCTTCAAGCCTTATTAAAATTCCTAAAACATCTTTATTAACAACTAATGGGGTTGAACCGAATCCTATGGGCCCCTAGATTAACCTTTTAATCACCTTACTTCAACCCTAAATATCAATTTCATTTTATGCATGGAAACCGAATCCTATGGCATTAGTCATCTCTTTGTTTCCATATTCTTCAAATTTTTCAAGTACTTAAGAATAAATCCTTCCATGAAAGAATACTTTTTCTAACACTTAAACATATTAATCTCAGAATCCTAAACCAGAAATCCTTATGTAGTCTCAACAAATTTTCTATTTTTAATTTAAACCTTACTTTTGTATGCATGCATCTGTCTCATGTGACATCTTAATCATGCTTCCATTAACAAAGTGATGAAATCCACCGATAATATAATATGATCATTGAGTCTATTTAGTACATCAACCAAACATGGAATCTCTTTAACTAAATATGCAAAGAACTTCTCCAATTAATCAAGCCTAACAACAACATCATAGATTTCATCTTCATCAAGTATGCATCCTTTCATCAAATCTCATATTGAACCATTTGCACGAGTTGTCTAAGTCCTCTAGCATATTAAGAATCAAAACCTAAAAGGATCATAAAGGCTAAGCATGAATTTCTAACCAAGCAATCATAACATTTCTATCAAGAGAACTAAATCTAGCATGTTCAATCAACCAACAAACAATACATACACATTCACTCAAGTATATACATGGAAATGCCAAAGTGAAAATGGAAGTGCACTTACAATACTCCAAGTAGCAAAAGTAGCTCTGGAAATATATAAAAATACACTATCAAAATAGTTTATAAACATATGGTTGAAGAGAAAATCTCAAGAACATAAACCTTAGTGTATGCATGTGATTTAACCTAGGTTTCTATACTTGGAATGATTTAGGATTTTACTTACCTCTTCAAAAGTGTTTCTACTCAAGAATGCTTGTTCTAGCTCCTCTAGACTTAGAGTATTTTGAGTTTTAGAAGGTAGAAGGAAGCGAAGCTAAGTGGAGGTAGAGTGGAAGGGAGAGCTACCGAGAGGTGTAGGCGTGTGTGCTTGTGAACAAGTGAGGTAAACAAAAGGAAATGGAGCAAGGTGCAAGGCCATTCAGCCATGAGGGTTTTTAGGTGCCTTAGGCACTCATTTTCCTAGGCTTTAGAGTGACACTTGATGGGTTGAAAGACTTTTGGATTGACTTCTATCAATAGGGTACAATCATGCCTATTTCTAGCTCACACTTAGGATGATCTCTTCTTCCTTTTTCATTCATGGCCGGCGCATGCTATAGGCTTCAAGCCCTTCCTTTCCCTTCACACACTCACCAATCACTTCACAAGTCACTCCACAAGATTTCTAGATCATCTTTTTGGGAAAAAGGGCATGAAGCATTCGGCTAGCCCATCTCTAGTCTCATCCGAAAACTCCTATCTTCTTCCATGGTTTTCTCTCCTCTCAAGCAACTATCAATCAACTTATCAAATCACCATTCCATCCTACACTTTTACACACATGTCCCTTATACTCTTACACAAGCTCATATGTCCAAATCATCTAGATTTGGGAAAGGCCTAGGAAGACACAAAAGGTGGTGTTTGGCTACACCATACCCGAATCTCACTTGCCTCCTTTGGTTGCTCTTCTCTCCAACGATACTCCTTGTCGGCACCCCCGCTTGTGCTTGGGATCGTACGCAAACCGAAACGTCGGAGATGAGTATCACAGAGAAGTTCACCCCTCGTCTTATCATGTATATTTTTTTTCCTAAATAAAAGCAGTGAATAAAGGTTTTGGTAGCGGAAAAGGTCAAACATTTCTAAGCGTGTATCACATGGCTCAACAAAATTAATATCCCAAAATACTTCATTACTATTAATATAAAAACATAATGATCATCCATAATTGTTCATTCTTCCAAAACAACGAAAGCCCAAAAATATAACAAGTAAATACAAAAGTTGCGTAGGAGATTCCCCTTTCCCTTCAATTTTAATCTAATGGCTTTTTCTTTATCCTCTTGAAATTAGAACCATAACGAAGACAGTCCAGATCCAAGGTCGGCCCTACCTCACAACTCATCCCGAAGGATGACTCATGCAGGCGTCTCAAGTGGAGAGAATCATCTACGCTAAGGACCAAACAATACCCTGTAAGGCGTAGGTCCGCCAAAATATAAGTAGCTAAGGGTAGTGACTCTGCTGCCCATCAGCCTAATAAGCCGAGAGTCACCGGCTCAACTGTAGCGGACTCAGTCGGGCCCTTGGGTGTTCAAGGTGTCGTCTTTAGAATCATACTCGATGGGGTCGTCATCACTTGCAACTACTTCTATCGTTCCGAAAAAAGGGGCGATAGTGGAGAGATAAAGAGAGGGTGAGATTTCGGAGGAAATCTCAGTAAGTACATTTATATATCAACAAAAGCATTTCAAACATACAGCTAAATGAATAACAAACAATTATCTATACATTATGCATTATGGGACTCATGACCATACTTATGCACATGCTCATGCTCATATTATTTTTCTTTCAACTTGTTTTCTTTATTTTTTTCATGTGTTTGCTTGTAACCTTATAAAACAAAACATTTGACCTTATTTTCAAAATTCATCTTTTCACAAATGCTTTTCATTTTCTCTTATCTTAGGTGCCACTTATCATATCATATCATATGGCTCGAAAGCCCATTTTTTCATCATGACATCTTATTGGACACCTCACGATTTTCCTACGCACCGTGTGTTCCTGCTAGTTACCGTAGCACCCGACAACCGTATCAAACCTAAGTAGCTACGTTTCATACCCTTTCGCACTCTTTATCACTCGGCGATTGATCACTCACCGAGCAACTACAAATTTTTCTGTATCGGTAAGGTAAAAGCCAACACCGTCCTGTATGCACCTACTAGCTTTAGGTGTGACCACGCTCTGGACATCTTTTGGAGTCATACATGGTTTACCGATAGTTCTTTGTCAACTTAGGGGCTTTCACTCGACTTTAGACACTCCTGAGTGAACAGGGAGTTCCACTAAAGCACTACCCCATCCCAGCCTTTGGGTTCTGATAAAACTTTAACTCTTTTCTTTTCGTTTAAAAACATGTTTGACTTAAAACATGGTTTCGTGCTTTATGTATGAACCATGAGACTCATATCACTGAACATGTGAAATGTGAGACGAACATACGTGTATTCTACGTCAAGCCCTTTCACAATTCAAGCATCATGTAACTTTACTTCTTTTCTATCTAATAACACTTAGTGGGCCTTACCCACATCTAGGGGTGCTTGGCCTTCCCACTAAGGTTGGGCCGAGACCCTTCCTTAGTATCTCCTAGCATTTTCTTCTCCTATTATTCTCCAAATACTCCAATCTAGCTTTAATAAAATAATTAAATATTTTTAATCCTAAAAACATGTCTTGGCCAAAACCTAGGGTCCTTATGTTTGTTATTTTAATTACTTTTATTTTCCTCAAGATAGCTCACTTAATTATTCATGTGAAAACCAAATATCATGCTATTGTACTCCTTTTGTTTTCATATCTCCAATTTCTCCAAATATTCAAAATTTAATCATAATATAAAACAATAGTTGAAAAGAGAGCTCAACCCGAAAATCTTTAAATCCAAAATACATATATGCACAAATCCAACATTTTTCAACTCCAAATCAAAATTTAACAAGCATAAATAACATCATCATTCATCATGTTGATCATACCACATTCTTCCTTTGTATCAACGTATTCAAATCCACAACATAATATAATCTTTAATCTAGCAAGATATTTAAACTTACACATGTATTTTGCCACCAAATAAACAACACATTTCCTTCAAGTACTCTAACCCATATCATCTAATATCCTACAAGTTAACCTAAAATCATGCATGCATTTTCTTCAATCCACCTCATGTTGATTTCTTTAAAATAACTGGACTAAATCCACCCATCATTTTATATTCTCAACTTAAAGAATCATACACTTAAATATGGATTCCTACCTAACTAAGCATGGCATTTTCACTAAAGAATTTAATTTTAGCATAACAAGCAAGGATTCAAACAATACAATCAAATTCATTCAAAAGTATACTAAAATTGCTAAGGGCAAGATAAGAATATACTTACAATACTCCTAGCTAGTTTAGATGAAATCTGAAAATATATTAAGCATTTCATTGGATTAATCTATAAACATAACATTTTTAAAAGAAAATCTTTACACAAGAACATGGATGTGGTATGTGTTCTTCTCTAGGTTTCTATGTTTGAACTATTTAGAGATTCTACTTACCTCTTCAAGAACAACTCCTCTTCAAGAATATTGGCTCTAGCTCCTCTACACTTAGGATAATTTGATGTTTAGAGGATAGGAGGAAGTGAAAAAGAAGATAGAGGGAGAGGGAAGGTTGGCCGAGAGGTAGAGAAAGTGAGAGGGTTTGTGTGCAAATGAACAACCAAGTGAGGGAGACTCCCTCCTTAGGCCATTCGGCCATGCCTCTCCATAGGGTACTAGGTACTCATTTCACTAGTTTTAAGTATGACGTATGAGGGGTTGAATGACTCTTTGATTGACTTCTATCTCATGATCACTCCAAGACCAAATCAAACCCATGCCTAGGTGGATTTTGTTTCCCCTCACTTCTTGCTATGGCCAGCGCCCTCCATGGGGTTTTGGCCCTCTATTTCCATCAAATCACTTATCCATCTTTCCTCCATCACCTCATGTGTAAATCCAAGAGATTGCAAAATAATCCTTTTGGTGAAAAGGGCAAGCATGGTTCGGTTATGCCCATTTTGGTTTCAACTGAAACCTCCTTTCCCTCTCATGGTTTTCCTCCCTTCTCAAGCACCTATCCATCAACTTGTCAAGTCACCATTTCTTCCCTACACTCTTACACATGTGTCATTTCCCTTCTCACAGCAATCTAAAGTGTCACTTCAACTAGATTTGGAAATACACTAGGAAGGCTCCAAATGAGGCTCACGGCATGCTTCACCCGAACCCTTCTTGATTTTCTTTTCCTCTTCCTTTCCTCTCTCTCATGATACCACTTCTCACTTGTTAATCATCTTATCAACTCATTCTTACATGATCTACCTTTGATCATTGGCTTAGATTGTTGAAGATTGTATGGGAAAACCCACCAAAGTGGTTCGGTTATAAGCTTCCACCGATTTTCCTTCTTCTTTTCTCTTCCACTTCCTATTTCAACTACAACTGTCACCTATCTAGATATGGTATATCCTAGAAAGACTAAAATAGAAAATATTTTTATTCTTCCCAAGATATCCCGATGATGGAAAAAATCTCATCATGAGATTTCATAATCTATCCTACAAGGCAACCCACTAGTCAACTCCAAACTACTAGCAATTTTTCACTTTTAACTACTAGTCTTGGATGACTCACTAGGATTTCTCTAGACGTGACATGTGTTTATTGTGTGGGCTTGATGGATTATGGGTCAATCTCATGGACTTGTGGTTTCTCTCTTGGCCCACTAACTTAAGTTGGGCTCTCAAGGTTTCAATTTTAAGCCCAAGCCTTCATCTTCACTTCTCAATATTATTATTATCAATTAAATTAATTACTTAATTAAAATAATAGAAAATGAAAATCTCGGGTCGTCACACTCCTCTTTGACACATTACTCAATCAATCATCCTACACTCTCCAATAGGTCTCTTCAAGATCTCTTATTTAGATTTTCCCCCTAGGGAAACCTAATAAGGTTCGGCATTCTCATTTCCAAACTACCCGAACCATGCTTCCTCATATCTCTCACTCTATCACTTCCATCTTCAACAAATCTAGCATGTGTCAAAAATAGTTACCTCACTTGTCACCATCTCACTCTTACAAATCAACACATATCTCTAAAGATTTTCTTACACAAAATCTATCTTTTTGTCATGTCAAAGGTGGGCTTCATATTGGAAAACTCAAAGTGGGAAAGTTGGCTCCCCTTAGCTTCCTTTCATATGTATACTCCTTTTCCAAGCCACCATTTCTCTTCCCAATGACACCACATCTTACTTGTCATTTGTCACTTGTCACACATCTTCCAAGAGATTTCCTTACACACAAATCTTCCACTCTTACTTGTCATTTGTCACTTGTTACAAAACTTTTCGTTTTCTTTTATTCTTATCTTAGGCGCCATTTACAGATCAAACAGATTCAGATAAAAATACAGATCATACTTAGGGCTCGAAAGTCACTCTTATCCAGACTTCAGAGTGGACACCTCATAGTTTTCTTATGCACCGTGTGTTCCTCGCTAGTTACCGTAGCACCAACGACCGTATCAAACCTAAGTGGCTATGTTAAGCATTTTCGCTCTTCATCACTAAGTGATTGATCACTTATCGAGTGACTACATTCTTTTCATATATAGATACCGGTAAGGCAAAAGCCAACACCGGCCAGAGGCACCCACTAGCATTAGGTGTGACCACGCTCTGGAATCCCTAAGGGAGACATACATGGTCCGCCGATAGTTCTTCGTCGACCTAGGGGCTTTCACACGACTTTAATCACTCTTGAGTAAACATGAAGTTTTACTGGGATACTATCCCATCCCAGCCTTTGGGATTCTTATCAAAACTTTATTTCTTTTCTTTTTCTTTTGAAAATATGTTTGACTCAAAACATGATTTTCATGCTTCATGCATGGGACATGCAAACTCTTAATGCTTAGCATGTGAAATGCGAGACAAGTTCAAGTGTGCAGAGTGTCATGCTTATTCACAAGTCAATCACCACATTATCCAAATCCTTTCTCATATGAAAGTACACAAATAGGGTTAATAAACTAAAAATGGGTGCTTAGCCTTCCCTACTAGAGTTGGGTCAAGACCCTCCATGGCAATCTTCTAAAATTTTCCTCTTCCATTCCCTTCTACACACTCTTCAAGCCTTATTAAAATTCCTAAAACATTTTTATTAACAACTAATGGGGTTGAACTGAATCCTATGGGCTACTAGATTAACCTTTTAATCACCTTACTTCAACCGTAAATAGCAACTTCATTTTATGCATGGAAACTGAACCCTATGGCATTAGTCATCTCTTTGTTTTCATATTCTTCAAACTTTCCAAGTACGTAAAAATAAATCCTTTCATGAAAGAATACTTTTTCTATCACTTAAACATATTAATCTTAGAACCCTAAACCCGAAGTCCTTATGTAGTCTCAACAAATTTTCTATTTTTAATCTAAACCTTACTTTAGCATGCATGCATTTGTCTCATGTGACATCTTAATCATGCTTCCATTAACAAAGTAATGAAATCCACCGATAATATAATATGATCATTGTCAACCAAACATGGAATCTCTTTAACTAAATATGCAAAGCACTTCTCTAATTAATCAAGCCTAACAACTACATCAAAGATTTCATCTTCATCATGCATGCATCTTTTCATCAAATCTCATATTGAACTATTTGCACAAGTTGTCTAAGTCCTCTAGCATATTAAGAATCAAAATCTAAAAGGATCATAAGGGCTAAGTATGAATTTCTAACCAAGCAATCATAGCATTTTTATCAAGAGAACCAAATCTAGCATATTCAATCAACCAACAAACAATACATATACATTCACTCAAGTATATACATGGAAATGCCAAAGAGAAAATGGAAGTGCACTTACAATACTCCAAGTAGCAAAGCAGCTCTGAAAATATATAAAATTACACTATCAAAATATTTTATAAACATATGGTTGAAGAGAAAATCTCAAGAACATAAACCTTAGTGTGTGCATGTGATTTAACCTAGGTTTCTATACTTGGAATGACTTAGGATTTTATTTACCTCTTCAAAAGTGTTTCCACTCAAGAATGCTTGTTCTAGCTCCTCTAGACTTAGAGTATTTTGAGTTTTAGAAGGTAGAAGGAAGCAAGACAAAGTGGAGGTAGAGTGGAAGGGAGAGTTACCGAGAGGTGTAGGTGTGTGTGCTTGTGAACAAGTGAGGTAAACAAAAGGAAACGGAGTAAGGTGCAAGGCCATTAGGCCATTAGGCCATTAGGGTTTCTAGGTGCCTTAGGCACTCATTTCCATAGGCTTTGGAGTGACACTTGATGGGTTGAAAGACCTTTGAATTGACTTCTATCAATAGGGTACAATCATGCCTATTTCTAGCTCATAGTTAGGGTGATCTCTTCTTCCCTTTTCATCCATGGCTGGCGCATGCTATGGGCTTCAAACCCTTCCTTTCCTTTTACACACTTCTCACACGCTCATCAATCACTTCTCAAGTCACTCCATAAGATCTCAAGATCATCTTTTTGGGAAAAAGGGCATGAAGCATTCGGCTAGCCCATCTCTAATCTCATCTGAAACCTCCTATCTTCTTCCATGGTTTTCTCCCCTGTCAAGTAACTATCAATCAACTTATCAAATCACCATTCCATCCTACACTTTTACACACATTTCCCTTACACTCTTACACAATCTCATATGTCCAAATCGCCTAGATTTGGAAAAAGCCTAGGAAGACACAAAAAGTGGTGTTTGACTACACCATACCCGAATCTCACTTGCCTCCCTTTGGTCACTCTTCTCTCCAATGATACTCCCGTTTGAAACATCACTCAATCAATCATCCTACACTCTCCAACAAGTCTCCTCAAGATCTCTCACATAGATTTTCCTCCTAGGGAAACCCAATAAGGTTCGGCATTCTCATTTCCAAACTACCCGAACCATGCTTCCTCACATCTCTCACTCTATCACTTCCATCTTCAACAAATCTAACATATGTCAATCATTTAGATTTGGTATGCTCCTAGGAAGACTAACTTTGAAGACTTCTTCCTCTCCAAAAATAGTCACCTCACTTGTCACCATCTCATCCTTACAGGTCAACATATATCTCTAAGGATTTTCTTACACAAAATCTATCTTTTTGTCATGTCAAGGGTGGGCTTCACATTGGGAAACTCAAAGTGGGAAATTGGCTCCCCTTAGCTTCCTTTCATACGTATACTCCTGTCCCAAGCCACCATTTCTCTTCCCAATGACACCATATCTCACTTGTCATTTGTCACTTTTCACACATCTTCTAAGGGATTTTCTTACACACAAATCTTTCACTCTTACAAGATCTAATACAAGTCAATCACTTAGATATGATATTCATCTAGGGAAAGTCAATTGGAAGAGCTTGGTTCTTCCCCTCTTTGTCTCTCACATTTCCCATGCTTCCCAAATGATGAAAATTTCTTCTTAATTCCTTCACTCTTTTCCAAGAAACCTACTAGTCAAACCCTTCAATTACTTATATTTTCTCCTCACACCTACTAGTCTTTGGAGACTTACTAAAACCCTCCTGGGGTGACATGTGTCTCCATACTTGGGCTTTGTTGACCAATGGATCTAACCTATGGGTCTTTGGGCTTGCACACCACACTTCGGGACCTATACTCTACTCCATACTCCCAAAACTCAATTCTAAGTCCAAGAGTTTATCCTTTCCAACTTAAATCACCAATAATATTATTAAAATAGTTAATTAAATAAAATAGCAAGAAATGAAAATCTTGGATCGTCACATGTACTATGAACCACACAAAATTATTTGACTTTCACACTCACATATTTCTCTTCCGCAATAGGAGTCACAAATTTGTTCTTCTTATTTGACCACCTCACTTCTTTGAAAAAATCAACCAAATTCTTCTCATTCCCAGACTGTAAATACAAGTAAATTATATTCAACTTAAACTTTATCATCTCAAGATATCGTCAATGTGCAATTTGAAACCAAAATTATTAACTTACCCTCATCTACATTAGCCGCATAATGATCTTCATCCAGCCGTATGATTGCTTTGTTGCTTCTCCCTATTACCTTTATATCGTTCAGACATCTGCTACACTTACAAGGGACATGATATACATGAGGAAAGGAGAGGTGTCAAGCTTAACATGTTTTTAACATCATAACAATGACAACCAACTTACCATCCTAACTAACATTTCATACATGTCAATTAAATATTCGACGTCCAACTTACCTTATAGTCCTCGCTTGAATATCGAGCACATAACTTCACCCAAGCGACTGGTGTTACGTACGATGGCACATTTGCAAATGCTTCTTCATTACTCTCATATTTCAAGTAGGTTCTATGTAAATCATCACGAATATGATTAAACCACTTGTGAAGGGCCTTCGTAACCATATCACGATGATTTTACTTGGTCCAGTCATGGATGAAGTCAGCCTAGGGACAAACAACAAACATATTAATTATCTAAGTACTACGAGTCTTACTTTAAAAACATTAAGATTTCAAATACTCTATTTCATCATGTATGAATTTCTCCTATTTTTACCTGAATGCGTGAAATCAATTCTTTCTTCTCATTATTTGGTACGACATGCCAGCTAGCATGACTTAAGTCCACATGGTGCTTGACCAACCATGTAATTGTTGTAGTAGAAATGATTGCATTTTCACAACATAGTGTAGTCTCACTGTCTTTTATTCTTAAGGGTATCATTCCATACTTCCGTATCTTTTCAAACTCTATTCTTTTTGCTGCTCCTCGTCCACACCTTTGGGTAAGTGGTATTAATGTTTTCAATTGACATGTTTGCATCATATATAGTTCAACAATCAAATTAATCAATATGAAACATACAATGTAAAACAATACAAATGGAAATTAGATTAATACCAGAGGAATCCACTATTGATATGTCAGATTCTGTGCTAAGGACGACATCTGGTAGCTCAATTGAGTCATTTGAGCTTGAGAATGCATCATTTTGGACATTCGTGGCAGCAATGACTACTCTATTCTAAACTTCATTATTGCCATGAGATCTACCTCGACCATAGCTCATGCCAGATGATCGCCCTCTACTTCTACCTCTACATCTTCCAGTCATATCCAAGAATGGGCAATCGAAATTATCCCTGCAATCACACTAAGCAAATACAATTACTTATATATTATTATACCTTACAAGAAATATTACAATTTGATTTAACATCGATTGTCAAAAAACTTTGCCAAATTCTTTGAAAAATCACAAACTAAATAATTGTCAAGCAAATTACACAAAATGAAACTAAATTGAAAACAATACATCTATTTGAGAGAAATAATTAAAGGGTGAAATAATATTTAGGATTAGCCAAACACAATGGCTTGTATTAAGTCATGAGGTTATTACCAGTTTTGAAATGGCTAGTCCATCTCATTTTCCATTGAGAGATTATCTTCTTCTAATGCTACCCTCTAGTGTGGCACTATGAGTAGAACTATCTTCGCTAGTATTGTCGTTAATAAAATCTTATTCAAAGTGGTCCTAATTAGACCTTTGCATTATTAACGTGTCAACATCAATCTGCTCCGGCTCGACATTAGGCCTGTGCATGTCTGTTTGCAATGGGATTTCATCAGTATGGACACTAACATAAGCATCACCAGAATTATCCTTTTGGTATGCATCAACGTTGCTAAAATCATATTCATCATCTTCAATGAGGTATTCTTGTGGAAGGTCATAGACATTTTTATGTATGACCTTTTGCACTACAAACCAATCACCACAGATGCTGTGATTTTTCAGGTAAAATACCTGCGACACTTAGCACACCAAAACAAAAGGATCATCCTTATAAGTTGTCCGAGACATATTCACACTATTAAGATGTTGTTCCATATGTATCCCTCATTTGGAATCAGATATGTCAAACCATTCACATTTGAATAAGTAAACAAGATGCCAACCCATGTAGCAGACTTCCACAATGTCAGTTAGTCTACCAAAGAACTCAAAATTTTCGGACCCTGGTTGTTCACTAATGACCACGCCACCTAAATTTTGGGTGCAATAATGTTCTTCACATTTTTTTTTAGTGAAATCTTATACCATTGGCTATGCAACCAGAATAGGACGCACCCCAAGGGTCAGGGCCACATGCTAGGGCATAAAGATCCTCCGAAACTTTTTCCAAGTTACGTGATTCTTGATATGAGTTTGGCAAAAGGGCATTGGGAAAAGTTGACTTTAGCAAATGTAAAAGCATATCGAAAGACTTTACACTCCAACTACCAAGTATTTTAATGTGTAGCAACTTGACAGTGAATGATAGTTTAGAGTACTTTGTACAACCTTCATAAAAAGGGCGTTGGGAATCAACCAATAGTTGATCGAAAGTGCTATCAACCAATGGCGAACCCTCAACATGGAATGACTCGGTTACGAGAACATCAGGGAATTCTCCAGTCCAAATATCTTGTAACATAACATCAATGTCATTAATGAAGTCATCCTATTGTTCGGGATCATGTCGATCATCATCATCATCTCTTAAGATCAAATCTTCTTCATCGCCATGAAAAATTCACACCGTGTAATTCTTGTTAATATATTTAATGAACAAGTGTCTATTTATCTGGCTTATTGGTATGAAGTAATTATTTGAATATCGGACACATGGGTATCGAATTATCTCACTTGTAGCATGAGATCAGGCCAAAGTAAGGAAATCCTTAACTCTTTTAGTATATTCTCTAGATCCAAATCTATCAGTCTTTGCATCCAACTCTTGTCTATCTAAAAACAAGTAGAGTTGGAAAAGTTATTTAGCAAGAAATAAATGCAGCATAAGAGTTGGAAAAGGTGTCCATTCTAATCATTTGGGTGCTTGGCATAGCATTAGTAATGCTTGGTAGGATATATGATTGATGGAATAGTTATTAGTGGAAGCAGCATGGATTGGTTAAGCTCTTATTTTAGTGTGTTTGTATTTTTTTTTCTAAATATCAACTATATAGCAGTAGCCAATCAAAGAAAAGAATAAAGTTCCCCAAGTCATTTTCAGCAAAAGTATGGAAAAATGCATAGACTATTGAGACCTGAAAAATGCACAGACCATTCTAAATTAAATTAATGTTAAAAAGAGAGAAGGAAAGAAAATGCAGCAAACATCGAGTTTGTAGTTTGTATAGAAACTGACTTAATCCTCATATAAAGTTATGTCAATGTGTAAGTGTAAATAGACAAACTCTTTGCTCTGTTGAATAAATAATTATGCAATAAACTCTACCTCAACACAAATTCATATCTTGGATGCAAAGAATTTATAAGTTGGGAAGATTTACTTAATTATAATTAAACATGGATTGAGCACCATCAAGCCATATATATGTTGTGCTTAAACTTTGCCAAAGAGGAAAGAAAAAATAAGGCCATAGCAAATATTTTATGGACAAACCCGTGCAATCTTGTTAAAAAAGAAAGAGACATATTTAAATTTGCATGAAAATATTATTTTTTTTATAATGAATCTCTCCTTTTTTTTCAGAGAGATTGTACAAGATCATTGCAAGACTATGATACTTTTGAAGAGATCAAATTGTACATGCATGTGTCAAGCCGGTTATCATTTAAGGATCAACGGGCCTTTAGCCCGTAAACTCCAAAATCCAAAGCTCAAATTTTGAAAGGACAAATCCACACACAAGTTGAAATATAAACGAAAAAGAGTTATACCAACAATGTCGACAGACAAAGAAAGGAGCGAGGAGATGTGACTCAAACCAATATATAAAATCCTCGATTAAGTTAGCCTTTGAGTTGATCGTGCTTCAAGTGGTCAGTTGTGTCTTGGAAATGGGTAGAAATTTTGATTTGGTTACTTTCAAATTTCTCATTTATTTTTCCGATAAACTGTGGAGATAAGAGAGTTACCTCTTTGGGTTTGAGAACACTAATGCTACTTATAAATTTGGTGTGTCAACAAACATGTTATGGAGATAAGAGAACCTGTGACATATTTCTATATCCTCAAACTATAGGTTTGCACATATAATTATTCTTAGCAGGTATGACACATCTCTCTCCTCAACACCCACACACACAAACACATGGGGGATAATATATTATAACTTTCGCAGTAGCTTTTACCATTACCAAAAATCAGACTTTAAACTATGAAGAACGGACAGAATAAGGATACCCTGCAGTGAGAAATTGCATCAACATCTATATGTCTCAAATGACTAAGACTGCATTCTAGAATGTATTAACCATAGGGATGAGAAGAATCTCTTTCCCTCAAACAACTTAAATCCAATAAACTAATTAGCAAATTGAACAGTTGCAATACTAAACCCAAATAATCCAAAAAATGTAAGCTGGAACATGAGTTCTACATTGACAAAGTGAGCAAATAGTTCAAACAAAGAAGAGAGTAGTCCAAGTCATAAAGAAAATGAGATACGAGCACCACAAGGAAAGTACTATTTTGAGATTTGAAAAGGAATACAAATTGAAACAATATGCCTACCATATGCCAAATTTTGTAAACGTTGGCCAAACAAAACAAATCTCAACCAATATTTAGATGCATTTAGGGCGTATAAAATGGAACCTTAGTGGCGTTTTACTTGAACTCCGTTCAATATACAAATGTCCTAAAATCGAGTTACAGAGAGAGTACAGAGATCGACGGAGTAAAACATTGAAAGCAAAATTCACCAGCATTGGCGAGAAGCTCAGAAGACGGTGACGAGACGACAAGAAGCAGAGAAAGCCATAGAAATTTTTGAAACCACTGTGGAGAACACTAGAGACAAAGAGAGAGCACGAGCAGGAAAGAGAAAGAAAATCTTGAAAATGAGGAAAAATTATGCGAGAGTAAAATTAGTGGATTTTATAGATGACTTATTATGGCAACCGAAGAGTTGCCATAATAAGTTAAATAACGAAAAGCTTATACCCCGTTTCACAGATGACTTATTAACGTGACCCATATTCATTGTAACAACAAACTAGAGTTCTAAAATGTTGCTTTTTGCGGCCATATTATTAGCGGCAAGCATAATTCGCCAGAAATTGTTATTTTTTCCAGCTACTTTCCAAATTTGACACAAATATTTTTCACAAATAAAAGAACTTGTCATTTGCGGCTATAATTATATTGCTAGAAAAAAAGTAGCCACAAATACTACTTTTTCTTATAGTGTGTGAAGGTAACCAGCTGTCTCTTCTTAGCCATAAATGTCATATCTAAAAGGTATAGCATATGGTCGTAGCCAGTCTTGTGATATGATGCGTGTGTTGAAAAGAGTTGCCGGAAGGAGTAACGCATGAGAATCACGCATATATGTGGGTGGCACGTAAGAACCACTTGCATTGCTTTTCGTAGAACCATCACTTTCCTTAGAATGATTTTCAACTTGTGAATCTACTTGTGTTGTGCGTATCTCTCAGAAGTTGTCAGAAAGTTGTAGATTTATCTTTTTTTTATCTTGAGAAAGTAAAATAAAATAAAACAAAATAAATCTAGATAAATATGGCAGGTGAATGGAAGAATGAGGGAAGGAAAGGGAGGAGGAGGAGAAGGAAGTCGAGGTCTCCTCTCCCTCAAGTGAAAATCAAATCTTGAATCCTTAATTTTTTACGAAAAAAAGGGGAAAAGGAGGCGCTAGACTTTATTTTCTTTGTTTCAATGTGTGCTACCCCTAAATTAAGAGGATATATAATTGATAAAAACTTTTCTTTTTAAGTTCTAAAATATGATAAGAGTCTTGTGATAAGTATAATTTTTACATGAATTTTATTATATTTTTCTTAATAAAATTGCAAGTTCTCATTTATTATTATTATTTTTTCTATTTCATTTTTTATTTATTTTTTATTTATTTTATTTTTTATTTATTTGTGTTGAAGGAATAAGAAAAAAAGAAAATTTTGCAAAAAGAAGAGAAAAGCAATACTTGATTGGGTAGTAATTAGAGTTTCACCAAGGAATTGAATTCCAAGTTGGAGACGCACGGATTGGACTTTCATCATTTTAAGAGCCACAACTTCACTTCAAAGGGCAATTGGACTTCATGAGGGGCCCGACATTTTGAAATACTTCATGGGCTGAACTTTAATTCACCTTGCACTTGCACGTCAATTCATTTTGCTCTCAAGCCCATATTCCATAGCATGAACGACATTACACAGCAGAAGAAGCAATTTGAAATGCACTTGAATCCGGACTTTCAAACGAAGAGCCGCAACATCACTTCTCGACTTGCACTTCAACGCGGCAACTTCACTTTTGGGTTTTAGGGCTAAAGTGGGACACGGCGCCTCAGCAACGAGAGATATAAAAGTAAAAGCACAGCGCCGTGAAGAAGGGGAGATCAGACCGGAGACCTGAGGAGAAAATAGAGTACAAGCCGAGAGGTACTGTGTATTGGAGATTTTCTTTGAATTTTTCTAAGGAGGAGAATCTGGAAGACAGATGCGAGAACTGCATGTTTCGTCAACCGATTTCGATGAAAAATATGAGTTTCATTTGTTTTCTTTTCAATTTTATTATTAACTAAATTTTATTTTCTAGAGCATTGATGTAGTCTAACAGTGAACACACATTTTATATTTCGAGTTATTTTATTTTTAATATTTTCATAATTGAGTGTTTAATTCTTATTCTTAATGCTTACAATTTTTTTAAGAATTATTATTTGATCAATTGAATTACAATGAGACCGATAGGTGATTTGTGGTTTTAGTTCTAGAATTTAAACACCATTAGTTGAGCGAAAGTAGAGATACTTTATCTCGACTAGTATGATTTTTCAGAAAATTCAAAGTATGTAATGAGTCTCCAATTAATTAAATTCGCATAGAGATATGAAGTTGTTAATTGGAGATATTTTTTATATTATTCGAGAGAAGATTTTGAATAGTTAAAGAATTTTTAATCATCAATATGTGATTATTAGAATTTAATAATTAAGAAGAATAAATTATGTGGGATATGGTAGGTGAAATCAACTGCTTTACATCCATTATTTTTATATTTTTACACTCTTAGATTTTAAGTTTTGTTATTTTTTTTATTCGTAGATTCATTTTTGTTAATTAGTTTAATTTAATTTTGATAGTAGAAACATTCCAGCTATTTTTAATTTTTTAAATAGTAATTAATTTAGTAAATTTTAGTATTCAGTAACATAGTTAATCTCTATGCGTTCGACATCTGTTTTCTATAAAACATTGTACTACTTGTTATGATTTTGTGTACTTGCAGATTATTTTATGCAAATAAGCTTTTAGCACCGTTGCCGGGGATTAATTATTTGTTATTGATATTGATATTAGATTTTTACTATCTTGGATTTTATTTAATATTTAAAAAATATTAGGTGCATTTGAGTTTGTTTTCTTTTTTTTCAGGAATTAGAAGTGCATGCTCCAATCTAAACAATTAGAGCATACACTCTTTTATCCCGAGATTGAAAGAACTTTACGTCAGATAAAAAAGAAAAATAAGAAAGAGGCCAACACATCTCTATCTGATATGGCTGATCAGGAGCACAAGACGTTGCGAGAATATGTTATGCCCTCGGTCAATGGGGCTACATCGCATAAGGAGGCCGGCCATACAAGCCAAAAATTTTGAGATCAAGCCGGCCATCATTCAAATGATACAGTAGACTGTCTAGTTCGGGGGGCTGTCACAAGAGGATCCTAATGTCCATATTCCAAATTTTCTAGAAATTTGTGATACTCTTAAACACAATGGAGTGACAGATGATGCGATTCGACTAAGGCTTTTTCTCTTCTCACTTAGGGATAAAGCGAAAGCTTAGTTGAACTCTTTGCTGCCTAGTGTCATCACTACCTGGGAAGAGTTAGCACAAAAGTTCCTAGCAAAATATTTTCCTCCCACAAAGACAGTAAAGCTAAGAAATGACATCACCACGTTCATCTAATTTGAGGGTGAATCGTTCTATGAAGCATGGGAGAGGTACAAAGATTTATTGCGAAGGTGTCCTCATCATGACCTTCCAGCATGGCTTCAAGTGCAAATATTCTACAATGGTCTGGGAGCTACAAACAGGTTTATGGTTGATGCAGCAGCTAGAGGAGCTTTAATGAGCAAAACTCATGAAGCAGCCTATGAACTTCTGGAAGAATTAGCATCCAACAACTATCAATGGCCTACAGAGAGAGCAATGCCAAGAAAAGCAACTGGAGTTTTCGAACTTGATTCTATTACCACATTGGTGGCACAAATGGCAACTTTGTCTCGACAATTAGGTAAGATGAATGTTAATGCTATTCAAACTAATGCTGTTTGTGATCATTATGCAGGAAATCATTCAAGTGTAGATTGCCAAGTGAGGAATCTTTCTGCCTAATCGAGTTATGGACAAGTAAATTATGTATTAATTTTCAACGTCAAAATAATCCATACTCGAACACGTACAATCTTGGATTGAGGAATCACCCCAACTTTTCATGGAGTAATAATCAAGAGCCAACTAGACCACCTCAGCAATTCCCACAACAAGAGAAGAAGTAGGCACTTGAAGACATGTTCATGCAGTACATGTAGAAGACAGATATAGCAATCTAAAACAACACGGCTTCAATCCGTAATCTTGAGGTGCAGATCGGTCAGCTCTCAAACATACTTACAGAGAGGACCGCAGCGACTTTGCCGAGCAATACTTTCACCAATCCGAAAGAACATGCCAAGGCTATATCAGCGAGAAGTGAGCGGACATATGAGGAGCTCAAGTAGAAAATGCCAAGCAAAATAAAATTGTGGATAATGAGGAGTCCAAGATGAAGGAAGCCAAATCAGTGAAGAGCTTCAAAATTCAAATGTTCAAGAAAGTTACTTTTGAAATTTATTGTAACACCCCGTCCCTCTTTTTCTCTAAAGCTTAGCGAATCTCGAAAAAATGATAGGTTGTTTATCTCGTTAGATTGGAACGAGACTTGATGTACGTGCTAGGTCTCGAAGCACGTGCTCGACCCCAATTGCATATTTTAATAGATAATAGTTGATTTTAAAATATGCCCAGTGTTTTAATGCTTTCAAATATTTTAAATATTCTGAAAATATTATATAAAGTATTTCCAGTATTATTAGACTCAAGCCTGATTTATAAGGAACTGCAATTATAATATTTTGAAGAGTTCCAAAATATTATAATTGTACAAAATCGTTTTATTAGCCTGGTTTGAGTTATTTATGATGTTGTGAGATTTTAAT
The DNA here is from genome assembly GCA_036559045.1 of Platycarya longipes. Lineage (NCBI taxonomy): Eukaryota > Viridiplantae > Streptophyta > Magnoliopsida > Fagales > Juglandaceae > Platycarya > Platycarya longipes. Next base: position 21,436,848 of record CM071798.1, read on the forward strand.
TACGTTTTAAATTTCTGATTTAAATATATAGCTTTATCTTTTAAGTAATTAGTAAACTTCATCATTTTAATTAATGATGAGGAATATTATATTATAAACTAAAGTAAGTTGAAATAGTATTTTATTTTAATTCCTCTGAGTGTTTTTAAAGTTAAATTGATTTTAAGTATTTTCAGAGCAGTGTTTTAAGCGTATCGTTTGTCCATTCAATGACTTCAATGCGTGGAGCCTATAAATAGCCCGATGAAGCCCAAGCACCTCACTTTTTCCTTTTTCCTTTTTTCTTTTTCTCTTTCTCTCTTCTCTCTCTTCTCTCTCCTGTGCACCCCTTTTCACTGTGCCCGTTCAACTTCCAGCTCGTGGTGGCGCCATCGCCGGTCCCACCTGGACCCCCTTCCACCGGCAACCTCCCCTATACCGGTGATGCACATCACGGCGGCCACTAGCCGACGCATGAATAGCAAACCCAAAATGGGTTTTTGTGCTTTTCTTCCATTTTTCAGCGCCACCACCAGCAGCCTTGGCTCACCACCACTACCACTGGACTTAATTACGCCCAAAGAATAACGCAGTCGTTTGTAATATAGTTTTGGGGTGTCGATTCCACAGGGAGATGGATTGAAAAATTGAAAAATAATAACGAAATTAACAAAAAGATTTAGAAGAGTGCGAAAAGTGATTTTTGAAGTATGACATAAATTAAAACTAAATGAGTAATTTGAAAAGTATAAAAATGAGATGAAAAGTAGAGCATTGAGAATCCTTTGTATATAATCAATATTTTAATTATTTTCGATTCATTAAAAACTCGATTGAAAATTCTATGTCTAAATTTTCAATCGGAAGATAAAATATTAATAATCAGATTTAAATCAAATGTAATCTTTCGAAAGATCATTCGTCACAACATAAGAACGAGAATTTTTATCGATATTAAGGAAATTCAACATCGACAATATACTCGTAGAGTAATATTGCAGCAGAAAAGTAAATTAATATAGATAACCAATTGAACCAAACATAATCAAAGGATTATTCCATTCAGTAGAAAAAGTATGACTGAATCTATAAATGAAATAAATTCTAAGATTATTTGGTGACGAAAACATTTATAATAAATTTCGAATGACTAAACAAAAGAGTTTAATATTTAAAACTCACATATATGAATCAAAAACAATTTCAAATACCATCAAATCTACAAATTCATCCCTAGCTCTACTAGAGAATTTAGTTACATATATTGAAAATATGTAACAAAAATTCTCTAAAGGAAACTATGATAGAACCTGCCATGTTTTCTCTTCTTCTTTGGTTTTTCTTTCATTTTCTTAAGCTCTCTAAAATGGTTCTTCAAGCCTCCAAGCACACTCCTTCTCTTACGCTGGATTCATATATATATAGACATTTCCATTCAAGTTGCCGTATATCAATTTTCTTCTAATTTCAATTTGTGGCTTGAAATGATCTATGCATGGGATACCTTTGGTCGGCTGAAATTGAAGTGAAATGAGGTGTATGCATTGTGTGGTTCTTCTTTCATTTGATAAAAGTTTAATTGTATGATAAAGTGCCATGTGTTGCCTTGCATGCATGTGAAACAATTTTCAATCTTTGAAGAGGTGGAGTGCCGTGTATGAGTTTGTTTCCTCCCATTTTGTTTCGGTTGTATTGCCATGTGTTGCTTCAAGTGTTTGCAATTAGATGGAGGTGAATTAAAATAGAAGTAGGTGCCGGCTTATGCTTCAATTGAATTTGTCGGTTTGGATAATTTTTGAAGCACCAAATAGATTTTGGCACTTTGAAGTGCCGTATGTCATTCTTCTTCCTCCCTTGTTTTTTCATGTGTTGCCATGTGTTGATTGCATTTGATTGCATTTAGATGGAATTGAATTGTAGGCGCCGGCTTATACTTCAGTTAAAGTTGTCGGTTTGGATAATTTTTGAAGCACCGAATGGATTTTGGCACTTTGAAGTGCCGTATGTCATTCTTCTTCCTCCCTTGTTTCCATGTGTTAGCTTCCTATCTTGCTTGCCTCCCCTTCATTCCTTTGGTCAAATATTTCAGCTCCAACTATGTTGTCATGTGAAGCCTTGTAGATGGCTGAATATGATGAATGATTAGTCCAATTTTTCTGCTATATATGAATGGAGGACTGAAGAAGTGCCGTATGTATCCCTTTTGAGTTCCAGCTATGTGTGACAATTTACATGGCTATGTGGTGGCTGCTTTTCTTCTCAAATTGTTTTCGGCTGAAATGCTTCCACTAGCAAGTATAATTTTATTTGTCTTCAAGTGAGTCAACCAAATATTTGGATAGAGCTCTCCTTCAACCGAATCATTTATGGTTGCTTGTGTCTCTTTGAGTTGTCGGTTTCCTCATGAATTCCTTTTGTTGTTTATCAATTTCTCAAGGTGCCGTGTACCACTTTTCATCTTGGCATGCTTTGATCAATCATCTTAATTCTTCATGCATTGATGTCACCTAATACAATGGCTGCCAACAAGAAAATATAATCAATTAATTTGTGAAGATGGAATCCATGATTTAGAAGCAAATTTGGCTTTTTAAATTGAGGGATTAAATATGGTACATTGGAGCAAGTGGCCTTATGTGAAGTATAAAGTAATTAGTGAAAATTCATGAGACCTATTTAATGAATTAAACTCGTGTGTTTCTATGTGTATTTATTTGAGACTTAAATATATTAAAGCATGCCCATATCTATCTCAAGATAAATAACTATTAAATTAAATAAAATGAGTTATATCATTATTTTCTCTTTTCTTTTAGCATTTAAATAGGGTATTTAGAGTGCATTTTTATGCACTCATCAGGACTTCCCATCCTCAGGGTTACAAAACCCACCACCAGTAGCTACCCCAGCTCTCCCGTTTCTTCTCCACCCGAAATGGGTTTTCAAATGGGCCGCTCTTCACCACGCCGCCGTTCGGCCACTATGGGTCTCACCTCCACCACAAAAATGTTCCCCCACCTCAGCCGACCACCTCCTAGCTCTGTTTCCCCAACTGAGCCTCCACCTCCCTAGGACAAGCAAAAATTCAAAAATGGGTTTTCACCCTTTAAAACTATATCCGCCACCTTCCAGTGGTTGCACCGCTTCACCACTACCACCATGAGATTCTCTATCCTCCAATGAGTTCCCTACCTTTCGGTGTCAAACCGAGCATCCTAGCCCAAACCGTCACTTTATGTGGTTGACGTCACTTTACGCGAAGTTAGTCGTAACATACGATGCCTCTTTCGCCACCAACGAACTCCCCACCACATTGGCCACCCTCGTACGACCTAGTTTTACTAACCGGAACCTTTAACCCGAACCCCGATGTATTCCCATTCCGAGATCACAATACTAACCTTGATGGAGCGGTTAACGCTCAAGTTAGTGGTTTCCAACGTCACTAACTGTGCTGGAGTATAAGTGACATACGGGTTTACCTCGCTATTGTATAACCCTCTCTCCCTTATATTTATGTTTATTGATTGATTGTGAACTGTGCTGTTAGGATTGTGGAGTTCATTGTGTAGTTGAGATGAGAGTTGGTTGACTGTATTGTAGCTGTTGTGGCTGTGTAGTGAAGTGTCGAGAATGGTGTTGAGTAGAGTGCGCGGCAGAAGCATGGAGGGTACTCCATGTGCTGTAGTCGTGATGCACCGTAAGGCTTATCACGAAGTTGGATCCTCGCGTGTTGAGGAATGTAAGGCGCGTGAAGTGTAGGGGACCTTGGAAGGGTGTTCCAAGGTGATAGTGTGACCGGTGACCCCAGCGATCGTTGTCGCTGTGTAGCCGTGTTACGTTCTGAGCAGGTGAAAAATTGTACACGTGCCAAGTCGGAGGTGACATGGGAGTCATGTGACATAATGCTAAGTGAAGTATAGGGTACATATGTTTTTCGGTGACACATGTACCAGACGAGTTACCATTTGTAAAGGATACTCTGGCCCAAGTAAGGGTATGCGAGGTCAAGCCCCTAAGGCTTTCCTAAGGTGGCACGGGATGCATGGTTGGAGATGACGAGGGCAATGATGACGTGTAGGCTTGGACGCCCACAGCGTCAGGTGTACTATTTAGCATTGAGATGCGTGACCCAATCGGTCTAAGTCATGCATTAGTGTGAGGTTGTTTGTCAGGGGTGTTGGTCCTAAGCTGATCCCCAAGGGTGAAGCATAGTAAAAGCCCTATCGGCACACAGGGATAGAGGGGAAATGTGTGACGCCCCCAATTTACGTTTGTAATTCAACGCATATTGAAGTGTCAGGGTTAGTAACACTTAGCTACTCACTCCCGTACTTGTCTAAATTTTATGCAAATCGCAACAAAAAAATTCTGAATAAAATTAATTTCTAGTGATCACATGGTAGTGTAAAAACTACAATATCTACATCATTCATTTAAAATAATATTGTATCCTTACATGCATAACCTAGTTAGTCTTCTCATATACAATATTTACAAGACTTCTCAAATATCTTCTTATGGCCACCTCAACTCATTTTTCCTTTCCTGAAATTTCTTCCCGTATCAACTCCAATGCCTATTTCTATTAACTGGTCAAAATTTTGAGGAAGAGTACTCGGAGGGCTTCTCAGGGTTCTCTTGGGTCTCTCGAGCGACTAGGGCTTTACTCATGTCCATTATCAAATCCTGTAGTAAGGATTGAATTTCCAAAAAAAAAAACACACAAGAGTGAGATTTCCAAGGAAATCTCAGTAAGTACACAAATAACTTAACAAATGAATCATCCGAGCATATCAATAACATAGCATATACTATAATGAATTAACTTCTCATGATTTATGAATGCCTTATAAGACTCATGCATATGGATGACCATAATTTTTATACAAACTTGTACTCTTACATGGACCCACCATCTTATAATTAAAACTCTTCTTTACTTTTTTATATTGTAGGTCTTACTTACTTCTTATTCTCGACAGGCATTACGCATCACCATCCCTGTCGGATTTTACTTATTTCATATCATCAACAGGCGTTACGTATCGTCGTCTCTGTCGAATATTTCTTATTTCGTATCATCAACAGGCGTTACGTATCTCCGTCCCTGTCGAATATTTCTTATTAAGTTTTCTTAAATGTTTGACATAATTTATGATGACACGTAACATGTACTTTTCTTAAAACAAATATCATGACTTATGATGACACGTATGAGACAAAATGCAACATGATCATAACCATAGAATTTTGAATGCATATCTTATGAAATACATAACATATTTGCATTCCACATATAATTCTTATATTAAATCACATGCATTGGATACAAGAAAATATTGGATTCAGGTAACAGGAAAATCTCGCTCGAGCCAGACATCGAGCAAGGGTCGAGCCAAGTTTCTGCCTAAATTTTTCTCTACTAGTTCAATTCCAATGTCATCCTTTATTGAGTCCTTATGTCTTAAAGTTTTAAACATAAAAGTTATATATCTTTCTCTTAGCTTTCCATAGCTTTTTGAATCATTCAAATCCAACATCAAATGAACAAGTTATATTCAATTTACCAAAAAGTGTCAAATCTCAACTTGTATCTTGCTTGAGCCAAAAGTCAAGCGAAGTCTCGGGTTAGGTATTTTTCCAACCTAAAACAAGCCACCTATCTATCCAAGCCTTCACCTTACTTGGTAAAATATAATTCTAAGTTCTTCTAATTTTTCTTAGCATATTTCCATAACAAAAACTAATTCAAAATATAATAACTTTCATTTCAACATACAAACATAGTTTAATATCAAACAAGTATCATATATGTTAAGTTGTGCACTTAAAAATCTCTTCAAAGCTTGGTTTGATAGTTGGATTAGGATTTAGGAAATTCTCCCTCCGAGACCTCTAGATTACCTTCTTTTTGGTGTTCTAGTGGTGTAAGTGTGTTTAGGTGAATTTTCTTCTTTCCCTTTCTTGTGTGGTCATGGGAATGGACTCATGGGAGGCTTGGAACAATGTTCACACATATATATGGTTAGTGGTGCCATGCATAAGGGCTTAGAGGTGAGAATACCCCAAGTCCTTCGATTTTCTTCCTTGGCCGACTAGGGGAGGTGTTCTCCTCACTTAGGCCTAATCATACCCCTAGTTTAGATTTTATTTGGTTCTAATCTTCATCCAAGCGTCTTGCTTAATCCACCAATAAACTCTCTTTTGATTAATGGCTCATATAATGACAACACATGAAGATAAAATTCAAAATAAAAACATAGAATTCTTGGTGAGGGGTATCCGGCCACTTGGTCATTCTTGTGCCCCATGACTTCTAGAACCTTTTCCCCCTTCTTGCCACATGTTCCAGCCCTCATTAGCACACTTGAGATGGCTGAAAAGATATTTCCAAGACTTAGTTAGCCATTGGCTAGGAACAAAGGGATGGCTTAACTGGTTTAGCTAGTTTCTCACCAATCAGATTTGCTCTCAATTCCTTTATGATTTCCTTTTGTTTTCTTACTAACCAAGGCTTCTAGATGCCTTATATCCACCTTCCACATACTCGTATACATGTCAAGACCTCAAAAAATTTGATAGTCAATCACAATTTTCGTTACATGGCCGAATATAAGACAACTAATCTAAGTCGGTTACCAATTAGGCTCAATCCAGAGCCGTCCACTTCATGCCCAATTAAGTCTTTGATCTAGTCCGAATCTTCAAAAACCCAAAATATGAAAGTTTTAGATCTGTCTATTAAAGTTCTATAAGAATTGTAATCACCTCATCTGGACCTCATATGAAAAATTTATGCTCATTACACAAAAACTCGACAAATTAGCCCGAGAGCTCATTCCGGGCACACCAAGTATTTGATCTTTTGCTCTATTACTTCCTCTTGAATTACTTCCTCAAATTTCATAAATTTACCTCTTCCTAAGTCCAAATGTAATTTCTCTAGTTGATACCTTATTAAAATTTCCAAAGGTCCATCCTATCTTAGAATACATCTAAGTCTCAAATTCTATATTCATGGAAAAAATATATTTTCAATAAATTCCTTTAATGTATTATCAAGTAAATGCTTTATCTTAAAAAAAATTGGGCTATTACAAAATGTCTGAGTGTCCGCTAGGGAGTCCCCTGATAGTCTTGGCATAGTGAGTATGGACTCCAAGGACATGAGGACAATTAAAGATTATCCATGAGTGAGGTAGGGACTTCAAGGACATAGGGATATCGTAAGTCGTCTCAATGTCTGTAGCGAGTCCCCGATGGTCTAAGCAAAGTAAGGATTTCAAGGACATAGAGATATCGTAAGGTGTCCCAATATTTGCAGTGAGTCTCCAATGGCCTGAGTAAAATTAGGACCCCAAAGTTATGGGGATAGCAGAAGAGTGTTCTAGGTGAAGTGTAACTTTCTAATTTAATTGCTTATGTTACATATATATATTGATGCTAGTGTATGTATGCTTGTAGATTGATTTTTATGATGTGATTATGACTGGACTGCATGGTATGAGAACAACATGGAGACCAGGTAAGCATTATATTCATATGCCTTTAGAGTCAACCGAACTAGTAAAGAAAAGATAATAGGATTGAAATGCTATTATATGTAGGTAATGGTCATTCTTGGTAGCCCCTTTTATTGAACCCCAAATGCTTAATTATGTGCATGTGATTGTATGCCTATATATAGTAATTATTGGATGTATTCTCTGAAAAATGTAAAATGAAACTTGAGATTTCTGTCTCATGATCTTTTGGAACAATTTCATGAACTGACGCTATGCGAGGACACTACGCGATGACCCTATGAAATGTCCCTATTTGACAACCCTACATCCCGATGAGATTAAGTGCACTCGCATGCGTCTGGTTCATAGATATGCTTATAGACGATACCTTTCTATAGGCTCACCGACTAAGTAAAGATGGGATAGAAAGTATCGGGAATAGAAGATAAGAAGGGTCTAGGGAAATAAGGTAAAGAAAAAGAAAAGAAATCTTGAATGACTGAATGCTATGATGTATGAGAATGCGAAAGGGGTACAAAGGCAGACCCAAGGGTCCAAAGGAAGACCCAAGATCCAAAGGAAGATTCGCCAACCCTAACACACAAGGATAACAGTATGCAACAGTCTAAAGGAAGTGAATGAATTGGAATGAATGTTATGTTATGTAGGATGTGGATTGCATATATGATATGTATGCATTGGATGAATGATTGTTTATTAGTTGTTTGTGATGACTTGTAGCTGTTGGTTGTTATTCTTATTTGCTGGTTGTGTGCTTGCTTATTGTGATTATTTTCTTTGTCTGATAATTACGTGGTTCATTTTTGTGCTTGCTTGGTTGATGATTGTTTGTCTGTTAACGATTTTGAGTGACTTAGTAATTTCTAAGAATAAGGAGAGAATAAGAAGGATGTCAACGATCCATAAAAAAATAAATGGCATAATAGGGTTATAGTTACGAAAAATGATGCATGTGTTGTCTTGTATATATGTATATGTATGAGTGTTGTTTGCATGAATGAAAAACCTATTTTGTTATATTAAAAATGGTATGAAGTAATGCTTACTGAGTATCGACTCATTTTAGTTTCTTTCTGTATGTTTCCTTCCCCACACAGGAGTGCGCAACAGGAAGTGGACAGGTCAAGGGAAGAGCACGACAGTCTAAGTAAGTATGAAAGCCCTTTGTTTTATAATGAAATTTCTTTTCCGCTATAAACCTATTTTATTGTAAAAAAAAAAATATGTCTTATTTTATAACGTGAAGTTTCGCACCCTGGGTATTAACTAAAGGTTTTAAATGAACGAAATCGATCCTGTTTCTTTCAATTAATGTTCCACAAATTCCCTTTCTACAAAGATTAAGAAAAAATAAAATAGATGATCAGTTCTCTAAATTTTTTAGCATATTTAAGCAATTGCATATTAATATTCCTTTCATTGAAGTTTTAGAGTAAATGCCTAATTAAATTTTTGAAGGATATTATATCAAAAAAGTGGAATTTGGAGGAGTATGAGACGGTAATGCTGACAGATGAGAGTAGTGCAATTTTACAAAAGAAGTTGCCGCTTAAGTTGAAAGATCCAAAGAGTTTTACTATCCCTTGCATTATAGGAAAATCTTATTTTGATAGAGCTTTATGTGACTTAGGGGTAAGTGTTAATCTAATGTCTCTCTCTATTTTCAGGGAATTGGGCCTTGGAGAAGTAAAGCCGACTACCATCTCTCTATAATGAGCGGATAGATCTATTAAATACTCGAGAAGAGTCATTGAGGACGTACTTGTGAAAATTGATAAGTTCATCTTCCTGGCTGACTTCATTGTCCTTGATATGGAAGAGGACGAGGAGATCCTTTTGATAGTGGGTCGACCTTTCCTTACGACGGGGAGAACCTTAATTGATGTCCAGTAAGAAAAACTCGTCATGAGAGTTGGCAATGAGCAAATCACTTTCAATGTATTTAAGCCTATAGAGGTCCCTTCTGTGGTATATTTTTGTTTTCAAATAAGTGATCGAAACATGGCCAGTGAGACTTGTGGAGCGAAATTCCCAAAGCTACCACTTGAGAAAGTGGAAGAGCTAAATTCACATCGGCCTACATCTCTAAGTAAGGAACCACCCAAACTTGAGCTCGATCCACTTCCAACAAATTTAAGGTACGCTCACTTAAGCCAAGACTCTACTCTTCCAGTTATTAATAAAAATTCTTTGAGTGATGAAGAGGAGGAGAAGTTGCCGAGAGCTTTGCTATAACACATGGAGACACTGAACTTAGATTTACAAGCGGCTGGGAGAAAAGAATATTGCAACTCAACGAGGTGGATGTGTGACAACCCGGAATTTCTTACCTTATTTAATTGATTAATTGATTATGAAAAAAAGGGTAAGCTTAGTGGTCTAATGTAGTAAGCCATTGAGGTTGGGCTTAGAATTGAGGCTTTGAGTGCATAACCTAAGTTAGTGGGCCAAGAGAAGAATGACAAGCCCATAAGATTAACCCATAGTCCACCAAGCCCAAATAAGGGACACATGTCTTCCTTAGAAAAAACTCTAGAGAATCTTTAAAGACTAGTAAATGAGAAGAAGAAAATGATAGTAGTTGGAGAGTTGACTAGTGGTTATCTTGAAAGATGAAGTGTGAGAATCAAGGTGGGAATTTTTCTCATCATTTGGATAACTTGAAAAGTGTGAAGGAAAAAAAAATCTTCCATTTTAGTCTTCCTAGGAGCATGCCATATCTAAGAGGGTGACACATGTGGCATGTGATGGGAAATAGAAGTGAGAAGAAATGAAAGCTTCGGTGGAAGCACTTAGCATAACCCTTCATTGGGTTTTCCCATGCAACCTTTTCCAAATCTAAACAAATGACCATTGAGAGATCTTGTAAGAGGGATTTGACAAGAAGATTGATAAGTGATGGAAGAATGTGGTATCATTGGAGAGAGGAAAAGAAGATGAAATCAAACAAAGGGGATTCAGGTGAGCAAAACCATGGGCCCTAAGTTGATCTTCCAAGGGTTTTGATCAAATCTAGATGAAGGGACATAAGGAATTTGTGTAAGAGTGTAAAGTACATGTGTGTAAGAGTGTAAGAATGAGTGGTGATTTGATAAGTTGATTGATGGTTGCTTGAAAGGAGTGAAAACCATGGGAGAAAGGGGAAGGTTTCGAGTGAGACCAAAAGTGGGATAGCTGAATGTTTCATGCTCTTTTTTCCAAAAAGGCGATCTTGAAATCTTGTGGAATGACATGTGAAGGGATTGGTGAGTGTGTGAAAAGCAAGGAAGGGCTTGAAGCCCATGTCATGCGCCGACCATAGGAGAAAGTGGGGGAGTCATCCAAGTACATGTTAGCTTAAGCATGATTTCACCCTAGTGATGGGGGTCAAGTCTTTCCATCCATCAAGTGTCAACTCTTTACGAGGGAATGAGTAGCCTAAGAGCTTAGGAAACCCATGGCCGAATAGCCTTATGCGTGCCCTATCTCCCTCACTTGGTTTCACTTTCTCACAAGCATACACACCCCCATACCTCTCGGCCACACTCTCTTTCACTCCACTCTCATTTTGCTTTACTTCCTTTTACCTCCTAAACACAAGATTTTCCTAAGTCTAGTGGAGCTAGAACAAGCAATCCTTGAGTGGGAACATCTTTGAAGAGGTAAGGAAAGTTCAAAGCCATTTCGAGTGTAAATATTCTAGGTTAAATCACATGCACACACCAAAGCTTGTATCTTTGAGATTTCCTTTCCCATTTCATGCTTATGAAATATTTTAATGGAGTATTTTTATATATTTTTAGAACTACTTTTTCTACTTGGAATATTGTAAGTGTACTTTCATCTTCTTTTTAGCATTTCATGTATATAGTTGGGTGAATATGCTTGTATTGGTTGTTGGTTGTATAAAAATGCTAGATTAGGTTTGTTTGATGAGAATGCCTTGTATTTTTCAATGAAAAATCCATGCTTGGATCATGTGTTACCTTAGGCTTGCAATTATATTTTGATTGATAGATTTAGCTAAGTAGTAGCAAAGAGAAATGAAAGCATGAGGATACAAAATATACATGGTGATGATGGTAATGCATGCATAACTAAGAAGATATTGTTGGATATTGGTGATGGTAGGAAAGATTACTTGATGAAATACCTTGCATATTAAACTCAAAAAAAATCCTTCCTTGATTAATGTATTGTTCTAGGTTTAATGTTTATATTAAATTGGTGGATTTAGTCATTTGTTGCAAAGAAAGACGGAAGTATGAATAATACTTTTTGTGGTGACAAGTGCATGCATATTAAGATAAGTTTTAAAGTTGGAAAATGAATGGATGAGGACATTGAATTTTCGGGTTCTATAGTATCTATGGTTAAGTTTAATAATTAAGTTATATTTCTTTTCTTCATGGAAAAACATAGTCTTAGGCTTTTGGAAAATATTAGTGATATGAAAATTCAAAGGAGCTAATGGTAGGATTTTATTTCCATAGGATTAAATGTATTAACTTTGGTTAAGAGAAAAGTGAGCAAAATACTCATCTAAGAGGCTATAGGGTTTCGATCAACCCTTTTTTGCAAAGCTAAAATTATTTCAATAATTGTACTAAGGTTTAGTGAGTATGTGGAAGGGAATAGAAGGAATAAACCCTAGGTGGTAACCAAAGAGGGTCTCGGCCCAACCATAGGGGTATAGGCCGAGTACCCCACTCAACCCATTAGGCCCATGTGCTTATGCATGAATGGTAAGTTGAATGATGTGATGTTTGACTTATGAAAGAAGATGGCTAAGTGTGCACTCGGGTTCGTCTCGAGTTTTTGCATGATTAGAGTTAAGAGTTTGCATGTCCCATGCATACGGCACGAAAATCATGTTTTGAGTCAAACATGTTTTCAAAAGAAAAGAACTAAAGTTTTATAAAAACCCCAAAGGCTGGGATGGGGTAATGCCCCAGTGGAATTGCATGTTCACTCAAGAGTGATTAAAGTCGAGTAAAAGTGTCTGGGTCAATGAAGAACAGTCAGCAAACCATGTATAACTCCAAAAGGTGTTCGAACCTTAGTCGCACCTAAAGCTAGTGGGTGCCCAAGGACGGTGTTGGCTTTTACCTTACCGTTATAAAAATAAGTTTGTAGTCACTCGGTTTAAGTGGTCACCGAGTGATGAAGAGCGGATAACGTAGTCACCTTAACTTGAGTGGTCGCCTGGCGATGCGGTAACGTATAACGCAATCACTTAGACTTGAGTGGTCGCCGGGTAATATGATAACTAGTGGGAACATACGATGCGTAAGGGAGCCGTGGGGTGTCCACAAGATGTCATGACAAGATTGGCTTTCGAGCCCTAAGAAATGATACGTATATGTAAGTGGCACCTAAGATAAAAAAGAATGAAAGACACGAAAAATCTTAAGAAAAAAGGTTCTTAAAGCATGAGTCAAAAGAATTTGGTGATACGATGAACCCTTTCATGAAAAGCAAGCATATGAATCAAGATTGAAAGAAGTTACGTTTGTATGAAAGCTTCATGAACATGTGCATGTATTAAGTCATTTGTTGCATATGCATTAAGTATGAATTATTTGTTGTTCGCTTATCTCTATGTACTTACTGAGATTTTTTTCGAAATCTTACCCTTTTATATTCCTACTATCTTTCCTTGTTAGGGACAATAAAAGTAGTTGCAAAAAAGTCTGGTGACCTCACCACCTTTTGATGCAGTAACCCCTATCTTGTACAGCCAGTTTATAGAAGACATGCGATGGAAGGTGCTCCACGAGGCCCCTGGACGGCAATGCACCAGGTGTTGTCTCTCTTTGGGATCCGACGAGTCTATATTCATAGACCGCGTTTATACTTTGGAGGTAGGGACGGGCATCCTACTTGGTGGGCGAGTAGAACTGGCCCAATTCCTTTTTGGTCCTGGTGTGAAAGAGGTCAAAGACGAGTCTCCTTCTAGATAGAGGGTCGTGGGGTCAGCACCTGATTATTAATGTTTATTTTGTTTAAGTATTTTGGAGTCTTCCACTGTTTTGGAAGAAAGAACAGCTTATGGAGTAATGAATTATGTTATTATTATCTTAATGAAACTATTTTGGGATATTAAAATTATGAAACCATGTGATATTCAGTTAGAAGGGTTTGGCCTTTTTCGCTACGAAAATTTTTATACACTGCTTTTATTTAGAAAAAATATATATATACGATACGATGAGGAGTGAACTTCCTTGTGATGCTCATCCTCGATGTCTAGATTTATGTAGGTTCCCAAGCGTAAGCGGGGGCGTCGACAGGATGTGTTTCACAATGATACTTACGAGAATGCTTGGAACTACAAAGATAAAACTACAAGATGGCATGATAAGCATATTCTGAGAGGAGAATTCAAAATTGGGTATAAAATTTTATTATTTAACTCAGAAAAGTGTTCTATCGATCTCCCCAATGATAAAGGATGAGATGATAACGTCTAGCTACAGACGTTAAATAAAGCGCTTTTGGGAGGCAACCCGAGTTTTTTTATATTTCTGTTTATGTTTTATTTTATTATTATTTTTCTTTATCTTATTGTTTTGCTTTTATTTTTTTAGAAATAAAAGGACCAAAGAAATCTCCAATAGATACCTGGCTGCACCTCAAGAAAAAAATATTAAGTTGGAAATCAAGGAAGCATCTCTTATCCTCTCTGATTCTTTTCATTAGTTTTTCTTCCTTTTTCCCATTGAAGATAATGTGATATTTAAGTTTGTAGGAAGGAAATTTATTCATAAAAGAAAATTGTTGTTGTTCACTATGTTTGGTTTTGGCAAAAAAAAAATGCTTATGATAAGAATATGGTTGAAATTTCTATAATTTTTAGGAATTATTCTCATTACTTAAGTCTAGTTGTTAATTCTTTACTTGATCTTGTGTAATTTGGTATGATCATTAATCATTGCGCATACCTAGAGAAGCTTTATGTGAATTTTGTGAATCTGGATGGTCTCTACTTACTCTAGAACTTGTTAGATTACTCTCAAGGTGAAATTTTATACAGGATATTACTTGGGAAGTGATTTAGGCATTCTTTAAATCGATTGAGCCTTTCAAGCCTACCTCTTTATTATCTTTATCCCTGGTCACACATTTGATTTATTCCTAAACAGGGTAAAAGATAAGAGAATGATATACAAGTGAAAAAAAATGTACAAAGTTTCATTTACTCCAATGTTTTAAGTTGCTTAGTAACTACGAGTATTCATTTTCAATGTTTACTCTTACGTCAAACAGTAACTTGAAATATGAGTATGCAAAAATACTTTAAGTGTCTAACTTATTGAGTAACTGGGTGCATCCATCACAAATGCCTGCATTCACGTCAAAAGAGGAGTGACACCTCAAAGTCGAGAAAAAAAGAAAGAAAGAAAGAAGCACTTCAAGTTTGTGACTTGTTGAGAAAGTGGGTGCATCCATCACAAATGCTTGCATTCACGTCAAAAGATAAGTGACAACTTGAAGTAGAGAAAAAAAAAGAACTTTGAAAAATCGATGAAAGAATGTGTGATTTGAGATATTCAAAGGACTGAAAAGAATGTATGTTTAGAAATGAGAGTGCCCTATTTGCTTAAATCCTATCTTTTCTTTGTAGCTCTCACTCTAGCCATATATCACAAGCCTAATAAAGACCTATTATTCATGGGTAATATATTGTTCTATATTAATAGAGAGTGAGTTGAAAAATAAGTCAATGGAGTTTTTAAAGATTCATTTTTATTTACTTGTTTGCATAAAATCATCCGGGGAGCTAATGATGAAGTAAGAACGATAATGTAACGGAATTAACTTTTGGACTTGATTGATTTGAAATCATTCTTTTAAATTATAAACTTTATTCAATCTTTGAGGCAAGAGATTTTATGAAGCAAATCAATATTTGTTTGAGTTGTTTTTTTTTTTCTTTATTTGAGAACTAGTAAAGTTTAAGTTTGGAGAAATTTGATAAGTGTAATTTTTACATGAATTTTATTATCTTTTTCTTATCAAAATTGCTAGTTCTCTTTTATTATTATTATTATTATTATTATTATTATTATTGTGTTGAAGGAATAAGAAGAAAAGAAAATTTTGCAAAAAGAAGAGAAAAACAATACTTGATTGGGTGGTAATTAGAGTTTCACCAAGGAATTTAATTCCAAGTTGGAGACGCACAGATTGGACTTCATAATTTCAAGAGCCACAACTTCACTTCAAAGGGCAATTGGACTTCAAGAGGGGCCCCCCCACTTTGAGATACTTCATGGGCTGAACTTTAATTCACCTTGCACTTCAATTCATTTTGCTCTCAAGCCCATAGTCCATAGCATGAGCGGCATTACATAGCAGAAAAAGCAATTTGAAATACACTTGAATTCAGACTTTCAAACGAAGAGCCGCAACATCACTTCTCGACTTGTACTTCAACGCGGCAACTTCACTTTTGGGTTTTAGAGTTGAAGTGGGATACGGCACCTCAGCAACGAGAGATATAAAAGTAAAAGCACAGGGCCGTGAAGAAGGGGAGATCAGACCGGAGACCTGAGGAGAAAATAGAGAACAGGCCGAAAGGTACTGTATAGTCCATAGAAATTTTCTTTGAATTTTTTTGAATAGGAGGATTTAAAGGACAAAAGTGAAAGTTACATGTTTCGTCAACTGATTTCAATAAAAAACATAAGTTTTATTTTTTTTTTTTTTTAGTTTTATTATAAATTAAATTTTATTTTCTAAAACGTTGATGTAGTTTAGCAATAAACACACAATTTATATTTCGAGTTATTTTATTTTTAATATTTTCATGATTGAGTGTTTAATTCTTATTCTTAATACTTACAATTTTTTACGAATTATTGTTTGATCAATTGAATTACAATAAAACTAAGAGGTGATTTGTGATTTTAGTTCTAGAATTTAAACACCATTAGTTGAGCGAAAGTAGAGATACTCTATCGCGACTAGTGTAATTTTTCATAAAATTCAAAGTACGTAATGAGTATCCAATTGATTAAATTCGCATAGAGATATGAAGTTGTTAGTTGGAGATATTTTTTATATTATTCAAGAGAATATATTGAATAATTAAGGAATTTTTAATCATCAACGTGGAATTATTAAAATTTAATAATTAGAAAGAATAAATTGTGTGGTATATACTAGGTAAAATCAACTGTTCTAGATCTATTATTTTTATATTTTTACACTCTTAGATTTGAAGTTTTGTTATTTTCTTTATTCATAGATTCATTTTTGTTAAGTAATTTAATTTAATTTAGTACTAGAAACGTTACAGTTATTTTTGATTTTTCAAATAGTAATTAATTTAATAAATTTCGATATTCAGTAACATAATTCATCCATGTGGGTTCAATATTTGTTTTCTATAAAATATTTTATACTTGCTACGATTCTGTGTACTTACAAATTATTTTACACTAATATCTTGCATTTCTTATCAGAGTCATAAATGTTTTTTAAGAAATACAAAATCTATTAACTTTATGATTTTATATATATGCGTACGTAGTTAGCACAACCAATTTAGATGATTGAGTCTCAACAGATAAATCACTAATACAAATTTATAAGATTGTATGACTATAATAGAACTTATAATAGTATTTTTAAAATAATAAACGAGTCAAGCAGTTCCTGAAATAAGTTAAAAGTTTGTATAGCAAATAAATAAATAAATAAATAAGTCATAAAAAAAACACACATCATGAAGTCGATGATAAGTATTATTTCAAATGAAGATAAAAATTAAATATAATATATATCATATGTATACTTTATTACGTATGTTATTACTATCGATTTATAAATAATTAAGATTTTTCTTAAATTCTTACCTCCACGTGGGAAAGAGATATTCATATCGGTGATAACACCTAGGAAGTCTCCTTCCGACCAGCATCATAATTTGATCAATTCCGGTACTCTAGCCATGTGTTGAGCTTCTTTCACCCCAAGTGGAGTCGACCGATCGTTTAATTTACTTCTCCAATAGTAGTAACCTGGACAACGTTGTAAACTTGTACGTACATCAAAGTTGAGTTTGAGTGTCTCCTCACGTGGCCAACGTGCTAAGATTCTTTAATTTCAAGCTTGGATATTGTTTGATCGTTCATTTTTTTCCCTTAATAATTACCATTTTCGTGGGGAAATGAAATTAAGTAATATACTGTAGATCAGATATATACTGTAGATCGCTCACTCACTGATCATCTAGAGATCTCTCATCTATTTATACATGAGTTTTATTGTACATCATCTTCATACACTAAATGCTATATTTTTTTAATTTTTAATTTTTAAAAAAAAATTGAATTTATTCTTCTTATATTAATTAAATTATTCTACTTATTAATTATTGTTTATATATTACAAATTTGATAAACGAAAAAAAAAATTAATGTGCTATATATAGTGTGAAAAGATTATGAATGAAATCTTTCTTTATTCATCCTTTTAGTTTTGGAGGTATACATAATGGCTTTTGCTTTGTCGTATGTAGGCATGGGCCGGTCACCTGGATAATGACTGATGAGTACGCACACATCTCAGTATATATGGCATATGCATCTATCCTGTTCAATTTAATAATGAGCGCACATTTTTTTTTTTTTTTTCCTGATAAGCCAAAACAATGAATTAACAACGAGATGTCCATTGAACCTACTCCCAATATCGGAAAATTCTAGGCGATCAAAATGTTTTTTATTTTCTAAGCAAGTGGTCAAAAAGATTATATAATATATATATATATATATATATATATACACATATAGATAATGTGCATAATTTTCTGGGACTTTAAGTTGCGTCTCATCTCAATCTCAAAAAGAAAAAAAAAAGAGTTGCGTCTCATCTCGGACAAGCAAATGTCAGTACATGCCCTTACTGACAATCAAAGGTCGCGTTTTATTCTTGCTAAAATATACATAATGGCAAAAACAAGGCCAAAATGCACATTAAATTTGCATAAAAGGGTAGTAAACCAAGGAAGTGAACTCCATGGCCACCGGAAAGTTGGAGGTAGTGTTCACTGCCACACCTGGGATCGGAAACCTCGTCCCTGTCGTTGAGTTCGCGAACCTTCTCGTCGATCATGACCCTCGATTTTCTGCCACCATCCTCATAGTCACCATGCCTGAAAGACCCCTGGTCAACACCTACGTACAATCACGAGCCGCAGCCGCCGGCAGTAACATACGGTTACTCCAACTCCCTGCCGTGGAACCTCCCTCACCCAATCAGTTCCAAAGCTCCATAGCCTACATATCCCTGCTCATCGAGAAACACAGGCCCCACGTAAAGCATGCCATCACGCACCTCATGGCGGAGGCGACCGAGTCAGACTCCAACCACTCGCCGTCCAGAATCGCAGGGTTATTCATCGACATGTTTACGACTTCCATGATCGACGTGGCGAACGAGCTCGGCATCCCTTGCTACCTCTACTTCTCGTCTCCGGCCACGTTTCTCGGCTTCATGCTTCATCTTCCGATTCTAGATTCCGAACTCAACCCCACCGATTTGTCTAGCTTGGACTCCGAGTTGGTCCTCCCGGAATTCGTGAACCCGGTTCCATCAAGCGTGTTGCCTCCATCGGTGTTCAAGAAAGAAGGGTACGCCTGGTTTTTGCACCATGCACGCAGGTACGCGGAAACGAAGGGTATTATCGTAAATACATTTGTGGAGCTGGAGCCTTATTCGGTCAACGGAGTCTGTAGCCGTCAAGTGCCACCGGTTTATCCAATAGGGCCGGTTCTCGACCTTGCTGGACCGGCCCAATGGCATCCAGACCAGGCCCAACTGGGAAAGGTCATGACGTGGCTTGACGATCAACCTCCATCGTCAGTGGTGTTTCTCTGCTTTGGTAGCATGGGAAGTCTCAGTGGGACTCAAGTTAAAGAGATAGCAATTGGGCTTGAACGAACTGGGCTCCCTTTTTTGTGGGCACTACGTGAGCCGCCGAAGACCCTATTACACCTCCCGCTTGACTACGGAGATCCAGACGAGGTCTTACCAAATGGGTTCTTGGAACGGACGGCTGGGATTGGCCTTGTGTGCGGATGGGTCTCACAAGTGTCGATCCTGGCCCACAAGGCAATCAGAGGGTTCGTGTCGCACTGTGGCTGGAACTCCATCTTGGAGAGTTTATGGCATGGCGTGCCAATTGCCACGTGGCCTGTTTATGCAGAACAACAGATTAACGCCTTTCAGATGGTGAGGGAACTGGGATTAGCGGTGGAAATCACGTTAGATTACAAGGGTGGTACTGATCTGGTGGTGGCGGATGAGGTAGAAAGAGGAATAAAACGTTTGATGAACGGTGATGATGAGGTTAGGAGAAAAGTCAAGGAAATGGCGACGAAGAGTAGGATGGCTATGATGGAAAATGGCTCGTCATATACGTCACTCGGAGCATTGATTGAGGAGTTGGTGGGTAACTAAACTAGGAGCCAATCATGTCTTGATTAAATAATTGCAATTTACAATTTTTATTTGTAATTTTTAAGGGAATAATGTTGAGCGGTGTTATCTTAAAAGGGTAGTGAACTAGTGATGGTTCTATGGATGGTGTTGTGAACAATAAAGTCTAAAGTTATATTTGGATTATGAGATAATATCAAATTATTAAAGTTGATTTGTGAATAATAATATTTTATAAATTCTATTAAGATGTGTTTTAATACAAATATATTGAGATATGTATTTAAATATATAAAGTAAATTGATATGAGTTTAATTAATGAGTCTTGTTGTTCATTATCCCCATACACAATATACCATATTTAAAAAAAAAAAAAATTCTTCTTAAACTAATTAAATTCCTACTCTAATTAAAATCTTCTACACATCATCCATACATCATATATTTGGTAAGAGATAAAATAAAATAAAATAAAAGCAAGTATTGAATGTGGTGCATCTGGATGCTAAACATAATTTTTTTTATAATTAATTTGAACAAATTGAGTTCACTCCAACAATCAAACACAACCTAAAGGTTCATGCACTATTCAAATTATATGATAAATGATATTTGTAATTTCAGAATACGAGATTTATAAGAAAAAAAATTAACTTTTTAATAATAAACTTTACTCTTTTTTAAAATAATTGTACAATATTTATGCATTCAACTACAGCATATAATATTACTTATAGTCTCAAAATGAAAAATTATGCGCGTATTTTTTAATAATATTTTTATGAGATTAAGATGGCACTCCTCACCAAGATAAGTGCTATACATAATATTTTTAATTATCATTTTCTAACATGATATCAGATAATTAAATAATTATTTATCATTTTTAATTATTTTTCAGTCATAGGATACCAGTTTAAATTGAACGAGAGAATTTTATAGAAAGAATAATATAACTTATTTGAGATTTCTTACACCATAAACCATCGAAATAATATTATCATGGAGTTGATGAGAAAAATAATTTTTATTTCTTATAAGAAACAATTTCTAACTTGTCAAGTCGAGTCTATTGTAAAATGATTTTTTTTTAAATAAAATAAAATAAAATAACCTATATAAATTGAATAATATTATGGAACAAATATCTCTTTTAATTGATTTTCATCTGCAAGCATTACCCCTCGAAGCAACCTTGAAGGGCATATTATCAGAGACCTCATATTAGCAAATCCATCATCCATATCAGAGATTTGAAAGCCCTCAAAACTCAAAAGTACTTCCACACTGCCCATCAGGAAAGAGCTGCACTTCTTCTTCTTCTTCTTCTTCTTCTTCTTCTTCTTCTTCTTCTTCTTCTTCTTCTTCTTCTTCTTGTTGTTGCAATATTATTGTGGGCAACACACTCTGGAGTTGAATCAATTCATAAGTTTGTATTTACAATATTATTTCATGCTTGCCTAGCTAAATTGTGGGCAACACAATTCCATTGCCGCAACACATGTTTAATTTGGAATGATTGAAATCTAAGCAACAATTGTATCATTTCATACAACAAGTTTTCCAGCACAGACAATGAAGCTACACCATTTTGCAAATATCTCACTAGTAGTAGACAAACACTCCTTAGAATGATGCTAGGAAGGCTCAGCTACATAGAAATTTGTAGGCCCTAAAACACACTGCAAACAAAACGAGTATCCGTGTCAAATTATTTGTGACGAAGATGACTATTTGTTGTAAAAAAAAGGACTCATTTTAACAGAAAATAATTATTTTGGCAAGAAATAATTAGCTACGGATAAACAGTTTTCTTAAAGTGACATGGCTAGCAGCTCGATTGCTTCAAGCTCGGCCATTTCATGTTTAGCTTTGAAAACAGCCATCACTGCCTTGCCCTTGTCATCTCTGAGAATTGCTCATGCTCTAATTTTATAAAAATCAAAGAACATTGTACCATCCACATTCAATTTGAAGAAACCAGTAAGAGGAGGGTGCCAACTGACTTGAGAAACTACTTTGGCTATTGGAACAGGTCTAAGCTCTTTATGGACATTCTACAAATGAAAAGCATGTTGAATCCCCTGGTTAGGATGCAAACTTTGGTTGTACCTTTTTGTTCCTATGATACCAAAGATCCCATGCCACAAGACTTGGGTAAAGAAAGATTAGTACACTCACTTTACCATACTAAGCAGCATGCACAATAATCTTATTTGAGAGTTTGAGAACTGCCCAACTATCCAAGATATGTAGAACTAGTTGAAAATCATCTATGGGGTATATCAGCTACTAGACTTCATGCTCCCACTTTAATGTTTGAGTAGTATGTTATAGACCCTATACATACCATGACTAAGCATTTAGGTCAATGCCTATCTTGATTCGTGATCTAAAGACTAATGGCAATAATCTCATTGATGAACAACAAATTACCTCTGTAATACGATCTTTGGCTGAGTTAACATGTGGGCAAATGAAACTTGTTTTGACCACAATGAGAACATTAAGACTTTTTCTGATATCTTACCAATTGAAGCAAGAAGCAGAGCGCATAGATGTGCACTATAATACTCTCTTGTGGTCCAAGCTGGAAAGCTCAAACATTCAAGCCTAAGCGCAAGAAACATAGAAATTTGCTAGAGCGCTAAATAGTTAGGCTAAGGAATGAAATAGTAGCAAAACGTCGTAGAGGCAAGCATGTTGGCAAGGACAAGTCCAAAGTGAAATGCTATAACTATGGAAAGGTGGGACACTTTGCTCGTAAGTGCACTGAGGCAAAAAAGATATCCTCTAAACACAACTTTCTCATTACTTATATTTATCACATATTTTTATTGCGCACTCAATTCTTGAATGGAGTGTAGACACGAGAGAAACCAAACATATTTATGTGAACCCATGTAATTGAATATCCCTTGAATACACGAACAAATTAAAATACATCCAAGAAAGCCAATAATCAAGTCGAAATAATTTAGACCCGTTGAAAACTTATTTCAAGAACCTAAATTGCAAATAGAACGTTACAAAAAGTTGCCTTTAATAATTTCTTAGTTCATTCAAGAACAAGTAGAGAAAAAAATCTCTTTAAAAATACTATTCACATTCATAATTTATGAAAAAATAAAGAGGCATGTGTTTTATAGCCCCTAATGAAACCCGGGAGTCTAATAAGGCCTATATCACTTAAAGATATGGGTTGGATACCTTTAAACCCAAAACTCATAAACCATACTCCAATAACTAATAAAAGATGTTCAATTAATGAATTAAATAAGTTCAAATGCCTACAACTATAAAAACATAAAAATAGGCTCACACGCCTATGCTTATTGAAATAAACGTCTTTACTAAACTATTAAGCTTTGTCGTCCTCCTTTGTGGCTTGTATCACATGGATTAAAGCTAGTTTTTCTTCTTTCAAGCTCATCTTGAATGTTGAAGTCTTACTAGATGAATTTGCAAACTCAACTCAAGTAGATTGTACCAGTCCTTGCATTGTTTTATCGATCTTCTTAGCTCTCGATCTTGGGATTGGCCCATCTGGAACTTTAAGATTCGGCCTACTATGGTGTCCATCACATATAACTTGAAATTGAGTTGAGTTCATAGATTATAGAAGATTACCAATTGATAGACAATACATTATATTGGGTAAGAAAACTCGGGAGAAATTACTTGGAGTTCATACCTACCAACTCATGATGCGTCTTGGGCAATTGTTACTTCTTCATGATGTGCTATATGCACATAGTATTCAATGTAATCCATTTTTAGTTATTTATATGTTAGAACTTAGTTTTACATTTCACTTTCACGGCAGATAGGGTTTTGTATGGACATGATTTTTTTCAAGAGGTTCCTTTATGTTGAGTTTAGATAATTCCTAATTTTTTTTATGGCTTCAAATGATGATGTTATTTTCCTTGTTCATTGAAATGACGTTCTAGACTAGGCCACATAGAAAAAGATAGAATGACCAGACTAACTAGATAGGTTCTATTGGGGTCTCTCACTAATGTTAGCTTTTTGGAAAGGAACCTAGGACATCTTATCCTTTAGAGCTAGTCCATTATGATATTTGAGAACTTATGAATGTGAAGGCATGCCATGACGCCTCTTATTTTCTCACATTTATGGACGACTACTCACGTCTCAATCATGTCTATCTGATCTCCCATCACTTTAAAATATTAGACTTTTCAAACACTTTGTAGTTGTTGTTGAAAATTAGAAAGAAAAGAAATTAAAAATTTTAGGAACGAGACTACTTGTCTGAAGAGTTTCAGGGACTATGTGAGTAAAAAAAAGATACACAAACAATTGACAATTCTTGGCACACCATAACAAAATTGGGTTTGCAAAAATGAAAAACCTTATTAGAAATGATTCAATCAATGATGGCTCAATCTAACCTACTAATATCTTTTTTGGGGATGCTCTTCTAATTGTTGCAAACATTTTGAATCGTGTGCCTTTTAAGTCTGGTCCTTCATAGGCATTGTCGAGCTTTTTTCATCCGTTACTTAGCCTCAACCCCACATGAAATATGAAATCAGGCAAAACCAAACTTAGAATAATTGTAGCTTTGGAGTTCTACAAATTGTGTTCACACAACCCATAAGTATGAGAAATTTGACTTTAGAGCAAATAAGCATATTTTCATAACATATTCAAAGGGCTCAAAGGGCTATGTAATGTTTGGTGAACATCTTGGCAGAGGGATGACAAAAATAGAGTCACGTGATGTCATTTATCGAGAGTAACTTTTCTAGTATTGGTGAAGTAACGAATGATGCTATATTTTGGCAAGGGTGGATGATTATAACATCCTAAAATTGCAAAAGATAGGATAAGGAACTTGTCTCTTAGTGGGAGTATACCATTAGAAAATAACTCATAAGAGTCTCAGTTAGGTAGAAGCAAACGTAGAATCATTACTCATCATCATTTTGAGGTTGAAGGAAAATCTTTCATGTGTGCTCTATGTGACTTTGATGAACCGTTTTCTTATGAAGAAGCACTAAGTTTGCTTGCTTAATAAATGATTGGCTGTTATGAGAGATGAGATGAGATCTATAACAAAAAATAAAGTTTGGGGTTAGTTGTTCTTCCACATGGGAGCAAATATATTGGAAATAAATGAATTTATAAATTAAGCACAAACAGATGGATCAATTGATAAGTATAAAATCCAACTGGTGGCAGAGGGTTATACCAAAATAGAGGGAATAAATTAGGAATTGACACTAAGGCCTGGTTTATTTTTAGAGAAGACATTGAGATGAGATCAAATGAATTGAGATTAAAGTAAAAAATTAAATAAAATATTGTTATAATATTATTTTTTTAATATTATTTTTGTATTAGAGTTTGAAAAAGTTAAATTGTTTATATTATTTTGTATTGAAATTTAAAAAAAGTGTTAGATGAGATAAGATGAGATATTTTTTGAAAACAAACAAGACTTAAGTGAAAAACACACATTATAAAGATTTCACTAGGTAAAGATCAATACACTTACATGGATGATCATCTTGGTGCTTGAATAGTGAACAAGTTGAGATAAATTGATTATTTTGGCACTTAAAAAGCGAGTTAAGAAATATCTTAATGCTTTTGCAGCATTTAAGATAAATTTAAAGGATGTTGTTTTACCTTGGCTAAGATGAGACTTATAAAGAGTTGTATATGATGTATTTGCATACCTTCATGAAGCCTAACTAAAACAGGATGTGTGATTTTAGGTAGGCGCTAGATGAGTGACTGTGCTAAAAAATTCAAGTTAGATCAACTTTGTGGTGAATATAATAAGATTCCTATGGTGTTTGAATGTGACAAATCCAATTAAGTGGGAGTTTTGTCGTAATATACATTTGTATCATATATGTTGTAGACTATAAGGGTATAATCGATTCGGTTTAGTCCAATTTTAGACAAATTTTGGGACCAAACTGATATATACCGGTTTTGCATTTTCAAGAATCGATTGCACATCAATTATCCATCTAAATTCATATTTTCAATTTTATTAGTTTTGATTCGGTTCAGTCTGGTATTCCAATTTTTAATATATATTATATATCTAATCTTTTATACTTTATATATATATATATATTTATATCATTTATATATAAAAGCGGAATCATGAAATCATACTTAGCAGCCAAACCGTATTATTCGGTTAAAGTTTGACACGTAAAACACTGCCACCTCACTAATAAGTTATATGAAGCGCTCGCATGCATTTGGTAGAAGATTCACGCTACTGAGAAAACAAACCGCTTACCCAAAGCCAATCGGTGTGTTGGTTTAGACATTGCCGCATAGATTGGCTTAACAATTATCAACTTATCGGCTAAACAGTTATAATAGCAAATTAAAAAGAAAAAATAGATATAGTAGCCGAAAATAGTTATAGCAATTAGTCCAATATCAGAAGACACAACATTTCGTAAAACTTGGGAGAAGAAATAGGGCAAGGTTTGGTAGAAAACGACGCACCAATTTCTAAAACAGAAGTCAAGTGCCGTTTTCTCCACAATCACAGACATGACTAGAAGGATCTAGAGGAAATACATTCACCAGCGTGCTGGTCTTGCTTCGCCAACTACATTACTATATATATCGATCTGTCATGGCCTAAGGAACCGTCTTCTTTCAAAGGTTGCCACGGTAAAACCAGGCGTCGGTGAAACTCAAAAACGTCAATAAAACCCCCAAACGTCGATAAACCAGATGATGGTTGCCACGGTACACGAATAGCCACAGAAGAAAGGTTGAAAAGGTCGCCGCGAAGAAAGTCTTCTTTTACTTCTCATATAAAAGCATCTCTCTCTACCTGTCTTGCATTTGTACAATCTTGGATTTGAACAAAATTGATGAATTCACAGACAGAAAAAATGGTGAACGGCGGCACATTTTGTGCAAGTGGCAACATCGACGTGGGGGTTGGTGCCAAGGGGTGGCTGGGTGGTGTCTCACAGTGGGGGAAAAAGGGCTCTGTTCTGGTAGTGCAAAAACAAAGCACCAAGTTCAGGTTTTTTACAATTTGTAGATGCCTAGCATGTTCTTTTTTTTTTTTTCTTTTTCTTTTTTTGTTCGAATCCATATCCTCTACAAACCAGCCCTATTAATAAATCTATCAATAGGTTTTAACACACGGGCTAGAATTTTTTTAATGTGTTGTGGTCATTTTTCATTACACATACTAATTGTTTTGAATTGGATCTATTTGGTCAAGAAATATCGTATGCCAATATATATGTAATCGCCAATACTTAATTTTGTAACTTTACATTTATGAATCCTTTAATTATGTTCACTATGCATAACCGTGTTATCATTTCAGTCTCCTGTAGACTCACCAAAATCTGAAATGATGACTTCTAGGAAGTTGCAATGTATTGTTTTTTCCGACGTTTTTGTGTTGTTAAACTTGATATCATATATACATAGATTGACGTTTTTGTTAAACGCGCATTCAATGTTTGTTTTTGTATTTACTTGACTACAATACCAATGAATGGAAATCTAACAGGTAAGCTTTGAGTACTTCATGTCATAAATTTGCTTTTGTGTGTAACTTTTGCATTTTCCATAGACCATGGGTACGACAAAAGTGGGGATAAAAGCCTCATCTTTATCATTTTTTATTTTATTTTGTTTTATTTATTATTATTATTTTTTTTTTGTGTTCAATGAGCTGCAGTTTAAATATTGTTTAAGTTAGTGATTGCAAGGTCAGTAGATATACTTTAAACCATAATTGGTTTTTTTTTTTTTTTTTTCGTTGAGGTGTAGCAGTGATGGAATTCTTTGGTCATCAATTACTGTGTCAAATATGTGTCTTGGATATGAAGATAAAAGTTGAATGCACGTTATCTGGTAAAGCATCAATCCCAGTTAATGACTTTAAGATAAATCATCAATAAATAAATAAAAATTATATCAGTCCCATTACTATCTGGAAGCTATAACAACAGTAGTGGTTAATGAATCATCAAGGATAAATTTGTTCATTTAGTACCTACAAGATATAAAGTCCAGATATAAGAACTTAGCTTTCGAACTTATTCAGTTGTATGGGTTGAGGCGAAAACTAAAATGGTTGATAATAAAATATTTGTCTACCGCCGGTAGTACCATTAGCAGAAAGCTCTGACTCCCCTAAAAAAGAAAAGATTTTGTATTATTGTAAGAACTTATATATATGAGGTTGATATGTAATTGAAAGGGGGGAAGAAGAAAAGTGAGGTGCATTAGAAGGAGATGAATGTTGATGTAGTGAGATCCTGAAAACCATGTTGTGTCGGAAAGGTTGGAGGATTAGTGAAGTAGGAACGGTGTTGGTGTTCCTTAATGTGTCTCACCCATTAATGGGTATGCCTATTGGTTTGGCCTTGGAGTTTACCATTTTGGCGTACAAGGTTAGTGATTGTGTTTTCGTTTCTCCTTATCCGTTGTTTGGGTCTTTTTTTAGGTTGTTTATCATGATTTTGAATTTTGGATGAAGTTGGTACTGTGCATTGTAAATTAGATCTATGCTTCGAATAGCTTCCTCAATTTAGATTGCCTCTTTGATCAAATTTGCAAGGGACTTTTATCTTTACCTTATGTCTTTGTGCAGTGCTTTCGGTTATTTAGTTCATGTTACTGATTGGATTTATTGCTTTGAGGATAGAGGGGAAGTTTGCTGTGTTTTGTTTGCATGACGAGAAAGTTCAAGAAAATCAAAAATGTTACAGAGTAGAGTTTTGGGTCTTTTGTGTTGTTGGACCCTTGGAAACACATTAAAATGTCTACTCAACAAGGATTAACATATGAATTAATGGTTGATGTGAATTATGTGAGTTGCTTGATCTGCAATGAATATCAAACAAAGTTAATTCTTTTTAACTTTATTTTGTATAGATCTATCCCGAAAAAAAAAATTAGTTTCTCTCCTGGATGTTTTGTACAATCTTTACATATTTCACAGGTTCTCTTTTCTGGATTTATGCTGGGCTAAAATATTGTATCTTCTATCTGTCAATGAAGGCTTTTATGTTGGATATATTTCAGTCCATGGAATTGAGTATATATGCATTTGGAGCTCATAAGCACCCAACAACTGGAATATTTGAAGGGGAGCCATTTTACTTACTTTTTAAGTTTTATTAATGACACCAGCAAGTAGTGCATTTGTAATGCAGGAGTTGGTTAGATACATATTTAACAATGCAAAATCAATGAGTGACATTGGTGGAAGAGTTATCATTCTTCTCACAACATGACAAAAACTCATTAAATCCATCCATAAGATTCAGGTATCTTCCAAATACTTTTAAGTTTACACTTTAATGACTTTGGCACTATACCTAAACGATGTACTGCTTAATATCCACTTCCCGCAAGCCTTAGCCAAGATCAACATCAACTATTGGAAGTTGATCAAAGAAATAGCATAACATATCAGTTTAAAAAACAGTTTTTTCTATTAGCAAAAATTAAAAAACTAATATAAATGTTATAATGCAGTTACATTATAATGGTGAAAAACATGTTTGTGCTTGAAGTTGCCATGTATAGGACAATGCTCAAAACAAATGAGCAAGGTTAAATCACATGGATTTTTTAGACTATAAAATAAATAAACAACATCAGAATATAAATGTAAATTCTACAAGAAAGAAAAAGTTAAGATTATGCTTCAAATTTTAGTGAAGGGAAAGTCGAAATAATTAAAATTTTAAAACAAAAATTATATCTAAATGCACAATCTCTTTCTAGGAGAATCACAAGTTGAAAATAGTCTAAAAGGATTTTTGTAACTAAGATTTTATATATGCATGCTCCATTT
This sequence comes from Platycarya longipes, assembly GCA_036559045.1. Taxonomy (NCBI): domain Eukaryota; kingdom Viridiplantae; phylum Streptophyta; class Magnoliopsida; order Fagales; family Juglandaceae; genus Platycarya; species Platycarya longipes. Next base: position 21,466,630 of record CM071798.1, read on the forward strand.
TATATACAACTGATATATATTTTATTAATAGTTGTGATAGTGATTATGTATAATGAATTATTTAAAATTATAAAATTTAATATAAATAACGGCCTTGCGCATTGCGCGGGTTATAGGCTCGTATTAATTAATAATTTAATTTTTACTTAAAATTATTGTTTTCCAACTATTTTTTCCCTCAACTTAATATCCAACAAACACATTTTGTCGACTCTACTTACAGTCAAGAATCACATATACTTTGTTAATTTGTAGTACTTTTGATCTGTTATTCAACATTTTCATTTTTATTGTTAAAATGATATTAATATTTGTTACAGGATTACTGTATTTGAAATTCACATTAGTCTAAAAAATCGGGTTAAAAGTTGTATAATATTATGCACAACCTTGTATATATTAATATATAAAAATATTAGTAATAGATTATGCCCAAAGAATAATGTGGTAATTGTAGAATAACTTTGAGATGTCTATTCCATAGAGAGATAAATTAAAAGAAAAGCTAAATAGCAAAGACACTAAAAAAAATATTAAATGATTTATGAGAGAATTAAAATTTATTTTAAATACAAATTAAAATAAAACAAGTGATTAACGAAAAAAATATTCAAATTAGATGAACAGTAAAGTTTCAGGAATCCTTTGCACATATTCGACATTTTAATTATTTTTAATTTATTGATTACTCAGTTGAGAATTCAATTCCAAAATTCTCGATTGGAAGATATATAATTATAAACCCAAATTAATTCAATTGCAACCATTTAAAAAATCATTTATCATTTTTAAATCACGCAAATTATTATCCACATTGAAATAATTTAACAACGACAATATATTCAGAGAGCAATATTACAACAGAGAATTAGATCAATATAGATAATCAATTAATCCAAACATAATCAAAGAACTGATCTATTCAATAAAAAAAGTATGATTGAATCTATAAACGAAAAAAATTATAAGATTATTCGAAGAAAAAAATATCAACAATAAATTGAGAATGATAAAATAAAAAATTTTAATAAATTAAAAATTAAATATATGAATTAAAAATATCATCTAATATATAAATTCATTTTTAATCTTACTTAATGTATAAATTCATTTTTAATCTTACTTAAAAATTTAATTATCCATATACATAATAGAAAACAAAAATCTCAACCAAAAAAAAAAAAATAAAGCAACAGTTGGCCATCAACCATTTTCGTCCGTACCTTTTCGTTTCAGGCCCGTGCCTCCGTATGTTCATATCTGCCGTCTTGAAGTCAAAAAACCAGTTTTTACGTGTTTATCTCCAAGTCAAATTACGACTCTATTCTATTAACTTAATGGGCCTCTTGTATCTTAAAGTGAAGTATTCACTCAAGTGCTATGTGCTTTCCAAGTCCGGTCAAACTTGCATGGGCCCGTAATCAATTGAATGGGGCTCTTGAAGTGGAGTTGACGTCGAATTGGAGTTGCCGTTTAAATTAATTTAGAGTGGGCCTCTCGTGTGAATTGTAGCCTAGCTGAATGGCATTGTGAACATGGGGCCTGCTATTTTTTTCAGTGTGTTTCGGCTTCGTGCTCCAGATAAGGTACCGTGCCCAAGTGATGTGTTGAAGGCCCGTGTCTTTCGCTGAGTTGAAGTCCATGTTGCGGCCTGCCCCGTGCCACTTCAAAATCCGTCCGTCCAAATTAATTGTTGTGGATCTCTCACGTGCCAATATTATAAAAATTGAGATTTAAGATATTATAAAAATATACTTAAACATATCTCAATATAAATAAAAATATAAATTCAATAATATAAATTATATCCTATTATTTTTATTCATAATATAGTAATTTAACCAAAAATTAAGATATTTAGAATATACTTTTACACACTCATCACGATAATACTATTAGTATATATTAATACTATTGGTATAATATTATTACTATATGTTAGTAATGATATAGCAATTAATATGCTAATATATATTTTATATTTAAAACTTATGATCAAATAAATGATTAAAATGTTATGTCATAGATTATAATATAACATTATTTCATATATAATTATAATTTATATACATTATATATAATATATATAAATATGCGAACCGGTCTGGTCCTAGAAAATATAAAACTAATGCCGGATAACTGGTTTTTAAAATAGAGGAATCGATTTCGAACCGAACTAATCAATCTGGTTTGGTTCAAGCCAATTTTATGGTTTATTTTTATACCCAAACTGTCGACAACCATATGGGGAAGTGATTAGATAGGTCCCTAATGGATCAATAAATTATCTATTTATATGCCTATAAACCTGAAACTATGTCGTGAAATGAAAGCTTGATGTTGTTATTTTAATATGTTTTCTTAGGTTCACAAGTGATACGGTATTGTGAAGCATGTCTAAAAAAGTAATCAAGTCTATTGAATTGACATGAATGTTTAGAAAAGATTGTTAGAATTCTTGCTTGTTATTTTATATCTTATATCTCGGACGATGGTATCATTTTGACACGATAGAATTATTAGAATATTATATAATGTAAGATCAATAAATGCTTTGAGTTATAACTCATGAGGGATTAAGGACACTTGACCTAATGAGATCAAACAGTTGGTACTGTGATGTACTATCTAATTATTTTAATTGTATTTGTTTAAGATTTTATAATCTCAATATCATATGCCAAATCCTAGTCCTAAGGACCATTTATTATCATCTTAATCCCAAGGACTCAATCTCATCTTGATTAGTAATTTTAATGTGTTTAATTTTTACATTTCTATTATATGTTTTTATTTTTAGTTTTTATGTTTATAATTCTTATTTGTTTTCCTTTTAAATCATTTAATTTTTCAAGTTTTATGATCTTTATTCTCATAGTCTCACCGTTGTCAGCACAACTAACTGATTTTTCTACCACCGTGTCCACCCTAAATTCAATTGAAATGTTATTCTTTTCTTAATTTTCTTAAGAAATTAATTTATTGCTGGTACAATAGTACAATTTATAATGTTTTTAAATGAATTTTTAAAGACGGTTAGCACTCCCATAATTTTTAAAATAAATTGCACAGATTGCTATATACTCGTTATCAGATTAGGCATATATTGTAACGAACCAAGAAAATGGAATAGAAAACACAGCAAGATAGATGAAAACCAGAAATAGAGAGGCAACAATGGTAGAGAAGGAAGAAACACTATTATTTCCCTTTTTGGATGATTCTGTACAGTGCCCAAAAAGGCTTACTATATACACTAAGCATTGTAACAAACTAACCGATAGCTCAAATGAGCTAGTGCCATTTGTACAATTGTTAAATGCAAGAGAACGAGTAAACGACAACTTATTTACAAAAAACATTTAAGCTATGCTACATGTCGTTTTGTCCAGTATCCTTTAACACCCTCCCACAAGATGGAGAATAGAGATTAACTATTCCCATCTTTGAGAGATGTGTTGCAATAACATAAGATGGTAGAGTTTTAGTAAATATATCAGCCAACTAATTATTGGAAGATACATGAGCAGTAGACACAATTCTAGCTTGTATATGATCTCAGATAAGGTGGCAATCGAGCTCGATATGCTTGTTTCTTTCATGGAAGACTGGGTTGGCAGCAATATGGAGGGTGGCTTGATTGTCACAGTAGAGAAGAGCAGCCAGATTGTGTACAATACCGAGATCATGAAGCAAATATTTAAGCCAAATGATTTCAGTGCAAGTGGTGGCCATAGCTCTATACTCCGCTTCAGCAGAAGAACGAGAAACCACACTTTGTTTCTTGGATTTCCATGAGATCAATGAATATTCAAGGAATATACAATATCCGGTAGTGGACCTACGAGAATCTGGGCAAGAAGCCCAATCTGAGTCACAATAAGCTCGAATATGAAAACTAGAAGAAGAAGGGAGTAGAATCCCTTTTCCAGGAGCTGCTTTAACAAATCTCAAGATTTTGTACGCTGCGGCCAAGTGTGTGGATGATGGTTTATCCATAAATTGACTCAATAATTGGACTGCAAAAGATAAGTCTACCCGAGAGATTGTGAGATATAAGAGCTTGCCAATCAAGCATCTGTAAGTGCCTGGATCATTTAGGAGTACTCCTTCATCCTTGCTTATCTTGAAATTCTGATCAAAGGGGAGTTTGAGGGGTTTACAGCCCAACATACCTGAATTTGCTAGGATATCTAAAGCATATTTCCTTTGAGAAATATGAATGCCTTTCGATGAATTAGCAATTTCCAAGTTAAGAAAATAATGAAGAGATCCAAGATCCTTAATTTTGAACTTGTGATTGAGAAAAGTTCTAATGGAATCAATTGAAACTTGGGAATTGCTAGTAAGTAAGATATCATCCACGTAAACTAACAAAATAGTGAAGAAACTGCCATCTTGTTTGGTAAACAAGCTGTAATCAACTTTTGATTGGTTAAAACCAAATTCAAGAAGTGAAGAGGTAAGTTTGAAATTCCACTGATGTGATGCTTGCTTAAGGCTATAAAGGCTCTTAAGTAATTTACAAACTTGATATGGCTACCCCTTAGTATATCCAGGTGGTTTCTTCATATAAATTTATTCTAGGAGGTCACCATTAAGGAAGACGTTGTTCACATCAAGATGATGTAAATTCCATCTTTTAATGGCAGCCACAGTAAGAAGAACCCTCACAGTGACAAGTTTAGCCACAAGGAAGAAAGTCTCATGAAAATCTATGCCCTCTTTTTGGGTGTAACCCTTGGCTACTAATTGAGTTTTAAGTCTTTCAACAATACCATCAGCCCTAAATTTAATTTTGTAGACATACTTACAATCAATGGCTTCTTTCCCATGAGGTAAGTCAGTGAGTGTCTAGGTCTGATTGTTTTCCAGTGCCTCAAGCTCAGCTTCCATTGCCTTGCACCAACTTGGATCCTTCAAGGCTTGTTTATAAGATTGGAGTTCGATTTGGACAGAGATAGAAGAGGTAAAAACTTGAAAAGAAGGACTGAAATTATGATAAGAGAGACACTTAGCAAAAGGAAAAGACTTACCATTGATAGTAGGTGCATCCTTGGAAAATGATGATACAAGGGAGGCAAGCACAATTTGATGGCAACGGAAATCTTTGAGATATTGGGGTGTTGTCCTGAGTCTTGTGGATCTTCGAATGGGGACTATTAGAGGAGTAGGTGAGGGAGAAGGTGGAGAAGAAATATGAGAAAGAGATGGAGGTGTGATGGGAGGGTCATGAATTTGAGAATGTGGGATATGAGGTGAAAGAGAAGATGTTGGATGGAGATTAGAGTTGCCATATGGGGCAGGTGCATGTTGTATGGGGAATGGAGAAGGGTGAAAAACAGGTAAATTTGATTGTGAAGGAGAGGGGAAAGAAGAGTGGGTTGAGTGATGGAAAGGAAAAATGGATTCATGAAAGGTGACATCTCTTGAAATGAAGGTTGTGTGAGTGGAAAGGTCTAACAACTTGTAACATTTTGTGCCAAAAGGATAGCCTAGAAAAACACAGTTACGGCCTCTAGGATCAAATTTCTTTCTAGCATGTGAGAGAGTAGCTGCAAAGCATAAGGATCCAAAAATTTGCATGTGTGCATATGAGGGTTTTTTGTTGAAAAGAAGTTCAAAAGGGGTTTTATTGTTTAAAAGAGGAGAAGGGAGTCTGTTAATGATATAAGTGGCTATTAAGATGCAATCACTCCAATATTTGATAGGCACATTAGAGTGAAATCGAAGGGCTCTTGCCACATTTAGCAAGTGTTGGTGCTTCCTCTCAACAATGCCATTTTGTTGAGAGGTTTGCACACAAGATTTATGATGAATTATTCCATGTTTGTTGAAAAAATCTGTCATACAGAATTCAGCTCCATTGTCACTACTCAATATTTTAATTTTGAGTCCAAATTGCGTTTCTACGAGATTGTAGAAAGCTTCAATGCAAGATCTGGTTTCAGTTTTGGGAGCGAGTAAATATAGCCAAGTGGGTCGAGAGAAATCATCTACTATGGTCAAGAAATATCTTGAACCATCATGTGCAATGGTGGGACTAGGGCCCCACAAATCACAATGGATAAGTTCAAAAATTCTTAATGAATTATGCATGCTATTAGGGAAAGGCAACTTATGAAATTTTGCAAGAGGACAAATATTGCAAGAACTCTCATTAACTGAAGGAATTTGTATGGGATCAAAAATCATTCTGAGTCTAGAAAAAGATAAATGTCCTAGGCGAGAATGCCATAGGTCAGGTTGAGTGACAGTGTTAGCACTATGAGTGAAAACATTCAAAACAGGAGAAGTGTCTAGTGTGTGGTCTGAAAGAGATTGAACAAGAGCTGAAGGGGAAATGTCTGAACAAGTGAGGTGGTATAAACCATGCTTGAACTCACCCTTCCTATTTGTTTTCCAAGAAATCAGGTCCTGTATAAAACAACAATTACAGAAAAATAACAAACAACAAGTTAGGGATTGAGTTAACTTAGTTGCTGAAATTAAATTGAAGGAGAAAAAAAGGACACAGAGAACATCCCTTAAAATGATGGTATTGGTCAATTGAATATGACCAATGTGTGCAACAAAAACCATGCTTCCATTTGGAAGTTTCACAGAATAGGCAACAGTGGAACAAATGGTGGTAAAAAAGGTGGTGCTATAGACCATATGGTCTATAGCACCTATGTCTAGTATCCAACTTGAAGAACAATTCTGTAAAGTGGTGTGTGTGTGTGTGTGTGTGGAAAAACATGAGGATATGCCAGACATTTTAGAAGCCATAACAGCAGAAGTGGAAGATTTGGATAGAGTTCCCAAATGATGAATAGAAGCAACTGTTGAAGGATCCTGTGGTTGAAGTAAAGACATCAGCTGCTGGTATTAAAACTTGGTCAAACCAATCCTATCATCACTAAAGACTTCCGATTCATGACCAGTAGGGTATGAAGCCTGATTCACAAGTGGAGCAGAAGAGGAATTTTGCTTGTTATGTAATTTTTGCCTAGGAGGATACCCATTCAACTTGTAACACTTTTTGACAAAATGACCAGTGAGGTTACAGTAAGAGCACAGGGGAGCAACTGCATTTCCAAGTTTGAAACAATTTTCCATGGAATAGCCCGAGATCTTGCAATAAGTGCAATAGGGTCTGTCTTTTTTGGTCTTGGAAGGATATTTGGATGTGGGGGAAGGTTTATAAGTTGATAGGGCAATGGTTTCAGTGGGGGGAATGGTAGTGATAAGCTAATGGTGTCTCTCTTGTTGTTGAATTAGAGAAAACACTTTAGTAACCAGTGGAATAGGATCCATCAACATGATTTGATCTCTGATGGGGGAGTAAGAGTCATTTAACCCCATCAAAAATTGAAGAATAAAGTCCTTCTGGTGTCTATCCGTGAGTGTCTTCGAAGTGCCACAAGTGCAAATAGGTAATGGATCATAAATTGAAAGTTCATCCCAAATCGTCTTCAATTTACCGTATTAGATACTTATAAGAACATATTCTTGAAGAAGAGTAGCTAATGCTTTCTTCAACTGAAGGATTCGTGAGCCATTCTACTGGGAAAAAGGGTCCTGGAGATCTTGCCAAATATCCTTGGCACTATCGACAAGTACCATGCTTGATTTAAGATAGGAGCTAATTGAATTCTGAATCCAGGAGACAACCATGTCATTGCATCTTTCCCACAAGTCAAGTAAGGATCTGTGGGGGAAATGGGTTTGGCTAGGTCACCGGAGATGAAACCAAGTTTATCCTTGGCACAAAGGGCACGACACATGGCTCTAGACCATGTGGGGTAATTGTTGGTGATGAAAAGATCAAAAACAAGTGTAACGGCAGGGCTGTCGCTGTGGTCAAGCCGGAATGGATTTGTAGGATAAGCGAGATTGAGGTATGTGGATGAGGTATTTATGTTTAGGTCAGAATGAGTTTTGGGTGAATTAGGAGGGGTTTAAAGGCGAAAATTTTCCATCGATAATTTCTCTCAAGGCTCTGGATACCATGTAACGAACCAAGAAAATGGAATAAAAAACACGGCAAGATAGATGAAAACCGAAAACAGAGAGGCAACAACGATGGAGAAGGAAGAAGAACTATTATTCCCCTTTTTGGATGATTTTGTACAGTTCCCAAAAAGGCTTACTATATACACTAAGAATCGTAACAAACTAACTGATAGCTCAAATGAGCTAGTACTATTTGTATAATTGTTAAATACAAGAGAAAGAGTAAACGACAACTTATTTACAAAAAAACATTTCAGCTATGCTACATGTCGTTTTGTCCAATATCCTTTGACATATATTGCAGATACTTTTTAGGCCTATGATTAATTAGTTGCACACAAAGTAAGGATCTCTTATTTTGGATTATTTCAGTTCTGGTATCAGCTCTCAAAAATCTTAGCTGAGGAGGCTGCTTGGAAATTTGCTAAAGAGGGTGGAATAGATTTAGTTATAGCCAACTCCTATTACTAGCATTGAGGCTTTTGTAAAGCTCATGAATGATACTCTTTCGCAATTAATGAGGATTATGCGTATTTTATTTATCTTGAAAAAAAATTTAAAATGTTCAAGTTCGTGTATGGCACAGTAAATTTGTCTACACCTATTCTTGTAAATTGCAAGTGTTAGAACTTTTTAAGGATGTTACGATCATGGATTGACATTATAAGTTTCTCTATCTTTGAATGCTAAGTACTAGCTATTTTGTAGAACTTCCTTTTTTCTGGCCATTTAAGTTCACTTATGCTTAAAAACAGATTGTAAGTGACCAAAAACAAAATTGCATGTTTAACTGTAGAAGATATACCGATCTCCTTCCATATAATTCTGGCGATTCCATAAGGTAACTTCTTTTGTTTTGTTTTTGTTTTGCCGGGTGCAGGAATTCAAACATTTCCTAATGGGATTGATAGATTTGTTGATGTTAGAGATGTTGTTGATGCACATATTCAAGCAGTTAAGACTCCTGCTGCTAGTCGCAGATACTATTTAGTTGGCCCATTCGGCTTGGGCTATAACATGTACAGGACTATGGACTTTTCTTTGGAAAAGGGCCCACTAGGTATGATTTGGTGCAACCGCAATTCCACTTCAAAGCACATAGATATATATATTCCTTAGGTGCGACACATATTCTATATTCGGATTTCACTTTTGCCTATAGCCGCAATTAGCTTTTTAATTAAGAGAATATTATGAATTATTGAGACGCCGCCGCCCCCTGTCCCCACCAATAATTTTGTGAATGACCCCACCACTATTATTTTAAGTTTTGCACAATAACTTGCATAGTAATTTTAAGGCCTATAAATATGAGTTTAATCGTTCTGAAATTCATAAAAAAATTTATATAGAATGAAAAAAATTTCAGTTCTTAGGAGTTCTAAATAGTTTCTTTTATATTTCTCTTGCAATAGTTGTAGTTTGCTTTTTAGTTTTATAACACGTTATCAGCACGAAGTTCTATCGATACTGAAACTAGTGGTCTTCTACTTCAAGAAAGTTTTTCAATATCTTATTTGCATTTCTCGAGATAAATATTAAATGTAATATTACTGAATATTACTTGATAAAATTCTGATTTTATTCTCATAATCATGTGAATATATTTCTTAGAACCACAGATTTATTTTTGTGATTCATATATATAGAAAATGTCAAATATTATAAAATTAAAATTTATTATTATTGACATTTCTGGAAAAAGTTATGTATCCAGGATCTTTAATGAGATCCATCTGGATATGATGAACTTGGAGATACAATAAAAAAAAAATCACGTGTTCCTACAGGACCGTGTTGCATATCTCACGGTGAAAATTTTTCTTATTTTGTGAGATGATCTAAGGGAGATATATATCAAAAGATGTAATATTTTCAAAAGATCATTATGACTTATTGCATCTGAAATTACAAAATTTTAAGAGTAGTAGTGAATATAACTTTGCACTCTTTAAAATTAGCTTAATACTAAAATTATACAATGAGAAATTCATTGATGATGACATGTTAAAGAAGACATATATTATTTTTCATATCTCGAATGTGCTCCTGCAGCAACAATATCAAGAGCGAAAGTTCAACTAATATTTTGAACCTTTATTTTATCTTTTAGTGATTGAGCTAAATAATGAAAAGTCGGTACCTGAAGCACGACAAGGAATTACTTAGGATAACAAAATCCTATCTAAATTTGATTTTCTTACAAATAAATATGAAACAGAAGTTCAGAGGGTTATCTATTTGTAAAGTATTGCAAATCAATTACCAGATGTATTTATTGACACTAAAAGTGTTGTAAAATTATATATTACTAGTGTTAATGCTTAAACAAGAATTGAAATCATTGAAGGACAAGTTGTTAAAACAACAATAGATGAGTCTAAGATACGCTTGAAGCGTTGAAAACCTATTAGTGCAAAAGAGAAAAGAAATAGAAACTCCTGAAGAGTATAATCCTCCTGAAGAGTATAATCCTCCTGAAGAGTAACCTCCTAAAGAAGAAATCTCCTGAAGAGGAGACTCTTGAAGAGTACAAACCTCCTGAAGAGAAACCTCCTGAAGAGTATAAACCTCCTGAAGATGAATCTCGTGAAGAGAAAACTCCTAAAGAGTACCTCCTGAAGAGGTCTTTCATGAAATGTTTTCCCCTAAATAGGAACAGGTACCTGAAAATAATAAGATCTCAATATATTTCATGAATATTGGAGAAATTCTGCATAGAAATAGAACTGTTGTCGACAACATATTTTCATATATGATGGCCCTTGATATTACCAGAAGTAATGAAGAAAATGAGTCAAGAACCGTAAAAAAATGTCGACGTAGAAATGATTGATCATAATAGAAAGCAACTGTTGGAGCTGAATTAAACTCGCTAGTAAAGCGAGATGTATTTGGACCTGTTGTTCAAATACCAAAGAGCGTAATGCCTATTGAAGATAAATAAGTATTTATACGAAAGCGTAATGAGAGAAAATAAAATTGTGCAGTACAAAACACGATTTGTCGCACAAGGTTTCCTGCAGAAACTCGAGATTAGTTATGATGAAACATATTTCTTTGTTATGAATGTAATCACATTCAAATTTTTAATTGGCTTTGTTATTACAAAAAGATTAGATATGCGGTTGATGAATGTGGTTACTGCATATTTATAAAGATCATTAGATCATAACATATAATACTTAAAGCATCTAATATAAGTACATTTAGGAGTATGTACTTTATAAAATTTCAAAAATCTTTATATGGGTTAAAGCAATTCGGACGCATGTGATATAATTGACTCAACGAGTATCTATTGAAAGAAGAATTTGAAAATAATCCTATATGCTCATGTATTTTTATCAGAAATCGGATTTATTATTATTACAGTTTACATTGATGATTTACCTTGTTAGAACTCTTGAAAATATCACAAGAACTCAACGGCTGAGCGTGCTAGCTCAAATACTATATATTCAAATAATGCATTTGAAAAAGAAAGATCTTATTATTCAAATGCTAGATGAGTAATAAAAATTTGAGACTTCTACCCTCATCTCTCAATTGTATTTGCTCTTCATAAAACAACATGCCATCTTTATCTAAAGGATTAGCCAGTCGAAATGAAGAAGCAAGCTAGAATTTTAAATCCTTATTCTCATACTTTAAGTCTACTATTTTTCTATTAGACTCTTGAACGAGTCGTTGAAGCATGGAAACCTTTTGGCGAAATTCCTCAATCTCACGATTTTTGAATTGTAATCGGTCGGAAAATCCAACAATAGAGGAGGAATATTGGGTGCTGAGAGTCACCAATTCATAAACAGTTTCACAATCTGACTTATTAGTCAGATCATTTGTTTTCTGTAACATGGCACCAACGGAAGATGTAGGAACAACTTGTAACTGAGGTGAAAGATTCCTCATATATTGATTGTGAGGAATATTGAAAGGAAACTGATGAGCCATTGATAATTTGTAGAATAAGGATGTAAATGCAGATGAATTATAAATATGAGAAGAAGATTTGATGCTAATTAAATGAAATTAAAAATGATTCTTATAGAGATAGAAATAAGAATAAGACAAACTATCATTTTTTCAAATCTCAGTTAGTCAAGATTATAAGATATGATGGATGCATATTTTCAAAAGATAGCGAGATTAATTGCAGTTATCTTTATTTTCTTATAAATGTTGAACCTATGCCGTTAGCTGCTGTTGTTGATTTTGTATTTGAGTTATCTCTCGTTCCAGCTCTTCTATTCGTGTTTTCAGGTCACGAGAATACCAGTCTACAAATTTCTTTAGCTCCTTATTTTCTTATCTTAAATTTTTATTTTTTCTATCTTTAGTTGCAAGTGTTTGATGCAACTCAGATATTTGATTTTTAAGATGATCAACCTTATTCTTTCTCGCCAGTAGCCTCTGAAACATAGTTGTAAGAGAGGCAGCATATTGAGCACTGAGAGTTCTTGATGCTGCAACAATTTCAGGATCAATTTTTCTAGAAAGATATATCTCTACTCCTATCATAGTATTTACAACCTTGGGAGAAAAAATGAGTGATTGAGATATAAAAGGTTCATGGTTCAAATCTGAAACATTAACAAAAGAACTTTTATCAAACATAATATCGTTCTGGATGAACAATAATTGGATCTATGAAGAATGTGATATTTTTTTTTCTTGGATTAAACCAATTGTAAAAATGGTTATATTTAAATAGCAATCTGAAACCTTCAAATCTATTCAAGATCTTATTTGTTACCAACGTCAAGCGGATTTGATTTTCCGCCGAACCGATAAAATTAGATCTCAAACTTTTACAGCTTTTATCATACATGAATGGTTTCCAATACTCTTTCCGTCGTACATAAATAAATTCTCCCTAATAACGCCGAATGAGGGGGATAAATTTTATATGAGAATATTAACATGTTCTCTTTAAATACATTATTTAGATGTAAATCATATTTGAATTCTTAACTCTGTTATATATGCTGAAATCATTTTTGTTTATTACTTGAAAAACTGACAAATATTCTCAAGGGGAGTTTAAGTATTACTGCAGGTATCAGATTTTTACTAAGTCTATCAAGCAAACATCATCTGCCATATATTCAAATCATTCAGAAATAATTGCAATTCAGGAAACAAGTTTAGAGTATATTTGACTGAGATTAGTGATTCTACATATTCAAGAAAAGTGTGGTCTTCCCATCATCAATGACAACCTAACAATTTTATATGAAGATAATACTACTTATATCAGAGGAGGATATATCAAAGATACGATCAAGTGATAATCTGACAGATATATTAACAAAGGCATTACTAACTACGACATTCAAGAAGATTGTGCAGAACATTGGAATACGAAGGCTCAAAGATCTATCGTCATATACTTTTCAGGGGGAGTAAATATCTTGAAGACTTGTGCTAATTGTACTCTTTTTCCTTCACTAAGGTTTTGTCCCACTAAGTTTTCCTTTGCAAGGTTTTAATGTGGAAATCTTAAAACACTTGGAGATACATAAGAATACTGTACTATTTTTCCTTTGCCATTGATTTTTCTTTCCACTGGATTTTTCTTTGGTAAGATTTTAACGAGGAAGATTCTTTATAGGTGGTCATTCAATGGGGAGTGTTATGAATTATTGAGACGGCTGCCGCCCTCTGTCCCCACCAATAATTTTGTGAATTACCCCACCACTATTATTTTAAGTTATACACAATAACTTCAAGGCCTATAAATATGAGTTTCAATCATTCTGAAATTCATAAAAAAATTTATAAAGAACGAAGAAAGTTTCAGTTTTGAAGAGTTCTAAATAGTTTCTTTCATATTTCTCTTGCAATAGTTGTAGTTTACTTTTTAATTTTATAACAGAGAAATTTTTATTCATTTAGTCAGTTTTACACATAAGAGGGCCGCAAATTTGCACAGCATGTCAAATTTCATCCAGGTTTAGTTCAAAGAGTAATGCTAGACGCCCTGAATTTATATCTCGAATTAAATCTCCCGAATTATGTGGCAAGTGTAGAAAGCAATTGAAATTAAAAGCGATAGCAGCTGAAATTAAAAGCAAAAAAAAAAAAAAAACTATAGGTTTTCTTTCCCTCCCTCCCTCCACCCACACTCTCTCCCAAATCAGATACACATTGACTCCCCAAGAGCTGGAGTTGAGCTACCATCATCCGATCCTGTGAGGTCCTTGAAATGGCGGATGAGGTTTTTTGTCTCATTATTTCTTCAAGATTTGAGGGTGGTGTGCAATTTTTTTTTCTAGACAGAGGATATTTTTACTTGTTCTTTTTTCTTTTTTCGTTTCTCACTTTTTACGTATATGGTACTTGCAACTATTTTGTGTTCATCGAAATAGTGGGTATCGAGTCCATGGGATCTGCTACTATTTTGAATTGTTCTGATTTTTTTGGGACAACCATCAATTTCTTTTGCATTGAAAATTTTGAGAGGAAGAAGTGGAACGGGGATCCTAATAGGGTGTTGGTTCTTTTGAACTACATTGGTAGTTTAACATATTTTTTAGTGTACTGGTTCTTTTAACAAATTTTTTATGCCACTAATAGGACATACCATATCAAATTTATAGTACGAATTTTTTTGGTATTGGACGAAGTGCTCCTTTCTCAGAGGTACTTCAAACTACATTGGTACTTTAACATTTTTTTTTAGTGCATTGGTTCTTTTGAACTAACATTTTTTTATTTATTCCACTCATAGTACACACCTAATCAAGTATATAATAGGGATTATTTTGGTAGTTGATGGACTACTCCATCACAGGTACTTTAAACTACATTATGGTATAACATATTTTTAGTGTTGATTCTTTTAATATATTTTTTGTGCCACTCATAGTAGTTTCTACTTGTTCATTTAGGTGCAATGGGGAGGAATGCATCTCTCAAACCAGGATAATGATCCGAGGCATTATTTGTAATTGATGCAGCTTTGGTGAATATGATTAAATTTTGGTGGACATGACTATTTTTTGGTGGAGTATTATTGGTGGAGATGGCTAGTTATGGGTGAAGTATAATTGGTGGAGATGACATTTTTCGGTAGAGATGACTATTTTTAGTGTATATAATTTTGTCTCCTTAAACGTATTGCTATTGTAAATACTTGACGTTGTAAGTATTGAAACCTGGCTACATGGTTAATCAATCAAGTTATAATGTTCCAGATGTTATAATTTTGTTAGTATTGTAAATTTCAGATGTTAGAATTTTCAATGCTTTATCAATCCAGTTTGATCTCTTTTTTTATAATTTTCTTTTCAATATTCTTCTCTTTCAAAGAGGCATTAAAACCTGGCTACATGGTTAATGAGCTTTGGAATTTTCCAAAAGAGACATGGTTACTTCTATAATGAAGACTACATTTTCTAGTGATTACAAATGAGGCTTTGACAAAACTGCACAATTGGGTTGATTCAATTTCAAATTAAAGAGCCAAAAGTAATCATAACTTTCATGCACACTTGCATTTGAGCATGAAGCCAAAGTAATTTTCAGCATCCCTTTAGGCATAGCAGAACATGAAGCCAAATCGTGCAAAGTCTTGCAGGAATCAAATTACTTTTCACCATCCCTTTAGGCATTCTCTTCCAGCTCTTGATATGTACATGAAGCTTAACAAAGTAAATTAAGTGTACTATTTAAAATACCCATAATTACAGGTACTTGAAAAATAATCCACTTGTTTTTAAAATTTGTATAACCAGTCTACCAAACACGAGCCTTTTTTTTCCTTTAAAGTATGAAATGACATTGCATCACATAAAATATTTACCAAATGTTTGCAAATGAATGAATGAAGAATTCTATGATTTCATTCATTGAATAATCTGGGTATACAGTGGTTTATTTATAGAAAAGTGATGCCTAGACAATGTATCGAGCAGGTGCAGTGCACTGTGATCCTAGCATGGCCTTGAGGCCATTACAATAATATCGCAGTCCTTAATACAAGAGAATATTTTCGCAATCATATTACACAAATATTCTAGAAGGATCTTCTGAGCGTGAGTGCTGAGGAGGCTTGCACGAGTCTCAGTTGGGACCACCTTCATATGTGCTCTGTAATGGGCCTTGTTGGAATTATCTTTGATAGGGTTGTAAAAAAATCGGATCGGACCAGTGAATCGGATTGGACCAGTTGTCCCAGACCGAGACCGGACCGGATTGAATAGAATTCGGTCCGGTCCGGTCCAAATTTTACATGGACCAATTAATTCCGGTCCGGTCCCAGTCCAAAGGATTTCTCTCCCTGGACCGGACCGGACCGGACCAAACCCCACATATATATATTTATATATGTATATATAAAAATAGTATATAAATTATAATATTAATATTAATATAAATTATAATATTAATATTAATATAAATTATAATATTAATATTAATATAAATTATAATATTAATATATAATATATATTAACATATAATATATAATATATATTAACATATTAATATATAATATATATCTTATAATATTAATATATTATTATTTATTGGTTGACTAGTTGTAGTATAAAAATATAAATTATAATATATCTATATAAAATATTAGTAATAACTTATAAGTAATAAGAGTATTATTATTATTTAATATATTATTACTAATTTATTACTATTTACTAACATATAAATATATAATATACTAATGTAATAGTATTATTAGTTATAATTTACTAACATACTTAATATATAATATATACTAACATATTAATATATAATATATACTCTTATAATATTAACATAATATAATTTATAGTAGTTAAATTTGAACTAAAAAAATATTTGATTATTGTAGAATTTTAGATTAAATTTAGCCAATTAAATCATATGGGGCACCCCTAGACCGGACTGGACCGCCCCTGGACCGAATTAGACTGGACCGGTATGGACCGAACTCCTGTTCGGTTCTGTTCAAGGTGAGAAAATTTTTGGATCGAATGGAATCGGTTCACAAATTTTATAGGATCGGACCGAACTGAACCGGACTATTTATACCCCTAGTTTTTGATTTTGGATGATACACTTACAGCAAATAACGCTTCAGACTTTAAGTAACCTCTCTGTAGCACCTTTTACACTTCCGAAAGTAGAGATCATCCCCAGATGCTGTAATAAATAAGACAAACATTTTATTCATAATTTAAGAACTAATCTCACCAAACAGATCACTAAAAGTATTGGATTGATCTCATCAAAATAAATCATTAAATTTATATTTTTTATACACTTTTCAAAAAAACTTGATCATATTTGATCAAAAATAGAGAGAAAAATTATAAAAAATGTGAAAAAATGCTTTCACTCATCAAAAGTGATTAAATTCATAAAAAATTTCTTCTAATTAAAGATAAAAAAGTATTTTCACTCGTCAAAAGTGAATAGACTCATCATAAAAAAGTATTTTGATAAGTTTACTCACTTTTGATGAGTGAAAAATTTTTTTTAACTTTTTTTCACAAATTTTTTTCTTATTTATAATCAATGATCAAATTTTTTTTTTTAAAATATATAAAAAATCTAAATTTAATAATTTATTTTAATAAAATTAACGCCAATACTCTAATATATACATGTGAATATGTTGAGAACATGCACCATGTCAAATATTTTGCTGAGCTTCATCTACACTCTTCCTCATAACGGATATTACTTGGGTTGGCTTCATCTAACTCACCTGCAAGTGTCTTGAAGCGAAGAGGGGTGATCGGTGCCGAACGGAGAACGCTGGAGGACTCTACCGCAAGATAAGAAAATTTCCACAGGAAATCAATTTTTCGATCTTGAAAGGATGATGACGGAGGACTGCTACCTCACGGAGGGGAGGCCATTGCCGAACGGAGAACGATGGAGGGGCTTGGCTCGACTCCAGGCCTTGGGTGAGGGAGAGGGAGAGGATGAGAGGGCCTAATAAGGGAGTGAAGGAGCGGGACAGAAGAAGAAAACAGAGGATTCGGGTTTTATTTTTGGAGGGATGGGTTTTTTCATATATGAATAGCCACGTCATTCGGGGGATTCAATTGGGGATATGAATTCGGGGGAAGTAGCATTTTCCTTAGTTAAAATTCAGTAGCCGCATATTACTCTTATTTCACTGCACATGTTATTCTACAACTCATTTTTATTTACATAGCAGCCCGCATGATAGGAGCTTTAAGAATGTAATAGAGAGATTTCATCATTTTATAATTTTCGTCTCTATTTATCTAACTTATTCTTTTCGATTTGTTAATTTTTATTTTATTTTAATTTATATTGTATTTCTTTGAAAATATTAATTTAGTATTATTTGATTTTAATATTTTATTTTCAGCATATTCAACTTTGATATTTTAAATTAATTTTCTGTTTTCATTCTTAGTTGGTTAATACTTTTAATTAATTTGTTTTATAATTTGGTATTTAGTTAATTTCAAATTCTATGTTTAATGCGTTGTTAATTAAATTGATTTAAAAAATTTTTTTAGTTAATTAATTTAACAAGTTTAGTTTAATTATTAATTTATTGTCTTGTATCTGAATTTTTTTATTTTTACTCTGGTATTTAAAAATATGAATCTGGTCTATGACTAATACGTTTTTATAAATATTTTTCTTATTTTTTATGAGTTTAATTTAAGCAATTTTTCTTAAAGAGATGATTTAAAAAAATTTATTCTTAATTATTACATAATATATTTCTATATTCAAAATAATTTTTATTTTACTCATTTAAGAAAAACGAAAAGAATAAAAAGTTTGGAGTAGACTTGCACTCCAGGAAACGCGCAAACAATACCTATGGTACACTTTAGATAAGTAACCTTTATCTATGCTAAATTACGCCCAATCCCCTTGCTACTTCTCACAGGGTGTTCTGGGTCGAGAATTTGGAGGGAAAAGAAAAGAAAGGGGAAAATAATGTAGAAGAAGAAATGCCTGTGGCCAAACCGGAATCATTAGATGCCAGAATCATCGCTCACGTCGACATCGACTGCTTCTATGTTCAGGGTTTATGACTCTCTCTCTCTTTCTCTCATGTAAATATGTATGCTTATATCAGTTTATGTGTATGGTTTGGGGGTAATACTGGAGTTTGAAAATGAAAAGTGATGGTCAAGGGATATCGATACCCATTTGAAATTTTATGTTGTATTCCAGTGCAAGGTGGTTGACTTCGAATTTCTGACCAATTCCAGGTGTAATTTTTTTAAGATATATATATATATATAGAGAGAGAGAGAGAGAGAGAGAGAGAGAGAGAGAGAGAGAGAGAGAGAGCAGGAATTAGAAAAAGGAAAATTATTGACCTCGTACGATTTCCCCCAAAAAGAGCACCTAAATATGTATACTCATGTTTGATGTGTTTGATGAGTGCCAAAGACTGTTTGGGTTTTTCTTTTGTATTTGAATTAAGTATATGAAAGTGGGGAATTCATACTTGAATACACAGGAGAAGGCTGGTAAGTTTCTAAACTTAGGTAGATATGAAATTGTGATTGGCTGTTGTTTTAAGACTCTTTGGAGGTTGAAAAAAGATCTTTAGATGGGATGAAGGTAACGGACTTAGAGAAGTATATGAAAACCTCTGAAAAGTTTTGGCCTAATTTTTTTTTTTTTTTTTTTCGTAAGTAAAAGTTTTGGCCTAAAATTCTATATGGGTTGTGCTCATGTGGTATTGGTACATACTCTTCTGCGCCATAAGAAGGTGTGCAAGTTCTATTTTATCGGAATGGCTTTGTGCTTGAAAACTATGGGACCTACCTTGCTGCCATTTGTGCATATACAGATGGAAGGCATAAAGGGTCTATTTGGTGATGCTTGCTGTTGATTTCTGAAACTTTGACTTGTACATTTTGAGATAAGCAATGCTAATTCCGTACTTTTGAACATGATATTTTCCTTGTTATGTTGATGTGACACACTGGATAGCAAACACTTACCAAGTCAAAGATGGTCAATGATTTCAATTAAATGATATGGACATTAATTTCTCTTTATTATTCCACTTATACTTCTTTAATGTTATGCCGGGAGGCCTGTTGGTATGATACCCTGTCATCGGTGCTTTGAGTATCCTCTTTCCTGTGTGCAATATTGAACATGGATGTCCTCTGCTAGTTATCTCTCGTTAGTCAGGGCAGCGATCATAATCTTACCCCCATCCAACTTTTTTATGTTAATATTTGTAGTTGAGCAGCGGAAACAGCCAAACTTGAGGGGTTTACCTACTGCTGTTGTACAGTACAACTCCTGGAAAGGTGGGGGCTTGATTGCAGTTAGCTACGAGGCCCGTAAATATGGTGTGAAACGGTAAGAATAATCTTTTTGGATATTTTCTAAAAGATTTTCTTTAGGAGCCAATATACTCGAAAAATGTAATGCATGATTATCAGTTCAATGCGTGGCGATGAGGCAAAGAAAGTCTGTCCACCAATTCAGCTGGTCCAAGTCCCTGTTGCACGGGATAAAGCTGATCTTAACACTTACCGCAATGCAGGTTCAGAGGTCTGATATTCAAAAGGCATTACGGATAGATGTTTTTTTTTGTTCATTTGTACTCATTAACAATTCAACTTGTGGTGTTTCTAAATCAAATTTTCAGGTGGTTTCTGTTCTTGCAAGGAAGGGTCGATGTGAGAGGGCTTCTATCGATGAAGTGTATCTTGACCTTACTGAGGCGGCAGAAACAATGTTAGCAGAAACTCCTCCAGAGAGCTTGGAAGAAATTGATGAAGAAGCTGTTAAATCACACATTTTGGGGCTTAATACTGAGGTCAGAGACAGTGCATTGAGATCTCCTGATCCTGATTGTCTTATAGTCATTATTCTAATGATCATGAGAATTGATTCTGAGTATTGGTCAACATTGATGATGTGAGGATGCCAATTCAGATCTCAGTTGAATATAATTTGCTGGAAGCTTTTATCCAGCATGTCCCTTCTTGTCTTCCTCCATTCAATATATTTATTGTATATTGAAGACAGTGTCGAGAATTAACCTCTACTTGATATTTTAGAAATAAATTTGATCCTGATGTGGTCTAGATTACTATTCCTAGACATTTGTGTGTGGGAGATTGGGAGAGAAAGGGGGAGGGGGTGGAGGTTGTGTTTACTAATTTGCAGAATCTGGATTTCTTTCATAGGGTGATACTTGATTAGAAATTGTATTTCTCAAGTTCAAAAGGATACGAGACATGGGCAATGGGTTAAAGGTATAAACCGTGAGTTCTCCCCAAAGGCCAAAACTTGCCTATTCTCTCAATTTGGTGATTTTCATCAGAATTCTAGCTTTTTATTTAATAGTTGGAAAGTATCATATGGAGGTTATTTTTCCTCCAAAAGAAATATATTCAGATTTCATCTAAATCATAGTGTGAGTCACTTAGTTGTATCAGCTTCAATCGTTAGTCTGAAATGGATTCAAAAACTCAGGAAGGAAGTGATGCCAAGGAATTTGTGAGGGAGTGGCTTTGTAGGAGTGATGCTGATCACCGCGATAAACTATTAGCTTGTGGGGCCATCATTGTTGCTGAACTTAGGATGCAGGTGTTGAGGGAGACTGAATTTACTTGTTCTGCCGGGATTGCTCATAATAAGGTAGGTAGCTGTCAATTTTTAAAATATTCCTTAACTGAACAGATGACTTTTTTTCTCATTTGTTTAGCTATTGACTTTGTTTGCAGTTGCTGGCCAAACTTGCAAGTGCTATGAATAAACCTGCACAACAAACTGTTGTGCCCCTAGCATCTGTCAAAGGATTACTTGAATCCTTGCCAATTAAGAAAATGTGAGTTTTTGTTTCAATTTTATACTTCTATCTTGAATTAGAGTTTGGAAATAAATTGCGGTATACATTAGCTTACTGTCATTTTGCTACTTAGCTACAAAAAGGAAAGATGAGTGGAATATATTATTTATATTTTTTTTGTATTCTTCTCTCTGTTCAAAATTGTGTTGCTCGTAAGTTCTTGTGAACTGCAGTGCTTACTGCCAAAGAAAACATGGTTTTCAGGAAACAGCTTGGAGGAAAGCTTGGGAGTTCTTTAGAAAGTGATTTGGGTGTGAACACTGTTGGAGAGCTGTTGCAGTTTTCAGAGGAGATGCTACAAGAGCGTTACGGCATCAATACCGGGTCATTATCTATTCTTGAAAAATATCTCTTAACGTTTGAACCTTGCAATTATAGTTGTCTTTTCTCTTAAATGTTTTTTTTTTCTTAATTTTGGTTTTTACTGCAGAAATAAGTACTTTCTTAAAATTTTCTTTAAATATGAATGAAATATTGTGATTTCCCGGGCAATAATGATTATGTTTTAAATTATCTCAGACTTTTCTAAATTATCTTTCTAAATACCATAGAAAGGTCCTTTATTTTTGTTAGTTGCTGTTGGTTATCAATTGACTTATTTATCTAACAATTTCCATTATGTACTCCTCAATATTCTATGACATTCTATTTTATACATGCATTCCAGTACTTGGTTATGGAATATTGCAAGAGGAGTCAGTGGAGAAGAAGTTCAGGGGCGACTTCTTCCCAAGAGCCATGGTTCTGGAAAGACATTTCCTGGTCCTCGGGCCCTGAAGACGATTGCAGCTGTAAGAATTGTTTTTCTAACCAAATCAACGCATTCTGTTCCTTATGCTATATGATCTTGTCATGCCATAGTCCAGTCATTAAATGTTATTGATTCAAGCAGTCGTCTTACTCAAATAACACCACCAAATCCCTACATTTAGGTCCCCTAAATTCTGACTTTGGAAAAATAAATCTGTAAGGTACCAAATCAGTTACCATATAATTGCACTGTCAAATTTTGCCAAATTGTATTATCCTTAAATTTGGAGTTCACATGCTTGCCACATTATTTAAATGATTATGTGCTTAAGTTAGCAGAAATTTTAAGGTTCATATATATAATAAAAAAATGGTATCAAATGCTTCGTGTTAAAAATTGTGGGAATATCAAAATTAATCTGGTACTTTGGAATTCGCAATTTCCCTTAAAATTTATCAAAAGTTGCAAATGCTTCACTATTTAATTTCAATTCTGCAATGTACTTACTCTTCATGCTACTCTGCTCACTGGTATTGCATACTAGAAAGAACCAGTGCTATTTGGGGCTGTTAGAAAGGACCATCAGTTGAGAGAGAGATTGATCTTTATTTTTAATGCAGAAGTTCAACTTATTAAATGTTTCTCTTACGGTCCTGTCGCTTATCCTCTAGGTTCAACTCTGGCTCAACAAACTTTGTGAAGATCTGAGTGAACGTCTTTGCTCGGACTTGGACCAAAATAAACGGATTGCTCACACTCTGACTCTTCATGCTAGAGCATACAAAGTACTCATTGTCCTCTAATCATCTGGATATTAGATTTGGTATATACCCACTCTTCTCTTTTCTGATTATGAGTTATCCTTCAGTCTGGTGACTCTGATTCATATACGAAGTTTCCTTCCAAGTCTTGTCCCCTAAGGTATGGGACTGCCAAGATTCAAGAAGATGCATGGAACTTATTTCAAGCTGGATTACGTGAGTATGTGGATTCATACAAATCAAAGACTAAAGGAAGTCAATACAATGGTTGGGGTATAACAGCACTTTCTGTTTCTGCGAGTAAAATTGTTGCAATACCATCTGTAAGTCTTACTTGGATTTTATTTTTCAAAACCAACTTCTCCTTGCATTTTAGCTTTCAAAGCTCTTTCATACCTTTCTCTGAACTTGTACTATAATTTTTGGGTCTATCTGGTCAAATTTTTTCCCTTGGGAGGTTAGGAGGTTAGCTCTAACACTTTGAGAGGGGTGTCATCCTCAGTTTGCTTGGTGATCAGACCTTCCTAGGATTTATCAGATATGGATAATATGATGCTATTCTTTTTCATTCAATATATGCCTAACTAACATATGTTTAGCATGTCGTGAATTAGTTGTCTCTATGGTACATGCTTCTTAAGATTGAACCTTTAGAAGTATTTGAAATAAAGCAGTTTCAAACTAAATTAATCAATCAGCTGCTGAAATAAATGTTATGCTCCTCTGATTACTATGTATTTTCTGGTCCTGAACTATGTATTATTTTGATGGAAATATGTTTTTACTAGGGAACAAGTTCGATCACAAAATACTTTCATGGCCAAAACCTATGCTGCTCTTCATCAAAGGAGTCACAGGATAACTCCATCCAAGATGCTGCACTATTTTCACCCTCAGGTATATGGTTTCAAATGTGCTTCCTGCATATTCTTATTTTCCTCGTATTCCCATCTACCTAACAAGGCTGTTATTTGTCAGGAAGTGAAATCTATTCGGGCTTGAATTTAACTGAGCCACAGATTGACTTCCCTGAGTTTTCTGGAGAAAAAAACAAGTTCAATTATGCTGTCACCAGCCAGGGTCAACAGCGAGACAAAGAGAATACATGGAAAGACCAGGTTTTACAATAGGCCTTATAATTCTCTGTTGAACTGATTTCATTTTATTAATATTTTATATGAGAATCTTGAAACCTGAGATATTTATGCACCAGCTCTTGCATATTTAGCTTGGGTGCTCAGATTTTAATAGGCCTTAATTATATACACTACAAGAAAACTAGAATTGCTGGCGTTTATATTATCGGCATTTGTTTATGCGCCGATAAAACTATATTATTGCCGGCACTTAATATATAGCTTTGCGGCATTTAAAACAATGCCGATAATTGATCAATTATATGCCGGTACATTATTAAGTTTTCCGGTGTTTATATTGTTACACTGGAATAATATATAGCTTTAGCGGCATTTAAAAAAGCGCCGATAATTGATCAATTATAACTTGGTAATTTAGTAGTGTGCCAGTGTTTATATTGTCAAGTCATTAATAAAAAGAATAAAAAGAATATTAAAAAGAAATATTAAAAAGAATATTTAGTAGTGTGCCAGTGTTTATATTGGTAATTAATGAAATATTAAAAAGAATATAAAAAAAAAATACTCAAGTTCTTGGCACAAAAAAATAGAAGAAACAATCATAATGTGTCACTACAACCACCTCTTCTGCTCAATAAACAAAACCAAGAACTTAACCATAAATAAAATATGATGTGTCAATATATGACATAACCATAAATATTATCTCAATTAAGGAAAGTTGCAAATACCATTAAACTAAAATATTAATATAATTTGGGATTCTTCACTTATAATCCCCTCAATCCTCGTCCTTGTCCTTGTCATTCTCTTCATTTTCTTCATCTTCCTATTCTTCTTCATCTTCATCATTTTATTCTTCTTTATTTTTTTCTTCC
This sequence comes from Platycarya longipes, assembly GCA_036559045.1. NCBI lineage: Eukaryota > Viridiplantae > Streptophyta > Magnoliopsida > Fagales > Juglandaceae > Platycarya > Platycarya longipes. The sequence goes on from CM071798.1 coordinate 21,491,943, forward strand.
TCTTAATTCTCTATTTGATTTTGTCCAAAAGCCTGCATATAAATTCAAATATAAAAATTCCAAAATAAGGTTGATTGATATCAGCTAAATGTATGTGGGGTGCACACTTGTGCTTGCACGAAGGTGTTTACTAAGTTTCGCGATTCAGTTAATTTGTTCCACATTTTGTCAAACTCTTCTTTGTATATATTACCATCTTCTTGCTTAGAAGTTGGTAATAAATGTTGACAAGTTTGCCTTGAAGGATTTGGCCCAAACCTCAAACCGCGCACAAGTCTAAGCCGTTTTGGGCCCATAACTTTAGAATAAACATCATTTGATGCCCAAGCCATGGTTCTTCTAGACCCCATTTTTATGGGACTTGTGTTCTGTATTAAAAGTTCCTCTGTCTCAACTTGTAATATATAATAAAAAATACACATTCCTTATCTTATAAATCCATTAAAATTAAAAAGTAAGACATTTGAAATAAACATTCCACTTTCTTCCTTGTCTCGTCATTGTAGTGGGTGTTATCCTTTTTGTTATGGGTCGTAACAAACAATTGGACTTGACTTGGCAATGTCCTAGTTGATTTTTGCTCCGTCCAATAATCTAAATTAAACACATATCGAAAATAAAGAATTAACAAATATTCAACAATAAATAATATTACTTAAATATCTCATGGGCATATCTTGCATAATTTTTTGATCATTCACTGTGAACAACCACCCGCTTTTTACTTCATTCCTTGCTTTTATTACATCTTGACTACATTACAAAGATTATGAGAATTATGATTAAAGTAACTAGTTGGTTAACTTTCTAAATCCATAAGAGAAATGCGCACATTATTATCATATATTCTAGATCGAACCAAAGATTGGCCAACTTCGCTTGTTGCGATAAGTCCACCATATCGGGACTTGCCCTTAGCCACAGTTTGTGTTGCAGAGGTTTCTTTTTCATGAAATAACTTATTCTTCAATTTGTTCTTATAGTCTTTCCTTTTTTTTCCCAGATCTTTTAGTAGTCTTTTTTGAATGCATCCAATTTATCATCAGGAACTTTAAACTTTCCCTACAGTCAAAATAAATTAAGTATATGTCTTGCTTTCTAACAAAATTTTTAAAATATACCTATTTAATTAATAATAATGGTTTAATACAAGTTTTATACTATTATAAGACCCCACACTTCCTCTTTTAGAGTTGTAGGCACTGACCTCCAATCTTTGTAATTTATTAGAACCAACCTATTAGTTCTTGCTATCAGGCTACCAAATCTTGTTACCTTTGAGTCTTTTTTTTTTTGATGAGTTGACCAAGATTATTGAGCTCCATATCAATTCACTCCCTTTTTAGTAGATACCAAATGTCATGAATTGAGTCTTACTCTACCTTTATTATTATCTGCATAAATGGATTTAGTGACATTATTACTATTTTGTAAATGTGCATTTATAGTGAAATCAATAAGAACTAAGAAAAACAAAAACATACCAACAATAACAACAAAACGATCTCTAATGTCAAAATACTAGTTGACATTTTCTGCTTCCAAATGTGGTGCTATTGGTATAGATGTGCATGATTGGGTCTCTCTGCTGATCTCTTTATGCGTGGATAGTTGGCCTCCCATTTATATCGATATAGAAGATTGGGTCCCTTTCTGTGAAGATAATGATGGTTTGCAAGGACAATCTATAGAAGGTGATGACTTCACTATCCTATCAACGGAAGGGGTTGGCCCATCAACAGAGGGTAATGAATGGGCCGTCCTTTCAAGGGATGAGTATAATTGCATCTCACTATAGACAACTAAGTAGATTATCTTTTCAAGTGTAGCCTGCTAGTGTTTGTCTTATTTTTTGGATCCATTGTACCTATACAAAAACAAGTTGTTATATTTGCAAATCAATAGAAATAATAATATTTGGAGCATGATATGAGAGAGAAGTAAAGTTACAAGAGATATCATGTAAGTTAAAATTATAAAAACAAAAAATAATTCATATTAAAAAGTCTAAATATATATTTCTTACTCAACATTATTAAAGAATTTCGATTGTCATTCCATCTATATCATTTCGCGTCCACACAATATTGTCAACAGCAAGTTTAATAGCTTTATCATTGCAAGTGTTATAATATTTCGTTGACTAATTATTCATCTTCATCATCATTGTATAACATTGGTGAAGAGGAAGTGACTGATGATATGGATGAATATTTAGTCAACGAATATTGTAACACTTACAATAGTGAAGTTATTGAACTTGTTATTGACGATGTTGTGTGGACGCAAAATGACATAAATGGAATGACGATTGAAATTTCTTAATAGTGTTGAGTAAAAAATATATATTTAGACTTTTTAAGATGAATGATTTTTTGTTTTATATTTTTAACTTGCATGATATCTCTTATAACTTTACTTCTCTCTCATATCATGCCCAAAATATTATTATTTCTATTGATTTGCAAATATAATGATTTGTTTTAGTATAGGTACAATGAGTCCAGAAAATAAGGTAAAGACTATCAAACCACAATTGCGAAGACAATCTACTTCAGTACCAGCTGTGCATAGTAAGACGCAATTATACTCATCCCTTAATAGGACCGCTCATTCATTACTCTTTGTTGATGGGCTTGCCTCCTTCGTTGATAGGATGGTGGAGGCATCACCTTCTGTAGATTGTCCTTCCCAGCCATCATTATCTTTCACAGGAAGGGATTCAACCTTCTACATCGATACAAATGGGAGGCTAACTATCAACACATACAGAGATTGGCAGAGAGACCCAACCATGCACATTTGTACCAATAGCACCACATTCGGAAGCAGAAAATGTCAACTTGTGTTCTGACATTAGAGATTGTTTTGTTGGTATGTTTTTTTTTTCTTATTTATTTCACTATGAATGCACATTTACAAAATAGTAACAATGTCACTAAATCTATTTATGCAGATAATAATGGAGGTAGAGTAAAGAGACCAATACGCTCAATTCATGACATTTGGCATCTACCAAAAGGGGAGTAATTGATATAAAGCTCAATAGTCTTGGTCAACTCATCAAAAAACAAGACTCAAAGGTGGCAAGGTTGGTAGCCTAATAGCGAAAACTAAAAGGCTGGTTCCAATAAATTACAAGGATTGGATGTCGGTGCCTACAACCATAAAGGAGGAAGTGTGGGGTCTTGTAATGGTATATAACTTGTATTAAACTATTATTATTAATTAAATAGGTATATTTTGAAAATTTTGTTAGAAAGCAAGACATATACTTGTGTAAATTTATTTTGACTATAGAGCAAGTTTAAAGTTCCCGATGATAAATTAGATGCATTAAAAAACTGACCACTAAAAGACCTGGGGAAGAAATAGAAAGATTACAAGCATGAAGTGAAAAAAAAGTTACATAATGAAAAAGACACATCTACAGCACAAGTTGTGGTATAGGGTAAGTATCGATATGGTGAACTTATTGCAATTAACGGAGTTGGCCAATCTTTCCTTCGATCCAGAATATATGGTAACAACGCGTGCATTTCTCTTATAGATGAGTCAATCAATTAGTTATTTTAATCATAATTCTCATAGTCTTTGTGAAGTAGTCAAGATGTAATAAAAACAAGGAATGCCATAAGAAGCAGATAGTTGTTCACAACGAATGATTAAATAGTTATGCAAGATGTCCATGATGCAGTATTTATTTTATTAGTATTTATTTATTGTTGAATATTTATTAGTTCTTTGTTTTCGATATATGTGTTTAATATATTGGACGCAACAAAAATCAATAAGGGCATTGCCAAGTTGAGCCCAATTGCTTGTTACGATCCATAAGAGAAATGATGACACCCACTCCAATGATGAGATGAGGAAGATAGTACGTTTATTTTCAAATTTATTATTTTTTAATTTTAATGGATTTATAAGGTGAAAAATGTGTATTTTTTTATTATCTATTACAGGCTGAGATGGTGAAACTTTTAACACAGAACACAAGTCTCATAGAAATAGGGTCTAGAGGAATCATGGATTGGACATCAGATGTTTATTCTAAAGTTATCGGCCTGGACTTGTGCATGGTTTGGGCTTTTGGGCCAAACCCTACAAGGAAAATTTGTCAACATTCACTACCAACTTCTAAGCAAGAAGACGGTAATATATCTAAAGAAGAGTTTGATAAAATGCGGAACGAATTAACTGAATGGTAAAACCTAATAAACACATTTGTGCATGCACAGGTGAGCACCCCACATATGTTTAGTTGATATCAATCAACCTTATTTTAGAATTTTTGGACCCTCATTTGAATTTATACGCAAGCTTTAGGACAAAGTCATATAGGAAATGAAGAATAGGAAAATGATGAAAAGGAAGAGAACGACGAGGGTTGAGGGGATTAAAAGTGAGGAATCTCAAATTATATTAATATTTTAGTGTAATGGTATTTGCAACTTTCATTAATTGAGATAATATCTATGGTTATGCCATATATTGATGTATCATATTTTATTTATGGCTATGTTCTTGGTTTTTTTATTGAGTAGGAAAGGTGGTGGCAGTGACACATAAAGATTGTTTTTTATATTTTTTTTGTGGCAAGAACTTAAGTATTTTTTTCCTCGTATCATTTAAATAAGTGTTTTTTTTTTAACTTTTTTTAACTACCAATAAATTTATAATAGCCTTGCATCTTTGAGCTATATATTATTACCAGAGTAATAATATAAATGCTGGTACACTACTAAATTAGTGACGTATAATTGATCAATGTCGGCATTTTTTCAAATGCCGCCAAAGTTATATATTATAACTGGTGTAATAATATAAACCCCGAAACGCTCAATAATTTACTGGTGTCTAACCGATCAACTGTCGGCCTTTTTTTAAACTCAAAAACACCAACAAACAATATAAACGCAGGCAAACTACTATTTTACTGGCGTATAATAGATCATTTGTCGGTTTTTTTTAAATGCCGCCAAAGTTGTATCTTATTATCGGCGTAACAATATAAATGCCGGAAAACTTAATATTTTACTGGCGTAAAAATTAAGGGCTAGCAATAATATATTTTTACCGGTGCATAGAAAAATGCTGGTAATATAAACGCCGGCAATTCTTAGTTTTTTTGTGGTGATATATATTTAACAGCTAATGGAGTTTGAGAAGAAATTTGGCCTTCTTTTTGAATCATGCTTTGTGATATTAATGAAGCTTGATGTGAGTCTTCATTCTTGAATGACAATTTTGGCAATTGATATTTTTTCACGGGCAGGATCCATCCTGTTTGTTACCACAGCATACACAAAATGGTGTTGCCCATGAAATTTCACCATTGCTGCCTTCAGGTAAATTTTCTCATTTACTCTTTAATTTTCCTTATCCCCATCTGTGATAAAGGTGGGTATTTGTCCAGGAGGTGAAAGCAATCTGGAGATGAATGGAAATGAGAAACAAAGAGGATTCTCTGGGGAAGAATCTCGGATTAAATATTCCACAATTAGTTTGGATCGAGCTGTGCAGAAAAGAAAAATATCAAAAGATAAGGTCTGTAGGCATACTTCCATTATCTCTTTTGCACTGCTAACCGTACATCTTTTTCAAAATCCTCTCACGAGGATGCTAGTTATTCATGTTGTTGCATCTTGAGAAAAACACTTTGGTGTGAAAATTTTAACAAAAAATATTTAATAACCAGGACTAAAGTATGTCGTGCCCTTGCTTGGCTGGTAATTTGTTGGACCAAACTATTGGCCAGACTTTGTGCCTCTGTGGAAGCAGCCCTTTCACGTTTATTGGGAAGCACAAAGCTGCTGAAGTTCTTTTGTACTTGCATTTTTTTTTTCCAAATTGATGCAATTTCTTTCTCATTGTTACTTGTCTCTCTTCTTCTCTCTTTCATCCTAGTTTATAAGGTTCATTCTGTTATGTTCCAGCAATTTTTTGATCCTATATGAGACTTTTTGCAACAATTCTGTTGGAATGCACATCTTTGAGCATGTTACAATTGTAGACGTTACTTCCTCAATCATTGTGCTTCTGAGGCCTTTTCTTTTCTGTTTAATGCAATCATGGCTTGCCAAAAGAATTTCACTTGTAACTGGGAAATTCTTTTAACAAAAGGAAGTTGCGGGATCTCAAATAAATATGTTCTTTTTGTGTTTAATTTGGTTTTGATATAAAATTTAGACTAGGATGAGAATATTGACAATAATTTGTATATGGGACTGATATTTAACGAAGTTTGAGTTAAAAGCATGGCTGTTTTGATCAGGAAAATAATTGATTTGGCAACTACCAGTTACTTCCACTTTTCATTTGGGACAAAGATTTCTTATTAATCACCAATGATAATATTCTTTCAGACAAGTAATATAAATGGATATTGTTAGCAGGAAAGTAAAAGAAGCACACCTTTCAAGTATTCAGGGATTATTGAAAATAGGCTACTTGTGGCCTTGCTAGCTACAATCTGAAATTTAAAGTCCAAAAAAGACAAAAATATAAGCTTCCAACTTTTTCGTCTAATTATAAGTTGAACCTAGAGCCATAACTGCAGTTGTGTTTTTATTCTATTCAATCCACCCAATGCTGATTGATGTTTGGCTTTTAGTAAATGGGTGTTGACTTGTTTCTTAAATATGTTGTGACAGGGAACGGTTTCAATCTTGAAGTTCTTTAAGAATTGTGACCCCTGTTGGTCTTCAAAGAAACAGGAGGATATTGAAGCCGTCCAAGATGTTAAAGCAGCATTATCTGACGGTAATATTCTTATCCCTCTTTTCCTTATATATATATATATATATATAAAACAATTCTACATTTAGATGTGTTTCTCTATGCACTCTGTCTCTCTCTCTCTCTCTCTCTCTCTCACACGTTTGAGGAATGCTTCAGGCTTTCAGTCTACTGGTTGTTTGGAACCAAATCAAGATGAACTTCCAGAAGAAAGACTTCTTGAAGAGACCGGGACTGATACTGGTAGGTCTAGTTTGGCTCATAATGAACAAGAAAGGGAAGCATGGGGCTACAAAACTGATGAGATTGACCCTTCCGTGGTTGATGAGTTACCATCAGAAATCCAGGAAGAAGTCCGGGCCTGGCTCAGGCCTCATAAGCGACCTAATGTAGTTAAAAGGGGTTCTAGTATTGCTCATTATTTCTTTCCAGCCAAAAATAGATGAAGTATCAATGATGTAGATGGGTGTGTTATCTCTTCAACTTTCAAGCTCAAAGAAAGATGGCGATGCTGGAATTTGTTGATATACAGCATAGTTGGAATTCCAATGTTTAAGGCTTAGGAAACCTATTCGAAGCTAGTCCTGGAAGTGCTTCGTGTGTACATATGAAATACTCTTTTAATTTATTATTCTTCCTACGGCTTTTATGGGTAGAAGGTTATTCGAGTTAAGTTTGAGCAGTATCCAGTCTAGAAAGTGATTGTGGGAAATTGAGAGCCGACATACTGAAAAGGTTTATGTAAATTTCTTTTAGTTAAGTTATTAATGTGATTATCAATGGTTATGTTTATGTTTATGGACTAATTGCCATTGAACCTGTTCTTGTGTCATTAGTCTATTTATTCAATTAGATTTATTCTTTAGAATGGTCTGGGGCATGTTCTGGTAATGCTTTAATCTTTCTCACGTTAACAATGATAATAAATTATATTTGCAGTTGTAAAATACTTAAAGCGTCTTGCACTACTCATTTTGAAAAGATCAATAAATATGAGACTCATATTAAAAAAATTAATTATTTTTACTAATTGATTACATTTAAAAAAAAAAAAATAAGTATACGATATTTGTCATATAATAAACTGTTATTATTCCGCATTTGCACGAGATCTACTAAACTGTTCCCCATTTGATGCACCTCCAACCCTAATGTCATATAATGTTTCGCATTTGTACGGGTCCGAAACGGGTTGAAGGCTGCCGGGGGCACACCGGAGCTCGCCGGAGCTCGCCGTCGTAGGGGTGAGCTCGCCTGAGTCCGCCGGTCCCGATGGCGTGGGGGGTGTCGCCCACCGCCACCGGCGGCGGCTCCGTTTGCTCCATGGCCGAATCTCCTCTTAAATTCATCTATATTTTATTTTTTTATTGTGTTTTTTATTATGTTTTTATTTTTTTATTGTGTTTTTTATTATGTTTTTTATTATGTTTTGTTTATTTTATTTTTTTAATATATTTTTAATCTTTATTTTTTTATTTTTTTATATTTTTTTATGTATTTTTCATCATCATACAACCCAACTAAAGTTAGACTGCTTTGAACGCTGGGAACAGCCGGACCGGTCCCCAGCGTCACCCTTAAAACAACCCCCCAATAGAAAAAGAGTATGTCTTCATTGGGGATACAAAATCCAATTAATGGGAAATAAGTATAAGAGAAATGTTATGAAAATATATTTCTGAATGTTATGAAAATTACCAAAAAATGAAAAAAATAAAATAAAAGAATCGATCTACTATCTGTAGACCATCGGTCTCCGTAGCGTGCCTCTTTTATTTTTATGGACCCCACAATCAACGTGTTTGCTTTGCATGCCACCGATAGGCTGAACTTTGAAGGCTGAAGCTGATCTCGTACGGAAATTTGGCAGCTTTGAATTTTAATAATATTTTATAAAAGCTCGGTCAATAAAACCACAGGCTCCGTCCACAGATTTTGGTGCTTCCAAGGTTTTCAAATTCCACAAGCTTTGCATTGGCACCCTTCGTTTTTTGTGTATTTATCTAGTCTGTTTCGAACCATCATTATCCATTTTTATAAATATTTTTATTTTATTTTATCTCATTATTAATATTTTTTAAATTTTTATATAAAATTAATATAAAAAAATATTTTATTTAATTTTTAATTTTTATATTTTTTTTTTATTTTATCTCTTCTATAAAAACAAATCCAACTTCAAAAAATTATAAAGGAGCATTCAAATCAATATGTTCAGACAAAAATAAAAGAGTTGAGTGTCATAGAGAATATTAATGTTTCAGAAAAGAATTTAGTCTTAATATCAAAGACAATAATGATGAGTTTGAGTCATTTATATATACATTAAACGACATATAAAAGTAAGCTTATTTATTTATTTTGCCATAATCCAATGATGCATCATATTGACATATTAAATTCTAGATTTTTTTTTTTGTTTTTGTTTTTAATCCTAAGAACCAATAAGAGCTTTTTTTTCATTTAGGGTGACATAAAATTTGATTATGAAAGTACCATATTATAAAAACACTGAATTTCTTTTAATTGGAGTTTCGAATTTTATATGGCTCTCTGCCATTTAAACTAAATTTATAAAGAGTGGCATTAGGTCACACCTGTAGGATCCCGCCAAGGCTATTTTTTTTTTCGTCTTTCTGGTTTTATTATATATATATATATATTTTAACAGTTTTAATATTTTATTTTTTAAAAAATATTAAATTATTAAAAAATATTTACTTAATTATTAAGTAAAAAATAATAGTAAAATGTGACTTTTATTTATAACTTTAAGGAGTGACTTTAGCATTTTTTATTTATAAAAAAGGTTGTGGAAAATATTGTTGGTCATTAATTTTAGAGCTTCATAAATCATTAATGCAAGGATTTACTGTAAGGACTAAATGGAAAGTGAATCTGAGATTCTATTTTAAGATCACAGGAGTTTCTCAATTGTATCCCATTGTCGGGATGAACAAGCAACTGATTAAAAAAAAAAAAGAAAAAAAAAAGAAAAAAGAAAAAAGAAAAAAGAAAAAGAAAGTTAATTTTTTTAGATTTCTTTCTTGGGTAATAATATCGTTTTGTCATCATTTTATCACTATATATCTATGTTTTTTTTTTTTATATATATTTTCTTTCAATTTTTTTTTAACATCTTTAATTATTGAAATTTTTTTTAAAAATATATAATTTCACTAATAATTAATAGTCACTTCTTTAAAGAAAATTTAAAAAAAAATTAAAACAGAATAATAAAAAAATAATAAAAAAATGTAAGACTATCTTTATTCTTTCTTCCTTAAATACCACAATTATGATTTCACGCACAGCACATGATGTAAATTCATGTTTTACTTTATTTATTAGTACAGATGTTAATACTCGGAAAGAAGTTTTCGCGATGGGTGCCAAGAGTGGGGCGAAGCGAAGGAAAAGATGAAATTTTGTTGACCAGTATCGAAAATGGATTTTTTTTTTTTTTTTTGTTTTCTTGACAAATTTAACTGAGGGCTTAAAAATGCAATTACTTTTTTTTTTTATAATGATGAAACATATTTCATTCATAGATAATGACATTACAAATGATCTTCAAATATGAGTTACAAGACAACTAAACTCCGATCTGTAATTCTTCAGTACATCCAATAATAACTGACATAATCTAGCCCAAATAACAACATCTCAAAAAACACTTTCTAATAGATAGTCCAACTCTATCTACAGTAGAATGACAATCTAATTACATAAATTAAAACAAGCAAAACTACTAAGTTAAAACTACCAAATTGCACAAAAAATAAAAACTAAACCACCAAACTAAACAAACTTCAAAGCATTGCGGCCTGTCAGATGACAAATAGAGACCGACAGAGAATTGCGGCTAGGAGGTCCCAAATCCACGAGAACCGCGCCGCTACGTTTGACTTCAACAAAAGCCAAAAACCGTAGCCCCGAACGACTTTCCAGATGGAAACCCTTCCTCAACCTAGCCCCTCAAATCCAACCATCAACCCACCAAGTCTTATGGATCTCTGTAAACAAAGGTAAAGAAAACTATACACCAAACAAAACATAAACAACACCAACAAAACAACAAAAAACAACACAATAAAATAATACAAAAAATAGAAGGACCCACCACAAAAATGGGTCACCGACAAGAGACTAACCGCCATGACAGTGGCGTGTATGAACCACATGCCAATAGAACAAAAGGCTCACATTCTGATCTGACAATTTTAAGGCTGCTGAGGACGGTGGCGACGTGCGTAGCCACCGATCTAGTTTCAGGAGATCTTTGTAGGTGGGCCACGCGCTTGGCCCAAGACGCGCGCTCGGCCCACTCTCCCATCGGAATAGCCGAGTCTCTCACCAGACTAGTAGATCGACACTTGTAGAAGCGGTTGGAATGATACGTGTTGGTCGAGAAAGGCCGGCTAGCAGCAGACCGGCGGAAGGCGGAAGGCGGTTCGGCTCCTTCAACTGAGGAAAACCCAAAGAAAAAAAGAAAAAAAGAAATAATGCATTTACATAAAAAGCAAAAAGAGGATAACAAAATGTCAAAAGCTCACACCAAAATCCAGGGACGCCCATATAATTTAAGCCAACAGGGAAAAACTGCGTTTCCCATGCGTGGTAATCAAGGAAATCATGTTTATGGTTGGTCGTTCAGATTCGTTCTGGCCAAAGATATGTTCTTTACCCCCTCTCGTACTTCTATATATAATAAGCCTTTTCACTTTCAGTCCCATGAGTTTTTAGCTGAAGCTAACCCCCATCACGAGCGATTTCTACGATGCTGCAACTCAAAGTTTCGTCCATTTCATTTTCTGGGTATGTTCCGTAATCCTCAAAATTTTCAGATTTTTTCGTTTTTGTCACTTTGAGTCAAAACAGCCACCATCAGATCTCACAATCAAAAGTTCAAAAGACACACACTCTCTCTCTCTGTCTCTCCCCTTCCCATTTCAGTTGATGAGATTCTTTTACGAGTTTCTTGTCTGAACCTTGTGGTCTGCTTTGATGCCTTAATGGCTGCTTTTTCGTGTTTTCCCGTACTGTTGGTAGACCCGGAAATAAAAGAACTGTGGTATCTACATTATTTTGCAAGTTTCGATTTTTTTTAATATTAAATTGAACTTCTGATGATATTTGCTGATATGGTTTTTGACAGAAGTTGATGGTCATTTTTAATTTATTTAACTAAGATCCAATGTTTTCTAAGGATCTTCTTGGTTGGATTAGTGCTAGTTGTGTTCAACAGATTGAGTGATGGTCGAATTTGCTAGGTCTTGTTATTTATGTGAGTCAAATTGATCCTGGTCGAAAGTTTAATATTTACTGGATAGGAGTTCGTTCGTAGGAAATAATTTTGTTACCTAGGTGGCAGTTTTTTTTTTTTTAAAAAAAAAGGGGAGGTGGGGCGACCAGCTTAGTTAACCTCATTGGCCGTGACCATAGGAGCCCCTTCCGCTATGGAATGTCTGGTTTGAGCCATATGTACTACCCAATATTCAGAGAGGTATTCAATTTTTACTCTTTTAGGCCTCATTTGCTTTTTTTGATATGAGATGAAAGTTGAATGAAATATTGTTAGAAAGCAAATGGTCTTGGTGGAAGCCATGTGTACTTGAAGGAACTTCGATAAAGTTCTTATGCTTTGAACAAAGATGCATTGGAGAGATATGTGATATAGTGAGGTTTAGTTTTTAAATGACTACTGATTAGTTACATAGTAGCAATAAGGAAAAAAATGTATACGTGTTAAATTCATCTCAATTTAAGTAGCATTCCTAGGTAGAGAATATGAGAAAGGTCAGAAGGTTTAGAAAAAGCTGGGTTGAAAATAAAAGGCACTTTCAAGATGCGTGGAAAAGGTAGTAAATGAAAGCTAAGGCCATTGAAAGCTGAGTTCACCAACAGTCTGTTTGACAATGTGCCTGGATGGAGCATCTTCTTTGTTTAGCCTATATGAAATATCTATAGCTTTGCATGGATTGTATGACACTGCCCGAAAAAAGATTTGAGTCTAGTGTCTTTCATCTTCAAGCACATACTTAATTTGAGTGCTTACGACATTTTGATGGGGTTTCATTATTTAGGGCCTAATTAATGGATAGGTATAATATTAAACTGAGTTTCATACAGCAAGGCTAGTTTGATATAATATTTATGAGTGTCTCTTGTTTATAAAAGAAGTATTAATGAATGTCTCCCCGTTTATTATATTTTTTATATTCCTGTAGGTTGCTCCTACTATCGCAATTTTAGATGTTTTCTCTCTGAGTTGGTGATTGTAGATTTAGGTATCTATAAATATGTAGAAAAGAGTTCTGGTTTTAATTGGATGTGGGAGCTCCCCAAAATATAGATTGGGTAAATGGTTTTACCTTCATCTCTTTCTGTGTGTTGATGATACTCTCTGTATCTTTCCTGGTTGATGTCCTTTCTTTCTTTTTGCATAATTCTTCTTTTTATGTGGACAAGTAGTCATAATTAGTCAGAACAACATAGTCTTAAACCTTCTTCATGTTTCATTTGATTTCACTTTCTTGGTAGTTTAGAAACCAAAGGTTCACAGATGACTTAGACGGGGGGATATTGTTGAAATGCGTATGCATTTCTGTTTTAGGTGCCTTAGGTGAATTAGATTGATCCTGTACATGGGGATAAACAACAGCGTTTTACACAGATGAGTTATATTTCTATCCATAGCTGTTTTATATGACTTGGTCTTTAGCTAAATGAGACTGTTTGGGAATCAAATGGGGACTAAAATAGCAACTTAGTGAACTGGTTGATGAAAAGAAAGAGATTAACCAACCCACCACAGATGATGGACCCTTTAGGACCAACTTTGAGGAGCTGCAAATATATGCTACCGCCTGGGATCAATGCTTCTAAATGCTATATAAAGGGTATTTCTAAATAATGTAACATACTGTAAATTAAGGTTTAAACCAAAAGATTTAAAAAGATGATTTTAGCTCTTATGACTAGTGCAGAAATAGGAGGATATTAGTGCAGCCTATCTTTTCTCCAACCATATCTTTTGATTCGAAGTCATTGAGCTACTTAGTCAAAGAAGATTTTCATCATATGTCATCCTTACTAAAATAATAGAAGAAGGACAACTAAAATCTTGAAAAGAAAATGCTTGCTTACCAAGATCCTATGATTTGGTGCTGAAGCCTTAGCCTCATATCCAATTTGTCACTGAAGCTGAGCTATTTAAATTTTAACTTAATAAATCATAGCAAGTTTCTTTGCATTTACTCTGACCTAGTTGGATTTTATTTCAATGATACCTAAATGGTTAAATCTTGTTAATGCAGGGATTGGAGAAACTGCTGATGGAGGTGGGTGATCCCTAGGTATCAGTCATCCTTTACACTGTTTAAAATAGTGCTGCACTGAATGCATTGAAAGCAAAATTTCAAGGTCATTCTATTCCAAGAATCTGCTTTGCAGTTGCTGCTACAATGTCGATATTGTCAAAATTACGTTGTATTACTGTGGATGTTACTGGTACTTTGATAGCTTACAAAGGGGAGCTCGGTGACTACTACTGCATGGCAGCCAAAGCTGTTGGGCTGCCTTGTCCTGATTACAAACGTGTGCATGAGGGCTTCAAATTTGCATATAAAGACATGGCCAGAAAGAATCCTTGTTTTGGGTTTACCACAAATATGCCCAACATAGAATGGTGGAAGATTTGTGTGAGAGATTCATTTACCAGGGTAAGCAAATTTGACATGGGCAGTATATACTTAGGCATGGCTTGTAATGTTAACTACTTTGTTGCTAATCATTGTATATTACTTAATGTTATGGTGCTATACACATTATGCTTCAAAAAGGCAAGTGGAATTTGATAATCAAGAACTTCAGCTTATGCTAGTGAATAATGATCAAAACCACATCTCCTTGAACTGATGTAAGGTGAAGCAAGAATGAAGATACTGAAAGTGAAAAAAAAAAACATGCTTTTTGGCTCAGAATTTTACACGATGTACTTCTCTATGATTTCTCCATGAGGAAGTTATAATGGGAATATTCTTTTGGCTGCAGGCTGGATATGACTATGACGAGGAGACATTTGAGAAGGTGTTCCGACGCATTTATTCGTCATTCGGTTCATCTGCTCCTTATACCGTCTTTCCAGACTCCCAACCATTTCTAAGTTGGGTGCATGAGCAGGGGCTTAAAGTGGGGATTATAAGTAATGCAGAGTACCGGTATCGGGATGTAGTTCTTCCAGCCTTGAATCTGAACCAGGTAGATAAATTATTCTTTAGAGATTCTGGCTTCCGAATTCGTATTTAGCTTATCTGTATGGGTTCAATATTAAAGTAACTCATTGGATTTAGTTTGAAATGAAAATCTATCGGCCGGTAATATTTCACATGCAGCTGATCGTCATTGAAACACATATTTGTACATAGCCACATTTAGCATGATGGAATTGCTGACTTGTTCTGACTTTAAAACACCAAAGTAGGTTCTCATGATATATATCATTATCAGGATTCAGAATTGCTATTTTTTGCTGCTGTTTCGTTGTCATTTTCCACATGCATGCGTGTGTAAGCTCAACTAGAAATGCTGATACTGTCAAGTGTAATTTGGTGCTCAGGGTTCTGAATGGGATTTTGGTGTGTTCTCGGGTCTTGAAGGTGTAGAGAAACCTGACCCAAAGATTTATGAGATTGCACTGGAGAGAGCTGGAAATATTGCACCAGAAGAAGTTCTGCATATTGGGGACAGCATGCGCAAAGACTATGTGCCAGCAAAGAGTGTGGGGATGCATGCATTACTCTTGGATAGATTTAAGACTCCTGATGCTGAGGAATGGAGGAAATCTGGTGCCATTGTGCTTCCTGACTTGATGGCAGCAAAAGATTGGCTTACTTCAGAGAAGTCAACCTTTTGACTGGCTTTCTTCTCTCCCATTCATGATGATGTTTCCATGTAAGAATTCTTCCCCATTATGTCGTGTAGACATCGATGAAAAATATTAACCACCTGGTATTCCCCAAAATCTTGGTTTCTTTGGCTTGTTTCACACCTGGGATTTGATGTTTTTTTCTGCCCGGGGGGAATTGACACCAACACTTTCAATGTCAACGAGCTCAATGATAAAGGAGCTAAATTTTTTAGAGTATTGCAATATCCATAAATGAATTATATAAAAGTAATTCAAATTGATGTGATTTTATATGATCTATTATATCTATTTAATAATAAAAGTATTATTATAATATATTATATGATGAATCACATCAATTACATCAGTTTGTAAAATTATTTTTGTATAATCTCTCGAAGACTAGAGTATTTTTCAATTTTTTTTTTTTTTTGATGTTCTCTACGTTTTGTAGTCTCTTGGTAAAATATGATATATCCAGCAACTACATTAGTTTCATCCATTTTTTTGAAGTTTGCCTTTTTTATTTTTTTAATTATTAAAATCATTCTCTCCTGCATTGTATTTGCTTTGTGGTATCCATAAAGAAGAAAAAACAATCGTGAAGGTTCTATATAGACCCGAATATGATCGTTTTTATTCCATTTGGAATAGACAATATCTACTTGAGTACTATAATTAACATGATCAAATCACCAAATATATAATCAAAATGAGTACTAGACAAGTGCGAGAGAGGCAAAATTTTATGCATTTAATGAGCCATGGTATATTTCTCTGCACAGCACCACGTCCTGTGACCCAACTACCACCTGGTTTAATATTTCTCTTCACTGAGGGATACTTCATTCGTCGAAAAGAACTTTTAGAAAGGTTGATTATTGTGGACAAGCAACTTAGATGCAGTTCTTGTCATACTTATTGTGCTCACGATGTGCGTGCCTTGAACTTTCCCATTTTCATTGCAGTCTGGACTCCGCGCCAATATTGTCAAGACAAATTAAGTCCGAACCAATGTTGCCAAAAAAATGCAAAGTTATTCTCAGTTTTTATGCGTTTTCAGTCTTTATAGCACGTACTTATTCTCACTCTCCAAACCAGGCGGATCAAAATGATCAGTTATAAATACTAATGGGATGAAAAGGTCATAAAGATCGAATCATGCATGGTCATTAATATTCTTTCTCAATGCCTTATCATTCACTTTTGGAAATTGGAATCATGCCCTAAAAAGTTGTAGGAAAAAAGACATGCGGCCCGCCTTTTTTATTCCGTTATAATATGCTACACGACAGGGTCTTTTGTGTCCATAATACGTTGGTATTTCTAATTTTCAAGTATAGCTCAAGCTGCTGCTTCATTGGCAGAGGAAACCTTTTTGGCAACATAAACAGGATCTCCCACTTGGATGACCTTTCCTTTTCCTTCAACTACAGTTAGAGAGTCCTTCCAGACTAAATTCTGACCAAAGTACACCTGCAGAATCATTTAACATGCCATTTGTGAATCATCTGGGATGGAATAATATAGTTGGAAGTCTGAGAATTAGGAGTCACCTTTCCCTTCCGTTTATGAGTTGGACGCAAGACTGTGTCTGACCGGAATGCCTTGAGAGTTTCACTTACCTCAGGGCCTGCAATCCCAGTCTCTTGATTGATTGTAGGGACCTTGAAAAACAAAAGGGTCTATGTAAACATTGGGAAACATAACATAGTCAATTGGGAAACAACGAATTTTAGAAGGTTCAGACCTAACCAATCTACTACTGTAAGAGAAGCCCTAGGTACATAGTAGACTCATGGCTGCAAACAGGATATCATCTCCCAGAAATAAAAAGTCCCAATGATATGTACACATGTATCTCTTGCAACAAGGTACATTTAAGAGGAACATTAAATATTAACATTTTGTACATTTAACTTAAATGACATATGGTGAGAATGGTAAATTGATGTGGGACAATCATCCCCATCAATCAGAAAGAGGTGGCTAAAGTTTTCTCTTCTTTTCTTTTGATTGCCTATAATTTTAGATCTTTTTGGCCTTAGTTATAAGATTCGAGTTTCCAAGCAGCTCAAGCATCTGCATTAGGATCTACTTGGATATCAACATTAAATATATGTTCAACTTTACCGTTGAGCTTGAAAATGTACTCATGCTTCATCTGTAAATTAAACTGCAAGTAGTACTAGTTTCTGTTCCATTAAATGGCATCTCTATAGCTCATCTTAGATATTTTGTATGTCACATCTGTTTAATTCTTTGGAAAAAAGGATTTTAACACAAAATATGAAATACGCTGATAGTATTGTAGAAAATATAATTGACAGACACGAAATAGGTAAAAATGAAAAGGGGTGGCTCTTTACCTTACAGCGGGAGCACAGCTTGACACCCTGAAATGTGAAATTGTTTATCCTGATCTCTGTCCATAGATCTTCAGCAAATGGTTCACAACCATCTACCAGAATGCTGAAAAATGCAAGTAAAACCTTTTAAAGTTTCTAGAACTAGTGTTTATGACACGGATTCAATGGCAATTGGTCATGATAAGTGGTTGCCATTGACTTTTATCATAGTGAATGCCTCTAAATATAAGTAGCAGAGTCCATTGATGCTCATAGATCATGAAATAAAGAGACGTGATAAGTGTAGATACTTGGGCCTAAAACGGTTAACTGGTATGGGATTGTTGAGAAGCTTGTTTAGTGCATCCATTGATCCCTGCAAAAGGTATGTTGAGATCCAATTTTAAGATTCTATGTGAAAGCAAAGAAAACTTGGTTTACAATTCTCAACTAGACAAACCTGAGACAACAGCAGGTATGGATACATGTCAGAAAATAAGACTTTGTGTCCAGGAGCATATTCAGGTTCCACAGGCCTAGTTTCTGATGCTGCATTAGAAAATGATTGAATCCATGAAGAAGGGAAGTGAATATAAGAGATATATGTGAACGAAGAAACAAGCCCAGAGGCTCATAATGTCTGGAAATCATCAATGGAGGCAGAAATTGCAAGAGAGGAAAATGATAGTATGTATGCATTTTGTCCGCAATTTTTTTCTTCAAACACGTGAATGCTTGTTAGAATGTCAAAGCACGTGCCTCCCATGCAAATTCATCCTTTGATTCGAGAGATTTTTTATTTCCACTAATGCCTCAGACAAAGGAATTTCTGCTTTTCATGGGTACCAACAACTATTGGACACAAAGTCCTAATGTTTTTTTTTCTAATATTCACCAACATAATGTTCTAAAATTCCTTTTATCAAGACCTACCAGTATTAAAACGAACTAGCCGGTAGGGCTTGCCAAGAAAATCTGAAAACCATTGTGATGCTTCATCCCCTTCATCCAATGCAGAGCCAGACCATTCCCAGACTGAGACACCATCTGCTGTTTCGTGTGGTTTACTTAAAGAAACCTTGAGCACATTCATCCCTGGTGCTTTTAAGACTGTGAAGAAAAATAAGTGCTAAATAGTAATTAAGATCCGCAAAGAAAAAAAAAGTAGAGCATCTTGCATGTTTCATGTGGAATGAAAGGGGAAAAAGTTCAACAGATAGAATCCCACTCCTTTTGCAATATAAACTCCATATTATTAAAGTTGTCATCTAGCCTCCAACATGAAATATGGGTTGCAATCTGCCCTAAAGTTCTATTCATTATGATGAACGATATATAGGTTATGTGGCTCAATCATAGCGGTCTAACTCTAGAGAGGGCGAATTGCAACTAATGTTTCAAATGTGAGGGTTACATAACAAATTTAGTAGTTACAGGTCATCTTAAGGTCAGCTAGTAGCTTTATAATAATGCGGCCCATATATATACATATACATATAGGACACACACACACGCAATATGGCCCATACATAGACATATAGGACATGCATGCCTGCACGTA
Source organism: Platycarya longipes (assembly GCA_036559045.1). NCBI lineage: Eukaryota > Viridiplantae > Streptophyta > Magnoliopsida > Fagales > Juglandaceae > Platycarya > Platycarya longipes. The sequence continues at coordinate 21,511,504 of CM071798.1, forward strand.
CCTAGCAGAAGAGAGAACACAAGAATATACATCAATTTGATAATTCACTAATTGGTAATGCTAAACCCTCTTCTATTGTGAGAGATCAATATAAAGAGTAAAATGGCACCTGAAAGGAGGCATGTCCTCACCAGAATTTCTAACAAATTTTGTTTAGAAGAAAATATAATTTTTACAAGGGTTAATTACATTTCCCCCATGTATTACAACACATTTCTCACTTGCAACCATGAATTTTGATTCATTGTAACTCGAACCCTAATCTAAAGTTTCAGCATCAGTACACCACCACTCCCCCCCCTCTTTCTCAACATAACAAATGACAGTTAATTTTGACAAAAATGCATATAAAAGGACAAAAATGGGCTTAATCTTTTATCTTTTTATATACGTTTACATTTAAATTAATGACTGGTTTTGACAAAAGATGTAACTGACATCAAAACATCAAATTGGGGCCTTAATTGGACCAAGTATATTAAGTGAGAATGAGGTGATAATTGACTTGGGGAAATTTATTAATTCTAAAAAATGAACAAACAATTTACCCATATATGAGCTCTTAGTAGGTTCCCAACCCTCTATAAAAGCTTCACTTGGCAACTCCACCACAACTAAAGCAAGTCTTGGTTCAACTCTTTGAGTGCATGCTCTCCCTTTGGCATTTACAACAACCCATTGCCGATCCCAACGAAACCCTGCAAAATCCATAGCCAACAGAAAGGGAAAAGTAAACAAGCTGAATTGACACTGTTTCTTGTTTGCTTGCACACAATTTCTATAAATTTTCAATTTCTTTTCTGAAACCAAACCAAACCAAACATCTTAAAATCTTAAACAATGTTTAATTTCAACTTTTCAACCAATCATTACTCAAACACAAATCAATACAACTTTTACAAACTCCAATACAAAAATACTCTTTGAAAACTTATACTCACAACTTTTCACCTCTACCTATCCACTTTCACAAACTCCAATACAAAATTTATTTTCAAAAAAAATTATTCAAATCTTTCTTTCTCCTTTCCCTAAACCCAATAAACACTAAATCAGAAACTTCTCAAAAATTCTAAAATTCTTTCACAACCAAAACTACCCATGTAGAGAGTCCTGGCTGTTCTAGTTGTTTATGTGGAAATTCTGAAAACCTTTTAATCCTCCTAGCGTTTGAAAAATACCTGGATTCCACTAAAATCTTCGTTATGTTTTCTCCCAATCAATTTCAAGATTCCGAAGAAGCTCCTAGCGTTTGAAAAATACCAACTAATCCTCAAAAGTTTTTAAGATAGAGTTACTAACTTCACATTACAAGAACATAGATAATCAATCAGAAAGTATACAGTTTAACACCCAACCTTAAAGTACTCATTCTCCCCTGATTTTCAAATAAACTGAAAAAACAGAGATACATAAGGGTGAAAGAAAATAATTCCAGACAGCAGAGAGAAAAAATGGGTTGTAGTAACCATGGGGAAAGAACAAGAAAAAGAAAAATTGAAGAAAAGGGTCATATTGGTCTTACCGGTAGCAGTGATCGGTGCTCGGACAAGTGAGATTCCGCGACACGACTTTACTGGGTATACAAAAATCGATGAAACCCTGGCTGCCATCCTGTGAGGTCGTGTGTTTTTATTCTTTTTAGCGAGCAATGTCAATAGCAGAGCAAACCGGTTGTTAAATACTTGTTGTCTAAATATGTATCAGTTAACGTCTGTTAATATAACACGTGTTTATCATGCTACTCATTTATGGCGTTGGCACGGCATAATGGCCAGATCCAGTAGAGAGCCAGTTATTCCGACCGACATTTCTGTTGATATTGACAATTTAGAGCACTCTCTTTATTTAGCTTAGGAATCCATAAATTGGAGTATCATTTTTTTTAACCCACTAGGGGGAAAAATAAAAAAAGACTAGCATCCTCATTTTCTTTGCTCTTTATGCACCTGGACTTGGTTCAACTGAAGACATCATTCTAATTTGCAAGGGTTTGGTCATCTTTGTTGGGACAAACGAAAGATTTCAACCCAAAATTTCACATAATTCATTGCATCATCAATTCATTTGCTTATTTGGCATTTCTCTCGGCTTATTGCACTTTAAAGTAATACTAATTTGTTTAAAGAGTGAAACACGAGGATGGGGATTTCAATTGAAGAATTGCAGCACTTGCATGTCCCAAAGATCAGAATCTTCAAAAACCCGTCAAAATGTGTATACTAACATCCCTTTGGGACATGCCTGCTATAATCTGTTTGAAGCCAATTTTGAAGTTGGATATGCTATAATCTGCCTCCTATAATCTGAAACTAGTTACATGCCTGCCAGTTTGAAGCCACTAGGTTGTTCACTGTCTGCATAAAAATTTGGATATGCTGAACAAGCTCTTCCATATTAATAGAATTTAATACCAAGTGCTTATAGCAGCTGCTGTTTGAGCTTTGCACAGTGCTTATGCCTTATAGCAGCTTTATACCAAGTGCTTGGTGAAAGCACGCTGCTGAACCGACACTGACACTAAGAGATGAAAGTTAGGGGAGCGAATGGGATTAGACACCCCAGTAGTCCTATCTTTCTGTTGTTCTATTGCAACGTTTTTTTATACATTCAAGTTATGCACACATTTTTTATTCTTCACACATTTTTTATTCTGCAAACATGTGTTGCTGCTGCCTACACATGACTGCCTACAGATTATAGACTTTTCCTTGTTCTTATGCACACAGCCTAGTTCTTATCCACATCACTGCCTATAGATTATGCACACATCCCAGCTACTTGTTGGTGTAATGTTTTGGGGCTGTTCTTATACACTTAAAATTGTAATTAAACACTTTACAATATTAACTAGAGTTGAGATGCTGCTGTTGGGACTGCAAATGTTTCTGTTTGGAAAACAATTTTTCAGAAGTGAGATGTAACATGTATAATGAGTAATAATATACCTATAATTATTTTACAAATTGTTTTACACTCAATCAATACAATCATGCCACTTTATTAAAGTATAAAGTTATCCTCCATTTCATATAGAGCTATAAAATAATTATAAAGTGAATCTGAAATGGCTGCAAATGGAACGAAATGCCCAGATTTGCTAGTGTATTTAAGGAATGAAGTCTCTAACATAATCATTACAATTTTTTTATATTCTCGTACAAAATAAAATAAACAATTCAATTTTTTTAAATTCTAAACTAAAAATAATATTAAAATATATTTTAATAATATTTATTTAATTTTTAATTTTAATTTTAACTCATCTTATCTCATATCATCTTATTCGAGAAAACAAATAACTCCACATCTTATTCTTTAGTGATCTCATGAAATGTTTTTTCTTTTAACTTTTTGCATATTCTTTATTCATCAAATTCAAACCCTCTCCTATAGGGTCAAATCAATAGCCTATAATTTAGTCTTGAAATAAGACCGAAAATTAGGGTAAAAGATAAAGTCAATAAAAGATCAGACAAGTTGACTCGGTCTCCTAAAGGAAAGAGATTCAGACTTCTAAAATAAAAAGACTGTGACGCTCCCAACTCACATATGGGATTTAATATAAGTCAAAGGGTCAGGATAAGTAACATTAAACTACTCACCCTCGTACGTAACAATAACTTAAAGCATATATCTTGACTTATTAGCATAAGCCATATAATTCGCAACGGATTATGTATTAAATATAAAAAGATTCTAAAGATCACATATGGCAAATTTTAACTTCCAACTTCCACATTCTCCTTCCATTCATCAAATATTGTACTGTTATATATACATGCCTAAAATAGTTATCAGTTTTAACAAAATAGTATTACATATCAAAAAAACCATCCCTATGGTCAATTAGGTTCCTTCTTAACTTCGGGAGATTCTCTCCCATAATGAAACATATCCAAACTAAGACAATGGTCTTGCTTGAGATATTGTCCTTGTGGTGCCAAATAAACTCTACATATAGATAGGAAACCATCAAATCCCAAAGTCAAACAGTAACCTGTACACTGCTCCTCCTCAGCAAAAGCGGGGGCACTGTGATACCACAACTCCACTGGCTGATCATACATAGAAAGTCCTAGGGACGCAAAATTGAAATCTATATAAGGATTATATTTAAATAGTCTCTCAGGACTCCTCGGAGTCTCCTGCATCATCAGGGCTTTCCCCCTGTTGGCCATCACATCCTGCGTACAATTTATACATTTAAGAAAGAAACATAAAACTACAAAAGAATGAGATTTCCTTAAAAATCTCAGTAAGTACATAATTAGTTTAATAAAGTATAGACACGGCCATCATTAATCTTTTTAGGAAAAGAGACTAACAAAACATGATCAAAAACATGTTTCATATGATTTATCAATAACCTACATAGGTTTACACTCTTATGATATCTTAAGTTCATTATTCTTAACCATCAACACTTTCTTAAAACTTATTCAATTATTATTCTCAATGGGTATTACGTATCGCCGTCTCCATCGTAGATAACTCTTTTATAGCATATTTATTTCTTATTTCCAATAGGCGTTACGTATAGTTTTCCCCATCGCATATAACTCATTAATCACCCAGACGTTACGTATCGCCGTCCTCGTTATGATGAGTCTCGTGTCAATCTTCTGGGTGTTACGTCTCGCCGTTCCCGTCTTGACACAGAACATACGTAACGTAGCGGCCTCGCTAATCATATCACTTCCACGGGCGTTATGTATTGCCGTCCCCGTGATAATATATATCACTCTTATCATATGACATGCGTTACATATCGCCGTCCCTGTCGGCACATCAATCATTCGGGCGTTACATCTTGCTGTCCCTGTCATAACGTGACTAACTTATCCATATCTCTTATTCTTAGTTGTTCCTTTCTTATTCTTAGGAATGCTTTTCAAGTACATGATGTATTATTTTTCTTAATTCTCACAACATACTAGAACATGCATGTAATCTTAAATTATCACATGATTACAAATGTATGTATCTTAAATTCTGCCAAGTGTTTTACATAGGCTATATACTTAGATAACACATAATATTTTTTCTTATTTCAATGTCCACTTTTATCCAAACAAAAGTTTTAAATCTTCAGCAAAACAGGGTATCTCGCTCGAGCGAAGTTTGGGGTTGGAACTCGCTCGAGCAGAGTATTAAGCGAACATTAAGCAAACTGGGTATCTCGCTCGAGCGAGGTATCGAGCAAGCTTTAAGCGAGTTCTTGGGTTAGAACTCGCTCGAGCAAGACATCGAGCAAGTGTCGAGCGAAGTCTTGAATTGCACTTCGCTCAAGCCAAACATCTAAC